>OY992515.1:25970163-27170163 GCA_963921215.1 Scoparia ambigualis | reverse complement strand
GCTGTTAACTGATATCCGATTATTTTATTTTTATTTCATCATTTTATTTAAAACAATCAGTAAAAAAAAATTACTTATTCATTAAAAAGTGAAAGAGAAATTGATTCATTACTGAAATTCAGAAAATCAAAGACCAGTTCTATAAATACATATAAGTAACTTTATGAACTAAGTAATGTTTTCTAATGTTCAGTATAATTATTATATTTTAGGATTTTCAATAGTGCCAGTTTCAGCTAACAGAACACAACATTTTTCCGATATTTCTCAAAATCCCGTATTTTGTGACAAATATTTCAAACAAACCTTGTTGTATAGCGGCAAAACGATGTATTCGTCATATCCCTTATTTAAACAATTAATTACCTACATAATCGAAACTTCATTTGTGACTGATTATATGCATTTAGCTTTAATACTTTAGGAAATTATATAGAGTATAGGGTATAGGTAGCTTATATTTTTATCTTAGACTATTCTCAGCAACATTCCAAGCCAGTACTTAATTATTTTATTAGCACTTGTAGTGTGTTGGAATTCGTAATAAGTAAATAAAACTGTATGATTTTAATTAATTATAATTCGCAGTATATTTGTATTTTTGCTATGCTGTTGGTTTATTTGTTTTCTTTTAGTAAATATTTATTATGTAAAACATTCGTTGGAATAAATAATGAAGATTATTAAAACTTATTTACAACTAATTACGTAAAGTTTAAAACTTATGTATTATCACATAGAAAATCAAATAGAATGTCAGTGTAGAAAATAAAACAATTGCAACGTAATTTTTTTTCGTCAGTACATTCATTCGTTCGTTTCATCCCCAGATATACATAATATACTGATATACTCACTCTTTCCATATTTGTTGATATCATAGACATATTATTATGTTTAGTTAGCATCTGTCTGTGTCTCAGAACAATATGCTTTAGTTGTTGCTCTGAGGTCTGTCTGTGTGTCTGTCTATGGCACCGTACCGTAGCTCCTAAACGAAAAGTTTAAAAGCTAACATGTTCGAGTTGGTTCTTAGCTACAATTTATGAAAATCTGTTCAGGCGTTAAGGTCATCGGCTTTTATAGTTCTTTTTGTCGTTTAGTCACTTTAAATTGTTTTTTTTTAAAGCAAACACGCGGAGAAATGTATCGCTACTCGATTGCTAACCTAGGTGCAATCATATATCTTAGAATACCTTAACCTGCTGTAAAAAAATAGAGGTGCAAGCTTAACTAACTGTTTGAGAGAGAAGTGAAGCGACCAGGCGGCAAGTATTTTAGTCTCCTTCTAGAATTCTGATTCGCCCACGTCACAGACTCATAGAAGCTTTTTTGTGCGCTCTATGTATAATTAAAGAGACGGGTATCAGTAGTTTTGTCTCTTTCTAAAGTTTTGTGAGAGTATTGCTGGGTGTATCTCTTTAACATGTGTAATAGAAAATGTATGGAACATACGTCATGTTCCTAATTTATTCTAATTTGTAATAATTTTTATTCTAGTATGTAATTACTCTTATACTTTGATTTCAGTAATTCAATTGTATTTTTTTATGTTATAAATTTGTCTGACATGGTATAGATTAATTTTTTATTTATACATTAGACGGAGTTTACATAGAAACTGTATTTCTTTAAAAAGTTAACGCAATTTATGTATTTATTTTTAATTTTGTGACTCTAGGGGCTGATTTTTCAATTGTCAGATAAAACTTACATGCTAAACATTTTACATAAAATCACGACTATTATCCCCGAACGCTTAGTCACAGACAAAATCAGTCCTCTGTCCTCTGCCATAGTCCACTTTTCAGATAAAACTTTTTCGTTTGTTAAAGTATTATTACCTACACAGCCATTTTGAAATACTTCTTTGTAAATCTCTTTAAATGACGTCTTTTCTTTTTTTTAAATGACATTTTATGTTGATCGTGTCTTAAACTTTATCAGATGGATAAATGTTATCTAAGTATTAAAAAATTTGCCCTTAATACAGTTATTGTTCTGAGCTTAATACAGTAAAATGACAGCCACAAGCGGTATTTGTGTTAAGTATCCTAATCCTCTGTACGTTATTCACTATTCAACCTTAACAACAAAAAAAATATCATGGATAGGTACATATACTTACCACACTAACGGAGACTACACCTAGTCTCCGTTAGTGTGGTAATGAGGACCGTAAAATCAGTCATCTACCATAGTCCACGTTTCACCAAATAACCACTGCACATGTGCACAGCGTGTCAGTTAGTGAGCACCGCTGTTTTAATATAGGTGCAGTATTTAGTTAGTTAGTCGCCTTTTACGACGAGTCAAGAGTATTCTCTTAATGAGTCGCCACCACACAGATCAACGCCTTTAGGGCATGGTAATAAAATTTAATACTTTAATTATTGAAGATAACGAATGAGGAATGAGTGAAATTAGCAATCTTGCCATACATTACATGTTATATTTTTTTATTTTTGTTTTTAAACAGAGAATTTTTTATGAATCTTAGTTTGTTTGAGTGATTTTATAACAAACTATAATTTATTTTACAAAAACACATTTTTTACAGAATATTTGAATTGTACCAATTAAAAGTAATGATAAATATTTATTTAAATTTAGCAATGTTTTTTCTCAATTTGATAACATAAAAATATATAAGGTGACTACTAGAAACCGCAAGAAACTTCAAGGGCTGGTAAGGTCAAGTGTTTCAAACTTAACAAAAAAAACAAAAAAGGAATTCATGTTTTTTTTATTTTTTATTAAATAATTCATTTTGTGAATATTTTAATTGGATAGTCTTTGATTATCTAATTTATTTTAAAGCAATTAATAACATAAGAAAAATGAAAAACTATTAAAAATAACGATTATTTACAACGCGCGGGCAACAGCGGCCGTCCGGCCGACCGTCTGTTGACCCGTTCGCGTCAGCTGGGCGTTAAGTACCTACGTTCTACTACACGAATTCCTTTTCCGTCATATTTAAACACTTGACCTGACCAGCCCTTGAAGTTTCTTGCGGTTTCTAGCAGTCGCCTTAAGTACATTGTTGTAAGTAGTTATTCCACAACGGATGGTAGTATTTAAATAATAATTATTATACTGTAGTTAATATTTCTATAATTATAATAATCGTAATGTCCTAGTTGTAGGTAATATTATGTCCACAAATTTGTATTTAAGAGATACTGAAATTAAAATGTAGTAAAATTATAATTGGTTGTTTTCTTACAAGCTTTTTTTCAACTTATTTATTGCATTCAATGAAAACATAATACCTCCTACATCCATACATTAATCACGACATTATTATCCTCGAAGGGTTAGTCAGAGACTAGGCAGCAAATTAAGAAGTCCACTACCATAGTCCACTTTTCACCAAATAGCGACTGCACATGTGCTCACCGTGACAGGTGGTGAGCCCATCGTCGCTCTAATGTGCAGCTTTAGTCTGTTAGTCGTCTTTTACGACATGCTTGTAAAACTGTGTCCAAGGGAGGAGAGGGGGTGTTAGTATTCTTTCATCGACACGACACGGTTAATGAGAACATGTGTAACTATGTTGTTATTTAATTAAACGCAAATACGTTTATTGCATATTATGCAGACGCGGCATCGACGTCTATGAACCGTATATACACAAGAGGAGTGTCTGTTCAAAAGGTCTTATTTCCCTGTAGAAAGAATTTGTTTTTATTTTTTTCCCCAAACTGTTACTTAAATCCTATCCATATTTGATAAAATTCTGATCGAAAAATACTTATTTCTAATTTAAATGAAATCTTAAACTTTGACTTTCTGAACAAAATGGGCTTATTTTGTGTATAAAAACATATTTCGATCAAAAAATCTTATTTCTCATAGAAAATTATGTTTTATGAAACAATATTTTGTTCAAAAGGTTGCCATACCACAGACATATATATTATATGACATATATATTATATGTCTGTGTGCCATACATTATTGCCTGCTGAAAATCGAATTTGTTCGATTCATAAAATCGATTTTTTGGATGTATACTCTAAAGAGCCATTGCTTTATTGATTTTAGCTGTGAAAGAAAAACAAATGACATTTAGTTATAGTTTATTGGTCTGTCTGTGGAAACATTTTAGAGGGCTTCGCTAGCGTGTCTACATCAGCGATATAAACGTTACACTAGATAGGCCCTTCCGAACACGCCCTATGTTCCACTCATCTGCGGAGTTGACTCGGCACCTTGCTTTATTGTGGCTTTGATATTTGCGCGTGCGGAGCGGCTAAAATAATTCTTTATTTCTTTTCAAAGTGTACACCTAGACGTTTACTACAATTCATTTGTCAAGTAAGTGAAATTAATTATTATTCAAGTCATTATTATGTAGTTAGGCATATCGTATAGAATAGAAAAGATATTTTTTTCAATGGGCGATTTTCCGAGATCAAAAAAAAAAAAGAAATTGGTTCGTAAATGACTTCGTAGATGGCGCTTAGCATAGATTAGTATGGCGCATGGTAAAAGGCGGGTTCATGAAGAGCACGTGTATGGCTGCGTAATATTTATTCTATTCCAAAATAGAAATAGGTTCTGGATGTCCTGAATATAAATAGGTAAGGACTTACTATTTTTTATTCTTTTGGTAGACAAGTAAAAGTTTAGAATTTATTACAGCCCTTAGGTAGGTACGGCTGGTGGCCGGCTTTTATAAAACGACATCTATCGGGTGTTTTTAAACTAATTTTTACTTTTTAATTTGGGCTGTCAGAAAATCGCCCATTATTGTTATTGACAATCTATTTGGGCGCCATCTTGATACACACTACGTTATCTTTGACCGATCTAGCGCTGCGGCGCTGCGGCGGTGTCTGTCTGTTGACAAGACGACATTTAAATGTTTAAGCGCTGCAGCGACTGCAGCGGCTGCAGCGAACTTTAGGTCTCTTATTCCAGAATTTGAACAAATCACTTAAATGTCTGTGGAACAAATGGTTTGTATGAACGTTCTTGTCTATACTTCTAGCAGTGTCCCCACCTTAGGGTATTTTACCCCAAATTTAGGGTATTTTTACGCCTTTAGGGTATTTTTTAGGGTAGATAATTATTTAGGGTCAAATAATTTAGAGAATGTTTAAAACTCCTTGCAAGCAAATTGGCGATTGATTAAAAAAGTGTTTCCGAACGTACCTAGCTTGTTGTTAATATTCAATTTCATTTATACGAAAATTAATTTGTCTTTTGGGAAATTATTTTTGGAGTAAAAAAGGGCCTAATTTAGGGTAATTTCGCCGAGCGTTAGGGTAAAGAAAAAATCTGAGGTGGCAACACTGACTTCTAGGTCAATGGTCTACATTTGATTTTTTTTTGTTTTGATTGTGTTATTTTAAAAATACAAAGTTAAATCGCTTTCTTTATAAAAATGGATGAAGGTGATGGAACAGTAGTCATTAAATGTGGAAACTAGAACAAAGAAGCGTAAAGACCGTTCTGTAAAAGTTCTTATTTCTGGAATATTCTGATCAAAAAGACTTATAGGTAATTGCGATCATAAAGTCATATTTCCAAATAAAAATTATTAAAAAAAAAAAGAATACAGTAATAAACTAAAAATAAAATGTTACATGTTTAACAATGATCTTAATCTGCGTTATATATACTTATACAATAATAACAATTATTATTATAATTTCATTAAACAATTGAAATACTTACTTTTTTGTTTCTTGTAAAATTTGTTTATCATGGAAATAGGACCTTTTGAATAATAATGATAATTTATCAGTAATTTGATAATTATTATGAAATACAGGGACCATGGGCAACAAAGGAATCTGAAATTGAGCGAGTGGTACAGAAGATTAAATCTAAAAAGTCGCCGGTAAAAAACTGTATTTTTGACGACGACCTGAAACTAATAGGGGATAGTGGTTTTTGCCATCTACAAAGTCTATGCATTTATACATAGGTATATAGCCAGAGACCAGGCAATGAGGACAGCAAAAGCAGTCCTCACCATTGTTCACTTTTCACCAAATAGCTACTGCACATGTGCTCAGCGTGACAGGTGGTGAGCCCATCGTCGCTCAAGGGAAGAGAGGGGGTGGGTTAACTCTAATGCCGGAGCACAAGAAAGGTTCTTTCATCACACACGTGCGTACGTACGTAGCGCGTGGGCCCTGTATCATTGATACGGCTAATATGGCGGCAGCTAAGTCCCTGGCGACAACCCAGCTAGCAAAATACCCTTATAAACGAAAGCTTTTAAGAGCTATGTCTTTAAATAAATTCTATATATACGTTCTGATTAAGATAGAGATACCCTAATAATGGCATATCATAAGTCTTTATAAGCTATAAGAGCATTATTATACTTGTAAAAAATACTTTTAGAAGTACTTATATAAGAAAACGAGAAATGACATCAATAAAACAGTAGTGTTATAAACGCACTCTGTAAGCCTAACTCTTACTTAAAACTTATACATGCACTATATAAGTCCACACAATCTAAGAAGTGACTTATCTAAGTATTTTATTAGATATCAGCTGTTATACTTATAACTTATTCTTACAGACGTATATAAACAAACTTTATATAACATTTATTAGAGCAATAGTATTATACATGCACTTTATAAGCCTAATTGCCCTTGAGCCTTAATTAACACTTCTAGATGAACTTTGTAAGACCTCTCGATCTTAGAAGTGACTTTACTAAGTGTTTTGTTAGATATCGCCTGTTACTTATAACTTATCCATAAAGATGTATATAAGTTTACTTTATATAACATTTTTAAGAAGAGTAGTGTTATATGCGCACTCTATAAGCGTAATTACCCTTGATTCTTAATAAACTTTTATAAATTCCTTTTGCAAGATCACTCGATCTTAGAAGTGACTTTGTAAAAAGTACTAGCACGTCAAATGTCTTAGAAGCTTAGATAAATTGCAATTAGAATTCTATTGCATTGCTAAAAAGTCAAAAGGTGGTCGACCAGGAATTTCCCTGTTTGTCTTTTAGCCTACTTTTACTTTAATAAGGAACCCTAAAGGTAATGAGCTATGGCTGCGTGGATAAAAAAATGAGGTTGAATTTGATTTTAGAAGTGCGATATAAACCTTAAACAATGGTAATGCACTTATATCACTATGTCTGTGACTTATATTTGTTCTGTTAAAGCCTTAGAGCATTCAACGTTAAAGCTCTTATAAGGCATGATTAGTGGTAATGGCAACATTTCGATATTTTTCATTCTTAAAATTTTTTTTTTATTATTGTTATAGATACATTGTTGAAAAGGCCCGTAAAAATATTGTGATTGTTATTTCAAAATACTCGATAAAATCGACTTCGCAATTAAATAACCGTTAGTAATGCGTAACAAACATGAAATTATACTTACACATTTTGTAGCAAAGTAAATTAAACAGGACAATACATAATACAAACTTACATTTTTAATACTGTTCATAATTCAAAAAAGTTTCACGAGCACTTGGCAATCCTTTCGGCGGACTGTGGTTAGTTTACACTTTTACTAAAAGCTCGCAAACAGCACTACAACAGCATTAGTAAGTGCATTATAAGGGTAAATGCCCTTAAAGAATGCCTTTGTAAGTCATTTATAAGTCTGTTTGGTATTATTAAATCATCAACAAGAGTTTTGTAAGATTGGAAATACACTTCTCGAGACCATTTTAAGGTATATCTAAGGGTGAATAGTCTTATTAAGTGCGCCCAAATCCACACTTATAACAGTCTATCGGAGTTATATACGACTGGTAAAATCATGCTCTTGGGAGGCAATTTTGCTAGTAACAATAATTGAAAAAATATCTTTTCTTTTCTAATAATAAGTACGATATAACTACATAAGAATGACTTGAATAACAATTAATTTCACTTACTTGACAACTGAATTGTAGTAAACGTCTAGATGAACACTTTGAAAAGAAATAAATAATTAGTTTCGCCGCTCCGCACGCGCGAATGTCAAAGCCACACTAAAGCAAGGTGCCGAAACGACTCCGCAGATGAGTGGAACATAGTGCGTGTTCGGAAGGGCCTACCTAGTGTAACGTATTATATCGCTGGCTTGGATAGTAAAAGAATCCAATATAATATCCTGACCGCGTAAAACAGCTTTAAACTCTATCCAAAAAAGCTCTGTCTTCAATTTTAATCGCTTCTGTGATCTAGTTAGCTAAGCCACCGGTTTCAGACCCAGAGGTCCCGGGTTCGATTCCCAGCGAGAGGTACATCTTTGTGTGCTCGGTTTGGTTGGTGGTAGGACTGGTAAATCCGCCTGGCTAGCTACCACCATCTTTTCTAAGTCTGTCGCCATAACAACGATGTTTATAGCATTGTTGTGTTCCGACAGTATTGCGGGTGTAGCGCGCCTCCACCAACGGCCTTATTATATATCACTTAGATAGGTGAGATGAAGGTCTAGCGCAAAGCCGTTGTAGAATAAAAAAACAATAAAAAACAATTGAGTGAGTTAAAAAATCTCTTAATACGACTCACAACACAAAGGTCACCCTGTTGATCGGAACTGACGAAGTGAGAGGTGCGTTATCGTTCGACGTTTATGAGCTGCACCAGTCGTTGTCTTGAAGCGCGGAGGGGAGGAAGCTGGTGTCCATGCAAGGCGTGGCTCTTCAATTGCAAAAAAGTAAGTAGGTAAGTAAGAAGATTATAAACTGTCACGTGTCGCGTAGCGGTGAAAAAATATCGCGTAAATATAAATATCGTAATATAAATATCGCGTAGCGGTGAACAAATCCCTCTCTTCCCTTGGGTGTCGCAAAACGCGGTAACGTACTAAACACTGCACAAGTGCACACATATCCAACAGCATAGAGCGGCGATGGTCTCACCGCCTCTGAGCACATGTGCAGTTATCATTCGGTGAATCGTGGATGTGACAGTGGAATGCTTTTGCTGTCCTCATTGCCTAATCTCTGCCTAACCCTTCGGGGATAATAGTCGTGAATATAATTATGTACTTATGTAAAAATGATTGCGCCTCGTCGCCATTGCAATTGCATTACGCTAGCTGTTACGTCAAAAACCGCATATCGATGCCGCAGCAGCCGCGAGAAGAGATATAGCGTCATTCGCCAACGCTTACGCTATTCGTTTTAACCAATTAGTGTCGTACGCGCTCGCGACATCGCTACACGCGTCTGTGTGATATAAAAAAGTTTTGAGTGATACTCACCGTTTTACGTTACGTCACTTTTTTGTGGACCATAGAGTTTGGTAAGCAACAGTACCGTGAAACTGTTTACTTAATTTTTTAGATATTTTTTATTTATTTAATTATCTATGACTTTTAAACCGAATGAGTTAACATTTTACGGATTTGTCTTGTAGCTGTTTTTATTATACTCGTAGTAAATGTAGGTACTAACTACTAACAAATGAAGCGGTTTTAAATTACCTTAGCTTGTCGTAATTAGAAGTTACAATATTATTATGTCTCGACCTTTGCATGCGATTAGTAGATTTAATGAGTGAGTAAGTTTTTTCTTGTTGGAGATTATTTCATTTTCAATCAACTGTTTTCTGCCTTCCGTAAATTGGGTATTCTCAATAAGGTGAGGCGGTTTTTCACTCCCGATCCCAGGCAGCGCTGTTTGCTGTAGGTACAACACTCAGACAGACTATTGTTCCCATCTATGGGACGGCTCCGCTAAATAACTCCTCCATGTACTTGATAGACTGCAAGGCGAGCGGTACGCATGGAGATGCTGAGGTTACAGCATCTCTTGTGGACCTCCAGCTGCGTAGAGACATTGCTTGTCTAAGTGTCTTCTACCGGAATTACTACGGAGAGTGTTCTGAAGAACTTTTTGATTTAATACCGCCCTCTCCTTTCCTCTCCCGGACTACACATGTGGTCTTAGGAACCATCACCATCATACTGTGACAGACTTACTCGTACCAAAAAAATTGGCAAGTCGTTCTTCTGTAAGATTATTTAGCTTGGGAGTTCTTTGCCGGCGCATTGGAGAGTGGTGTGAAGAGTATAACATGTTTAGCCCAACGTCCCACTTTTCAGTGGGCAGGGCTGTCCCAAATCAACATTGCAAGGGAATACTTTAATATAATCACGACTATTATCCCCGAAGGGTTAGTCAGAGACTAGGCAATGAGAATCGCAAAAGCAATCCACTGACCACGTTTCACCAAATTACAACTGCACATGTGCTCAGCGTGACAGGTGCCCATCGCATCGCGCTCTGCTGTTGCTCTATATGCTGTTGGATGTACTTATGTGCAGTTTTTAATGTGTTAGTCGGTTTTTACGACAACCAAGGGAAGAGAAGGGGTGGTATACAGTATTATTAGTCATTATGCGTCTAAACGTTCATCTTCACCGCTAAGCGACACGGTTTGCAAAAATACACTAGCCTGCAAAAATAACTATCACACTTTTAACCTACACAAGATATACTTTCGAAACAAAAAGGACTTGAAAAAGAGATGTCACAATGTATAATTTACTATATGTAGTTTCAAAAATTGCTATTTATACTTAGCAATTTTTATCAGCTTTCTTTGAAACTATAGTAAATTGTAGGTACATTAGTAACATCTCTTTTTCGAAATTGATTTATTTTATATTAGAGCGGGCCGTGCACGGGGCGTGCCCCGTCCGGGCCCGGACGGCGCCACTGATTTGAGACGTTGCATACATTTTGTATGAAGCAGTTCATATTACACCGTGCATGATCTGGGCCGCCCGGTCCCGGACGGGACACGTACCGTGCACGGACCACTCTAATATAAATCATCCCTAAACCCTTAGAATAATAACCTAAACCTCTAACTACTATAAGTCAGAAAAAAATTAAATTTTAAAAGTGTGATAGTTACTTATATTTGCAGGCCAGTGTATTTAAAAAAAAATGTTTTATTATGAAGTAGGTATTCGTAATCAAGGAAACTTACATGAGTGTATCAATATTGTACCTACATCGCAATTATTATGCTAAGGTTAAAAGGTGTTTAGAACTGAACCACAGAATATGCACTAGACTGAACTAGGTAATAAAAATATAAAGGTAAAGATAGTAAAATTCTGAGTAGTAGAGCCACGCTGCGTTGTAGCATGCATTAGGTCGGCCCGCCCGGCGTAATACCACCCTCTCACGAATATTCGGCGTGAAATAATGGCACTTGGTGCTGTTTGTTTCGTCCGACCAGTGAGGGATCCGGCGGCCCCTCCCCCCCCCCCCTCCCTCTTCCCAATTCCTCTCTTAAAGGCCGGCAACGCGCCTGCGATTCCTCTGGTTTTGCGGGTGTCCGTGGGCGGCGGTGATTACTCTCCATCAGGTGACCCACCTGCTCGTTTGCCTCCCTCTTTTATAAAAAAAGGTAATAATATGGTAGCGGCTCAATATAATAGAATACTACCATTCCATCTCTTCTCTTGGGTGTCGTAAAAGGCGACTAACGGACTAAAGACTGTATACATCCAACAGCATAGAGCGGCGATGGGCTCACCACCTGTCACGCTGAGCACATGTAGAGGACTTCTTTTGTTGTCCTCATTGCCTGGTCTCTGACTAACCCTTCGGGGATAATAGTCCTGGATACGTATGTATGAATGTTGAACGTTCAATTGTTGAGTGTTTACAGAAAAAATGAGCTACCTTGACGGTGACAAGATCACGGTTATATCATCGTGACAAGATGACAACTAAGTATAGAAACAGGTTTGAGAATTTTACCTGAGCGATGTGAACTAGGGTTGTCGAACTGACAATCTAAATACATACATACATAAAATCACGACTACCTATATCCTTGAAGGGTTAGTCAGCGACTAGGCACTAAAGATAACAAAAGCAGTCCTCTACCGTAGTCCACTTGTCACCAATAGCGGCAGCACATGTGCTCCGAGTGACAGGTGGTGAGCCCATCGCCGCTCTATGCTGATGGATGTATGTGCAATCTTTAGTCCGTTAGTCGCCTTTTACGACACCCAAGATAAGAGAGGGGGTGTATGGTAGTATTCTTTCACCGCTACGCGACACGCGGTTACTCATATACCATGTTTTGAAAAAAACATGGTGACAGCCCTATACCAGACTGACCAGTCTTATACGTAAACATGGTGACAGCCCTATACCAGACTGACCAGTCTTATACGTAAACATGGTGACAGCCCTATACCAGACTGACCAGTCTTATACGTAAACATGGTGACAGCCCTATACCAGACTGACCAGTCTTATACGTAATCATGGAAAGTGCCTCTGGGGCAACAACCAACATTATACAGCGCAGCGAATGTGACGCGACATTCTGTGGCGACATTTCATAAGCAGTATCAGCAAAAGCAATCCTCTACCGTAGTCCACTCCGTAGTCCACTTGTAACCAAATAGCGACTGCACATGTGCTCAGCGTGGCAGGTGGTGTATGTGCAGTCTTATGTCCGTTAGTCGCCTTTTACGACACCCATGGGAAGAGTATGTGTGAGTGTGTGTGAAGAAGGCGACACTGCTCAGATTTCATAACTCTTATAAAACAAGCATAGTATTAGTCGTGTCAATTGACATGCCCTGATTTTAACTTAAATGTCGTTTAAAAACTAAAACAACAATTTTAATTAATATCATGCAGCCCGTTTGCATAATCATCATCACATTAAAGTAGTCGAAGTTTTCCTCCGTCTGTGGCACCGCACTATTCCCCTAAACCACGCAATGGACTTTTGTGCGGTTTTCACTAAAAGATAGAGCGTTAACTGAGGATGGTTTTTGTTTACATTTTGTCTATACATTTTTTCAAATGGCTGAACTATGTCGGTCTTTCTAAGTTAGCGTGGAAGAAGGCGCGGGCGGGCCGCTAGTTCTTATTAAAACAAGAACAATTAAGCCTACTTAAAAAATCTGTGCCATTGGGATGACAAGTATTTTTTTATTTTAAGTTGACTGTCATTTAATTTTTCTTAAAATTTCATAATTATTATTCTTGTAATACATAGGTAGTAATTGCTGGGCGTCCCGTGTACCTACTTAATTTCGTATGTAATATTACTTACAGTACCTATTTCATGAGACATGCGATAAAGATGATGATTGAATTAAAATATATTTCAAGCCGTCAATTTAACCATGTCGCGTAGCGGTGAAAGAATACTACCACCCATACCACCTTCCCTTGGGTGTCGTAAAATGCGGCTAACGGACTAAATACTGCATATACATACGTCCAACAACATAGAGCGGTGATGGCCTCACCACCTGTCACGCTGAGCACATGTGCAGTCGCTATTTGGTGAAAAGTGGACAGATGGCAGAGGACTGCTTTTGCGGTCCTCATTTCCTAGTCTCTGACTAACCCTTCGGGGATAATAGTCGTGATTATTATATTGTATGTAAGTATATATGTAATATTTCAAGCCTACTGCGAAAATCTGTGTCAAGGAGATGGTTAAAACTTTACAACTTTTATTTTGCATAATTTATTTATAGGAGCTCGATTTCGTAGCGGCTTATTTAATAAAAAAACTTTTCCGTTGTCAGAGGGCGATGCAAGCGGCAAACGCTCACGCTATACCTACCTATATTCGTAATTTTTTCGTACAATACGCGCGTGCTTCTGATATTTCACTTGCTATTTTATTGACACAGAACACAGCAGTGTACGTTGAATTACGAATAGACGGGGCGTTTGCCACTTGTCTTGGGGGGAGGCAGGTTACTAAAAAGAGAAAATTTATGGCATCTCTCAAAACGACATTCTTCCTAAACATTGTACCTACCTGCGAGAGTGCTAGGAGGACGACGTCATTAAGAGGCCAGAGGGTACATCTCAAATGTATTTTTTGCGCAAAATGCTCATTTTTGCATTTTGTACTAATTTTGCAGTTGTATTTATCGTTTTTATCGAAATAGGATTATAAATTCATGCTTTGACAAATCTCCACTCTGCGAGAATAAGCTGAGTTCGGACGGCCGGCGCATCGCATTTTGTAGTAATTTTGCAGTTGTATTTATCGAGATAGGATAATAAATTCATTAAGTATAAAATCTTTATTTCTCATGAAGTAACAATTATTCTGGTATAAATTTTGCTTAATAATATTATCGTAGATAGGAGAAATTCACAGTCAACTTTAAGTGATTTTAGAAGTTTTTTGGTTTAGAATAAGATTTTTATCAATGATATCTCAAAATTCCGAGGCCGCTACGCACTATACGACTATATTATGAGATAACATTCAATTTTTTTTTATTTCATTTGTTTAAGACAGTAGTTTTTTTTTTTTTATAGCAGAAGGAGGCAAACGAGCAAGCGGGTCACCTGATGGAAAGTAATCACCGCCGCCCATGGACACCCGCAAAACCAGAGGAATCGCAGGCGCGTTGCCGGCCTTTAAGGAAGGAATAGGCTCGTTTCTTGAAGATCCCTAAGTCGTAACGGTCCGGAAATACCGCCGCCGAGAGCTGGTTCCACAACACTGTAGTTCGAGGCAAGAAATTTCTTGAAAAACGCACAGTAGTAGACCGCCATCCGTCAAGGTGATGTGGATGGAATGACAGTCGATTGCGTGTAGTGTGGTGAAGGAAATTAGCGGCAGGGATCAAGCCGAACAATTCCTCAGAACACTCCCCATGATATATACGGTACAATATACAGAGAGACGCAACGTCTCTCCGAATAGCCAGTGGATCGAGCCGACCTGAAATAACCACGTCGCCGACAATTCGAGCAGCTCTGCGTTGAATGCGGTCAAATGGAAGGAGTTGGTATTGGGGTGCTCCAGCCCAGAGATGGGAGCAGTATTCCATATGCGGCCTGACCTGTGCTTTATACAGTTGTAAACGGTGGGCCGGCGTGAAATACTGACCCGCTCTATTGAGCACACCCAGCTTTTTCGAAGCTAATTTAAGTTCAATCTAGGAGCTCAAAAAAGTGCCATCGCGCATTTTATGAAAGTCTCTCTCTGCAATTTAGGATTCAATTAAAAAGTTAAGCAAAATTTACAAAAAGCGAGGCCACTACGCACTATGCCAATAGCTATTCTACACTATTCAATACTGTTAAAGTATTTTTGTTTCTGTGATCGGGAACGCCAAAATTGACCATTTTAAGCAAAAATCACAGTCGAGATGTAATAGGCCTCTTAATTATGTTGCATCAATGATACAGTACATAAAACACGGTCCAGGTTACAGAAATTTGTGTTTAGGTAAGCTGAAAATATCTATGCTCCAAATATAATAAAATGCTTCGTTGCAAAACATACAAGTTGCAAGCGTTCATACTTGGTTAATCACAATGAAATGCAACTTAGCAACGACATAAGTACACACGGTGTCAGATCAACCTACTCTAAACTGTCAAATTTCCCCAATGAATATTGATCCTTAGTAACAAGCAATAAAGTTCATAATTGATTGTAGAAAGAACAATGTTCTGCGCCCATACATTGTTAGCCTAAGAACCAACAATTATGAAATATTCTTTTTTAGGTATGAAATTGCAAGTAAACGACGGTGAAAACAAAGATTTTTGACTGACACTAACCTAAATATCAGGAAAACATAATTAATATTTTGAGGTTATGTTTAATTAATTTGAGAAGTGGTGTTGCACTGTTTTGTTTTATTTGCCAACACTCATGCACGTTCACTAACACTTAAATAATCCATCATTACATTAATATTCAACAAAACAGAATCTATCGAAATATCTTTTTTATTGAAATTTTGCATTCACAATGCTATAATATAGATAACAGTCCCACTCGAGCTTCCTGAGACTGGTTGATTTTTTTTTCTAGTAAATATTTTATCAGAAACTATAGAAAATAAAACAAAGCTGCAGAAATAACGCTTCACTTTCCCGCCAAGAAGTCCAAAACGTCAACTTTTTTTCTTTACCATGGATACTAGTCCTTGAGTCGTATTATTGGAATTTATTGATTATGCTTAAACTGATGCTAATGATGAGTAATGATAATGAATGTTTAATTCTAAATGATATTCCCCCCCAAACCTCTTAAGTTCCAGTAAAGATGTGAGACTTTACTGAGATCTCGCACGGACTTCTTGGAAGAATTTGAAAAGTGATGTTGCACTGTTTTGTTTTTTAAGCCAAAGAACGTCAATAACTGCACAACCAGTGTTGCCAGATCTTAGAGCCAGTGTTCCGTAAAAACTGCCAAATTCGGTGTGAAATTTATTTTAATGCACAAAACAGGTTATAGACATGTAAAATGAAAACAAAAAATATTTCATCCTAAGGTCTAGGTTGAAACTCTAAGGTACGTATGTACATACTTACAACTATATATATATATATATATAACTATATCAATGAAAGTAATAAGATAATTAATAACGGCAAAACAACATTAAAACAATATGGATGTCAGACAGACACAATAATGATTCATAACAAAGTGTTTTACGTCTTGCTTGCACTAACACTAAATAACACCATTAACTCTCTCTGGCTCTCATTCTCATATTAGCCGACCAAGAAAATATCTCAATATTTGAATCCTCAAAGCCATAGTTTTTACTGTGCAGTTTGCTGGTTTAGTTCTGTAAAAATCTATAAAAATTAAATAAGACTCGCTAGTTTACGCAGTATCAAATAAAATGTAATATTTCTTAGGAATAATAAAAGCTATTAGTAGGTACTGCTTTTTACTACTTATTAAAAATTATTACTCATTAAAAGCATTTGTCCAATGCAAATCCGTATATAATGGCAACACTGTGTACAGCAGACTACAGTAACGTCAGTCAGTGAGTGACACAGCACCGCAGATTAATAAATTCTCCTCATTGGAAAAGCAAAAGAATATAAAGTCGACTAACGTTTTCAGTTTGGAATAAAATGCGATGTGTCGTATTCTAATGATGCTTGGAGTATTTGGCACTAAGTATATCGAGTCAGCCATGCATGCATAATATTATTAGGCTTGTTTGTAAGTATTATAAATATTTTGGTCACAAAACAAACCATTAATGCACTGGCTGAATGCACTGAACACGTAATACCCAACACCTAGTAAAAAAAAAAAGTTACTCATTATTAGTGTTTAAAAAGTTCTTTTTATTATTGATAACTTTTCTAAAAGTGTGCGCCAAAATCTAAATACTGTTATCTGTCGTAAAAAATAAGCTAAGAATTATCATGTATGTCATGTTTGTGTTGGTCGTTAGGCTAACTTCAACAATGTCCTTTGACAGTTTTGGGTAGGTTGATCTGACGCCGTGTGTACATTATTATACCTTATCACGACTATTATTCCCGAAGTGTTAGTCAGAGACTAGGCATCATTGCCTTGTCCTTATGGACAGCAAAAGCAGTCCACTACCATACCATAGTCCACTTTTCACCAAATAGCGACTGCACATGTGCTCAGCGTGACAGGTGGTGAGCCAATCGGTGCTCTATGCTGTTGGATGCATGTGCAGTCTTTAGTCCGTTAGTCGCCTTTTACGACACCCAAGGGAAGAGAGAGGGTGGTAGTAGTATTCTTACCGCTCACCGCTACGTGACCCGGTTATATGAAATGCAATAACTTTAATAGGTTGTTGGCCCCGAATAGGGTTGGCAAAAAATTTATTAAAAAATAATTAAGTTTATGGCAATGATGTAAGGGGCCGTCCATTAATCACGTGATGTTTTTTTAGCATTTTTTAAGCACCCTCGCCCTTGGTGATACGTGGTGAGGTTTAAGACTACCCCCCCCCCCCCTCCCCAAATCACGTGTATTTAATTTAAAATTTTTGAATATTATCTTTAAATACAGGTATTAAGTAGGTATAATCTAATTTTATTCTAGAACTAGGCAACGGCGCCACAGAATAAATAATAGTACTTCCACGGCGAGTCAAGGTCTCACTACACGCCGCTTTTGGTTTAGAAATCGCGCGTTTGACGAAAAAATAAATACACGTGATATCTTACTACACCCCCCCCCTCCCCTCCCCTCCCCTGGTGATATTTCGTTATTTTTTCCGAACCCCCTCCCCCCCTTTCGAGCCTCACGTGATTAATGGACTTTGGTTCTTAAAAAGATTTATTTGTAAACAAATAAAGTTTTTTTTATTTGGCCCGCCTTGTTCCACTGCTGGGCAAAGACCCTCCTTCCACACTGCACGATTTGGGGATGTAACTTTGCCAGTCCTTCCGATTGTAGTCCAGCCTGTCCCGCGACGACGTCGCCGTCTAACGTTGCTCCTAGTCCAGTGATCGGTATAAATAAATTGACGTTTTGGTGGCAAAATTGGGTGGATCCCACTTTATTCATAGATATACACATTTGATTTAGTGGGTCAAGAGATTTTTTCTAATTTTGTACCATTTTATCCACTGTTGAAAAATAATATGTACTTAATGAAAAAATTGAAATAGATACTGCCTCCCCTAATCAGTTCAAAAGGTCAATCATACTTTGCAGTCATTTGAAAGGCATTATTTATTACATTTCCAAAATAAATTGCCACTAGCTTTTGCCCATTAGCAGGACGTCACGAATGGGTGCGCTTGTTACCGTGCTTGTTCCACGGTGAGGAGCGCTCTCTTTATTTTGGACTGCATCGGCTGCTTACCATCAGGCAGGATGTGGTCACAATGACGTGTCCGAATAACAAAAAAATAAAAGTCGGTTTAAGCGTGAAAGCGTAACAATCAAATATACTCCCTTTGACATTTATATTGGGTTAGATCCCAATGGATATAGAGGGACAAGCAATCCCAGATTATCCATCAATGGATATACACAATGGACAAAGTGGAATCCACCCGCAAAATTTACATTCGGAAGAAGATAAATATTGATACCTAAATGGTTCACAGCAGGTTTCGAATCTGCACCCTCTAAAATTTTATTTAAGTGCACTACCAAAAAACCAAGCCAAGTCCAGCCCAAGCACGGCATTATTACATATTATTGTCATCATTAAATATAATAATAATTCTTTATTTCAGGCAACAAACAATGTACTAAGTAGATGGTAAAAATACAGAGCGGCCAAATACCTTACAGACTAATACCACAGAATAAAATAAGTACTACTTACGTCTAATACTAGGCACTTACACTATGTTATAAAGGTTTTCCTGTGACTTTGGCTACGTTTTCTCCTTCTAAACCACGGAATGGATTTTTACACGGTCTTCACCAGATAGAAAGATCTCTAAAAGACGATGGTTTTTATTTACAAAAGCAGCGACCCGCCCGCGACTTCATCCACATGGACCGTGACGTATTTCCAAAAAAATCTTTCATACAAACATTGTCCTGACAATTACAAACACAACAAAAAAGAATTAGCCAAACAGGTGCAGCCGTTCTTAAGTGACACGCGAACAAACATTAGTGACAGACCATATTATTGATTGTAATTTTAAGGCGAGTACTTTCGAGTGCTTCTCTCGCTCTGCGACGGTACGAAGTTACACGGGACGGGTATTAAAGCGCACCGCGCCCTGCGCGTTTTATAGATTTTTAAAGGTTTTTTTGTCTATATAGACTTTATAGGATTTAATAAATTAGCAGGTTCTCTGTAAGTACTTCAAAATAAATATTTACATGTAAAAATTATGTCGAAACATTTAAAAAAAATGTAAGAAGTCATCCGTTTTAGACTTTTATTTGGCCTGTTTTCGGGAATTTTTATAATCAAGTAAAGTACATCTAATCGCGTAACAAATTAGCAGATTCTTTAGGCAATATACTTTAGTATATTATATATTTTTTATAAAAGCGTAATTTAGTAGTAAATACATAAACCATTTATTTTGATATAGCAAAACAGTTTTGCCCGCATCTACCGGTGACTTCGCCTTAAAATAGATTTGTAATTAAATATTTTGTACAAAATGGTTGAAGTATGACGGTGTTTCTAAGTAATTAAAAAGTACCTGAGTATTATTTTATTTTGTTGACCGTAGCTGCATGGTTGTGGACTTAATGACAAGATGAATTTCAAGGTAAACCGAACTGGATAGGTAGGTACAGACGCCACCAGGTCAACATACCAGAAAATGTCAAACTTTAATACATTTTTTACTTTAAGCTATGTGGATATAAGGATCAATATCGATTGGGGAAATTTGACAGTTTCGTGTAGTTTGACCTGCTGGCGTTTGTACCTACGTAGACTTTGTGAAGAGGATGGCATTGACATGACCATAATTAAATATTGGTCATGAGTTACGTAAGCGAGAAGTAGGTTTTTATCATTTTTAGCTAAGTAAGTACGTATTTATGCGCATGTCATGTTTACTCATTATATTATAATGTTATTCGGATAAATAAATAAAAAAATACGGATGAGGGACTTTTTCCAAATGGAACCAACCTAACTCTTAAATTTCCTACTTGGAAATAACCCAAATACCCCAAATTGCTAATTTAAGGTTTATAATATATAATATATATAAGGTTATAATTATAAATACTAATTCCAGAAAAGTTTTCGAAATTCACCCAAAAACAAAACAGTGCAAAAACACTTTCGGCCAAAATCTCAAAAAATCCGGAAGTCCGTCATAAAAGCTCATAAGGAGCTCATTGTCGACGCTGCGCAGGAGATAGAGAACTGTCTAGATTTGCTGCCCTCATTATGTCTACCCGAACAGCAACCCAGCGACCAAGCATGCGTGAGCTTAGTGATAAGCTCGATAACGGTATGGACGCGGTCCTCAGCGTACAAAATGAGATGGCTGCGGAGGTCCGTCGAGAAGTCTCACAAAAGGTTGACGAGCTGTTAAAGCAGGGTGAACGTCTCGAAGACCTCGTGCGCCTCTCCGGCAATATGCTGTCGGCCGCGCTCAAAGAGCAACAACAGAACCCGTTGGCACATAGCTCGCTGTCCGAAGCCCAATTAGCCCCCAAAATTCCTACCCCTACCCCAACTTACGCCAGTATTGCTGCGAAATCCTTACCCCCTACCCCCGAAACCTTTCCTGCCATGATTGTAACCTCTTTCGATTGTACCCTTAAGCCGCCGGAAGTGATGTCCCTTTGGAAAAAGGAGATGTCCTTCCGGAAGCACAAATATGCTCCCTTAAAATTCCTTCCCATCCCAAATGCCAAACTAAGGGTCGAATTCGAGACCAAGAAGCAGTGCGAAGAGACCATAGCCCGTCATAACGACAGCCCTAACTTCGCTGCCGAACAAGCGAAGCGACGACCACCACTACTCATCCTTAAGGGAATCTCTAAGGACGTCGCCCGCGACGAGTTAGTGGAGGTCCTCGTGACACAAAATGACGTCGAGCTGTCCCGCATCTGCTTCTTGACCTCGAACAAAAACCCGGTACTGTACAATGCGGTTGTAGAGGTGACCCCCGAGATGCGCAAAGTTATCCTCGCTCTCGGGGAGCTCAACGTGGACCACAGTAGGGTCCACGTTGAGGACTTCTCCCGCTTTGTGCAGTGCCACTTGTGCCTGCAATATGGACACACAAAGGCTAAATGCAAATCGGAGAAGAAGCTATGTGCCCATTGCGCCAGCCCAGGTCACAGAATAACTGAGTGCCCAAATAAAAACGATAAACCTAAGTGCTATAACTGCTCAGCACATAACTCGCGCATGGGCACAAGGGTGGATGTTGCCCACAATGCCACAAACAACCGAGAGTGTCCCCGTATCAAATCGATGGTTCTGCGTCTGCAGAACCAGACAGATTACGGTAATTGAAAATCTAGCCTCAAAATATTTCACATAACATTAAATTAATTAAAAACTTAAAATCAACTCATTAAAAGTACTTGACCGTAATTCGAAGCTTATAATTTGAGATAGGCACTTCCGTTTCCCGTAGTCTTAGTCCTTTTCAGTACTTTTTATGCCTCTTGATGACGTACTTCCGTTGACTCAACAGGCTTTGGCGCCATCTTAGTTTTCTTGTAGACGAATGGCACCAACCTTACTCATTGGCGTTTTATTCCCCGTAGCATAAACGCGTGCAGAGACGTTTCCTGCCGCAAATAATTCTTTTCAAATAGATGTGAAAGTGTAAAAGTGGTTAAAAACGTTTTTCATAAGAATCAAGTGAACAGAACAATTACATTTGAACAACGTGAGTACATGTTTTTATTACCCGTTATTTGTAAGTGTTCTTTATAAGAGCAGTTGCTTATTACACGGTAGTTTTTTTGATAAGTGTAAACGATTTACGTACTTAAAACTGAAAAAATTCTACCTTCAAAAGAAAAATCTTTAACGTGGTATAAGCCATGTTAATGCTTGACATAGATTATGAAATGTAATTTATTTAACGGATTTTCCGTTCGTTACTAGTATTACGTATGTGATTTTCCTTTTTTACTTTTAAATCGTATGTAACAAGTGTAACATAATAAGCGGACATATTTTAATGTACGGTTATTTACAGAATGAGTGCTATCAATGTGCCCCCTGCGGAAGAAATGCCTGAAGCTGGTCCAAGTACGGAGCGCCGCAAGCGGGCCCGCAATAATGGCACCAGCAGTAGCAGCTCTTCTAGCAGCTCCAGTTCGAGTTCCACTGCAGGCTCTAAGCACAAGAAGTCTCGTCGCCGCCGAAATAAGAAAAGTAAGAGAAGTCGGCATACTAGGATACAGGAATGGCGAGACCAGGTGTCCAAGGAAATTAGTGAGTTACGTAACCTTTTTACTCAGCCACCTCATTATAACAATAATATGGATACAGATCGCTTATCTTTTTATTCAGCAATAAGTGGCGAGCTTTATAATGATATTGCTGGTAACGAATACTTGCCAGACGTTCAGGATACCCCTGTTTATTCTCAATTTACATTTGACATTGAGACAAAGTTAAAGGAACCTTCAGTGCCTAAGACACCTGAAAACTTTATTAAGATGTTAAACGAAATTCAACGTTTCGGTAATCCATCCTGGTCCGAAATTAGGTATGCCGATACTCAAAAGCTGTACAATTATGCTCCAGGCTTTGTAGATCTTGAATCTAACCCTGAAATAAAATCCTACGATGTCACAACACAATCGGCAAAAGCTGATAAAGCTTATGCAGCTATATCATTTTGTATCCTTCAACAAAAAGAAGCCTTACAAGAAAGTATACGTGACTTGCTTACTTGGGCTAATTCAAGTTCTAGTAGTATGAATAAATTGGGCATAAAATTGAGGAATTATTTGTAAATGGTAAATTTCATAAAATTTCGAACGACCTTCTACAACTAGTATGCGGTCATAGATCCGAAGCTATAGAAGTAAGAAGAGATACTATAATTAAACACATAAAAGACCCCACTGTTAAAGTTTTACTTAGTAAAATACCACCCTCAGTCACACACCTTTTTGAGACAAATGCCTTTTCAAGCACTTTGGAAAAAGCAGGTGGCGTTCGTAAAACCTTTTGGCCTCTTAAATCTGAAAACATTCAGAAGGGAGCTTACAGAACCTATCAACCTACAAGAAGTGCCGGCCACAAGAAACATATTACAGAAATAAGTGGTGCTCGGTATCCATTCAATGCATCAGGCTCTTCTAGACCTATGCACTATCGTGCACCACCCTCGAGGGGTGGTGGCCACCATATGAATCCACATTACAATCATAATATTACGGGGCACAATTCAGATTCATTTCAATACCGAGGCTCGAGGCCTCGTGGGTCACAGAGAGGGGGAAGAGGTCGAGGATCTTCCTCTTATGTCACTAGGGGTCAATCCAAACATTTTGAACAATGACTCGAGGTCGTTCCAAGCCGGGCAGTTAACACGTCACATAGAGAAGTGGAGGGAATTGGGAGCACCAGAAATAATATTAGAATTAATAAAAGGCTATCGCATACCATTTGTCAAGAAACCTCCCTTGTACATGCCAAAAGCAAACAACCACTTCTGCACTCGCGTGTCGGAAGAAATGACTGCAATAATCCAAAAAATGAAACATCAAGGAATCTTACAACCGGTTCAGGTTTCTCCCAGTTTCATTTCACCTCTCTTCCTCGTACCAAAAAGCGACGGCTCTCTTCGCCCAATATTCAACCTAAAAGCGTTGAACGAATTTGTAAAAGCCGAAGAATTTCACCTAGTAAATATACATCGTGTTCCCGATTTCCTGCAGCAGAGAGATTGGATGTGCAAAATAGATTTCAGTCAGGCTTATTTTCATGTCAAAGTTGCGCAATCACACCGTCGCTTTTTACGCTTAATTTACGACAAAGAACTGCTCGAAATGACCTGCCTCCCGTTAGGTTTAAGCACGGCTCCCAAAACCTTCTCGATTCTCAGCAATTGGGTTGCACAAATCCTGCGGCAACGCAATGTACGCATTCTTGTGTACTTGGACGACTACTTGATAGTTCATCAAGACCCTGTCACTCTTCAAAAACACGTCCAAATGACGATAAATATTTTCCACACTCTAGGATGGTGCGTAAATCTAGAAAAGTCGGTAACGTTCCCACAAAAGAGCCTAATGTACTTGGGGATCCTATGGAGAACATGGGACAACCTAAAGTCACTGCCAATAGAGAAGGTTACAAATATCACAAAAAAGGTTTGTCAAATTTTAAATCAAAAACAAGTGAAGCTCAAAGAAATACAGAGTCTTGTAGGTCTCTTAAATTTCGCCAGTTTTGTGGTCCCTCGAGGGAGACTACATCATCGTCACCTCCTGAGATTTATGAAGTCCCAGTTAGTTTATCCAACGAAATCATTTGTGCTTCCACAATTGGTTCAAGCAGAACTCAAATGGTGGCTCAAAAATTGTCATTCATCAACAATGTTGCACCCTCCTCCTCCCATGCACTTTCTAACAACCGATGCATCAGATCTCGCATGGGGTGCTCAGCTAGACAACTTTTCTCTGAGCGGATTATGGTCGCCACTGGAACAAAATCTCCATTGCAACCAAAAGGAGATGCTAGCCATTCTACATGCTGTTCAAAGACATGCTCGCACGTTAAGTCACTGTGACTTAATACAGTGCGACAACAAAACGGTAGTTGCTCATCTCCGAAAGGAGGGCGGGACAAAATCTCTAGCATTAATGGAGATAACCCATCAATTGTTGACACTGTTACACCAACATCGTATAATATTTTCTATCCACTACATTCCGGGCAGATACAACAACCATGCCGATCACCTTTCACGCCACCGGCTTCCACCGGAATGGCACCTATTACCCGAAAAATTAAAAATAATTTTCAAGAAATGGGGGACTCCGATGATCGACCTCTTCGCTTCGGAGAGAGCCCACGTCGTTTGGAATTATGTGTCGTTGGATCAGAAAGATCCAAAAGCGCTCTTTTACGACGCATTCAGTATACCGTGGAATTACCCTCTAGCGTGGGTATTTCCCCCACCGTTCTTGATACCCAGGGTTCTATCTCACCTCAACCAATCGACAGGGGTGTTTCTGATAATCGCACCCCGGTGGCAGAAAGTCTTTTGGCGAGCAGACCTCCGAGCGAGAGCCCTCGAAGCTCCGTTTGTGTTGAGGAACCTAGACAAGAGCCTAATAGACAAATCAACGGGTCTTCCACCACCGAATGTAAACGATCTGACTCTCGAGGTTTGGAGATGTGGGGGTGGACCGAGGAAATAAAAGACTGGAATAGTAATCAAGTATCTTTATTAAAAAGTTCGTGGCGGCACTCGACGTTAAAAACATACTCGGTACGTGGAAACGTTGGTTATCATGGGCAAAAAAGAACCATGTTAATGTACGGACGCCTTCGGGATCTGAGTTAGCTCGATTCTTAGCTGATTTGCATTTAATTTATGGATTATCCTATAATACTATTATTTTACACAAAGCTGTGGTTTCCTCTCTGTGTAATGCAGATATGTCTAGCCAACTTAGTTCTCATGTAATGGTCAAACATATTTTAAAATCTATATCGCTTAAGAATCCCAAAAATGCAAAACCACCAATTTGGGATATTGACGATCTTTCTAAATATTTGTGTACTTATTCAATAGATACAAGTAATTTATATCAAACATCCCGGCATACAGCTATCCTTTTATTGCTATGCTCAGGACGCCGGATCCATGATTTGACGTTACTGAGAGTAGATTCAGATCATTGCTTAGACTCGGGTGACTCTTTAATTTTTTGGCCGGAGTTTGGTTCAAAAACTGACTCTAGTGGACATATGCAGTCCGGCTGGAAATTGATAACAAATAATGACAACATGCGATTGAACCCGGTATTCTGGGTCAATACAACTATATCTTTATTAAAAAATAGACGGGATATGGCAAAGTCTTGTAATTTATTTATGACTGTCAGAGGTCTGCCTAAACCTGCTTCGAGGACTGTTATAGCAGGTTGGATAAAGCACTTGCTTAAAGATGCAAACATTCAGTTTAGTCCGGGCAGTGTGAGGTCAGCTGTAGCCTCAAAAAATTGGTTATCTTATCCCCTCGATGAAATTCTAGCGCGAGGAAATTGGCGTTCCGCAAACACATTCGAGAGATTTTACAGACGCGAGGTTCAATCAGTAAACAGTTCCAATAGTGTGACACATTTATTTACCCCTATTAGTTGATGTGAAATTATTTGTATTGTTCAATGATATACCTAAATATTGCTAAATATAGCATTAGACCAAATTGATGAAAAGTAAATTTATTCATAATACCATTTGGATCGTTGAAATAATTATATTGCTAAATAAATTGTTAATAAATTATAATACTTTACTTTCTTTAATAAAAAATTTGTTAATTATATCACATTGGCGTTATTTGTTTTTATGTCCTTCCTTTTCCTCACCAGGCGATAACAAACACCTCTCAAATTATAAGCTTCGAATTACGGTCAAGTACTTTTAATAGCAGCGTTTTTCCTGAAATAAAACGCATATTAAAATACTTACCTAATTCGAAGCTTACTTTCTAACTCTGCCTGGTGAATATAGAGCCAATGAGTAAGGTTGGTGCCATTCGTCTACAAGAAAACTAAGATGGCGCCAAAGCCTGTTGAGTCAACGGAAGTACGTCATCAAGAGGCATAAAAAGTACTGAAAAGGACTAAGACTACGGGAAACGGAAGTGCCTATCTCAAATTATAAGCTTCGAATTAGGTAAGTATTTTAATATGCGTTTTATTTCAGGAAAAACGCTGCTAATAAAGCTTTTTAACTAAAATTCATAAAATCAACTCTATAAAATGCAAAGACATCTCAAATAATTAAAAACTAAAACTTAAACATAACGAACAATAAAAATTCAACATACAAATCAAAATTAAATTAAAATTATAAAATAAAAACTAAAACTTGAACATAACGAATAACAAAATTAACATACAAATTAAAATTAACTTATTAAATTAAAACTAACCTATTATTTAAAATACAGCCTAAACTACAATACACCTTTTAAAATTTTAAAATTTTAAATATTGAAACTTACTAAAAATTTATAAAGCAACTTTTTTAAAAATAACTTAAACTAAAGAAAACCAAATGAAACCAACCAAATTAAAAGCCCTAATAAACTAAATAAGCATCAGACTTAATCCAAAATTTCTTTTCCTTTCTATTCTTGTTTCCTTCTTCCTCTCCACTCCTTTAGCTTCAATTCTATGTGCCCTGCAACTTATTAGAAGTGAACCTTAATTACACTTAAAAAATTTTAATAAATCTAGGACTCCTAAGTCCCCTCAAAAATTTGGCACTTAACTATTCAAAATTTCCGTTTCCCCTAAATTTCCCGAAATTAATCCCAACTACCCCAAACTATCCCTTATCCCAAACTGATCCCTAAATACCCTTAGCGAAATCTATCCTTCGGTCTAGGAGGAAATCACTCTGTTCGTACTATCCCGTTATTGGTCCCCCATAGGGAAATACCGATATCAAAAAATCTACACTTATTCGGATACGTTTGCCCAAAATAGCACTAAGTTAATCAATTATTAAAAAAAAAATGGAACCAATCTTATTGTTTGCCTACACAGGAGGTACATGGTGGGGATATAAAATTGGAAAGTTTATTGAGGGAAAAAATTGTATTTTAGTTAGCTTATATTAGTTTACTAGGTGTGTAAAACGAAGAGTTTTCCCCGCCAAAAATGTGGAATGTGTTATTAGGTAGTGTTAGTGAACCAGATCTGTTTTTTGGAAATATTTATTTACTTATTTAAGTTTACTTTTTTTTCTTATTGGCTTCTTGGTGCTGATCGCACATTAAGCCAGTGTTAAGTAAAAAGAAAGCCATCAAAAGAAGCAAATCTTTTTGTACATAAAGTACCTAGATCATAAATAACGAATGAGCGTTCATATCAAAATGTCACCTTAATCCCTTGAGTTTCAGTAAAGAAGTAGGGTTAAACCATGACAATACTGAGATCTCACCCTAACACTAACTTTTTGGGAGAATTTAATGTGATGTTGCACTATATAGACTTTTAAACTTTCGCGTTCAGTTATGCACACATGTATAACTTAAAGACAGGTATATCTTTTAAGCCCGACGTTTCGACCGAGTTGCACCGGCCGTGGGCCGTGGTCACAGTGCTTGTAAAACTGTGCCGTGATGTAGGTATCGCCCGCCACCATTTGCGCCGCGCGCGGAATCTTCATCCATACCCTCACATTCTTTACTTATTGTGTTCTGTGGGCACATTATTCATCCAACTAGCTAAAAAAGCTTCTGATACGGTTAGCCATATTTTATTGTTAAAAAGTTAGAAAGTATTGGTATCACCAGTACTGCATACAATATAATTCAATCTTACTTATCTAATCGTAGTCAGGTAGTTAAAATCGGAAGTTGCCAAAGTAAACCTAAACCTATAACGTATGGTGTACCACAAGGATCAATTTTGGGCACTTGCTGGCTTGTTCTATTTTGGACACTCAATAGAGTCAATTATTCCAGATATTCAGAATGACCTTAATTTATTGAATGATTAGTTTCAATACAATTTACTTACTATAAATATATCTAAGACTAACTTTAAATATCATATTTAAACCGAAAAATAAAACCATTCCTGACTTTCAGCGTCTTTCTATAAATAACCAAATAAGTAATCAAAAGATCCAATTGCGAAAAATATCTTGGCCTGCTTCTTGACGATCAACTTACGTGGAAACCCCACTTAAAAAAAAAATCCAAACTATCAACGGTAAACAGATAAGTATCCTTCGGGGTTTAGCTCCATGTTTACCGCATAAAATACGTTACCTCATCTGCCTTGTTAAACCTCACATAGACTATCTAATTGAAATATGGGGCTCAGCTGCAAAAAGTAACTTAAATCCAATACAAAGAGCTCAAATATCTTAATATAAGCAGACTTTACAAAAGTATTTTAAAATATCTACAGAATATTAAATAAGTAGATTTAATACATACATAAAATATTAATTTAAATAGATATCTACTTATTATAAATAATAAATAATACCTTTATAAATAAATAGAATAGTCATATACTTATATATCGATAAAAAATACATAAATAATTAACATCATACGATACGACTCCACTCGCAAAACGAGCCACTTCTAGTGCACGGTGAGCGTAGTATGAATTTATATCCGTAAACGCAGTTTTTTGTTTGCACTGCACTACACCTGATGCCGGTCTCACACGAGGGCAGAACAGTGAGGCAGAACAGTGGCAGTACTATTCTGCCTTGGTTTCTGTCAAGACAGTACTGTTCTGTGCGTTCAATTCAAACAGTAGCAGTATTGTGCTGCCCACTGTTCTGCCTCAATATTCTGCCCTCGTGAAATGTAGGGCAGTGCAAATAAAAAACTGCGTTTACGGATATAAATTCATAGGTACTACGCTTACGCTCACCGTACACTAGAAGTGGCTCGTTTTGCAAGTGGAGTCGTATCGTAAGATGTTAAATTATTTAAGAATTTTTTATCGATATATAAGTATAAGACTATTCTATTTCATTTTATAGGTATTATTTATTATTTCTAATAGATATTAATGAAATTAATATTTATTTATGTATGTATTAAATCTATTAAATCTACATCTACTGCACTACGACTCACATACGATACGACTCCACTCGCAAAACGAGCCACTTCAAGTGCACGGTGAGCGTAGTATGAATTTATATCCGTAAACGCAGTTTTTTGTTTGCACGTGACGTGACGCTCACGCTGTGACTGTGTCATATTTTTCTAATGATTACTTTGTTAATTTTTTGATGTTCTCATGGTAAGTGAATTGTTGTTAATTAAGAATAAAGATCTTAAACCTTAAACCTTAATGTTTAATGGTAAATGATATTCCCCAAACCCCCTGAACAATGATATTTAATACCATTGACCCTGAGACTCAATAAAGCTGTGGGACTTTATTGAGATTTCACACGGACTTCTTAGATAATTTGAAAAGTGATGTTGTACTGTTTTGTTTTATTTGCCAACACTCATAAGCACGTTTACGAAAACATAACAGATAAGTAATATAATCCATCATTATTTCACATTAATACTCGACAAAACACAAAAGAAAACAAAACTGCAGACATGACGCTTAACTTTCCCGCCAAGAAGTCCAAGAAGCAGGTGTATTAACTCTCATAAATAATAGGTTTTTTGTCAGCACACATTAAACGTTTTTTTGGTGTGGGTGTTGCTAATTTATACCAGTTGTAAAAATTCCTGTGAATATTACAACTAGTCACACTGATTAACTACTGTCTTTTGTCAGTGTGGCCATACGGATATTTTTTTTTACATAGTTCGTGGTTTTCAAATTTCTCGCGACACGACTAAAATTATTTATAAACGATTTTTATTATTTGTTCGAACAACCGAACGGGTTGAAAAATATTTAACAGTGAGGTATTATGTTGTCGCCATGTTACACCCAAGTTCCTATGTAGAAAACCCATATGCATAATTATGTATGTAGTCCTACAATGTAAGTTATTTTTATCTTAATGTTCTAAAGGAACGAGATATACACATAAAACCGCAGTGCAGTGGCTAGTCAATAATGTTTTAGGAAGTAGTCTTAAGAAATAAAGCATTATTATTTTTGTTTTATTTTATTAATCGATATTTTTAGCCTTCAAAAGATTTTTCTACATTGCTGCGTTTACATTTTGTACATAGAAATTGGCTTAAAAAATGATTTTCAAGAACAATTATTTGTAACTTTTGATTTCCAGGTCCTGGCAACACTGCTTTTGTTTTGGTTGGTCCGCCATTGCGCCACTAATATAAAGTGATCTGTGATTGCGCCATTGCGATTTCTGTGTTGATTGAGTTGACTTGTTTCTCTCCACATAAAACGTACGTAATAATCTGCATTTCAGATACTTTTCTGTATTTATAACAGAGTGCAGTTTTTTCCGATTGGATCTAGTGTTAATTCACGACAGGACGTTATTAGTGTTTTATTTTAAGTTAATTACGACAGGACGTTTAGGTTAGGTTAAACTGTGTGTGTCTAATTTTATTACATAAAATGTCTGTAAATAAATACAGAAAATGTGCCAAGTGCGGTAAAACACGCGCTGAAGATATGACGGTGACTTATCATAGATTTCCAATTCCAGGAAAGACAAATATTACCAAGTAAGTAAACAAAATTTCGTCATCATTTAACCATCTCGTTATCTCATACTAACTACTAAATCACTACTAAATCTGTCGGATCAAAAAGTATGGACAGGACTTAATTAGTTGTCACCAAAATCCTGCATCTGAAATTGTCCTCCGCCCTTAATTATTTTTATTAAGTACTAAGTATTTACATAGTTATTTCTAAAATTACTGTAATGAAAACAAAGTGCCATTGATTGTTTTGCAACAAGGGATGTCTATATTTTTATGCATGTTACTGCTTCCATCTATCTGTAATTATTCTTGTGTCAATATTTTTTCTAGGGCTCGAGCTTGGGCTAAATACTGCTGGCCGAATCAAGACTGGACTTCTGAAGAGTCTCTACTCTCACTTTACAATTCCAACAAAGTGCTATGTGGAAGACATTTCAGTTCAACTCAGTTCTATGACAACCATAGGCAAAAACTGAGCAAATTTGCAGTTCCGGATTCTAGCAATGTTGTTGCACTACTTCATGAGCGAGATAATGTTTTTCAACAGGTATATTATAGAATTGTGCATAAAGGTTACTGTCATGAAATTATCTGCAGTTATTGATAATAGTTAAGTCTAATTGCTTACTTTGCATACACATACTGATACATGTGTAGGGTAAGCATTTGGACATCTTGCAATACTTACATACATTTATTAATATTTTTCAAGTTAGGTACTTACTATAATTTACTTAGTCTTTATTGTAATAATAGAAAATGGTGGACTTAATGCCTCGAAGCATTCTCTATCAAATATAAAAATCAGATGATTAATATCTAATGTAAAGCTCTCATTAAATTTATTTACATTCTTTCTTTCTTTCATTTCAAATTTGTTTCACAGAATGAAGAACAACTATTAAACGTACCAAGAGTTCCATTCTCAGAGATAGAAAATGTGCAAGTTAACCCTACTCCAAGTACTTAAACTCTGCAATCGTCAAAACAAGCATTTACTAAGCAGGTAATTTATTTTACTACTTAACAAGAAAAAGGAGTAATGTAAAAAAATACTTTTACAGACTAGCTTTTATAGTACTTGAACTAATTATATGAAAAAATAATTTTTTATTTCATTAACAGAATGAACGACAACCGTCAAATGTACCACGAGTTTTGTTATTAGAGAAAGAAAATACGCAAGTTGAACCTACTCCAAGTACTTCGAGTTCTACGTTTGGATTTCCTATGTGTTCAAGGCCAGCATTTAATGAGCAGGTAATTCAACTACTTAACACAAGCTGTTGTATTACTTATTAAATTTACATGGCACCTGGCTTGACCCTTTCTGTGCTGCCCCGCTTCCCACTGACGTCATGCAGAAGTGATAATATCACTAATAGCAATCCAGCTGTCTCACTGTTAAGGTTTCGGAGTCAGAATTGATTTTTTTTTCCAATTTCCCGTTTGCAGAATTTTTTTAAGAATAACATTTAATGTTATTCTTTAAAATTATTTTTTTGCTTTTTAAATACTACATAAATGATATTATTATTTCAGATTGCAGTACTGGAAACCCCCAATCCACTGCTACAAAGGTACATACTATAATACATGACAAGGACACTCATGTCAAGCCTGCAAGTGCTAATAGGAAATGCAAGGGAGTTTTAAGGGCATTAAATATTTCGAAAATTAGCGAAATGACCACAAGGGAAGTTAAAATGTACAAAATTTGCAAGAAAAATCTTAAGGAACTGGCCAGACTCAAGGCAGACTTAAAAAAGAAGAAAGCTAAAAATTTCATAAAAAAATTAACAGAAAGCGAAAATAACATGCAAGAACTTTTAAATTTAAATATCAGTGGTTTTTTTGCTGTATTGCTTCAAAATCAATTAATAAATTGCCCTAGGAAACCCAAAGGAAGAAGGTACAGCTTAAAACAGAAGATTATGGCCTTAGTAATGTATAAAAAATCACCAGCCTGTTACAGACTACTAAGAAGAATGTTTGCTTTGCCATCTCAAAGTAGCCTAAATAAACTGTTAAACAAGATACCCTTGAAAACTGGTGTAAATGAACATGTATTTACTTCTTTAAGAGATATGACACAGACCCAATCAGATGAAGAAAGTATGTGTATTTTGTATTGTTTTCTGAGGTTTAAGCGAGCACTACACATTGAAATGAAACACTTTTTACGGATTAACTCGCGTTTAATTTACTATTTACATAGTTTTTATATTATCCTGACGTTTCGAACCCTTTACAGGGTCCGTGGTCACAGGGAGACTGAGGTGTTGGTCGTCTCATTGTCAGAAGTTATTTGCCTACCGTCAACAGCAACACATTGCCAGACCTAAAAATATTGTTAGCTCGTATTGTGTAAACTTGAACGCACCCGGTAAAATATAAAAATTATTGACGGTAGGCAAATAACTTCTGACAATGAGACGACCAACACCTCAGTCTCCCTGTGACCACGGACCCTGTAAAGGGTTCGAAACGTCAGGATAATATAAAAACTATGTAAATAGTAAATTAAACGCGAGTTAATCCGTAAAAAGTGTTTCATTTCTATGTGTATTTTGTCTTTTGACGAAATGTCAATAAGAAAAAATTTGTTTTACAATGTGAAGTTAGATGAGATTCACGGATACCAAGATCATGGTAATCATGGAAGAACTGGAGGAGTCGCAACTAAAGCACTTGTGTTCATGCTTTCTGGATTGAGGACCAAGTGGAAACAGCCTGTTGCTTTTTATTTATCACACACTATAAGTGCTGATAGGATGACTGTCATTTTAAAAGAGGTAAGTACATAAGTATGCTGCTCTTCATAATGTTTAATCTTTTACTTGCAGTACCTTAGTCCCTTCACTGCAAATACATAAGACATAATCTAATTTGCCCATGGTATTGCTTGCGTGAACCCACCAACCCGCATTGGGCCAGCGTGGTGGGTTATGGCCCAATATCCATACGTGCTATTGTCCGCGTGGGAGGCCTGTACCCAGTAGTGGGACGTTAATAGGCTGATGATGATAATGATTGCTTGCGTAGATATCTCTCTCTCTCATGGGAATGCCAGGACAAAAATGAAACTAATTTTTTTTAAAGTCTACTAGTAATGTGTGCGACTAGTATTCTGGTTAACCCCTCCTACTAAGCTAAATTGTGTGTACTAGGAATGGGTTCACATCAGTGATTTCAACAGCGAGATTCACATATTTTGCTAGTCTTATGATTCTTATTGTATATTATATTAATTAAATTATTTTATGTTTTTCAGGTTCTGAGAAAATGTTTTGAAGTAAATTCAAAAGTGGTTGCAACAGTATGTGATTTATCTACTGTCAATGTAAAAGTTTAAAAAAATTTAGGTGCTACTTCAACAGAGCCTTATTTCACGCTTGATGGGCAGGAAGTCGTTGCAATATTTGACCCACCACATCTCTTGAAGTGCACCCGAAATTTGTTTTTGAAACATGATATAGAATGTTTAACAGATTTGCAGTGTAATGACAAATATGTCAAAGGTTTGTGATAAATATTTATCTTTTTATAATATTAAGGGCCCTATTACATTTCGACTGTGATTTTTGCGTAAATTGGCCAATTTTGGCGTTCTCGATCTCGAAACAAAAATACATTAACAGTTTTGACTTATTGAATAGTGTAGAATAGCTATTGGAATAGTTCGTAGCGGCCTCGCTTTTTGTAAATTTTGCTTAAGTAATTTTTTAATTAAACCCAAAATTGCGTAGAAAGATTTTCATAAAATGCGCGGAGGCACTTTCTTGAGCTCCTCGATTAAACTACTGTTCTAAACCAACGAAATAAAAAATTAGAATGTTATCTTATAGTCGAATAGTTCGTAGCGGCCTCAGAATTTTTAGATATTATTGATTTTATATAGAAAAAAATTTATATAGCAAAATTTATACCAGGATAACAGTTACTTCATGAGGGATAAAGATTTTATAATGAATTTATTATCCTATTTCGATAAAAACGATAAATACAACTGCAAAATTACTACAAAATGCGATGCGCCGGCCGTCCGAACTCAACTTATTCGCACAGAGTGGAGATTAGTAATATTAAGCATGAATATTATCCTATTTCGATAGTAACGATAAATACAACTGCAAAAATGGGCATTTTACGCAAAAATCATACTTAAGATGTAATAGGCCTCTTAAGGGCGCGTACACATAGAAAGTCCGTTTTTACAGGATACTTTTCAACAGATCCATCACTACTGGAAGTAACATTACACCCTGACCCGGAATACTGTATTGTATTAGAACGCCATCAAATAACGAACCTGTAAAACGGATCGCTATGTGTACGCGCCTAGTAGGTAATATCACAGAATACTTAATAGTACAAGCAAACAAAAATCAGTTAAACAAATGACGATCCTTGCACCAGCACATAGTTGCAACATAATGTCATAGAGCTTATCTAATAATAGAATGGGTTTGTGGTCATAGAAATTCCGTATCTAATAGTGTAATCATTTTGATGTGTGTAGACAGATTTACCGCAATTTCGCTACCGCGGTTCGCGGCGTCGGTGTGCTAAAGGCGTAAATTAGACTAATTTCCTTTATAAAGCTAATCGATATCGAATCGGGGGTAGCGATGCGCATTTGTCTGGCACAGACTATAGCTCGTTAGATTAGTTGTTAAGTCTTAACTATACGTTAGTTAACAGTTTTTTTTATTATTATTAGTATTGACGTCAATAAGTGCCTGTAAAGGTTTACATTGAATAAATAATTTGACTTTGACTTTGAATCTGATGATGATGGATTCCAAAGGTGACAAGTTGAAAAAAGTCACAACAAAATGTGTGTTATTTAACCATAAAAGTTAGTATCTAAAAAGTATTTAATGAACCTTTTTATTCTGTTTAGGAGTTGCCAAATGGAGTCATATCGAAGCTTTCTACAACTCTGACAAAAATAACACTATTCATGTGTTTGCACCAAAGCTGACAGATAGCCATTTAAAACCAAACACAAAGCAGCAAATGAAGGTTAGACTTGCTGCACAAGTATTTAGCAATACTGTCAGTGGTGGCATATTGGCCAAAATATCAGCAGGTGAGTCAAAGTGTACCTACTGATATGTTAGCAAATATTAGCTTTTCATTTTGCATCATAATATGGCCTTACCCAACTCATTCTTGGTATCAATATTTGAAAGTCCACTGTATGTTCTTCTAAAATGATATTTAAATGTTGATTATTTTATATCATTATATTTTTTTTCAGGTGAACTTCAAGCTGAAGCTCACGCCACAGCTTCACTACTAAGAAAGTTTGATAGATTATTTGACGCATTGAATGCAGATACCCCAGATCTGCGCGGAGGAAAGAAATTCTCCACAAATATGACACATAAGAGTCCACATTTAAGTTTATTTGAAGAAATGAGAGGTTTCATTAAAGATATGAAGTACCTAGGAAGCAGATCCAACCCTCCGTCGCAAGAGGGTTGGATACATACAATTAATGCTGTAGAACGACTATGGGCAAATTTAAATAAAATAAATATTAAAAGCCTATCCACGCGGCGCTTGAACCAGGACCCCCTGGAGAATTTTTTCGGGTGCGTTCGTTACAGCTGTGGTTCAAATGACAACCCAACTGTAATACAATTTGTAGCTGGAGTAAAAACCGCTATTATTAGTAATTTAAAGCACGCGGGTCAAAATAAAAATTGTGAAGACGATACAGCAGTATTAAGCAACAATTTAACCAGCTTTTTAATAACTAATATTGAAAATGTATATGAAACCTCAGAAGAAAGTAAACCATCAATTTTGGAGGTAGAAAATGTATTTTCTGATGTCACCGAATCCGTTGAAAAAGCAACATCTGAAAGTCAAGCTTGTGGATATGTGTGTGACTTCATTTTTAAAAAAATGCAGCATAAACAATGCGAATCATGCAAAAAAATATTTTTGGCAGAGTGTCCAGAAGCCATTCACACATTCACAAGCTTCAAAGAATACGACGAGAGTCGGAGTTCATTGAATTATATTAATAAGAATGTTGTGATTGTTGTGCAAACAATGGCAACTGTAGTCCACAATTATTTGGAAAAAAACTCATGGAAGCCGCAGATGCGAAAAAAATTAATGACTGCTTTAGAAAATATTAAATTAGAATATCTAAATAATTGCAAAACGCATTTCGATGTAAATAAAAAACTAATAATCCAGAGCATATTTTGCATTCAAATTAAAAGGTTTATTACAATCAAAAATAGGGCAATGGAAGAGGAAGAGAAACAACGGGCATATGAAAGGAAAATTAGGATTTTAAGGAATAAATAATGTTATTTTATCTACTTGTTTGATTTCCATTCCTCAGTAAACTTTCAGCACGAAGAGGGTTCCTAAATATATGGAGATTTGTCAGAAGTACGAAATAGTACAAAAATCTCCATACATTTAGAAACCTTCTTCGTGCTGAAGACAAACTATAATACTTTAAATTAAATTTAAAAAGCCCGCCAAATACTGATTAAAGTTTTAAATATTCCCGCACTTTTTTATTTGCTTTGCTATTCCGCATTGGCGCCACCATTCATAACGTGTGTCGTGCATAGTAAAAAAAAATTAGTACCGAGTTACTATTCTTCTCCAAGAAGTCATGGGTTGGGTTCACTTTTTTCATTCGTTATAGGAAATGCCAAGGGAGGTAGCCCATACAGCAAGGTCTGTTAGTTGGTTTTGTAATAGAACAGGTACTAGTGATTTAAGTATTTCATAGTAAAATTCACTAGTATATATAATTAAAGATGGTAAAGATTTGTTTTTTTAGATGATTTATCTATGTGTTTCATATACTAATAATTTACTTTTGGGTAGGTTCAATGATTTAACATTGGGTAGGTTTGCCATTTTTGTTTCTTTGATTTTTGCTTATGTCAAAAATCAAGAAACATCTAATCATACCGATCGGCAAAATAGTAAAAAAAGTGACTTCTTGGCGGGAAAGTGAAGCGTCATGTCTGCAGTTTTGTTTTATTTTCTAAAATTTGTGTTTTTTCCTCCCAAGAAGTCCGCGTGAGACCTCAGTAAAGTTCCACATCTTTACTGAGGAGTCCTCAGTGAGGACTCAAGGGGTTTGGGGAACATCATTTATCATTCATCATCTTAATCACCACTCATTATCATCAAGGGAAAAAAAAGAAATAAAAAACTAATGACTAGGCAGTATGGTCTTAGACCTTAGCCTGTTCCTTCACGGAACAAAATAATTTTAATAAATTTAAAAAAAAATGTATTTTGTCACGTAGACGCAGGAGGGAGGTGCGACTGCGAAGTTTTAAGTCTACTTTTGAATAGTTTATTTTCTTATTTTTCTACAGAATTCTGAATAAAGAAAATGCCTGACGAATCGCAAGTTAGAGCCTTTTATTCAGGCAAGAATTTCTTCATCACCGGCGGCACAGGATTCGTCGGACTATGCCTGATAGAGAAGATACTGAGAACTATTCCCGATGTCGGAAAGTTATACTTACTTATGCGGCCGAAAAAAGGAAAAGCGATCGTGGAGAGATTGGATGAGTTCCCTAAACATCCAGTAAGTGCATACAATAACTTAATACGTATGTACTGTTGATTCCCATGACCTATATTATCACCAGCAAAATGTACACACGGCATCAGATCAACCTACCCAAAACTGACAAATTTCTACAACCAAACTTTATTTTTTGGTTTTAAGGATCAATATTCCTTGGAGAAATTTGACAGATTAGGTAAGGTTGATCTGACGCCGTGTGTAGGTACACAGTATCAGCAATAAATATATTTCTATTTCTTACATTTATTCATTAGTTTGCCAGCCAGGAAGGGGAAGGTAGGTACCTATTTTATTGCTAGTGTTAAAACCAGCAATAATATAGGTACCAGCATAATTAATGACCTAAACATTTAGTATTACAATATATGTATATGAAGATATTACAATAACTTCGAAGTACATGATCAATAATATGCAAATAGTGGGTCACTCAACAAATTGGTATATTGTTACCACCAATTTTATATATTTTTTTTATTATATGGTTCCAGCTGAATACCAGCACTGGGATTTCAAATTCACAGCATTGCTGAGCTGGTCGGCCCTTTCCGCTGTTTAGTTTACTAGAATAGTTGTACCCTGTGTAACTGTTTATGAATGTAAAACACCGAATAAATGCTTACATAACTTTACTTTATTACACTTTCATCATTGCTACTTTATGCTCTGCCCCTTTTACGACACCCAAGTAAATAAGTAAATGGGTTGGTAGTATTCTTTCAATTAGGACTAATAAGTAAGTAAAAGCAGTTCAATGTGCAGTTGAATACTACCATCTCATCTCTTCCCTTGGGTGTTGTAATAAGTGACTAACAGACCAAAGACTGCACATACATCCACACATGTGCACACATACATACATACATCCAACATCATAGAATGGCGATGGGCTAAACACCTGTTACACTGAGCACATGTGCAGTTGTTTGGTGAAACGTGGACTGTGGCAGTGGACTGCTTTTACTGTCTTGCCTGGTCTCTAACTAACCCTTCGGGGATAATAGCACATTATAAAATAATAGTTGTAAATATATTAAAATAAATAAATAAATAAACATTCCTAACTACACTCACACCAATTATCTAGCCCAAGAGAAGCTTCGTTATGAAACTCGTTAAATGGTTGTTAGACAACGGATAAACATACTTAAAATACTTAAATACATACTTATTATACATAGAAAACACCCAGACCCAAGACAATTTAGAAAAACAATAATTTCTAAATTGACCCGACCGGGGATATTATGTATGTATGTATGGCAGCATGTTTAATTTGGTACCTGGTTGGAAGTATATGTCAAGTTTAAGATCAGAGAGTGTTTGTTGACCTAAATGTATGTTGTGTTAATTTAATTAAACTATTTTTATTTCTTTTTAACATTTTTTTTGTTTTGTTTTGGAATTACAAGCACAACAAATAAGAATTAGCCAATTGGTGCAGCTGTACTAAATTGATGTGCGAACATACATTTGTGGCATTTGATTCTTCGCATTAAAAAAAAACTATGACTTTTTCTATGGGTTAGTATAGAATTCGAACAGGACCTCAGGTCAGTTAGTTAATAAATCAAAACAAAGATTTCTGATAGGCCTGTATTTATGTTGAATACACTAATAAAAAATGCTACACCTGAATATACTGTGATCTTACAAATGCATTTGCTTACATATATACTTACTTTAACAAATATTTATTGCCAAGTTTCTCTGTTGATTGCCACTGTATTATAATAATAAGTATATTTATTTGCCAAAAAAACATAGACAAAAAGGTTTGTGGCTCAGTGTTTGCAGGAGACCCACAAACCCTGTTATTCTGCCACAGCCATAAATGTATACATGGATTAAAACATAAATTGTAGCTATATATCTAAACTTATAATATTTAATCTACTAAAAATATTTTATATATTATTTATCTATATTTTGTAATTACAAAACCTGTAATTAGCTAGTGCCAGCGACTGCTCGTGGAGCAGCCAATTGCGACAACTCCCGCGAAACGCTGGTAGCAAGCAATTAATCCCTGAAGGAACTGGCGGCGGAAGGTCATTCCAAATTTTGGCTGCACTGTGCTTGAAACAGCCACTGGCACTAACCAATCTCAGTTTGGGTACCAGTAACTGAAATCCCTTATCTCTAAAAGACTTAAACAATTTGTGTTTCGGGGAAAGCTTTTTATACAAGTAAGATGGCTTTTTTGTGTGGTGAAGCGTATGCAGAATACACTTTTATACACTTATCCTCTTCACAGGTATTCGAAAAGTTGATAGAAATGAAGACAATAGATATCTTCCATAAGTTAGTACCAGTAGCCGGCGACGTTGGTGATGAAAATCTAGGTCTGAGCTCTGAAGACAGACTGACTTTGATCAACAATGTGAATGTGGTTGTCCATTCTGCAGCGACCTTGGACTTCCAAGATAACCTGAGACCTACAGTGAAGATCAATCTGCTGGGAACAAGAAAGGTCATGGAGCTGTGTAAGGAAATTAAGAATTTGAAGGTATGTATTACATTAAAGAAGTAACCATGTCAGAAGTGAAAGAATACTACCACCCCCTCTCTTTTCTTGGGTGTCGTAAAAGGCGACTAACAGTCCAAAGACTGCACATTCATCCAACAGCATAGAGTGGCGAAAAGCTCACCACCTGTCACGCTGAGTACATGTGCTGTTATCATTTGGGGAAGTGGACTGTGGCAGTGGACTGCTATTGCGGTCCTCAATGCCTGGTGTCTGAGTAACCTTTCGGAGATAATAGTCGTACATAATATGTATAAATTTTATATTTATTTCCTTTCAGGTCATGGTCCATGTTTCCTCAGGATATGTGAACTCCTATTTAAAGGAAGCCCACGAGAAAGTGTATGAGGCTCCTGATGACGCCGAGAAAGTCATATCCTTGGTCGAAACACTGACAGATGAGGCGTTGGACGAAATTGAACCTAAGTGAGTTGGAATAAGCACTAAAACTGTTTACTACTTAAACAAAAGTAAGTAAGCCAGCTCAGGTAAGAATCGAACGAACCTACGTCTTTAGCAATCGACGCAGCCGGCGTTGAGCACTCCGCCATCGAGGTATTGGTTTATACCTGTCGAAATTTTTCGACGCTTTTTTCTTATATGTTTTCATAGCAACAAAAAATAATTCTACAGTTCTAAATTTTAGTTTGCATGAAATTACTCATGCATGCTGAGACTAAAATTAGAATCAAAAACATTATTCATCATCAGTGATCATCAGAATCAGTCATTAGCAAAAACAAGTAAAAAATACTAGTTTGAAAAAAAAAAGATAAATAAATCCTTAAGTAAATTTTTTTAAACACTGAAAAAAGACGACAACCTCAGGCGTAAAATCGAACTAGCCTTTTTTCAGTGTTTAAAAATTTTACTTAAGTATATTTAAGCGTTAATAAAACGCTAAAATATATAAAAAAAACGTTAATAAATAAATCCATAATTCTTAACTGTCAAAGGTTGTCATAAATCATTCACATCATGTTTAGTTAGCTTAGTTCATAGGTCAACCGAGAATAATTTAAAATGACTTGTTTAAATAAAATAACTTTGAATTGTTTATCTCAATATTATAGACAGGTTTGTCCACAATCGTCAGTAATCCTAGCGTAATTATCTTCGCCCTATAACGATATCCGTGGTGGAGTGGTTAGCACGCCGTCGCCGTCACGGGTTCGATTCCCGGTCGGGTCACTTATGTTGCAACAGTCGCGATTTACTTACATAATTTTGCAGTGTGAATCTTTTGCTTTTATATCTTGTATTCTGGCACCTTTGTGAATTAGTAAAAAAGAAACAATGGTTCAAAAGGTAACAAAAAAAAAAAAATTTAATGCAAATTTTGTTGCAAACAAATTACAAGTTGAACAATGTTGAAAAAAAATTCACAAGCAGTATTTGATTCAGTTGGTCTTCTAGTAAATTTCGGCGGGCTGGATAAGTCCACCGTAGCTTAACTCTAAGAGCCCTGACCCGAAATGTCAGTGAGGGTTCGATCGAGTCCTGCTCGAGATTGAAGCGAATGAGACCAATGTTGTTTAGTCTATTTTTTACAAAAATGTAACATACTATCGGCCGCTCGCGGTTTCACCCGCGTGCTTCCCGTTCCCGTGGGAATATCGGGATAAAAAGTATCCTATGTGTTAATCCAGGTTAAAAACTATCTGTATGCCGAATTTCATCCAAATCCATTCAGTAGTTTTTACGTGAAAGAGTAACAAACATCCATCCATACTTACAAACTTTCGCGTTTATAATATAAGTAGGACTAACATCATTTGTTCTAAATGATTAACCATGTCGCGTAGCGGTGAGGTATTATCCTCTAAGGGTTAGTTGAAGACTAAGCAATGAGGGCTCTGCCATATGATAGTCCACGTTTCACTAAGTAACAACTGCACAAATTAATAGTTGCAACATAAGTGGTCTAATACTACCACCCCTTCTCTTCCCTTGGGTGTCGTAAAAGGTTACTAACGGACTAAAGACTACACATACATACCAACAGCATAGAGCGGCGATGGACTCACCACCTGTCACGCTGAGCATGTGCAGTCGCTATTTGGTGATAAGTGGACTATGGTAGATGATGCTTTTGCAGTCTTCATTGCCTAGTCTCTGACTAACCCTTCTGGGATAACAGTCGTTAATCGTGATATTGTATATATTAATAAGAATAAACTTAATTTTTTATGATAATCATATATTTTAATTAAGTATTTTACAACATTACTAAAAGCGCGGCAGCTTAATTGTCAAAACTTTGGCAACTACGGCGATACGGTGACATTAGGGATGTGCCAATTGATTGAACTAATATTCATCTAACAGTATAATATGTATGTATTTTTGTAGGGTTTTGAAGACACACCCCAACACTTACACCTTCACAAAACATCTGGCTGAGCATGAAGTGGTGAAATGCGCTGACCAGTTCCCATGCACCATTGTGAGACCTACTATGAGTAAGTAGAATATCAAGCTATCCACATAATAAAGGCATTTGAGCCGTGTGTTGCAGCTCACTAAAATATATACTATCAACCATAGATTGAGTACGAAGAAAAGTAGCTGGTTAGGTAACTATTAATGAGCAAAGGATCCCAGACTTCACAGATACCATATGGAACTCCTCAATGACCGACTGTACACATATTGTGATTGGTTATCATATTGAGTACGAAGAAAAGTAGCTGGTTAAGTAACAATCAATGAGCAAAGGATCACAGACTTCACAGATACCCTATAGACTCCTCAATGACCAACAGTACACATATTGTAATTGGTTATTATGTTGAATACAAATAAAAGTAGCTGGTTAGGTAACTATCAATGAGCAAAGTATCCTAGACTTCACAGATACCATATGGAACTTCTCAATGACCGACAGCACACATATTGTGTATTGTACACAATAGAGTAAGATACGTTACCAACGTACCGCACGCGCCTCTTGCAAACCCTGACTTAAAGTCCGGGTAGCACCGAATACAGTGACCGTCGTCAATACAGCAGCGTATTGTTTGTACCAGTGACGTTCAGTTGTGTTTTGGTAAGAAAGAGCATTAAAAATGCCTTGCTGCTCAAAAAAAAAGCAAAGTAAACAATAATATTTTTATTGTAGAAAATATTTGTAGACTACAGGAGGGCGTATATCATGGTTGTGTTCCATCTTTTATTGTAATGTGGGCGGTATATTCAAATTAAAGACTCTCAATCACGGAAACCAACTGATTTTGTTATAAGTAGCCGTTAAACTACAAATATCTTCAATATCTATTTAGGCAAGAACTCTCCCTGATCAAAAGTGTTTTCACAAAAATGCCCGCTCCTCCGCCATGACTCGACGCTTTGCAAGAGGGCCTGTGTTGCCACCCTATCCCGATATTGTAGGGTGCACGTCCGTTGACATACAGCCTACATACAGCTTATATACAGCCTACCAACAGCCACAGGCAAAATGACGATCCGCTGCTAGTTATAGTTTTAGCTCAGAATAATATGCTTTAGTTATTGTTCTGAGACTTTTAGCTTCGATAGTGGTTCCTTATGCGATGCGCCGTCATATTTATTATGACATTGATTGTCATGAGCGAATTTCATTTATCGTGCGTTTCATTCGTCGTGGTAGAACTGCGCGGAGTTAGCTGACCCACTCGCTTAGCGTTTTAATTCATCGCTCTGTCTCGCTCGCTTGATTGACATTAGCTGTCACACTACAAAAAGTATGTAGTTGAGTTGGACTAATTTTCATTCATACTACTAAGGGCAGACCGTATCCTCTATTGTTTCTATCTATGCTATCAACCCTTCTCTTCCCTTGGGTGTCGTAAAAGGCGACTAATGGAATAAAAACTGCACAATACATCCAACAGCATAGAGCGGCCATGGGCTCTGCGTGACAGACGCAGAGCACAGTGCAGTCGCTACTTGGTGAAAAGTGGACTATAGTAGACTGCTTTTGCTGTCCTCATTGCCTAGTCTCTGACTAACCCTTTAGGGATAATAGCCCTGATTACATATGTATGTATTATGTCCGTTCAGTCGTAGCTGCGTGGAAGGAGCCCGTGCCCGGTTGGACCTGCTCCAAGGTTGGCCCTCAAGGATTTCTCATGGGCGCTAGTAAAGGTAACAGACATTTTTCTTTCTTCTACTTATTTATTTAGATTTGACGACCTCCTTGGTCGAGTGGTTTGTACACCGGTTTTCATGGTGTCACCAACTCTGAGGTCCCGGGTTCGAACCCCGGTCGGGTCAATTTAGAAATTGTTGTTTTTCTGAATTGTCTCGGGTCTGGGTGTTTTCTATGTATAATAAGCAGTGGTCGGAGTAGGTATATTGAATTAAGGTCACTGACATCAAACGTATATGTTAATATGGATACTCCTCCGAGTTTCCGGATTATTATGATAAAAATACCGAAACATCGAAATTATTACATGAAACTAGTTAAAAATGTATCAATACTCTCAACGCTATGCTGCTAGTGGCGTAGATGACCAGAATTTAATAGTAAAAAATGACTGGTGTGTAAAAACCTTGTTGTAGTAAAAGTGTTGGAGTAAAAGCCTAAGCATGTATAAAATGATATAATAATAATATTCATTTCAACACACGACATCCGGCAAACAGGGTCTTTTGTCCTCTTATCTCTATGCTCAACGCATCTGACCAATTAGAATCAAGTATCCAGGATGACTCATTGACTGTTTGTTCGAAAACAATGCGCTCGCACCGACATCCAGACCAAGTGGCTCACTCACTTATTTCGGTTCGTGGAGTGCGCTTATTTTATGTGTTGTGAATATCTTGACTTGACCCTGGCTTGTTTACTGTCTTCTGAAATCTACTTAAAACGACGAATTTGGCTTATAACTACGGACATCGATTTATTACTCTTGGATTGGGCCCATTTGAAGTTGTTTTTGTACGGGTAAGTTTTAATTATTTTCACTATTTAAGAAGGTTTTAGAACTTGGAAACAGTTAAAAAAATCACTTTATAGCAATCATCACAGCGCATGAGAGTCCGGTACGCACACCGCAGGGCTATCACCGCTTCAGTTAAAAAAAAACACTTTATATGAAACAGAATTTCATTATCGACTTTACAGTTGTGTATGTATATATTGTAAATTTAAATCATTGTTTTAGGTGAGATATAAATAAATATGGCAAAGGTCAAGGCTGAAGCAGTGCAAAAGTGGTTATTGCACTATCCTGAGCTACTTTACGATAACGCTAGTGGCACTATATACTGTACAAAGTGTGAAAGTCATTTGAAAGCTGTGAATAGAGGCAACATTACCAAACACATTGAAGGCGCTGTACATCAAGGAAAATTTAAGAGACCGCAAGAGGAATTTTACTTCGACCTCATTAAGTTCCTGATTCTATGCAATATTCCTTGGTCGCAAATGAAAAATCCAGCGTTCAAAGAGTTTTTTCAGAAATATATGTGCAGTACTTGTTGTTGCGTTTGTACCAATCGTAAAGTGGTTGACGAATCACAGTTACGAAAAGTTTATTTGGAGAAGTTTTATAGGAATAAAATCAATTCGATTTATGAAACTAATAAAAATGAGAAACTATGGATATCGCTGGATGAGACAACAGACATTTTTGGTCGATACATAGTCAATTTCCTAATAAAACCATTGCATCCTAGTAATAGTGCAGGCCGGCCTTATTTGATTGCTTGTAAAATGCTAACAGCAGTAAATGGACAAACAATAACACAATTTGTACTGCAATGTCTAGAAAATTTATGGCAAAACACTTTTGAAGCGAAAGTTGACAATATTTTAATGCTTTGCACTGACAGTGTAGCGTACATGCTATCTGCAGGGCGAAATTTAAAACATTACTTATCTGAAATGAAGCATGTGACATGTTTGGCGCACGCTCTTCATCGTGTAAGTGAGCAGATAAGGTCAGAATACAACGATGTTGATATTCTTATATCAAATGTTAAAAAAGTATTTTTAAAGGCTCCTAGTAGGGTAAACATTTTAAAAGAAAAATATCCTGACTTACCGTTGCCTCCGCAACCAGTCATTACCAGATGGGGTACTTGGTTACAGGCAGCATCTTACTACGCTCAACATTTAGATAAAATAAAAGAAGTTTTATCCTGCTTGAGCAGTTCTGATGCTATAGCCATACGAAACGCAAAAAACATTTTGGAAAAACAAAATTTAGAAAATTATTTAAAATATATTGAAGAAAATTACTCTATTATACTACTAGCCCTAAAAGAGTTACAAAAACAAAATTTATCTCTAGCTGATTCACTTTTAGTATTTGATCAAGTAAGGGCTACGCTTAACGAGTGCAATAATGAGAATATAAAAAATAAAATAGAATCAGTTATGGAACGAAATCCAGATTTAGATACAATTAGAGAATACAGCGAGAGTATTGAAAAAAGCGTAGCAAATAATCAGAAACTTTATTTCAAATTCGCTCCATTGACATCTACAGATGTTGAACGATCATTTTCCACTTACAAATGGATCTTAGATGTTAAAAGAAATAGCTTAAAATTAGAAAATATTGAAAAAATTATAGTTATTTATTTTAATTGTATAGAGACAGAAAATCAAAATGTAGAACTTGTAACCGATGAGGATTAAAAATAATTATTTTTAATAAAACTGTAATAATGATTATTTGTATTAACAATAAACAATTTTGTTTGCTTACATATGGTTTTTTATTTTATTACTCTATTTACCAAATTTTTGGAAACTCCGGTACATTCCGGAAGAAATGCATGTCCATGTTATGATATCATGACGCAAGTATCTAAAATCAATATACCTACTCCGACCACTGATAATAAGTATGTATTTAAGTATTTTAAGTATGTTTATCCGTTGTCTAGTAACCATTTAACGAGTTTCTTCGAAGCTTCTCTTGGGCTAGATAATTGGTGTGATTGTTGGGAAGATTTATTTATTATTATTTATATGTTTAAAAAAAAAAAACTTACCAATTAAACACATGCTAGAACATTATACATATTATACAATGATGTTACAATAAAAAGAGGTAGATGCGTTACATGTGTACCTAACACTGGCACCATAAAACTATGCTAATTGATTGGCTTACCTTAGGCCACCAACAACATTATCTGTCTCGTTTACGCTATAGCTAGTTGTCATGCTATCTTGCTCACACTTTCGTACGAGCTTTGGTTCATTATTGACATCACATTCGTACTGACATAACCTATCTACCTTTTTATTATATTATCATTGATATTCGTGCTGCTGTATTTATTACTAGCTAAATTGGCACAGTACACAGCATTATACAACATTTCACAAATAGACAAGGGGCAATATTATTAATTGATTGCTGTCCGTCTAGTCTGTTACCCGACATTGAACGCGAGCAGCAGACAATTTATATATCACTTAAACTGCCGTACTCAGAGACGTCAATTAAGTTTTAATGACAATGAAGTCTCTTGCTGTCACTTTCTTAATGGGCGATTTTCTGACAGCCCAAATTAAAAAGTAAAAATTAGTTCAAAAACACCCGATAGATGTCGTTTTATAAAAGCCGGCCACCAGCCTACTTAGGTAGGTACCTACCTAAGGGCTGTAATAAATTCTACACTTTTACTTGTCTACCAAAAGAATAAAAAAACAGTAAGTCCTTACCTATTTATATTCAGGACATCCAGAACCTATTTCTATTTTGGGATAGAATAAATATTACGCAGCCATACACGTGCTCTTCATGAACCCGCCTTTTACCATGCGCCATACTAATCTATGCTAAGCGCCATCTATGAAGTCATTTACGAACCAATTTCTTTTTTTTTTTTGATCTCGGAAAATCGCCCATTGCCATTTAAACTTAATTGACGCCTCTGAGTATGGCAGATAGAATAATAAAGTTTAAGTATGTCTCTAAATTAAAGGTACGATACAACATAATAATATTATAATAAAAAGAACGAAATTTAACACACAAAATCAAAAACTAAAAAACCGAAAAAAGCTCATGTTTTAAAACAAAATAAATTAAAAAATTTAAATTACATTTTCAAACAAGACAATTACAATTTTAAGTCGCACTTGTGGCCATTTAGTGCCCGTGGTCCTACTACTTAGTACTACTTAGTAGGACCACGGGCAATCGGACTAATGGCAGCACATACATCCAACAGCATAGAGCGGCGATGGGCTCACCACCTATCATGCTGAGCACATGTGCAGTTGTAACTTGGTGTGCCGTAGACTCATTGCCTATGTATGTACCTATGTATATATTACTAATATGTTAATTTCAGGCATCGTGAGGAGACTTCCGATAGCAAAGGACAACATAGCAGATTACATTCCAGTGGATGTCGTCGTGAATCAGCTTTTGGTCGCGGGCTGGCATGCTGGCAAGGCAGAGTGAGTCGTGCTGTCTCTTTCTAACAGTCAAACCGTACCCTGAAGTCTTAAGTCCGATCCCAGTGAGGGTACAAACATATTTAGTAGTAAGTCGTGCTTTCTTTCCCACAGTCTTTTTAGACTGTTAGTTAAATCGTACCCTGAGGTCTTGGGTTCGATTCCCAGCTAGGGTACAAACATATTTAGCAGTGAGTCGTGCTTTCTCTTTGCCACAGTCTTGTAAGACTGTTTGTTAAACTGTACCCTGAGGGCTGGGTTCGACTCTTAGTGAAGTTAAAAACATATTTAGCAGTGAGTCGTGCTCGATATCCGGAGGCTTCAATTCCCACTGCGGGCAAAGTGTGTTTCGGATTTTTCAGATTCATAGCCCGAGTTTGTGATGGTGGTTTACGCATTTCGGTTTCCCATACAAAATTCCATGTCGAAATTTTTAAAAACCAATAAGCCAATTTTGATGAAACTTTGCACGCTAAAGTAAAACACAGGGATCTAAATAGTTTGTTGAAAACATTTTTAAAAACGTATTTTTAGCTGAGTTATTGCGTTTTAAAGTCCACTATAGAAAGTTAAAAATCGCAATTACTCAGTTAAATAAACATTTTTTTTAAATGTTTTCAACAAACTATTTAGATCCCTGTGTTTTACTTTAGCGTGCAAAGTTTCATCAAAATTGGCGGATTGGTTTTTAAAAATTTCGACTTGGAAGTTTGTATGGAAAACCGAAATGCGTAAGCCCTCTTAAGCCAACACCCATCTATTGTAGCGATGGCTCGATTGCAATGGTGGAGGCGTTTGCCCAGCAGTGGAACACTATACAGGATGTACTTTACTTTTTTAAATACATGCATAGATTCACAACTATCCTCAAAGGGACATTTATGTTTTATTATTTAATATTAATGTTTTAGTGGTTTTTATTTAGTTTGATAGTTTGGTTGTAGGTTTATTAGTTAAATTTTTATTTTTAATTAAGTTACTGTAACTTAATTAAAAATATTAAACAATTTAGGAAATAAATTGAACTGGGTCTAATTCCCGTAATCGGTCTGGCTTTGCAGGCGCATGACCATCGACCGAATTCGAGGGCACTCACAGGCATTTGTGGCGATGTGGCCGGTATCCACCCTTGTGCCCATACGCAGGTTATGGGCCGAGCAATTATAGCACTTGGGCCCCTGGGTCTTATTGGGGCATAGTGCTATTTGGTGGCTCGGACTGGCGCAATAGGCACAGGGTTTCCTGTCGGACTTACACTTCGCCCTGGTGTGGCCGTACTGAAGGCACTCCCGACACTGTGCAAAGCGGCTGAAGTCAGAGACTAGGCAATAAGGTCCGCGAAAGCAGTCCTCTGCCATAGATTACTTTTCACCAGATAGCGTGCCACCATGTGCTCAGCGTGACAGGTGGTGAACCCATCGTCGATCGATGCTGTTTGATGTACCTACTTAGTCTTTAGTTCGTTATTCGCCTTTTACTCTAAATATTTTATAATGTTAAAATTGTATTTAATATTATTTTATTTATTTAAGCCGTGTCGCGGAGCGGCTCTTTTATATAATACTACCGCCCCCTCTCTTCCCTTGGGTGTCGTAAAAAGCGACTAACTGACTAAATACTGCACATACTTACATCCAACAGCACAAGCGGCAATGTGCTCACCACCTATCACGCTGAGCACATGTGCAGTCGCTATTTGGTTAAAAGTGGGCTATGGTAGAGGGCTGCTTTTGCCGTCCTCATTGCCTAGTCTCTGACTAACCCTTCGGGGATAATAGTCGTGATCATGTATGTATGTATATTTTGTTGGTTTTTCCCGCCCTAGTTCCGGCCTGACGGTGTACCATTGTTCGTCGTCGACTTGCCGCCCTTACCGCTGGAGTCGTTTGGAGAAGTCAGTCAACACCAAATTGAATAAATATCCCATAAAAGGAGCTGTTTGGTGAGTTAACATACATACATACATAAATACATGCATACACTACGTACTACGTATACTACACTTTGTTAAACTAAACCCTACACACTATACCTACGATAAAGAATGTTAACAAAATATTGACATTAATTTATGCGAATATCTAGTGTCACTATTATTTTTACTTTTTTTTTGAGAGATTAGCGAGAAAACGGCTAATATTGGTCTCTCTTTTAAAAAGAAATAGTGAAAATCCGACTGAAACCAGGCCTGGCGCACTCCGCGCTTTAGGTATGAAGCTACAAGTAGCCGACCGGACGGACGCCCGCGAACACCCTGCAGTCGTTAGAAGAGATAAGAGCTACGCGATAGCAAGCGATAGAAAGAGAGGCAACTTCTAGGTGAATTTAACTGTAGGCATGGGAGCGGTTTGCGACCTGAATTGCACTTTATTGTGTCTTAGCAAGAGTCGCTATTTATTTAAATGACTTAGCGGAGTGAATTTTCTGTTCTTGTACTATTATATTGTACTAGCGGCCGCTCGCGGTTTCACCTGCGTGGTTCCCGTTCCCGTGGGAATATTGGGATAAAAAGTATCCAATGTTAATCCTGGTTATAAACTATCTGTATGCTGAATGAATTTCATCCAAATCCATTCAGTAGTTTTTACGTGGAAGAGTAACAAACATCCATCCATACTTACAAAGTTTCGCGTTTATAATATTAGTAGGACTCTATGCTGAAACTAGTTATTTGCACAAATAAATGACAGTAACTTGTTTAGAAACATTCTTCGTCGAATTTGGCCGTGGTGTAGATACAGCGGGAACACTTCAAAAATGTCCAGACACAAAAACGGGATGAAGAGAAAGCCTTCGATCATATAAACAATAGATGCACGGTCTCATACAAAACCAAACCGAATTATGTCCCCGCGTAAAAACAGACTATCCAGAGATCAACATCAGAACTGAAACAAGATATATAGATAATCATTAATTGTAAAGTAAACTTTAAACTTTAAGAATTCGTACTTACAAATTCTTAAAAATATTATTGAAGTTACATCATTTTGGAACTAGGCTCGCTAGATTCAAGCAAGTTGGTAAAAGCTGTAAATTCGAAAGGAGATCATTCGGGCTCCATACATTTTTGGGCCTTTTCTGAAAGTGGCGGCCAACAAAAAAAAATAGTACGTATTGTTAGAACTAGCCATTTGGAGTAATAGTTAATATGGCATATGGCACAAAAGTTGTAGGATCGCTCTGAGCCAAGTTATACAAGTTCGATGATTCATCATTTTCATACATTAATTGATTAATAAATGTATGAAATGTTTGTTGTTTTTCAATATTCATTTAAGTATGTAATAGTAGTAGTAATAGTTAATGATATTATAATAGTAACGTTCATTTCCAATTTTAGTTTTACTGTAAAAATATACAAGCCATTTGTCATTTAAGTTTTTACGGTAGGTATATAAAATTTTACGAGCTCAGTGGACTTCGCGGTTCAATACTTTTAAATGTGCATTTTGCAATAATTGAAAATTAAATAGTTACTTAGTTACCGTCTTATTAATAAAAATGGCCATAAACCGAGGTGTCGTTTTTGTTTGAAGACAGAAAGAGACAGCGTCAATTTAATCCTAAGTGCAACTTTAATCAAGGTTTATTAAAAACAAGGTTATTAAATGCAATAAGTTAACAAATCTAATCTCCTTTTTTATTACTTTGTATTTTACTGACATACGATTGATTTTGTTTGCTAGGCTGTATCTAGGGTATAGTTTATCGAAGACACTCACGATTATTATCCCAAGACAGTGCACATGTGCTCAACGTGATACGTGGTGAGCACATGTGCACTTGTACCTACATCACACATCGCCGCTCTATGCTGTTGGATACATCTGCAGTATTTATTGCGTTAGTCGCTTCTTACGACATCCAAAGGAAGAGAGCGGTTGAAATTACATTATTGGCTGCAACTCACTTGATTGCCGGAAAGTACCAGAGACCTCTCCCCCTTCCCCTCTCCACAATTCCTACTCATTCCTCAAAGATGCTACTCCTTCCTCAAAGTCGTCATCGATTCTGCGACTCCTCTAGCTCTGGTTTGGCGGGTATCCATGAGCGGCGGTCGGTGATTACTTCCATCAGGTGACCCGCATGCTCGTTTGCCTCCGTTACACATAAAAATAAATAAATGCGTTTGGTTTCAGGTTCCCTTACATTGCATTTAATTCGTCGCTATGGTCGTTCCGTTTGTCAGCTATATTCATACACTTCTTTCCTGCTATACTGTTGGATATGTTGCTGAGATTTACCGGAGGCAGACCAATGTAAGTAGCTATACATGCATACATACATATAAGGTGACTGCTAGAAACCGCAAGAAACTTCAAGGGCTGGTCAGGTCAAGTGTTTTAAACATAACAAAAATTACAAAAAAGGAATTCGTGTTTTTTTTCAATATCAATAGCAATATCATAAGAAACTAAAATGAATACAATTAAAAATAACGATTATTTACAACGCGCGAGGGGTGGACCCGTCCGCGTCAGTACCTACATTGATGCTACATTGGCAACAGACGGCCGACCATTGACCGATCGTTATTTTTAATTGTTTTCATTTTATTTTTCTTATGTTATTGCTTTAAAATAAATTAGATACTCAAAGACTATCCAATTAAAATTCACAAAATGAATTATTTAATTAAAAATAAAAATCAAAAATTTCTTTTTTGTCATATTTGCCATGTTTAAAACACTTGACCTGACCAGTCCTTGAAGTTTCTTGCTGTTTCTAGCAGTCACCTTATATATTCACGACTATTTTCCCTGAAGGATTAGACAGAGACTTAGCAATGAGGACCGCAGAAACAGTTCTCTGCCATTCGTTTCATTAAATTACAACGCTCTATGCTGTTGGATATGTATGTGCCTTTTACGACACACAAGGGAAGAGATGGGTTGGTAGCTTCGATCATATAAAAAATAGATGCACGATCTCATACAAACTCAATATCAAATTATGTCCCCGCGTTAATGCATAGGTATTGCATATTTTTGTTTGTAAATGTCGTCGCTTTTGTGCGCTGTGGTTTCTTGCGCCCATTCTTTGCCACAGTTAAAAAAATATGTCCTGAATGGGTGGTAGGTTAAAAAAGATTTGGACGATTCAAAATACTTATTAATTGAGTTTATTGAATAAATATATTTTGACTTGACTTGACTTGTATATGATCATGATCCATAGATCAACATCAGAAATAAATTAACGTGATATACTTACACCTTTAATTTTTATTAAGAAAACTATGTGGAAAAATTATTATTTTTTTGTCATTTTTCCACATAGGTTTCATGGGGAAAGTTGTTCAGCTTCATGGGTGGAACTCACCCTTAATTTCTTTTAAATGAATAAAAATTAAGGGTGTATAGATAAACATTTATTGTAAAGTAAACCATAAACTTTAGGCACTAAAGTACAAATTCTTAATAATATTATTGGAGTTACATCACTTTGTAACTAGGCTCGCTAGATTCAAGCAAGTTGAAACAAAGTTCTAAATTCGAAAATTTGAGAGCAAAACAAGGCATATTTCGGACTTCTTGGCGGAAAGGTGAAACGTGATCTATGCAGTTTTGTTTTATTTTCTATAATTTGTGTTTTGTTGAATATTAATGTGAAATAATGGTGGATTATTTACTGTTAAGAGTTCGTGAAATATGAGTATTGGCAAAAAAAACAAAACAGTGCAACATCACTTTTCAAATTCTCTCAAGAAGTCCGTGTGAGATCTCAATAAAGTCCCACAGCTTTGTTGAGTCTCGAGGGGTTTGGGGGAATATCATTTACCATTATACGTTCATTATTACTCATTATCATGTACTTAATGCAAAGAAAATAATTACTATTATATCTTACTTGTCACTGGCTAAATGTGCTGATCGCACGAAGCCATTATTTAAGAGAAAAAAAGGCATATTTCTGATTTATGCCTTGTTTCGTGGTGTCGTTTTTCAAGCAGCAATCGTGTATTTACGGTTTATAAGATCACGCCACGCGGCTCATATATCTATATGGAACAAAATTGTACTCTCTTCTTTCCAGATTATTTCGACTAAACAAAAACGTGTGGAACTCCCTGGGTCGCCTGGAAAAGTTCATATTCACCGAATGGCTTTTCCACAACCCCAACACGCTGGACCTGTGCAAGCAGCTCAACCAGACGGACAGCACACTGTTCTACATAGACATATCCACGTTAGACGTAAGTATAATGCATACATACATATAATCATGACTATTACCAGGGGGTGTCACTCCGCAGTTTAGGTCATTGACCTAGAAGTATAGACAAGAACGTTCATACAAACCATTTGTTCAAATTCTGGAATGAGAGACCTAAAGTTCGCTGCAGCCGCTGCAGCGCTTAAACATTTAAAAGTCGTCTAATCAACAGACAGACATCGCAGCGCCGGCAGCGCTAGATCGGTCAAAGACAACGTGGTGTGTAACAAGATGGCGTCCCAAATAGATTGTCAATAATAATAATTGAAAAAACATCATCTAATTTATATAACTACATAATAATGACTTGAATAACAATTAATTTCACTTACTTGACAACTGAATTGTAGTAAAACGTCTAGGTGTACACTTTGAAAAGAAATAAAGAATTTTTTTCGCCGCTGCGCACGCGCGAATGTCAAAGCCACACTAAAGCATGGTGCCGAGTCGACTCCGCAGATGAGTGGAACATAGCGCGTGTTCGGAAGGGCCTATCTAATGTTACGTATATATCGCTGGCTTAGGTAGGTTCGTTTGGCGCGCCTCCGCAGTTTGGCCGCCTAGGCGTATGGCAGTCAAGGTTGCCGCGAGCGCGAGACCACCCAACACCGAGCGCCGAGTCGCAACACGAGTGATCCCTGCGCGCGCGCGTAAACCCTACGCTCTGTGACGTCATGACGTCAAATCGATATCGAGTCAGCGTGGCTTAACGGAATATGAGCGCTCGGGTCACACGATAAGTTTCAATTTCGCGTGAAAGTCGTTAGAGAGTTCACCTTCTGTACGTAGTACTATTAGTTATTCTGTGCTATTATCCCCGAAGGGTTAGTCAGAGACCATAGGCAATAATGCTGGATTTACACGAAGCCAATACTTGAGACAATCCACTAAGCCAGTCCAATAAGCCAATGCCAATGCTAAGCAAAAATGCTTTGAGGACAATCCAATGTAGTGGACTGTCTCTATTTACACGATGCCAATATTGGACTGGCTTATTGGATTGTCTCAAGTATTGGCTCCGTGTAAATACAGCATAAGGAGCGCAGAAGTAGGCCACTGCCACAGTCCACGATTCAAAAAAGATAACTAACTGCACATGTGCTCAGCGTGACAAGTGGTGAGCCTATCGCCGCTCTATGCTGTTGGATGTATGAGCAGTCTTTAGTCCGTTAGTCGCCTTATACGACACCCAAGGGAAGAAAGTAAATGGTAGTATTCTTTCACCGCTACGGGACACGCGACGGACAGTAATAAATAAATAATAATTTTTAGTTTTGTTGATGTTTTAATCCAGGTATTGTTATTGCCTTTCAGTGGGAAGAGTTCTTTACGAACCTTCTTCTCGGCGTCAGAAGATATTTGCACAATGAGAAGGATACCACCTTGCCTGCTGCCCGGAAGAAGAACGAACAGTGAGTTAACACACTTACATACATATGAATCACGACTATTATCCCCGTAGGGTTAGTGAGAGACTAGGCAATGAGGACAGCAGAAGCAGTCCTCTGCCAACGTTATTATTTAACCCTTCAACCTTACTCACTTACTCCGCTGGCTCAGCGACCCGAAGTGGATCTCCGACAAGAGATGACGCCACTGCTCCCTGTCTTGTGCAGCCTCTTGCACATTGATAGGCCCCAGCAGCTCGAATACGTCCCTGGCTACCATGTCCTTTCAGCGGTACTTAGGGCGTCCGACCGGCCTTCACCCACAAGGCACTCCGACGTAACCTCGATCCTCCTCCATGCGGCCCAGCCAGCGGAGTCTCTGTGACTTGGTTTCTCCCATAATGTTGGGCTGCGCCACAAGTTCTTCGACCTCGCAGTTCTTCCGGATTCTCCAGCTGCCATCCTCCCTTCTCGTCGGTCCCAAAATCCTTCGCCATATCTTCCTCTCGGTTACTACGTGTTTATATTCTTCTCTCAGCGTGAGCGTCCAGGTTTCACAGCCGTGGAGTAAGATTGGACGTATAACCGTCTTGTAAATGCGGATCTTAGTGGCTCTGCTTAGAAGCCCGGACGCCAGTACTGAGTGAAGGGCAGCGCTGCATCGCGAAGCATTTTGTATTCGGATGTCGGTCTCAGACACAGGTGTTTTGTCGGTTATATACGACCTAGGCGAAATGGACCCAATAACATTTGTCGGATTAATCCGACTCCGGCGGTGAAAGGGTAACTTTTCCTTAGGATCAATTTTTCTCAAGTATTACGCGATCAACTTTAAAAGTCACACAATTTAAGTGTTTAACTAAAAAAAAGTATACGTTCAACTGGTTACTATATGGACTTGACTTTCTAATTAGGAACGATTTGATTGGTTAGGGGACGTGGCTAGGTCGGCGGACAAGTATGACGTCACTGCATTCTTAACGCGAACGAACTATAGTGTTTAGAAGATAGAGATCTCAGTTCGGGCAAAGTGAGGTCCCGACCTCCGGATATGGGAGACGTTGAATTTTGAGGCTTTTAATTGAATTGTCGAATAAATCATAAAATAAAAATATATAAAGTAACAGACAATACTTTAAACTATTTACTGTGCTGTTAGCGGCTCAATAATAGAATACTACCGCCCCATATCTTCCCTTGGGTGTCGTAAAAGGCGACTAACAGACCAAATACTGCACATACATCCAACAGCATAGAGCGGCGATGGGCTCACCACCTGTCACGCTGAGCACATGTGTTATCATTTGGTGAAACGTGGACTGGCAGTCATTGACCTAGAAGTATAGACAAGAACGTTCATACAAACCATTTGTTCAAATTCTAGAATGAGAGACCTAAAGTTCGCTGCAGCCGCTGCAGCGCTTAAACATTTAAATGTCGTCTAACCAACAGACAGACATCGCAGCGCCGCAGCGCCAGATCGGTCAAAGACAACGTAGTGTGTATCAAGATGGCGTCCCAAATAGATTGTCAATAACAATAATAATTATTGTTATTGAAAAAATATATTTTCTAGTCTAATAATACGATATAACTACATAACAATGACTTAAATAACAATTAATTTCACTTGACAACTGAATTGTAGTAAACGTCTAGGTGTACACTTTGAAAAGAATAAAAGAATTATTTTTGCCGCTCCGCACGCGCGAATGTCAAAGCCACACTAAAGCAAGGTGCCGAGTCGACTCCGCAGATGAGTGGAACATAGTGAGTGTTCGGAACGGCCTATCTAGTGTAACGTATATATCGCTGGTGGCAGTGGGCTGCTTCTGCGGTCCCCATTGCCTGTGCCTGGTCTCTGACTAACCCTTCGTGGATAAATAGTCGTGTATATGTATTTGCAATACTTTTTAATGTTTTCTCTCTTTCCCTCAGGCTATACATCATGCATTTGCTATGGCAAGCGGCGATGCTACTTCTCGTTTGGTATTTAGCAACCTGCCTCATGGGTCTCACTCTAGTACAGAGCTCTTGGATTTTGCCAGGCATATACATAGTGTATTCGTGGCTGTAATAATCGACTGTAGTGTAATTAAAATAAAGATTAATGTTCAATGCAAGTGTTAATGTTTCGATATATCATTATTATTTTTTACTATTTTAATGGAAGACATCTAGTGAGTTAGTAGGCAACATTTAAATGATTATAAATATTGGTATCATTATATGTATAAATAAATATAATTTAACGCAAAGGTGTTCGGAAACAATACACGAATGCTCCGCTTTTAAATAATAAAAATTATTTACTATAAAGGCGACTAAGTATAGAAAGTTTTAAATCTCATGAATTCAGTTGTGAAAACGTGTATATATTTAATTTTTTAACGTGTGTATACTTTGTCTTCTAACTTACTAGATCTCTACATGGTTTTAAGCATAGACATTTTAATTAGAATTGACTAATTACTCTAAAAAATATTGAACAAGTTAATAAAATGAACAAATACCTAAATGAAGGCTCTTAGTTAAGTTTGTTATATTTTAGGCTATATTTATAATCGAGCATGCTTAAATGCAAATAGTTGTTTATGCTTTTGGTGTTTTAATATTTATATGAATCTCATTGTAACTCGAAAGTTAAATGAAAATTAGCGAAAATGGGTCGGGTTGATGATAGATAGATATTGAAGATGTTTGTGGTTAAATTGTTATCCGTTAAATAAAAAAATAAACCAGCCACGGTTTAATACTATTTACAATGTATTATTGTGTTCTCAAATAAAGGAATTCCAGATTTTGTAAAAAAAAATGTATTTCAATGTTTTTCTTTTTACAAACATGATTAATTAGGATTAAGTGTTTTTTACTATTTTGGTACAATCAATGTTTATAATATAGTATTTGTAACAATTTTATTTGGGATTTGTCGAATAAATAAACTTATTTTATCAAAAAATATTTTTTTTATTGTTTGTACAGCCAACATCGAATTGATAGAATGTACTCAGTGTTCATACAGTATAAGATCTTTTTTGTTTGAATCTAATATTTTACTTTAATCGAAAACCAGTGAGGAAGGTTAATTTTTATCCACTAGAACGGGTAAGCGCTTGGCCTTCATCTCACCTAATGGTAAATGACGATAAGCCGAAGGTGGAAGCGCGCTTCACCCGGAATCCTCAACCACTGAGGAACTGGCTATCTTATCTCAAACTGTCGGAACACAACAATAGTATTAAAATTGTTATTATGGCGCCAGATTTTAGATAGGATGATGGTAGCTAGTCAGTTAGACTTAACAGGCCCTACCACCAACCTAACTAAGTACACAAATGTATAATAAGTACATAAATGAACCCCCCGCTGGGAAACGAACCCGGGACCTCTGGATGATGAAATAATACTTCAAGTGACAGCACTGAAATATGCAATATGTATGCTTCTTATTTCTCATCCGTATATAGTCAGGTCCATGGGAACAGAAAAAATCAGTATGATTCCAATGTTTCTTTGGCTCCTGAAACTCTATCAACAATTTCGCTAGATAGGCATGAAATTTTACTAAAATTAATGAACATAGATAGAAACAAGGGGTCGGGCTCTGACAATATATCGCCGTTTTTTATTAACGAGTGTGCGTCGAACCTTGTCGCTCCTTTACATATGATATTTAATAAATCACTTAAATCAGGCATTTTCCCTGACGTCTGGAAAAAAGCAAAAGTTGTGCCCATCTACAAAGACGGAGATAATACCTTAGTTAAAAATTACAGGCCTATTTCTATACTGAGTGCGTTTCCTAAGATCTTCGAATCTCTTTTGTGCCCTATCATTCAAAATCATATGAAGCAAAACATCACGCAACATCAGCACGGTTTTGTGGCTGCTCGATCAACATGCACAAATTTAGTTTCATTTACCGAAGTGTTAGTAGAATCAATCGACTCTAATAAACAAGTAGATGTAGTATACACTGACTTTAGTAAAGCATTTGATCGAGTTTCACACAACCTATTGATTAATAAACTTTCACTTTACGGCTTCACGGGGCCTCTTTTGGATTGGCTGCAGTCATATTTGAACAATCGATCTTTCAGTGTTGTTATGAATGGATTTAACTCTGTTGTACATAATATCTCTTCCGGAGTCCCCCAGGGCTCTCATTTGGGCCCTGTCTTGTTTAACATCTTCATTAATGACATTCCAAAATGTTTCCAAAATTCTATCCCATTTCTTTATGCTGATGATCTCAAGATTGCTAGACCAGTCGATTCCCCGATAGATGTTTCGTTACTCCAAGCAGATATTGATAGGCTTTCAGAATGGTGCACAGTAAATAACATGAGTTTAAACAGCCAAAAATGTTTCCATGTAAAATTCTCTCGCAAACAGAACTGCGTGCCTTCATCTTATTTAGTCGCAGGGCACTTAATTCAAGAAGTTAATCGTATTAGAGATCTGGGTATATTATACGATAGTAAACTCACATTTAATCCACACATTGACCAATTAATCAGTAAATCCTCAAAAATGTTGGGTTTTGTCATGAGAAACGGAAAAGTATTTCGCAAGCCCAAAACTAAAATACTCCTGTACTACTGTCTCGTGCGAAGTATTCTTGAATACTGCAGCATCGTCTGGCGACCACACTTTTCTACTCATAGCCTGCGTCTGGAAAGGATTCAAAAACGGTTTATGTGGCATTTAGCACGCCCATCAGGAATACTAAATAGGATAAGAGCTTACAGCGACCGACTCGATTACTTCAATGTTATGTCATTGGACAAGCGGCGCGACTTGTTAGATATACAGTTTCTGTACAAACTATTTAGAAATAAAATTGATTGCCCCCAGCTATTAGCTAAATTTAGATTTAATGTGCCACGTAGAAACCCACGATACGCCGTACAACCCTTAGCACCACCCTTCCGAAAAACCGTCCTAGGAGCTCATTCTCCTATTCCTCGATTGAGCAGACTTCTGAATAGATACAGTCAAGCATTAGATATAAATAATGATTCACTACCAAAGTTCAGACAAGCATTTTTGGAAGCTAATGAGACATGACATGGATTATTAGTTTAGTAAAATTATCTTGTTCTAGTTTCAATTATTTTCGTTAAGTTAACAATAGTGTATATATAAGTGGTTAAGTAAATTTAAGTTTTTCTCTGTTTAAATTTTGCATGTTGTGTCAGCCTATAATTGGTTCGCACATTTAGATTTAAGGAACGAACAATTTGTAATTTTGTACTTTTTTTAATGTAGCAACCGTTGGCTGACCTAAATAAATAAATAAAAATAAAAAAAATTATTTGCCGACATGTAATAAAGCGCAATCACCTCTTCCATTTTTTCCGATAAAATTAGGAGTAGGCGATACAAATCGTATAAGGTTACTGAAACGTATTTATTGCATCAATATCGTCAAATCCGATATCGATGCGTTCTGAAACTATACCTATTTTGGAAAACACTATATCGTGTCAGGAATGCGGTGTGCGTTGAGATCACTATATTGTACGTGATCGAATTCAAGAATATTATACCGTATCCCTGATATTTATTGAGTTATCATTAATCTGTAGTTTTTAACAAACAAATGTGCTTGTAAAAGTTTAATAAAATAAAATTATTATAAACGTTCGATGCGTTCTGAAACTATATAGTGGAAAAAAACACGATATTGCATGAATTTTTAATAGTCCGTAGATATGGTCGATACTGTTATCACCGATATTAAATTTATGTAGCTATAGTTTAACACTTTGCAAGCGGGCATTTTATTACGCGCATCTTCCTGTGCGCCGGCCTTTTTCGTCATTATTGTAAATTCTATAGAAAAAGAACTATAATAAAAATTAATTTAATTGTGTTCTATCTAATCGTTCTGCTGCTTACCTATACTAACCTCCAGTTATGGCTTCTTTATGTAGATGTTGTCCATCCGCAGTAGATCACCTAGATTCAGTAGTAGGCGTACCTTTGTTATCTTATGAGTAAGTACCTAAAGTTATTTTCAAATGCTAGTAAGTAGGTAGATGTTAAATTTTATATGTACCTATTTCAAACCCAATCCACAGATAACGAAAAAAAAGATACTTTTATTATTTTTAATAAAGCTATTTCAATTTTTTATTTTACCAGTAGTAAGTAATTCTTACTTTTTCTATTTACAAGTTAAAAAGTTTGCAAGTTACCAATTCTTCTATGTGTTGATGGCTGACCGACCCCTTGTCAGAATGGTTGATGGTTTAGTTATCGTAGCGTAGTAACTGTTTTTTAGTTAACGTGCCATAACTTAAAATTCTTGGGAGTAGTTGTCAAGACGAATCAAACGAGCGCAAACTCGATGGGGTTGTGTGGTATTATTATAAAGTTCCTGTGTCCTTTTTCCGGCTCCATCATCAGACCCTGAACACTATTTCTCGATAAAGTACTCGTCAAGGCGATTCAAACGACCCCGAACTCGTTGGGGTAGCATGGTTTTATTATAGAGTTCCTGTAGGCTTTTTCCGGCTTCATCATCAAACCCTAAACACTATTTCCCAACAGAGTACTCGTCAACACGATTCAAACGAGCCCAAACTCGATGGGGTTGCATGGTTTCAATATCGAGTTCCAGTGGCCTTCTTCTGGCTCCATCATCAGACCCTGGACCCTTTTTTCTAACAGAGTATTCGTCAAGATGAATCAAACGAGCCCAAACTTGATGGGGTTGCATGGTTTTAATACTGAGTTCCTGTGGCTTTCCTTCGGGTTCATCATCAGACCATGGACCTCGTCTAGTCGTCTCCCGTCAGAGTGCTCATCAAAACTAATCAAATGAGCCTGAATGGGGTTTCATGGTTGTCTTACAGAGATCCTGTGGCCTTCTTCCGGCTGAATCATCAGATCAGCTCAATGACACCATAATATTGCATTGTCATCCTGTTCTGACCTATGTTCAAAGTTGCAAGTCTAGCTCATCGGGAAGCTAGTATAAAATCGTTTGCATTTGTCGACAAATAAATAAACAAATAAACGAGAAAGCTACCTAATAAAAACGTGGTAATAAAAACATACAGGCAGACTAATTTTATCACTACTTATCATATTAATGAGGTTATTGTAAATACTTAAAACTAAGCATAGCGATATTTTATGAACATTCATAAATAAAATAGACTGCTTTTATTTTAAATTAACCAATTTCCTATATCAGCAGTCTCCTAGTCTAAAATTCTCGGTATAGAAACGATCGAGAGCGCAAATTAAAATGACACTAAATTAAGCTAGCTCTCAAGTTCAAACTCGATTGCAATAGTGTAGCGCACGGAACGGCAACGGCGCGGTCGGCGCGCGTTTAGCCGCTTCCGAGCCATTATTTTCAATTTTTTGGCGGGAAAACAGTTTTTGGCTTATAATTTATAAAGTAAGAGGCCCATAGATTTGAAATTTTGCCTCGTGTGTGCACAAATTATAACGTATTATTTGATCTTTAAAACGAAGCGCTATCTTATATAGTTACAATAATTCACCATGTGTTAGCCCGTGTTACGTGTCACCAGCTTACACATACTTATCGGTTCGTAGCTCAAAAACCTTTTGAGTTAAAGTTTTGAAAATTTTTGTGCCTTATGCACAAATTCTGCACAAAATTTTGAGGTATAATTATAACCGTAGCTTGAACAATTACGAAGATACAGCTGTGCGAGCTGGAGACCCGTGTCTCCAGCTCGCACACAGTTTTATGATCGTAGTTTCAACAGTATTTGAGTGTGATGGTTAGTTTTTTTTGTTCCTAGTGCACAAATTATGCACAAAATTTCTAGCTATAGTCCAAAACCCTAACCTCACTGGTTTGTCTTAACGGGCGTGTGCGAGCTGGTCACACGTGTCTCCAGCTTACACACATAAAACAACTCATAGTAACGAAGTTGTGGTGGCACAAAAATTAGGACTGAAACGTTTGATTGCACAAAATATGCACAAAAATATGGCATGCTTAGAATTTCTCTATATCGAATGAGGAAGCTGTAGACATGGACACCCTTTGTTAGCTACTAGACCACAGAGACGGTTAAAGTTTAGACAATAATAATAATACATTCACGACTATTATCCCCGAAGGGTTAGTCAGAGACAAGGCAATGAGGACTGCAAAAGCAGACCTCTATCATAGCCCACTTTTCACCAAATATCGACTGCACATGTGGTGAGCCCATCGCCGCTCTATGCTGGTAGATGTATGTGCAGTCTTAAGTCCGTTAGTCGCCTTTTACGACACCCAAGGGAAGAGGGGATCGTAGTATTAGACCACTTATGTTGCAACTATTAATTTGTGCAGTAGTTAGTGAAACGTGGACTATTGCAGAGCCCTCATTGCTTAGTCTTCAACTAACCCTTAGAGGATAATACTCTTAAGTGTATGTATTTATTAATTAATTTAATACTGAAAGTATGTACCTACCGTGTCGCGGAGCGGTGAAAGTAATACTTACCACCCCCTCTCTTCCCTTGGGTGTCGTAAAAGGCGACTAACGGACTAAAAACGGCACATACATCCAACAGCGTAGAGCGGCGATGGACTCACCACCTGTCACGCTGAGCACATGTGCAGTCGCTATTTGGTGATAAGTGGATTATGTAAGTATGTATGTATGTTACATTATAATCATAAAATACGTCTTTACCAGATCGTTGGAACACCTTGTTGCGCCTACACTGCGTCTTCCAGTGCACAATCGCCACTCAAGAACCGTTTTGCATTATCAGCTTTAAAATAAAATTATAATTACGAGCAAGCGTTAAGACCGTCATGCTCAAAAGGTCGAAACAGAAAAAAACTTTCAGGTTAAAAGTAAGTACTTTAAAAAATTACAAACCCAAGTAAGTACATGTACAGGGTCCGTGTGTGTGTGTGTTGTCAGGGTCCGAAACGTCAGGACTAAAACAAAAACTTAGTAGGTAGGTACCTAGGTATCTACTTAATAAACGCGAATTAGATTCATAAAAAGTGTATCATCTCAAAACTGCAAATACTTTTTTACAGAACAGCTAATTTTGGTTCTTTGGACTTCGTAGGAAGGCCCTGTTGCGGGATTATGAGCACTCTTTGGTGTGTGGCTCATCTTGGCGTTGCCACCATCACCAACTGGAAATCTAACTTTATTCATAATTTGTCGTGAAATCTCAGAATTTGTCGGTTCACCGTTCAAAAGTTATAAGCGGTTCAAGGTGGCCCCGCCAGCATAAGCGCTCATTTTGGCGTGGCTACCTTTTTTCTCTGAAACCGAAGATCCGTTAGACTTCTTTTACGGCACCCAAGGGAATAGATGAGGCGGAAGTATTTTATTAACAAGCCGCTACCGCTACCAGGAAAGCACTACGACAAACAAAATCACAGCATAAAAATCATCATTCAAATTCAAATTCGATTCTGAGCCAACGTCTCAAAGGTCACTCTTGATCGGAACGTGAGTGGCGAGTTTATAATGACGACCTCCTTGGTCGAGTGGTTTGTACACCGGTTTTATGGTGTCGCCATCTCTGAGGTCCCGGGTTCGATCCCCGGTCGGGTCAATTTAGAAATTATGGTTTTTTAAATTATCTTGAGTCTGGGTGTTTTCTATGTAAAATATGTATGTTAAGTATTTTAAGTATGTTTATTGGCTGTCTAGTAACCATTTAACGAGTTTCATAACGAAACTTCTCTTGGGCTAGATAATTGGTGTAAGTGTAGGAAAGTTTATTATTTATTTATAATCGAGCTTTAAACTCAAACTCAAAATATATTTATTCAATAAACTGAATTAATAAGTACTTTGAATTGTCCAAATTTTTAACTTACCACCCATTCAGGACGTCATTTTTTAACTGTGGCAAAGAACGGGCGCAAGAAACCACAGTGCACAGAAGCAACGACATTTACAAAAAAAAAGATATGTCGTTACCAGGTCATAAAATACAAAATAATAATTTGAATGTAAAATATACGGTACTATAAATTAAATATATACAATTAGAAATAGCTTTTGGAGTACTTGGAGCATTTCATTGTATTGCATTAGAAAATCGAAATGCTGAACTCACCTCCCCATCATCAGCTTATAACGTCCCACAGCTGGGCACAGCAAGCCTTCCCGCATGGACAACAGTACATTGGGAGGTTCGGCTATCGGCTATTACCCACCACGGCTGGACCAATGGGGTTTGTGGGTTTATAAATATACCGTGACTGGACGCGTTATAGGAGGTGTATAAGAAGCCGATACCTGTTCCATTAAAAATGAAAAAAAACACCACCTTAACTTTTACTTTTTTCTTAACTGAAATGGTTTTTCTGCTTATTTACAATTTACTACGCGCGCGTACTACCATAATAACGTCAGAGCACGCGCGGACAACGCCTCCCTTGCTCGTACGTGTAGTACATGCGAAATGCAGAAAGTTCACTTTGTAAAAAAATGCGTAATAACTCGCTTGTTTTAAAATTTGCTATATTATTTATATAATTTTATATTTATAATTATAATTTATATTTATAATTTTTTAACTAAAAAGGATGTACTTAGATAAGTTATTAATTTACCTCCTTAAACGCGTCCGTCGTCTAATCTGTCACGGTGTATAACCGTTCGCGTAGCGGCGAAAGAATACTAATACCACCCCCTCTCTTTGCAAATCAATAAATAAATAAATAATATGCAAGGCTCCAAAAATACCGAACCATTCATACCTACTTCGGTATTTTTGTTATACCGGCAGTTGAAATACCGAACAGTTCGGTAAAAAAACCGAACTCCTGGCAAGCCTGCTACCACCCCCTCTCTTCCCTTGGGTGTCGTAAAAGGCGACTAACGGACCAAAGACTGCACATACGATACATCCAACAGCATAGAGCGGCGATGGACTCACCGCCTGTCACGCTGAGCACATGTGCTGTTGTGGCAGATGACAGCTTTTGCAGTCCTCACTGCCTAGTCTCTGACTAACCCTTCGGGGATAATAGTGATTATACCTATGTGTGTATGTATGCAAATAGAAAAAATACTTACAGGTTATTTAACTTTCTGTCCTCAAACATTTTGAAGCCAATTCTGGGCTTTGAGATGGCTGGTTTTCACAATTCTGTATTTTTTTACGTTATAAGTTGCATCAAATATTTATTTATTTAAACTATTGACACATAACATAATTACATGGCGGACTTAATGCCTGAGGCATTTTCTACCAGTCAACCAGGGTGGTGCAGCTATGACATGGTAGGTGCATTTACGAGCGGCAATAAAAATATTACTCTTTTTTTTTTTAATCTTTCGAATACCGTGTTGCATAGCGGTGAAAGAATACTACCACCGACTTTCTTCCCTTGGGTGTCGTAAAAAGCGACTAACGGACTGCACATACAACCAACAACATAGAGCGGCGATGAGCTCACCACCTGTCACGCTGAGCACATGTGCAGTCGCTATTTGGTGAAAAGTTGACTATGGTAGAGGACTGCTTTTACTGTCTTGATTGCCTAGTCTCTGACTATCGGGATAAAACTAACCCTACGGGGATAAAAGTCGTGGTTATATGTATGCATTCAAATACTACTTTTTTTTATTTTCATCATCCGATAGTAGCTGAGACCGACACGGCTTGCCATGTCAAGAATGGAGGAACTAGAGATATTTTTATCCGGTCACCGATCATATGAATCGGCATTGCGAGAAAATTTGTTAAAATGCAGCATCGCAACTTTAACACTCAAATAAAAAATGTAAAAAGAACTCTTATGAACTGTTTAGTAGATAACTTCAACAAATCTTTGAAAAGGTACATAGAAAAAAACTACAATAATAATTACTCAACCATGTACTGCACTCAAATTATCCATACAACATAAAACTATATTAACATCAAAACCCGCCGAAATCTTACACCATCCATAATTAACTCAAGATTTGGCAATGTGAAATGCAATCTTACGTGGTACTAAAGTATCATAATTAGTAAAAATACTTAATCCGAAAAAAAATAAGTACAATTTCTGTCGTGTTAGCGGAATAAACAAATAAAAATAAATATCAGTGTTGCCATTAAATAAAATCTTGTAAAAAATATATTTCTTTAAATGGCAATGTGATGTTTCGTTGAAAATGTACCAGATTTTTATTCTACAATAATCTTAAACAAAAAAAATAATACATGTAAGTATATTATTGTAAATGTCAAAATATGTGATGATGCAAGTCGAGTGTACCTACTATGTAAATAATTCATACTTCACATAACCGTAAAGGAGTCTTCATACGTTACAGTATCCTTATACAAAATTATAATTTTCAATATTTTTCGAACTTAGTTCTAACAAGGACGAATATATTTGTCTATGGTTCTAACAAAAGTTTACATTAGTATTAAATTAAACTAGCTGAAAATATATAACATTAACATCTGTTTATGATACTGTAGCATACAAACATTCATCAATTATGTGACGTCTTTTGTATGACTATGTTGCTATGTTGTCAACTTTACTGACAACACTAAACACAGCATTATCTATTCACATTATTATTATATTATGTATATTTTGTAATACAAGATATATAACACACTAAATTGGTTTACTAAACACATCTAGGTTTTGTGACTTAACTATAATACAGGGTGTTCGGTAAATTGTGTATGCCGAATGTAGATGAAACTACCCACCAATTGAGCAACTTTTACTATTGTGTCAAAAATAAAATCAGCCCATACATTTAAGTATGTATGGAGTGACTTTGCTTCTCGAATTCGAAAGATTTTCCCATAGTAAAAGGCATTGCATACCCTTTTCACACCACCTGTATATGTATATATTAAACGTAATAATATAAGTACATCTATATTTACCAAAAAGCGGTGTGCTACAATACTTTTTTATAAAAAAATATTCAACCATCTTTTATTTAAATGGACGGCAAAAAAATAATTGTCTATAAAAATAATATTCAGCTGTCTTGCTCATTATACCACGAGCAAGAGTAGGATAGAAGACTTTAGTAGGATCGAGGTAAAACATCGAATTCGACGCACACTGTACACAATGTGTATTGGCATGAACTGTACAAACTTTAGGGGTGGATTCTACACACAAATATACATAATAAAACTATACATAAAAAATTCTAAACTCAATGGTTTAGAAATGGCAGCCTTTTTTATTTTGTTATTTTCTATTTTTGTGTGTGTATTAAAAAAACAATATCACGAAAAGTTGTATTCATATTCACTTAAAAAAAGTTTCTAAAAAAGGTGAAACTACTCGCAAGAAAATAACAATCAGTAAAGTAGCCAAAAGTTCGAACATCAGTAGAAAAAAAAAGAAATATATCGGTTTACAACACTAAAAATTACTAAAAAAAACACATTAACCAATTTACCACGTAAATACCACTATTTTATTATATTTTTATGATATATATTTGAGTTTAGAATCTACCCCTAAAATGTGTACAGTGCATGTCATTACACATTGCATAATATTGTAAAAACACATACCTATTATAATTACGAAGACAATTTTGTAAGTTCATATAATATGACGACAAATTCTTATTTACTAAGGAGCAAATTTCACAAAATAATGTACTGCCCTCATGTAAATAACAAAGTATAATTAATTATATATTAACCAATTAATTGTACGAATACCGTTTAACAACATCAATACAACATTATGTGACTTTTATGTAAGCATTTGACATAATTATACTAAGTAAGAATATTAAGTAAGTTAAGATTTAGAGTTTACGTTGTTCCAAAAATGAACACAGCTAATTCAGAAACAAATGACATGTAATGTCATCTTACAGCAATAATTAGATTTTTATTACATATATTTAGATTAAGTATACACAGAAAATCACTATAAATGACAAGAGTTTATATATTTAAAAATAATTACAAAATAAAGCTAGTCATTAATGAAAAAAATATGTGGAAGTTTAAGAATATAATGTAATATAAAAGTAAAGTCAAGTTTGTAGCACACTTTGTTTTTAAAAGAGTATGTATGTCAAAGTGTATAATTAAAAAGAGGTAGCATAGTAATCTTGAAATTGAATATTAATTAATATTATTTTTTGCTTAGTAATACGATGACACCACCGGCGCGGCGGTCGACAGATGGCGTTGTTTTCAAGCATTCTAATTGACAAGCAACAATCGACTTTGTCACCAACATTTAAAATTTGCTAATTACATGTATTTTTAAGCTCCTTTTGACTTAATATGAACATTATTTTTAAAGTTCGTAATATTATTATTTGGAATTAGCAACTGCTAGGTTTAAAATTGTAAAGGTTGTTATGGTAACTCTATTTTGAGGATCAAAGAGTACATTAGAATATGGACTTTATTTAAGGCATAAGGCATTTTGCTTCTTATAACTAGCAAGCTGATAGGTTGTTTTCTAGCTATTTTTTTCCTACGGATATTACTACAAAGTTTAATTATTCTAAACATTAGCACTTCGTATTTAAGTCGATTTTGCAATGCACCCGTCACATTAAATATCCCGTACAAAATGTGGGTAAATGAATTTAACTTAATACATAATATCGAGATACGTGATGTGTATTGAAAAAAATGTGCATAAAATTGTGATTAAGAGAAAACTGCTAAAAGAAAGAATGAAAGAACAGTTTTTTAAAGTGATTTGGTGATGGCTGCTTATGACTTTTACAGCTAGTTTAATAGCAGCACCTTGGTTTTCAGACAGAAATAATAGCACTTAATAATAGTCAAAATTACAGAGAATATGTTATCTACGTAACATTGCCTTAGAATACTTGGGATTTACTTAGATGAGCTTATAGAAATCAAAGTGTCAAACGTATATCGTCATATTATAATCGTCAATTAATTAAGCATATCAATTTCCCACAGCAAATTAGAATAACCAAATCAAAAGAAAATAAGTAAGTACCTCTATGTTACTATCATGTAGTATGTTTACTTCACGTAGGTAATGTTTGTATTATTATGTTATGTTTTTTTCTGTTCATTATTATAATTATAAATGTTATGGGGGACAGTTACATTCATATTGTTAGCAAACTTTAAGTAAGTATGTCTTGTTTCATGTATTTTTATTATATTTATTTCCATACAAAACTTCAAATACTATTCGAACTAAATGGATGGCATTTGTTTAAAGATGCCCAGTAGTAGGACATTTACAGATTGACGACATACACAAACTGCACTTACTAAACGATCATTAAGATATTTAGGGCGCGCAGCCGCGACAGTGCTAGCCTCATTAAGTTAATTACCTTAATTATTATGAATTCAAAACCAAATTCACAAAAAACGCATTGTATTGTACTCAAGAAACATCTTTAGACAATTTTGAGGCTTATTGTTTCTTGTATTTATTATCTATGTGCAAGTGGCAACGATTTTGATTATTGCCTAAAGTGATCACAATTTTAGAAAAAACCGAGTGTTTTTTGTAAATCATATAACATAACATATTACAGAGTAAAGTCGCCGTTATCCTGTGTCTGACTCCGCCTTATTCTTCCAAACAACGCAATGGATTCTTATGCGGTTTCACTAAGAACCACCGCACTTACTACTTAACACACCGCTACTTTTATCATCGGCGATCGGCGATTTTGCGACTGTATCGATGCTGCATCACGTTTTGGCGACTCTCTGCGTTCGATAGCAGTATCGGAATCGCGCGTTTTGGCGACTGCTCCGGTGCTGGATCGGCAATTTAGCGCAGCACTGACTGTCAAATCGATGCGACCGGGCATCCGAATGTGTGCGGAGTGTAGCGTTCAGACGCTGTGACGAGCTTCCGAAAAGCGACTCAATCGCCGCGTTTGGCGTTTTATAAGTGTGCGGTGTGAAATGTGTGGTCGCTGCATTCAGCTTCTAAAAAGCGGCCGAATCGCTGATCGCCGATGCTAAAACTAGCATGTCAGTAGGCTTGCACTTAAACACAATTGCGTTAGTCAATTTCCAATCACAAATCTAAAAAATTTCAAATGCCACTTTTGTAAGCGACAATAGCGCCACATTGGAATTAAATTGCGTCGAAATTGATTAAACAAATTACTATCGAGATAGCGTTCCGGAATTATCTTTACTTATCCCAATATCGATACATATTAATTGCATTGGAATTGTATTGAGATTGAGTTTGCGTTCAAGAGTAACCCCCCTGCTCTGGCCTTAACAGAAAGAGCGATAACTGAGGATGATTTTTGTGTTTATAATTTTTAGATAATTTTGTACAAAATGGCTAAAGTATGAGGGTGTTTCTAAGTTAGGGTGGACGAAGGCGCGGGCAGGCCGCTAGTTATTATTACTGAGGAAAATTTCAGTGAGGACAGCACTATCGCATCATTAAGCCTTATGTCTGATACTTTGATTTTATATGCACCAAGTCACTTATGTATGAAGTACATATATTTTTATTTATTTTAAATTACATAATACATATTTTTCAAGCACCTACTTTATTTCTACGTTTATTTAATAACGAATTGTTGCTCTGCTCCAACGCTTTTATTTGTACCTGAAATATTAATTTATTCATTAATTTATTTAATCACTTCATTATTAAAACTAATACAATAATTCAGAAACAAAAATACACATATCAAATTAAATAAGTACTTAAAGGTATTTGAACCAATTTAGAAAAAAGAAGTATCTACTTTTAGTTCTTTTCAATGTTTATGTATAATTATGTCTACAATGTATATCTAGTTAACCATTTAAACAAGTTTCAAAAGAAGCTTAACCCATTCACGGGCAGTAAAGTCGAAATTTGTCATTGCTTTTCAATCGTATTCCAAGAGCATAAGGTTCAATTGCCTTCAAAAGAGTTAACTCAGTCTATGTAATTGGTGTGACACTTGGGTGTCGTAAAAGGCAAAGGCGCCTGTCACGCTGAGCACATGTGGAGTTGTGATTTAGTGTACCGTTGACTGTGGCAGTGGATAGCTTCTGCAGTCCTTATTGCCTAGTCTCTGACTAACCTTTCAGGGATAATAGCACAGAATAACTAATAGTACTACCGTACAGTACAGAAGGTTCACTCTCTAACGGCTTTCACGCGAAATTGAAACTTAACGTGTGACCCGAGCGTTCATATTCCGTTAAGCAACACTGACTCGATATCGATTTGACCTCAGGAGCGCGCGCTAGCGTAGGGTTTTCACTCATAGATATATTTAAGTACGAAAGCAACGATGCGCGACGTGGAGCTTGCGAGCCGAACCTTTAAGGCGCTATATTCCCGTTTTTAACAATTACGATTTATTTTTTTTATAGCAGAAGGAGGCAAACGAGCAAGCGGGTCACCTGATGGAAAGTAATCACCGCCGCCCATGGACACCCGCTAAACCAGAGGAATCGCAGACGCGTTACCGACCTTTAAGGAAGGAATAGGCTCGTTTCTCGAAGATAACTAAGTCGTAACGGTCCGGAAATACCGCCGCCGAGAGCTGGTTCCACAACACTGTAGATCGAGGCAAGAAATTTCTTGAAAAACGCACAGTAGTAGACCGCCATCCATTAAGGTGATGTGGATGGAATGACAGTCGATTGCGTGTAGTGCGGTGAAGGAAATCAGCGGCAGGGATCAAGCCGAACAATTCCTCAGAACACTCCCCATGATATATACGGTACAATATACAGAGAGACGCAACGTCTCTCCGAAGAGCCAGTGGATCGAGCCGACCTGAAATATCCACGTCGTCGATAATTCGAGCAGCTCTGCGTTGGATGCGGTCAAAAGGAAGGAGTTGGTATTGGGAGGCTCCAGCCCAAAGATGGGAGCAGTATTCCATATGCGGCCTGACTATTAAGCACACCCAGTTTTTTCGAAGCTAATTTAGCTTTACCTTCCAAATGACCACGAAACTGAACGTCACTCGAAATATCGACGCCAAGGATTCCAATAGTCGGATTGGTATCAAGGGGAGCTCCCTCAAAGTTTAGAGGTACGACGAAGGGATGTTTTTTTGCGGTAAATGCGCAAACTTGTGTTTTTGAGGGGTTAAAGTGGACAAGGTTATGTCGGCCCCAATTCGAGACATGACTTAACATGTTCTCGGTGTCAGTCACAAGTTTATTCCGGCTCTCGATGACGCTTTCCAGAGAAATATTAGCTCGCCCGGTGTAGAGCGTATCCCCAGTACTATCGTCTGCATAGCAATGAATGCTGTTGTTATGCAACATGTCATTGATATGCAGAAGAAACAGAGTAGGGGACAACACACCCCTGCGGGACTCCAGCATTCACGGGCTTCATGTCGGAGCACGAACCGTCGACTGCGACTCTGATGCTACGCCCAGTAAGGAAGCTGGCAACCCATGAACACAATTTCTCAGGAAGCCCGTATGATGGAAGTTTAGAAAGAAGAGCCCTTTGCCATACCTTGTCAAAGGCTTTCGCTACGTCCAAGCTAACTGCTAGTGCCTCCCCTTTACTCTCGACTGCCTCCGCCCATCGGTGAGTAAGGTACACTAAAAGATCACCAGCCGAACGACCGCGACGAAAACCATACTGGCGATCACTTAGTAGCTGGTTCTCTTCTAGGTACCCCAAGAGCTGGCGGTTTATAATGGACTCCATTACTTTGGAGAGTAAAGAGGTAATAGCTGTTAGCCTGTAGTTGGACGGATCTGAGCGATCGCCTTTTTTTGGGTTCGGGTGGACAAGGGCTGTCTTCCAAGAGCTCGGGACGACGCCAGTAGTGTAAGAGAGCCGGAAAAGGCGCGTTAGAACTGGTGCCAATTCACGAGCACACGTCCGAAGCACAATGGGTGGAACTGCATCAGGCCCACTCGACTTATTGATATCAAGGGAAAAAGAGCCTTACGAACTGACCTTTGCAGGAACTGAACGTTTGGCATTGTACAAGCGCAATGCGGTATAGTTGGTGGAGTTTTCGCCGTCGTCCAAGGTCGAGTTTGATGCGAAAAGAGAGCCCAAGAGATCGGCTTTCTCCTTTGCAGTGTAGGCCAGGCAGTCATCTGTCTTGTGCAATGGTGGTAGGGACGGCTTACAAAAATTACCCTAAGATAGCTTTGGCGAGAGACCAGAACGCACGCGTCCCCGAAGGAAGACGCACTAGCCTCTCGCCGATTCTACCTATGAATGATGACTTCGCCTTGGCAATGTCCTTCTTAAAAGACCTGGCGGCAAAGTTGTACTTCTTTTTGAGCGCACTGGTGTTTGGATCCTCTGATGACATCGCATTAGCCCAGGCTTGGTAATGTTGACGCTTTTGGCGAGACGCCATTTTGCAGCAACGACCAAACCATGGTTGGGACTTGCCGCCAATGGGAACCACAGAGTTTGTAATGAAAAGTTCCATTCCCTGCAGTATCACATCAACGACAGAGTCAGCGGCGACATCAGGATCATCCAGCGAGAAGCAAACTCGCCACCACGGGTAGGACGCAAAGAAGCTTCGCATCCCATCCCAGTCCGCTGACCTATAATGCCAGACTCGACGGCTAGCCGCTGGTTGCGGTTTTGAAGTTTCTGTGAGAGGCACAGTGCTGCGAATCAGACAGTGGTCTGATGAGCCTAGTGGTGCATCAACAGAAACTTGATAGCCGTCTGGGTGCGAGGTCAGCAGAAGGTCCAATAAAGAAGGTGCATGGCCCTCCACATCTGGAACCCGTGTTGGCTCGGTTACCAATTGGGACAGACTGTAGGCCAAAGCGAAGTCATGAACGGCGGTTACCAATTGGGACAGACTGTAGGCCAAAGCGAAGTCACGATTGATTGTACCGCCACAAATATAAAACATGCAGTCCTAAAATTATTATATAATATAGTTGAACATATTACCTAGTGACTCTTAAAGACAGAAACATGATTGGTAATACTTCACTCGATAGAAAAAAAATATCAAAAATAGCTCTGTTCAACATTTAAAAGAGCTGTAAGTCAGATAACATTAATAAATGACTTAATTTTTTTACCAATACAAGAAACTTTTTATATTCTAGTGAATGCAAAAGACACATTTTTTTATTTTACTTATTTTTCCTTTATAGGCAAATTATATATTATATTCGCGCCGCTTCGCTGTTACACCCGTCCCTTACCGTCGTACCGTCAAGAGAGCGAGAAGCGCTCGGAATACCTCGCCTTAACGGCGGCGTACTGCACACGCCTGCCTGGAAGGCGCGCCTATTAATACCTAAACTGCGGAGTGACACCCCCTGATAATAATCGTGATCATATGTACCTATGTATGTAAGTAGGTATATAGGTATATTTTATATTGAACCGACACCACACATCACAAAATTGCAAAATATGCAAAAATTAAAACACCAACCAGACCAACCTGATCATAGTCCACCCGCATAGTCGCCAGGGAGCGAGTCATCTCGTCCTGCACGTCCGCCCAGGCGTCTCCCCCCTCCCGCAGCAGCGTGTGCGTGTACAGGGGCGTCTGGGGGACTTGGGTGTACTGACGGACCCAGGGGCTCGCCATTACCTAGGAATTAAAATTAAGTTGTTAGCATCTTCGATAATATAATAACAATTCATTTAATTATTCAGGTAATTTATACCCATACAAATTACAATAAAATATCACATTAACAAAATAAAATGATAATCAGAATAAGAATCAAAATAAAATAAAAATTTAAAATCAAAAATAAATTAAAAACTATAGATCTATTTAAATATATAAAATATAGGTACACGATTGCTGCTTTGAAAAGGCACCACAAAACAAGCCACAAATCAGAAATATGACTTGTTTAGCTTTAAAAAATTTAAATTTAGAACTATGTTCCAACTTGCTTAGATCTAGCGAGCCTAGTTCCAAAGTGATGTAACTCCAATAATATTTTTAAGAATTAGTTTTTTATCTACTATATAATTCTTCTTTCGTTTCTGATGTTGATCTATGTATAGTATGTTTTTACGCGGGGACATTATTTAAGTTTCATTTTGAGACCGTGCATCTATTGTTTATATAATAGTACATAGGCCAATAAAGATTCTACAAAATATAAAACAGTCTGAGTTTACACTCATTCGGATACCTAAGCAAAAATTTTTTAAAGCTTTTAAAAAAAATTACTTCATACCTCAAAGGGGGTAGAATCGATTCCCCCTAAGGTAGATTTTTTTTTCAACGTTCAATATCTAATGGGCATTTCAATATCACGAGTATGGGAAGTAGCGAGGAAAGGAGGCAGAGACGTAGTGTGGCAACGTTACTCGTCATGACACATGCCATGCCACACGTCATGCTCCTCGTCATGCCCATGCACCGCTCCCTATTTTGTCGGTTTATTGGGCGCGACTCAAAGGACCGGCAACATGAGCGCGAGTGTCTGGCCACATAATCGCGCAGACGATCGTTCGCATCGTTCTATTACGATGAATAGATGTCAGTCATCCACGATCTCCGTTGACGAGGACGACGATGATGATGATGTATATTTCTTTATATGACATTGATATAATTAGCTATACTAAAAATGCATAGCGCGCACGTTGCCACAGTTTCATCGTCCATTGCATAGCAGAGGCAAATGCGGAGCGTCGCGATTAATTGCGCGAGTAGAGCAGTGTGTGGGCAGAGAGGGCAATATCGAGCGCGAGGAGCAAAGCGAGCGAAGCAATATATTTTTTAACAAAATATTTTTTCAATATAAAAGAATTGTATCCAGCATTGTAAAAGCCAAATGGTCCTGAACTTATCAAAATCAGAATGTAATTAATTTATAGTTTATAATCGTTTAGAATTTTATTGAAATGCTATTATGTTGTTATTGTGCTTAGTTTTATTAACAATCTTTTTATTTATTTTTGAAATTATTTTAGATTTTTATGTGTAAATGTAATTTAACAAATTAATTTTTTGATACCTTTTTTATTATAACTATTCGCGTGCTGATTGTTTTATCATGCTGCGTACACTTTTAGTGGATTACTGTCTAGGCTAAGTCAAAAATTCAACGTATTATTCGAATATGTATTGGCTGGTGTACCATGAATAAATAAATAAATAAAATAAATAAGCGCGAGGAGCATAGTGTGGCGGGGCCATTAGAGAAACATGGACTGTTATAGTGAACTGCTTCTGCGGCCCTCATTGCCTGACGGCCTAGCATGCGCAGCACGAGATATGTCGCGGACGATATTCTCTCTTCCTTCGATGGCGGGAACGACATAATATCTCGGTTACAGTTGTCACAACTCGATAAAATTATGTTGTATGTTAAGGGTTTGTTAACAAAAACACCACAGACAAGCAAAAACTACTATTAACTCTATTTATGACATATCGTCTATAGGCGTAACACGAGAAAACGGGTCGAGAAAATTTTCTCGTGTTGCGCATGCTAAGCGTACTGGTCACGCGGGTCCATATTGGGTTGCATAAATTAAAGAGGCATATTTTAAGGCTGCATAACGTTTTTTGGCATACTCTTCGTTTCGCATAACGTTCATTCAGAATAAATCATAAGGCATACTTTATTTCCCCGTAACTTCTTTTATAATACAGTATTAATGTACCTACTTAATTTTTTAGTATGTATATATATGAATGTAGGAGCTCGATGGCGCAGCGGCTAGCGTGTTCGGCTTGCGATCTTGCCCGCTAAGCAACTTTCGCGATGCCGGGTCGCTGGATCGGTGACCAAATTAAAAATATCTCGAGCTCCTCCGTGCTTCGGAAGTCACGTTAAGTTGTTGGTCCCGGTTGTTGTTGTAAGATGGCAGTCGTTAAAACCCACCAACCCGCGTTGGGCCGGCGTGGTGGGTTATGGCCCAATATCCCCACGTGCTATTGTTCACGTGGGAGGCCTGTGCCCAGCAGTGGGACGTTTATAGGCTGATGATGATGATATATGAATGTATGTATGTATAATAATTACCTGATGTATGGTGAGTCGTTTCGCGGGATCCACAGACAGCATTCCCCTGATGAGATTCTTCGCTTCGGCAGATACATTCGACCATTCCGGCTCTGGGAAATCGTATTGACCTAATCTGATGCGCTGGAATATAAATAAATTAAGAAATTAATACATACATATAAACACGACTATAATCTCCGAAGGGTTAGTCAGAGACTAGGCAATGAGGACAACAAAAGCAGTTCTTTACCATAGTACACTTTTCACCAAATAGGGACTGCACATGTGCTCAGCGTGATAGGTGGTGAGCCCATCGCCGTTCTATGCTGTTGGATGTATGTGCAGTCTTTAGGCCGTTAGTCGCCTTTTACGACACCCAAGGCAAGAGAGGGGATGGTAGTATTCTTTCACCGCTGCGCGCCACGGTTAATATATAAGGTGACTGTTAGAAACCGCAAGAAACTTCAAGGGCTGGTAAGGTCAAGTGTTTTAAACATGACAAAAAAGATTGCAGACTAACGTAGGTACTTATCGCCCAGCTGACGCGGACGGGTCAACAGACGGGCGGGTCAACGGCCGGCCGCTGCCCGCGCGTTGTAAATAATCGTTATGTAATAGTTAATTCTTTCATTTTATTTTTCTTGTCTTAAAATAGATTAGATACTCTTACAGTCAGTTGCAAGAACGATTTTTAAAGTTAATAGGTACTCCATTAAACATATTGCTGTCTTTTTTTGTACGCTACACGCAGAAAAATTCAGCAATACCTTTAATGAAGCATTAACTTTAAAAATCGTTCCTGCAACTGAACAAAAGACTATCAAATTAAAATTCATAAAATGAATTATTAATTGAAAAATTAAAAAAGCACTAATTTCATTATTGTCATTGTTGTCTTGTCAAAAACACTTGACCTGCCCAGCTCTTGAAGTTTCTTGCGGTTCCTAGCAGTCGCCTTATATACATACATATGTTATTTTATAAGTTTTATGTTTTTAGTCTAAAGTTTTACACAGCAAATAAATTTATTCTTATTCTTATACATACGTATATTCGCGACTATTATCCCCGAAGGGTTAGTCGGAGACTAGGCAATGAGGACCGCAGGAGCAGTCCACTGCCATAGTCCATATTTCCCCAAATGATAACTGCACATGTCCTCAGCGTCATATACCTACCCACCTCTTCCCTTGTGTGTCATAAAAGGCGACTAACGGACTAAAGACGACAGAAAAGAGCAACGATGGTCTCACCACCTGTCACACTGCGCACATGTGCAGGTGTTACTTGGTGAAACGTAGACTACAGCAGAGGACTGCTTCTACAGTCCTCATTGCCTAGTCCCTGACTAACCCATTAAGGCAGTCGTGGCTAACAAGTCGATCGCGATCGACCAGTCGATCTCTGGAGACAGCGCAGTCGATCGCGAGAGACGACAAAAAGTGCTTCGCGCGAAATAATCATCATGAGGTGCGACATATAACATTGAAGGCCACGCCATTAGGAAAAGATTTTTGCAAATATATTTGCAGTGAAAAATACGGCATTATAGGAAATGCTGTGAACTTTTGCATTCCTGTTTAGGATCAACATACTTGTGCGAGTCGGCATTTTCCTACACAAAAATGATAAAAAGTAAAAATCTATCTACTTTGATAGAACAACACACGGAAGACTCTACGGATGGCGCTATCTAATTTAGCTCCTGATTTTGTTAAATTGGCTAAAGAAATGAAAGCTCAGACATCCCATTAACTTTAACTTAATTTTAATAATAAATAATAATAATATACTTTTTATTGTTTCATTTAAGGCAACTAACCGTATTTATTACTAATATGCGCACTCTCATTTTAGATGTTTTCAAGCGAACTTTTGCCGCGCATTTGCAGGAACACGCACGGAGTGGTTGGTGGTTGTCATAAATTAGGTACAACGGAGTTCATACATTTTTGCGTGTGCGGTCCAATTAACATGCGTTGGCAGTCCGGTTCAGAACGTCTAAAATGAAAATGCTTTAAGTCGATCTCAATAGGCCAGATAATTTTAAAGTAGATCGCAGACATATACTAGTTGGCCCCCCTTGCCTTAGGGGATAATAGTCGGGGGTGCAAATTTGGGAACCTCCTCGTGGTGCACCCTGGGGTAAGGCCTCTCGGCCCACGTTCAGCGTGGGGCAAGGGGCCTTATGCCAATCCCTGGCGCCCCTTCTGGGCGCCGAATCTCTAGGCAGTGCCCCTTCTGGGCCTGCACCGTCAAGTGCGTGCCCACTCCGGGACGCGCGCCCCTAGCTCCTTATGCGGGCGTGCGGCCCGGAGTAGGCACGCACTTGAAACGCTCGCCGCTCCTTCTGAGCGGCTTTGAGGATAACAGTTTCGGCGGCGCTCCTTCTGAGCGCCGTCCTTGGTGGGATAGCTTTGGTGGGACATGACCTTGGGGGTTGAGGGTCGGGTGTCGGGTTCGGGGGACAAACTCGGACAAACTCGGGTCCCGGAGTTTGGTGGGTCCCGGTGGGAGAGTACCGTCGGCCACCTCTGTGACGAGTAGCGGGTCCTCGCCAGGCCCGCTGCGAAGTGTCCGGGGGAACCGTCGCGAAAACCACCGGCACCATAGCCGGGGGGTCACTCGGGGGATATCGCTGGGGATATCACTCTGGGCCACGGCCCGAGGGTCGAGCGCCAAGGTTGTGGGCTGGTGGGGTTTTTGTTTGTGGGGGGATCGGATCGGAGTCCGGGTCGGATTCAGACTCGTGGGCGGAGTCTGAGTCTGGGCCGGGGTCCGGGCTGCCTGGGAGGGTAAGGCGGGCTGGAGGAAGGCCGCGCGTCTTTGTTTTTCTGTGTAGTTTATGTGTGCTGTAGCTGATTGTTTGTTTGTTGTAGTTGTGTTGTGTGTGTCGCCCGGTAGTCTCGGCGGCGCTCTTAGCGCCGTCCTTTGGTGGGATTTTGTTCCTTCTGTAGGATACGGCCTCGGGTATCGGGAGTCGGGTGTCGGGCTCGAGGAGGACCAGCCGAACCCGGGTCCCGGTGTGGAGACCGTGCGGACGAGTACCCGCGAGTTATTACCGTAGTTAGTAGCGGGTCGCACCTGGAGCGTACCTCTGTGGGCCCGTGAAAGCTACGGGAAAACCGCCGGGAAAGCTGCTTTCCCCACGCCGCGGACTTTCGGGGGATTCTGCCTCCGAGTTCTGGGGGTCGGGTGTCGGTTGCCGAGGTCGAGGGTTGGTGGAGTGGCGTTGGTGGGGCTAGGGGTCCGAGTCGGAGCCAGATTCGTAGGCGGTTTCTGGGTCTGAGTCGGGGTCCGGGTTTCCGAGGAGGAAAAGGCGGGCTGGTGGAAGGCCGCGCTGTCTGCTGTGTGTATTTTTGTGGTGTCCTGTGCGGTTTTGTAGTGTTGCCTATTTGTGGTGGGGCGCTTGCGGAAGCAAGTGCGAGTAGGGATGGGCTTTGGCATGGGTATGTGACCATACCTCCCCAAAGCCCAAGGGTCGGAGGACCGATGTGTCTGTTCGAGGTGTCTTGTCCTGTTTTGTCATGTGTTGTTTTGTATATGTATTTTGGGGGATTGCGTGCCCATTAGAGGGTGGGCACGCTTGTTTGTGTTGTGCCGTGCGCGAAGTCGCGCGTGTGTCGGCGCGTGACCGCTTGCGGTCACAGGTTGGCACACGGGCGACGGGGTGACCGTCGCGGGTTAATCCCCAGTGGTATGTACCGCGACATCCACCTCAGCTTTCAGCTTCGGATTGTGGGCCCCCAGGGGTTTAGTGGGTATTCCCCTCCGTCTCGCCCTCCCAGCCAGGCTTAGCCTAGCAGCTGACATGGAGCCTCTCTCCTTGTCAGTGGGTGTGGAAAGGCGGACGGGCGAGTCCCACATAACCGGGTGCCTCTTCAAGGCCCCGGTACTCGTAACGAGTTCCCCTGGGAAAAAAAAAAAAAAAAAAAAAAGGGGATAATAGTCGGAAGTGTATGCGTGTATGTAAGAATGTATAAAGGAAAAAAAAACATGACTCATAGGTAATACAAGTGTACTGTTTTTTGGCAGTACTACTTTTAGTTACGATCTAAATGTAGCATTGAGAATGCACAATAACAATTTAAAAATAACCATTAATTCAGAGGATTGTTAAAAGTAGATTTTTGTGTGTTTTGGTACGAAAACACTTCATTGCAATATGAGTAGCAATCGGTACTAGGGTGACCATGGTTCCGTTGACGTCTCGGGATATTGGTATGGGTTTGAATTTATTTTTACTTTTGTTTTTTTATGGGATAAGTAGGCAATCGTTTGCCTACTTTTTATATATAATCATACATACAGAAATTAGATACACAATCCCATACTAAATATTAGCGGAATAATGGCAGCATTGAATAGAATAAATCATAGGAGTCCAAATGAGACTCGTATAATTGTCTTATTTTTTGAAATGGGCCATAAACATTGAAACAAAAGAGACAATATAAGTTGCTAAGAAAGTCAAATGTCAAGCGAAAAAAAAAACTGGTCACCATTTATGATACCGAATTCAAAAGCGACCTATACAAATGTAATTCGAATGATGACCAAACGGAGTGCCCACTCAAATGTCATAGCACTCCTTCTATGCTTCAGTTATTATTCTGAGTTTAACGAAATGGTAACGCGTTGGTATCATACTCAAAATAATAACTGAAGCATAGAAGGTAGTCACCATTCGAATTACATTTGTATAGGTCGCTTTTGAATTCGGTATCATACATGGTAACCGTTTTTTTTTCGCTTTACAATTGACGTTTTTAGCAACTTATTTTGTCTCTTTTCTTTCAATGTTTATGGCGCATTTGACAAAATAAGACGACTATACGAGTCTCATTTGGACTCCTTCTATGCTTTAGTTATTATCCTACGGTATCATAGATATAAACAATAGAGGAAGTTACGGCATGCCCTTAGAAGTATGAATAAAAAAATAGTCCTACTCATCTAAATAAATACTCTTTGCAGTGTGACAGCTAATGTCTATCAAGCAAGCAAAACAGAGATACAATAAGCGAGTGGGTCAGCAAGCACCCCGAAGTTCCACGACGACAATGCACGATACATGAAACTCGCTCATGGCAATCAATGTCATCCTACTAATATTATAAACGCGAAAGTTAGTAAGTATGGTATTTGTTACCCTTTACGTAAAAACTACTGACTGGATTTGGATGAAATTTGGCATACAGATAGTTTATAACCTGGATTAACACATAGAATACTTTTTATCCCGATATTCCCACGGGAACGGGAACCACGCGAGTGAAACCGCGAGCGGCAGCTAGTAATAAATATTTTCTACAATGAAAACATTATTGTTTTGGTGTACTTTACACGTGAAAAGTTATTCCATGTGCCTTGTTGTTGCTCCTTAAGTGGTTTGTGCACCGTACAAATGAACAGCAAGGCATTGTTAACGCACTTTCTAACTAAAAACAGAACTAAACGTCACTGGTACGAACGAGTTGCTGCTGTATTGACGACTGTCACGGTATTAGGTGCTATTAGAGCTTTAAAGGTCGATTTACACATATCAGTGAAGTCACAGAAAGTTCCAACACAGGTTCCGGGTCACGCATCCCCACTTGTCAGTGTCAGTGACGAAACATGCTCTCAGTGCGTTCATAGAGAATGTATGAAAGAATATTAATTCTGCACTGTGCCGGCACTGTGTCGGAACTGTGAGTTCACTGATATGTGTGAATCGACCTTTAGTCCTGTCTATATCTCTTTTTATGCGGACGTTTTGAGAGCGTTGATTGTGCATCTAGTTTTTATATGTAAACGAAAGTCGCCGGTTATAAAACGAGAAAGTATTTCTCATCCTCTTTTGGGTTATAGCAGAATACCAGTGATTTGCTTGTATAGGTACTAGTACTGAGTAATTTTTGTGTAAGCGTAATCAGCCACTGAGAATTTTTATGCTTCTGCAGCACATATGATTCAATTAGATAAGTATTTGTTATTTTTATTCGTTTATATTTCAATTTTATTTTTTATTTTTGTTATAAATGTGTGTGATGTAAAAGAGGTGCAAATAAAGGGTTTCTGTAATTATATTCTATTCTCATACCTTTTTCATGCCAGGTGATATAGCAAGACCGTGGTTGGAGTAAAACGGAGGGAAACCACACAGCAGGATATACATGACCACTCCTAGTGACCATATGTCACACGATTTGTCATACTTCTCTGGCCCTAGGACCTGAAATAGAAAAAAAATGTTAATTCAGCATTCCTTAAACAGCAACTAAATAAAAAAATATTTATTAGCCGCGTCCACACCGGCTGAGCACGGCTCGCTAGCCGTTTGGCTCAGACTTCCTGCTCACGAGCCGTGGCACCCGAGGCAATTAAGAAAGGTTGTACTGGCTCACTTTGGCTCGCGGGGATCTCTCGCAACAGGTGCAACTTTTCAAATTTGCCTCGGGTGCCACGGCTCGCGAGCAGGAAGTCCGAGCCAAATGGACTCGCGAGCCGTGGTCGAGGCCGGTGTGGACGCGGCTATTGTAATAAAACACTTTTTACAGATGAAAGTAACGCGCGTTTAATTTAATACATTACATAGTTTTTTTAATTTATTCCTGACGTTTCGAACCATTTATTTACAGGGTCATCATTTACAATTAGTTTTTGACCATCAAACATAATACGGTAGGCGACAAGGAGTCTGCGGCGTGTCAGTAGGGGTTTGTTTGATTAGGACAAAGACTCCGTATCCGTATGCCAGTCTCTTTGAGGTAAACAGCGGCAGACTTCTCTCCTTATGTCTAAGTCTAATTAGAACAGTCCCTTTAGGTCAAAGTCGACTTGGGAGTCGACTCAAAGGAGACTTGACCTAAGGGTCAAAGTCTTTTTCGATCATACAGCGGGAAGTAAAAGTCTCCTTAGGTCTGAATATATTCAGGAGAAAGTCTCCTTAGGTAAGTCTTCTTAGTTCAAAGTGTCCTCAACTAAGCCGAATAAAAAATTCTCCTTAATGCAGTCAAGGTTTTTTAGGCTAAGTCGAACTTACCTCAGTAAGTCGTATAATATAAGCACGGTGTCTGCAGCGTGTCAGCTGGCGTGAGAGTCTCTATAAGTCTAAGTCACTTTATGATAAAGTCTTCTTGGGTCTAGGTTTCCTTAGGCATCTTTAAGTCAAAGTCTCCTCAGCGTAAAGCCCCTTTAAGTCAGTCTTCTTAGCTAAGCCGAATTTGATCAAAAAGCCGAATTTTAACAAATTTTGTCACTTTCAGTTCAAGGAACCTCTCCTAAGCTAAGCCGAATTTCATCAGAACGTACCTCGGAAGCAACATAGTAAGTCGTATAGCAGGGTAACTGCAGCGTGTCAGCTGGGGTGAGAGTCTTCTTAACTTTAAGTTTTCTTGGGTTTAGGTTTCGTGTTATCAAGTCAAAGCCTCCTTAAGTCAAAGTAGCTTAGGAGCTAAGCCAATATAGTTCACATAAATAGATTATTTACCTACATATTTTTCATTTTATTGAATAAAGTATGTCTTTGTGTCCTGTTTAATTATGTACTTTGTGGTTATTTTGTTATTGTGAAGTAAAAGAGTTAAAATGTTTTTTCTTTCTTTCTCTCTAAGCCGAATTTCATCAGAAAGCCGAATTTTATCAAAACTTACTTCTGGAGCAACATAGTAAGGCGTATAGCACGGTGTCTGCAGCGTGTCAGCTGGCGTGAGAGTCTCCTTGGCAAAGCCGAAATCCGTCAGTTTGAGGACGGTGTTCGGGTCCATACTAGTGTACAGCAGGTTCTCGGGTTTGATGTCCCGATGGGCGATGTTGGTGTCGTGCAGGTGACGTACCGCCACGCATATTGAGTGCATTATCTGTGAACAAATAGCGCATAGGTTTTTTCATAACATGGATTTATTTATTTATTCGTAATATTTGATTACTTGCGTTAAAAAAAGATTAAATACTTACTTAAATAAAGTCAAAGATAATTTTTTCAACGTTTCGTTACCTTTATTTGTTTATTTAAGAGGCTTTACGCATTTCGGTTTCCCATACAAACTTCCAAGTCGAAATTTTTAAAAACCATTAATCCAATTTCAATTAAACTTCGCATGCTCAAGTAACATACAGACATAAATAGTTTGTTGAAAACATTTTTAAAAAACGTTTAAATAACTGAGTAAATCCGATTTTAAACTTTTTATAGTGTACTTTAAATCGCAATAGCTCAGCCAAATAAACCTTTTTTTTAAATGTTTGCAACAAACTATTTAGATCCCTGTATGTTGCTTTAACATGCAAAGTTTTATTATAATTGCCGAAATGCGTAAACCCTCTTAATCTTAACGCCACAAGACCGTTCTCTACCAGTCAACCGGTAAGGATGTAGGCGACTTGAGGTAAGGCAAAAATTTAAAAAAACCACAGATTACTTTGGCTTATTATTAAAAGAATACTACCAACCCATCTCTTCTTTTGCGCGTTTTAAAAGGCGACTAACGGACTGAAGCCTTGCTGAGCTTGCGAGCTTGTTAGTCTTATGATTTGATTGTGACAGATGAAATCGCATACACGCGTAAGCCAGCTAGCCATCAGATTAATATGATTAACGCGGGGACATATTGTAAATAATGTGGTGCCCAGCCAAAACCTTACTTTTAATATCGGTCATTAATTTAATTGCTATTTTTGCATGATCATTTAGTACTACAATGCCAAAAGTGATGATGGTGACAGATTAGGTCTAAAGAATGAAAAATTATTTCTTGTAAGTAATGAAATACTTTATACGATCTCTTTATTATTGAAATTTTTGCATTCACAATGCTATATAGATATAGGATAAAATGTTTACCAGAAAAAACAACCAGTATCAGGAAAGCTCGAATGGGAATCGAACCTATGACCTTTGGATTGCCGGTCCACTGCTCTAACCGCTAAGCTACCGAGACCCCAGAAGACTCGTTTATTGAGACTGGTTGTTTTTTTCTAGTAAACATTTTATCCTTTATACGATCTGCTTGTGTTCATTTCACATATAGTGGCTATGCGCTCGACCTGATAACCGGAGGTCCAGGGTTCAATTCCCAAGTCTGGCAAAGCGTGTTTCGGTTTTTTAGATGTATAGCCCAAATTTGCCCTCAGGACGACTTCGTCATTTTCTTAACCTTGACACTTTCCTAACTTGTCTCATGTTTAACTCGGCTCTTTCTTAGTTGGTCTCTTTTGCAAAGTTGACACTTTCCCAACTCGTCTCCCCTCCGGAAAACTTCGTCATTTTCTTAAACTTGACACTTTCCTAACTGGTCTCATTTTTAACTAGGCTTTTTCTTAGTTGGTCTCTTTCTTAACTTGACACTTTCCTAAATCTTAATTTTTTTATAAACTCTAAGAAAGTAGTTACGGGACACCTGTATTCATATTTTTTTTCAAGATAAACTGGACTGGATGCGTACAGTCGAGTTCATAAATATGTGTACACTTTAGTACCTTGTCACTTTAATCGCTTTGACAATTCATGTATGGCAGTTTAATCAGACATTAAATAGAGAAGCCAAGGTACTTAAGTGTATACATATTTATGAACTCGACTGTACCTACAATAATAAATGAGTTTACATACATCTTAAAGCGTTCCGACGTAAGGGCCTGCAGCAAAAGTAGCATAACCTAAACCTACCTACCTACAGGTCAGCACGCTGTTAATACTGGCGTCCAGGTAGGTCAGATAGTTTTATGTCGACAATGAAAAATCCAATTAGGTCAGAGTTGACCTAAATGGAACAAATAATTTTCTGACCTAAGTGGCAGCTGACCTAAGTGGAAGAAACGGTACGGTTGGCTATGTCCGGTTGATTATTATCATTATTAATATTTAGCCTTATTATCATACTAGACATAGAAAAAAAACCGAGTTAAAAATGAGACGAATTATGAAAGTGTCAACTTTGCAAAAGAGACCAACTAAGAAAGAGCCGAGTTAAAAATGAGACGAGTTATGAAAGTGTCAACTTTGCAAAAGAGACCAACTAAGAAAGAGCCGAGTTAAAAATGAGACGAGTTATGAAAGTGTCAACTTTGCAAAAAAGACCAACTAAAAAAGAGCCGAGTTAAAAATGAGACAAGTTAGGAAAGTGTCAAGTTTAAGAAAATGACGAAGTCGTCCTGAGGGCAAATTTGAGATCACCAAGATTCATCACATTTGGCAAGCGTGTTGATTAATCCAATGACCATCAATTGTAAAGTCTAGATTTCAATGACGGAAACCTTTGTCTAGCTGTGGCAAAGGCCTCATCATTAAAATGATTCTATACAGTAAGTAGGTACCTACTTATAAATGATTCTATACAGTAAGTAGGTACCTACTTATATACTTAGGCTATAATTTATTTATTTTCATTTTAGCTTAACGTTTGCGAAGTCGTTGCGGACCGAGGTGTTTGTCGTCTCACAATAAAGTAACTTGCTTGCAACTTATAACTTGAAATGTAATAGAATACCTTTGCTTATTTCGTTATTTATTTTTGGTATTGTATCATTGTATTTTATTGCATTCATTTATATAGCGTGGTGGGTTAGAGTTATCAATCAGTCTGATCGATAGACTTACCGCCAGACTGATCGGCAGACTGATTAATAGATTTACCGCTAGATTGGTCGGTAGACTGACCAATAGAATTACCGCTAGACTGGTCGGCAGACTGATTAATAGACGTAACCGCTAGACTGATCAATAGAATTATCGCTAGACTGATCGCCAGACTGATCACTAGACTTAAAGCTAGCTAGGCATCGGCAGGCTGTCGACACTATCATCCGCAAAATCAGAGGAGTCGCAGATGCGTCGCCGGCCTTGAGGAAGGAGTAGGACCTTCGAGGAAGGAATGAAAATTGTGATGATGATACTCCGTTCTAGACTTATCGCTAGACTGATCGGTATACTGATCTATAGAATTACCGCTAGACAGATCGGCAGACCGATCGACACTGATCATCCGCAAAACCAGAGGAGTCGCAGATGCGTCGCCAACTTTGAGGAAGGCAAGCCTTCGAGCAAGAAGTGAGAATTGTAGTGATGATACTCTGTTCTTACCTCGGCGGCCTGTCTCTCGGTGAACGCTCCCTCCCTGTTGTCCTGTATCCGCTGGAACAGCTCCCCGCCGTCCATGCACTCCATCACGACGAGCAGGCACCGCTTACCGCCATACGTGTTGTCATAAACGTCGATGATCTGCCGGAAGAAAAATGAAACATTATTTACCTATATGACAGACAATAGATGCGTTGAACAACAGAAATAGATATAAACAGAAGTCGCATGTGTACGAGTTATGACCCTTAAGTACTTTGCGTGTCAAAAGGATGGTAAAATCATACCTTTCGACCAAGAAAGCTTTAAGTTTTTCTCGCAAAAAATTACGCGAGCAAAGCTGCGGGTAAAAGGTAGTATATTATAAATCTTTATTCAATTATATGACTACACTTAATACAATAAATAGGTACTATTGTAATGTGTCACTACGCCACAGGTCCGTAAGTCCACGAGACGAAGACCTTGTAAAGTTTCTTACTCATGAATTCATGATATTCTATTTTCTATCCGTTGTATGAACTATGTGGTGGCGACTCATTAATAGAATAACAGCCAACCCATCTCTTCCCTTGGGTGTCGTAAAAGGCGACTAACGGACTAAAGACCGCACACACATCCAACAGCATAGAGCGGCGATGGGCTCACCACCTATCACGCTGAGCACATGTGCAGTTGTTTATTTGGTGAAACTTGGCCTGTGGGACTGCTTTTACGTTCCACATTGCCTGGTCTCTCACTAACCCTTCGGGGATAATAGTCGTGACGTCGTAAGTACTTATACAGGATGTCCTAGAAATCAAAGCCAAGCCGAAAATTTGCAATAGGCCAAGTCATGTTAGTTATTAGAAAAATATGAAAAAAAATATTGATACAATAAAAAAAAACAAAATAAATTAATTTTCATATAGGTATTAAACACGCCATTTTGTATGTTACTTGCCAAAACAGTCTAGTACATTTTTTTTAAAGTACAGTCGATTGAAGTTGGTTGACGCAATTATATTGAATAAATTTTGGGCACACACATCTAATATTTTATTTAAAACTGATGCAGATATGTTTTAACTTTTAACTGTAATTTACAGAATTCATGGATACATCACAGAAAAAAATTGACAAAAAGTAATTAATTTGCAGTCACAGGACTTGAAAGATCATGAGTAATCATGACAGGGTGTCCATTTTCAGGATTTATTTTTAAATCTTTATAATTTGAGAAGTACTTGACCAAGATTTTTTCCATATTTTTCTAAAACTAACTCGACTTGGCCTATTGCCTATTTCCGGCTTATCTTTGATTTTTGGGACACCCGATATGTAGGTATGTACCTATGTACGTAATCCTTATACTATGCGGTTTTACTAGTAAGTACAGCTACATAGAGTTTTGCGATAAATCTGCAATCTGTATGTGAAGAGATTTCTTGTAACCGAGACGTTAGCGTCTAGCTAACAGAGTCTGAAGCCCGAGGTCGCGGGGGTCATGGCCGGAGTCCAACCCCCCCCCCCCTCTCCCTAGATCCGCTCGCGACCTACATACCTATACATATAATCACGATTATTATCCCCGAAGGGTTAGTCAGAGACTAGGCAATGAGGACCGCAAAAGCAGTCCTCTGCCATAGTCCACTTTTCACTAAATAGCGACTGCACATGTGCTCAGCGTGACAGTTGGTGAGCCAATCGCCGCTCTATGCTACTGGATGTATGTGCAGTCTTTGATCCGTTAGTCGCCTTTTACGACACCCAAGGGAAGAGAGGCGGTCACGGTGGTAGTATTCTTTCCGCTCGCGACGCGGTTATGCTAATTAAACAAATCCTACTAATATTATAAACGCGAATGTTTGTAAGAATGTATTGATATTTGTTACTCTTTCGCGTAAAAACTACTGAATGGATTTGGATGAAATTCGGCATACAGATAGTTTATAACCTGGATTAACACATAAGATACTTTTTATCCCGATATTCCCACGGGAACGGGAACCACGCGGGTGAAACCGCGAGCGGCCGCTTTTTATATTTATTTATTTATTGTACTTTATCCACTGCAGCTGAGCTGTGTTAGTGCAAACTACCAAATCTTCGGGTAAGCGCTTGGCCTTCATCTCACCTTATGACACAGAATAAATAATAGTACCTACATACGCTTATGGTAAGTGACGATAAGCCCGAACGATGGAAGCGTGCAACAATGCTATGATTTAACATTGTTGTTACGATCGGTAGTCGGAGACTCTATGGCTCGTATTATAAAACAAAACTCACACTCAAATTTCTGCTTGAGTAAAGTTAGAAAGGGATGGCGATATATGCGATGGATAGCACCATCCCTTTCTAACTGTACTCAAGCAGATATTTGAGTTTGGTTTTAGAATACGAACCTAAGACCAGGCAATGAGGCCCGCAAAAGCAGTTTACTGCCACAGTCCACGTTTCTCCAAATGGCAACTGCACATGAGCTCAGCGTGACAGATGGTGAGCCCATCGCCGCTCTATGATGTATGTGCAGTCACCCAAGGGAAGAGATGGGGCTAGCAGCACAGCATTTAATAAAGAAGGAAAATACAAAAAACATTACATGAAACATCTTTACACAAACACATATTGTTATGACAGAAACACATTCCTTAGCAAAGATTTATTAAGCCTGCCATTGTCTGAAGTCGTACATTTTACAGAGTTATGTAATTTATGAATACATCTTTGGCAAATTATGTATTGTACAGATAGTTAAAAGTGCCTAAGTGCTTTGTGCGCTCGGTTTTATTCTAACAATATAAATGCGAAAATGGGTTCGTTTGTTTGTTTGTAACGTTTCCACGATTTTGATCGATTTTTAACGAAGGCGCGGGCAAAAGCTTGTCTAGCATAGTATAAAAGTAGTAAAGAACAACCTATTAAACTGTCCCACTGCTGGGCAAGGTCCTCTATCATCAAAATCAAGTCATCGCTACAATTGACGGTAAGGTTTCCAATCCCGGTATACCGAGATCCCGAAACACCGAGATTCAGCACCATTTTGAGGATTTGCGGTACCTATTGAAAATTATTATGAAAACGTCCTCTCGCGAGCGCTGCAGGAGCAGTTTGGCCGACGATATATAATTAGGAATGTTGTGTGTTCTGCGTTAAAACTTAATTTGTAACGACTTGATTTTTTCTTCTTTATTTAATAAATATCTATATAAATTATATAATGTTATGTGTATCTTCTTGTTTTCATCCACTTTTTATTTTACTACGGGATCTCGGTATAACGGATATAATCGCTGAAAATTTTTAATCCCGCCCATACCGAGATCCCGCTAGGCGTGCGGGATTGATAGCCCTAATTGACGGGTATTGGCTTAATCACATGCATGCCAAATGCGGGTGGGAGATCACAAGCCCGGGCGCAGCATGGAAATACTATACAAAACAACTTGTCCCAACCTAGTAATAGAACTTGGGATCACATTTATCGTATCCTCGAATAGTATTTACAGCTATGCATAAAACATCAGTTTTTTTCTCGCATTTTCATAGTTTGCTTCCATACAAATACTTGTTCTATGCATATAATAGAATCGCCCAGTTTCAGAATTATATACATACCAATAAGCAAACACCGCGCACCGTCGCGCGCGTCTTAACCGTGTCGGTAGCGGTGAAAGAATACTACCACCCCCCTATCTGCCCGTGGGAGTCTAACCGGCCACTTTGCTTAGCGTTTGTGGACTATGAGAAAGCCTTTGATTCGATCGAAACATGGGCCGTGCTAGTCTCTCCAGCGGTGCCAAATTGACTACCGGTACATCGAAGTGTTGAAGTGTTTGTACGAAAACACCACTATGACAGTTCACCTTCAGGACCAGAGCTCGAAGCCAGTCCAGCTGCAGCGTGGAGTGAGACAAGGAGAGGTCATATCTCCGAAACTCTTCACTGCTGCACTGGAGGACGTGTTTAAGCTTCTGGACGCTGGGGAGGACTCGGCATCAATATTAACGACGTGTACATCAGTCACCTTCGATTTGTCGATGATATAGTAGTCATGGCTAAGACCCTGGAGGACCTCGGCACAATGCTCGGTGATCTCAACAGTCTCTCAACAAGTGGCCGGGCCTTAAAATGAACATAAAGAAGACGAAAATCATGTCAACTCACGTGTCGTACCCACTCGTCTGAAGGTTGGAGACTCTGCACTTGAAGTTGTTGACGAATATGTGGTATACCCGGGACTGACACAAACAGTCCAGTTAGGTAGGTCCAACTTTAAGAAAGAGGTCAATCGTCGAATCCAATTTGGCTGGGCAGCGTTCGGTAAACTACGAAATATCTTCTCGTCCAAAATACCGCAGTGTCTCATGACGAAAGTCCGACCAGTGTGTGTTGCCAGTGATGACATACGGTACCGAAACGTGGTCGCTCACTATGGGCCTAATAGGCAGGCTCAAAGTCAGGCAAAGTGCAATGGAGAGGGCTATGCTCGGGGTTTCTCTACGTAATCGAATCAGAAATGAGGAGATTCGTAGACGAACTAAAGTAACCGACATAGCCCAAAGAGTCGCCAAGCTCAAGTGGCAATGGGCAGGGCACATCGCCCGTAGAACCGATGGCCGCTGGGGCAGAACGGTTCTCGAGTGGCGACCGCGCACCGGAAGACGCAGTGTGGGCAGACAAGGTGGTCCGACGATCTGGTGAGGGTCGCGCGTAGCCGCTGGATGCAGCAAGGACGATCGTGGTAGAAAAGATCCTTGGGGGAGGCCTTTGTCCAACAGTGGACGTCTTCTGGCTGATGATGATGAGGAAGCAAACACCATGTATGTATGTTATGCATATAGGTACCGTTACAGCTCTGCTAAATGTATCATGCTAGCCTTTTCACGGCTCATTAAAGACCGGAAGAACCTATTAGTTGCTAAATAGGCTATTGTTGTATGGGAATGTAAATAACTGGCAAGCGAAATAATAGTTTGGTTACAGTGATTTATTTATTGTTTATTGCAAGAATACGACAAAAAGCGGTACCATATAATGCACTGAGGCATTCTTTACCAGACTACTTACCAGTAATGGTATAAGAAAAGTCAAGTCTATATGTACACTATCCAACAGTTGAGCAAAGGCTGTCTTGGGCTCCATCTCACCAATGATGGTAAGTGACTATAAGGTCGAAGATGGAAGCTACTCCCGGAATCCTCAACTACTGAGGAACTGCCTATCTTATCTCTAAACAGCCGGAACACAACAATGCTACAAACATTGATGATGTTGCGACATATTTACATAAGACGGTGGTAGCTAGCTGGGCAGACTTAAAAAACCCTACCATCAACGAAACCAAGTACTTACACACAGATGTACCCCGGTGGAAATCGAATCAGGGACGTCTGAGTCTTAGACCGGTGTGGAGTAAACCACTAGACCACAGAGGCGGTCGTTTACCAGCTCAGTAACCAAATAGGTAAGGTTGTAGACATTACAAGTACATACATACATATATAGGTACATACATATAATCACACTATTATCCCTAAAGGGTTAGTCAGAGACTAGGCAATGAGGACCACAAAAGCAATCCTCTACCGTAGTCCACTTTTCAGCAAATAGCGACTGCACTGTGCTCAGCGTGACAGGTGGTTTGCCCATCGCCAGTTTATGCTGTTAGATGTATGTGCAGTCTTTTTAGTCTGTTAGTCGCCTTTTAAGACACCCAAGGGAAGAGAGGGGTGGTAGTATTCTTTCACCGCTTCGCGACACGCTTGGAATAACTCCACTCCATTATGTGAATGCACCCGCTGGCCCTCCAGCAGTGCAGTTCAACTCCCCTCCTGACTCAAGGCTGTCATTCATGGATACGGGGTGTCCTTTTTAGCTGTGCCGGTAGCAGCTTATTAATAGAATCCCAAGTAGCAAAATGTGGTCAGGTAAATATCCTAGAACCAGATATTTTTTAATCCTATAGAAATCCTATTAACGTTTATAGGACTGCATTTGGGCGCACTTTACAGGACTATTGCGACCTACAGTTATTTTGTTACAATCCGGTAAAGTGCAAATAAACTAATAAGATGATTCTCGTAAACATTAATAAGACTGCGTATTGTGATCGAAAGTGCTTGTAGCGCAAATAGTCCGCTGCTTTTACAAAATCAGTGATTTTAATCAAAGTGTCTATTAGTGTCCTATAAGATATATAGTCTTATAAGTCAACAACTATAGGAGAATTTTGCTACTTGGGATGCTACCGATCAATCTCTCTTCCCTTGTGTGTCGTAAAAGGCGACTAACGGACTGTTAGACTGCACATACGCACAACAGCATAGTGCGGCGATGGGCTCACCACCAGTTACGCTGAGCACATGTGCTGTCGTCATTTGGTGAATTGTGTGGTGGTGCATTGTGGCAAATGACTGCTTTTGCTGTCCTCATTGTCTAGTCTCTGACTAACCCTTCGGCATTGTCCAAATACAACGCGATAACGCGATCATCGCGCGATTAAACGATGCGACCATCGTAGAGTTGACGATAAAACATTTAGATCTAGAAAAGTGTCTAATAGGCGATCGCGCGATGCATTTGCGCGACTAAAATGTTTAATGGTGGCTCCACATTAGTGCCGTGAATTCACGGCACCAATTCACGGCATAAGTCGTGCCCTCCACATTCACGGGATGCTCACAATCGTTCGTGAAACCCGCCGCGAAATGGACGTAGAAGCTGCTGCTGCAATAACTTTGTTTGTTGTGGCAACATACTATTTAGACGTCCAAAACGCGCGTGAACCTCGCGAAAACTGTCCACATTCACGTTCACGCCTGTTTACGGAGCTACACGGCACTAATGTGGAGCCGCCATAAAAATCCATTCGCGCGAACTTAGCTTTCGTGAACTTTAACCGCGCGATGACCGCGTTATCGTGTTGTATTAGGACATTGCCTTCGGGGATAATAGTCGCGATTATATATATGTATGTAACATCAACATACCTCCACTATGTGAATGCACCCGCTGGCCCTCCAGTGCAGTTCCACCTCCCTCCTGGCCTTGGCGCTGTCGTGTAGCACCTTCAGGGCACGCTTGGCGCCGGTGCGTTTTGACTTGCATTCCACCACCTGCGGGCAAAAGAAAGTTTTTTATTATTCTACAGAGGGTAAGCGCATGACCTTCATCTCACCTTATCGTCACTTACCATCGTAAGTGGCGCCGTTTAAGCTATGATCGAGAAAAGTAAGCAACTTTTTAGTTTTCAGTCCGTTAGTCGCCTATTACGACACCCAAGGGAAGAGGTGGGTTGGTAATATTCTACAGTCTATCTATCTACTATCGTCGATCGACGACATCGATCGATGGTAAAATGGATTAGTCGACGTCGATCGATCAAATAAAGATACCAGACCTATCGATCAACGTCGACCGACCGTCGTCGAACGATTGGCTAGTCAAACGGTATCCGTCGATCAATTAAAGCTACCAGACCAGTCGATCAACTTCGATCGACGTTGATCGATGCCGTCGATCGACGATCGATCGATTGGTCTGGTAACAAACTTACGCCGCGCGAGCCGGCGCACAATGGGACGTCCCATACCCAAAACCTAAATTATTGAAATAGACAAGGGTAGTTTTCAAACCCATGTAAGTATTCTTAGATGTCTACTCTTCATAAATATCAAAATAATATCGTATTCGTCAACGCCAATAATGAGTTATTGCTTTGTGAACTGTGACAAGCAAACAACCTGCTATTATTTTCATTAAAAAGTACGTTGCATTATTAATTTATTACGGCTTATTTATAGAATATTGGTTAGACTTTTCATTAAAATATTGTCATGGAGAGTACAACCGACCGTAAGTGACTTTAATTTGGATACATTAGTGTATTTTAAGAACTTTAAAGAGTAACATAAATTTATATTCAAAATTAATTCGATTGGCAAGATATATCGAAGGTTTACTAAAATACCTCAAAAACCCTCTCTGGGAAATTTGTACTTTGATTATTCGTTAACTTTTTTTGCAACTACTTGCAAACTTAGCCGTAATTTGCATTTTTCGGAGCCCCTCCCAATAATAAAAAATAGGGACCTGAACGAAACTTGGGTTTCCAGCCCGAAGAGTGAAAAAAAGACATCAGTAGCGACTCTCATTGGGAAATTGTTAGGATTAACCGAGTGTCCAGATGATGTTCGTCTACAAATATCAAAGTCATCAGAGTTTATTCCTTAAGACTACTTTATAACAAAAAATGAAGAGTAGCTTAGTCAGAATTTGATATTACCAGATAATATAGTATATTACATGCGTGAATTAGTTCAACAAGTAAAGGTGAAGACCGCAAAAAAATTTTGAAGACTGTAGTTTCAAGAATTGGTTCTAAACGTTAGTTATGCAAGAAACTAAATTTGGCGTCCAATTTGTCTAACCGCCTTTCAGGGTCACCATCGAAAGAGAACAAGACTCTGACACTTCAACAAACTCTTGCACTTTACTTAGACTTAGATTTATCCAAAAACTATGATTTATCTAAAATAAAATCTAAATAATTTTAAAATCAGTGGCAAACTCGTTGCAAAAAGATTGTTTTTCAAGCTGAAACACTTAATAGAAAATACGAAACAATCTATATAAATCCAAATCTACAAAATTACATTGGTATTACATGCCAAGCACATAACACAAATTATTAATTCACGGGATTAATATAATTTTATTTTTTGACTTGCCTATAGGAACATTATCGGAGGAGGCATTAGAAGCGAAACAAGGAATTTCGGAAAAATCGTTTTTTTCATACTAGAAAGACCTCTCGTATAAATACAAATGAAAACCTAATCAATGTAAGTTTCTTCAGATCCCTATGTGGCTAGCCTATGGAACATCACTACAAATAAGTCTTTTGAGAGTGATGAAGACATTAAAGAATATTTACTGGCTCAGAGTCGTCAGAGTCTTCTTTACGTCTTTCCATAAGCATACCAACCCTCTTCAACCTCAGCTCAGATTCTGACATTTCAGATGAGTGATTTCACATACCATTACTATTATTTGTGTGTTACTATGAGTGAAAGTGCATATTTTTGTTTTTATATATGATTATTGGCAATTATAAAAGTAAAACATGCATAATTTATTTTAAATTTAATGATTACATACATTGTTTTAGATCAATAATAATGAATGTTTAGTATATAAAAAGATGACACAAAAAAAAGTAACAAGCCTAGAATTATAATTTAAAAGATATAGGTTTTGCCGTTTTTCCCATACAAACGTCCCATTGTGCCGCGGCCTGATTCGTGCTGCAACGTGTGGCTCTACCACTCAGACAATGTCCATGGGTCACGTGAGAGGATATTAAATTAATAAACAAAATTAATTTAAATGAAAGGTATTAAAGGTTAAACTTTAACCCCCTAAAAAATGTAAGTGAATCATAAGACACCTTTAACGCCCTTCTCCGTGATCAGTGATCAGTGTGATCATCTTCATCGCCTATCCACGAACCAACCCATGCGTTAATTACTTATCATTTTTGCATCCGTTCGATCGCTATTTAAAAACACAGTTAGTAGACAGTACTAAGAAATGGCGATTACACACAACCTTGAATAATCGTATTTATGATTCACAGATTTCTGAATGTATACGCAAACTAGATTCACGAGAAATTATACTTGTATAATAAATACCTAGTATGAAAACAAGATACATACGGTCAACTTTATAGGAGTTGAAGCATATTGGTATATATCTATATTTACAAAAACTAGCTTGTATCATCATCATGGACCCACCAGTGGGATTGGTATAAGTAGTATCCGTAGTCCACCCAGGTGAACCACGGGTCTGCGTCAGTATCCTTAGTCCACCCAGGTGTACCAAGGGTCAACAAGTGCCCATAGTCCACCCAGGTGAACTTGTCAGGTGGACCCCGGGTAAGGAAGGATATAAACCTCACACTGCTGGGCAGCTAACCGTGTCGTGTAGCGGTGAAAGAATACTACCACCCCCTCTCTTCCCTTGAGTGTAGTAAAATGCGACTCACGGACTAAAGACTGCACATACATCTAACAGCTTAGAGCGGCGATAGGCTCACCACATGTCACGCTGAGCACATGTTGCTGTCGCTATTTGGTGAAAAGTTTTAGGGGTTAAAGTTACTCGCGTCCGTAGGTTTACCCTTGAGACCCTACACGTGACCCCTTCTCAATTCCTATTCCTTTCTTAACCCTATTCCTTAATAAGGGACGGCAACGCGCCTGCGATTCCTCTGGTTTTGCGGGTGTCCATGGGCGGCGGTGATTTCTCTCCAACAGGTGACCCGCCTGCTCGTTTGCCTCCTTCTTTTATAAAAAAAGTAGACTATGATAGAGGACAGCTTTTGCGGTCTTCATTGCATAGTCACTAACCCTTCGGATAATGATAGTCGTGATTAAATGTTGTACTATGTATAACTATATGACTAGCGACTGCCCGTTACTCTGCTGACGGACCCAACATGTTATAACTAAGGTACAAAAGTGGTAAGAAACCTAACAAACAACGAATTACTTACTAACAATGGAACTTTTGCAGCTGGTGTGTTCTTTCCATGAAGTTACTATAAAGAAACTTTATGGTTCTTTCACGCACTTTCCAGACTTTTCCATTGACGTAACATGATTTACACACAATGCTGTCAGAATTTAAAAAAGCTGTACAGCGCTAGCAACCGCTAGATACGAGAGTATCAATAATTTACAAGGAACACAGAAAGTGCTAGATTAAGCGCTAACTTTTAATGTGTATTTTGCGTGTAATCATAAAATCTATTAAAATGTAGAATAAATTAAAAGTTTACTAGAAAAAAAATCAACCAGTCTCAGAAAAGCTCGAATGGGATTCGAACCCATGACTTTTGGATTGCCGGTCCAGTGCTCTAACCGCTAAGCTACCGAGACCCCACATCCTATATCTATATAGCATTGTGAATGCAAAATTTCAATAATAAAGACATTAAAATGTAATCAGGGCAGAAAGAAAAACATGATGAAGAAGCTTTGATCAATTTTATAAAAACTAGATACACAATCAGGCCCGATTAATCACCGGTGTCCTGACTGGGCACTATGCCACAAAACAAATGCTCCACAAAATGCAACTAGCTACAGACAACATGTGCAGGGCATGGTGGAGGAGAAACGGAGTCCATGCAGCACTTACTGTGTGACTGCGACTCTTTTGCCAGGAAAAGAATGAATCTTCTGGGATCGGCCTACCCGAAACCAGAGGATTTTACGCTCTTCGCCCTCAAGGACTTTGCCAAGCTTAAGGCTAATAATCTTCACTGAGGAGGCAGAGTGATAGGACGGGGTTGCACAAAAGATCCCAATGGGTCAACGTGCTGTTGCGAGAGAGAGATCTGTGCAGGCCCCACTTGATAAGATACTCTTGGTATGCTCAAAGTAGCAACCTTTGGTACCCGTCCCCTTAGTATCTAAAGGGTTCACTTGAGTCAAAGAATTTTTGAACGCCATATCATTAGAGCACACATTATCCAAAAAATATTGTTCCAAGTAAAAGTGTTTTTATCTGTATCAATGTTTCTTTTCATAAAAATTGTTTTGAAAAGTTGAGAAAATCCCAAAAACTCTTCTTGTGTCTAGTCATTTGGATAATGTTTGCCCAATCTTGTGGAACAGAAATTGAAACTCTATGATGTTTTTAAAATCTTTCTATAGCTGCATGATCGCTGTCGCATTCCAAATGCGTATGTCCGGGCACTAAAAACTTGTGATGAATTTCATCGATTGACAGCTAATGCAAACATCAATGCTTTGATTATATAATGTCTAGATGGAGCCTTCCGCTGCATTTACACGATTGTCAACGTGCCGGGTTTTTTATGCTTGTGTGCGTACCGTTTCTATCTTATAGACGCGCTGCTATCGTAGTGTGCGTGAGACGGGGATGTCAGTTTCTTAGAAGTACCCCTTGAAATGGGAGTATTTTTAAGGTCGGGCTAGTGCAGGCTAGTTTAATAAAGTTTTTGTAAGGCATTTGAAGCCTTGAAATCACATTATTATTATAAAATATTGGGTGTGAGGAAATAAAAACGATTGGTACGAGTATGTAAGTCCATTAGAGTGTATGAGGGATTATTTTCTTTGCCGCCATTTTGAATTTCTTGGTTTGTGCTCTGATTGCGTTCAAAACCATTATCTGGGGGTCTAATAAGTCTCTAAAACATGATTTCGAGGCCAGACTTGGAAAAACTGGCCGCCATTTTGAATTTCTGTGTTTATGCTCCGATTATGATCGAAATCGATATCTGGGGATCTAAAAGGTCTCTAAACACAATTCCGAAGATAGAATTGGAAAAAGTGACTGCCATTTTCAATTTCTTGGTTTGTGATCCGATTATGTTCAAAATCAATATTATTATTACTAACAAATCTTAAAATCTTTAATGATAAGGTACCACATTTTAAGGGCGAATTTTTTACAAATATTCTTCCTCCAATTTACGAATTCTAAAACCAAACTCACACTCAAACCTCTGCTTGAGTACAGTTAAAAGGGGATGGGGCTATTTATCGCATATATCGCCATCCCTTTCTAACTGTATTTAAGCATGGATTCGATTTTGAGTTTGGATTTAGAATACGAGCCTCTCTAAACACGATTCTGAATATAGAATTGGAAAAAGTGGCTGCCATTTTGAATTTCTTGGTTTGTGCTTCGATTAGGTTCAAAATACATATCTAGGAGTCTAAAAGGTCTCTAAACACGATTCTGAAGATAGAATTGGAAAAAATGGCAGCCATTTTGAATTTCATGGTTTGTGCTCCTATTAGGTTCAAAATCGATATCTGGGGGTCTAACAGGTCTTTTAACATGATTTCGAGGTCAGAATTGGAAAAATTGGCCGCCATTTTGAATTTCTGTGTTTATGCTCCGATTATGATCAAAATCGATAATTGGGGGTCTAAGAGGTCTCTAAACACGATGCTGAATATAGAATTGGAAAAAGTGGCTGCCATTTTGAATTTATTGGTTTGTGCTCCGATTAGGTTCAAAATCGATATCTGGGGGTCTAAAAGATCTCTAAACACGATTCTGTAGATAGAATTGAAAAAAGTGGCTGCCATTTTGAATTTCTGTGTTTATATTCCGATTTTGTTCAAAATCGATATCTGGGGATCTAAAAGGTCTCTAAACACGATTTCGAAGATAGAATTGGAAAAAGTGACTGCCATTTTCAATTTCTTGGTTTGTGATCCGATTATGTTCAAAATCAATATTATTATTAAGTACTAAAAAATCTTAAATGATAAGGTACCACATTTTAAGGGCGAATTTTTTACAAATATTCTTCCTCCAATTTACGTACACAGGCAGACACAGCCCTAGCGCCGGGGTCAAAGAACTCACATGATTCATTTCATAGCCTAGCCTGTGCATGCTTTCTGTCTATTTTATTTTCTGTTTCTATATGTATACCTTTTTTTTGTAAATTCATACTTATTATGCATTGAAAACCACCAGACTAGTACAAACAAGAATGTTCATGCTCACAAATGTTTGTACTGTGCGAGATTCATTTGCATGCCTACATACATAAGGAAGAATATTGCTGATACCTTAAATCATTTTCTTACATCTCAATGTTGTGTACATGATATTCTGCAAATAAATGATTTATAATTTATGATTCGAACCCGCAACCTCTTTCCTTGCTGGTTTGAATCAGGAACGGGAGATCCACAGAAGTTACTAAGGCGACCGACATTATAATAACCCAGAAAGTTGCCAAATTCAATTGGTAGAACCGTGAAAAGATTAAAAATAGAAGAAAATAGAAAAGACGGGCTACAAATGCGATTCAGTCGCGATTCAGCATCGATACAATCGCGGTGCAGCATCGATACAGTCGCAAAATCCTTGCACCGCCTTAATAAAAGTAGCGACACAATCGCGGTGCAGTCGCACGAATCCTTGTACCGCCTTAATAAAAGTAGCGACACAATCGCGATGCAGTCACACGACTGTCAAACGCGCGTTTGTATCGCTGCAAAAAGACGCAATGTATACCTAAGCATCAGTATTACAGTGGCAAGAAAGGAACGGGATGCATACTTACCTATTTGCGGATAAAAATTCCGGAATAGGTTTGACCTTTATAATCTTAATCTGAAGAAATGTAATTTCCCGTGATGAACCAACATTATCAACCTACCCGAATTTCCAATAAATTTTTTTAAATTAAAATAATATGTTAACGAATAATTAAGTTTAGGTAAATATGCATCCGATTATACGATCTCCAGTGAATACCTGTGTATTCAATGAATAAAAAAACAATGACAATGTATTTTGATTTATTCGTATCACGTTAAAAAAATCAATGACCATCCCTCTGTATTTGTTTTTTGAATAATTTTCTTTTAGATTTTGCGTTGCCAATTTTAATTTATAATAATACCTCGCTGACAAGTACTTTTCTACAATCAATCTTATTATATTAACTTGGTGAAGCATGCCGCAGATATGACCTGTGTCTACTGGAAAAAGATACACATCTCCAATAATTTTTTTCATCACAGTGGATACTAATTTAGTATAATTAATGCTTGTCATTACATAGTCCTGTTTAATAAACTGAGGAATAACTGTTTCAGTGGTTTTGCAAACAGAATAGACGTCAGATGAGGCATAAATCAACTCACCTTCATCTTTTATAATAACTAATTTAATTTAACTAATACTAACAACCTACCCTTGTGTCGTAAAAGGCGACTAACGGACTAAAGACTGCACATACATCCTACAGCATAGAGCGGCGATGGGCTCATCAAAATAATACTACCAACCCCTCTCTTTTCTTTAGTGTAGTAAAAGGCGACTAACGGACTAAAGACTGCACATACATCCTACAGCATAGAACAGCGATGGGTTCATCAAAATAATAATACCAACCCCTCTCTTCTCTTCGGTGTCGTAAAAGGCGACTAACGGACTAAACACTGTACATACAGCCAACAGCATAGAGCGGCGATGGGCTCATCAAAATAATACTACCAACCCCTCTCTTCTTTTCGGTGTCGTAAAAAGCGACTAACGGACTAAAGACTGCATATACATTCTACAGCATAGAGCGGCGAAGGGCTCATCAAAATAATATTACCAATCCCTCTCTTCCCTTCGATGTCGTAAAAGGCGACTAACGGACTAAACACTGCACATACAACAAACAGTATAGAGCGGCGATGGGCTAATAAAAATAATACTACCAATACCAACCCCTCTCTTCTCTTCGGTGTCGTAAAAGGCGACTAACGGACTAAAGACTGCACCTAGGTACATTCAACAGCATAGAGCAGGAGCTTGGAGAGCAAGTTAGTCTTAAATACGCTTAAATACGCTTCGCTCAAAATTAATGATAAAACTACATCATGACAATTCAATGTTTACTTATCGATGGTAGGTGATTGTTTTAATTGTTTTATGTCGACCTTTATAATTTCTGCTCACTTTGATCGCGCAAACCGTCATTTTTAGTAAAATTAAAAGGCGTGTAAAAGATGTGCATCAACTGCGGCGACACAAATGGCACTGAGCGATAGGTTTAAGCTTAGCGGCCAACAGTTGGCTGATATTTTTTTGGACGCTTTCTCGCGGTCGAGACTCTATCTAGACATTATATAATCAAAGCATCAATGGTAAAATATTATTCCGGTTTTGTCCTGGGCAGGTATCTGAATAGAAGATTATCTTCTCTACAGTATCAGGTAGCTCCATAATAAATCGAAACAAACATGATAAAATCTCATACTTACTACTTTCGTTCGTACCTACCGAACAAAACAGTGCGTTCGTTTGAAAAATATTTGGTACAAAGCTGATATGTGGGAGTTGCCAGAAATTTGTAATATTTTCGTTTGATAATATCATGACTAGTTTACCTATCGTGTTTGTACCAAACTATAAATAGAAAATCATTAATAGTCATGTTTTTACCGCAACGATTGTCCTACTTCTATGATAGTTACAGTATTATCAGCAATAGACCAAAATAAAATATGAAAAAAAAATTATAACATTACAGTACCAAACTAAAAATTGACCAAAATGGAGTTATCAGGTTTCTTCCAGACACCACAGTAGATATGGGCGCCGAGTAAAAAAAAACCAGCGGCGGCGCGCCTTAAAAATATGCTCGGCGGCGGCGTGAAGCCGGCGGCGTGGGATTTTTGAAGTCGTTTTTGGTTATGTAGTTAAAGGTAGAAATAAGAGTGATAAATAAAACCAACACTTCATAAGGATTTCAACAACAAAACATTATATCGTCGTCGTACAGCGAAAAGTCACTAAGTAGGTAAAATTGATTATGAAGTTCCTCCTTGCGTCGTGTTCCTCAATGCTGAGGGTCGTGACCTCCCTTCTGCATCACTTTCTCTCTAATGGTTTTCCTCCATCTGTTTCTGTCTCTGGCGGTGTGGAGGGCGTTGTGAACTGAAGGGTTAGAGTGGTGCGGATCTGGTCAGATCGTATTGGTCGTATTGGGCTGCGTCCTCGAGGCCGTTTCCCGTCTACTTTGCCGGTCACGATGAGCTTTCCTTGTAATGTGACCGAAGTATTCGAGAATTCTGCTTAGAGATCCGAGGATGACAGCCGCGAGGAGATTTTGAGTTCTCGCAATATAGAGACGTTAGTCCGAAATGCTGTCTAAGGAATACAGAGCATCTTTTTCCAGCACCACATCTCAAAAGCGTCAATGCGTTTGCGGTCTGCAGTTTTTAGTGGCCAAGTCTCAGCGCCGTATAAAAGATCGAGAAGACAAGAGTCCGTACCAGTCTGGTTTTGGTTTTTACGGAAATATTGCGATCACTCCAGATTTTTGCAAGCTGAGACATGGCGCTCTTAGCCATGCCAATTCTCCTGCGCACATCCTTCTTGCACAAACCATCGTTACTGATGTTGGAACCCAGGTATATAAAGTTGTCCACTATTTCTAGGTCCAATGCGCCATTGAGTTCCAAGTTCCCAGATCTATAATAGGTGAAATCCGAACTGGCAGTCACTGAGGAGATCTCAAGGTATGCCAGCAGTCGAGAGTTCAGTGCACGTTCCATAATCTTGCAGAGTATGGACTTGACTGAAATCGTCTTACAGTAAGATGGATCGGCACAGCTACCTTTTTTGGGCACAGGCTGCACATTAGCCAGCTTCCACGACTGAGGAACTAGACCAGTCTCAAGTGAGAGGCGATCCAGGCGTGTTAGAACAGTAGACAAGTTAGGTGCATAGTTACGTAGGATAATGGCCGGTATTCTATCAGGACCACTAGCCTTAATCACGTTAGAGTACGGAGAGCTTTGAGTACCTCTTTGCTGCGGATGTGAGGTTCTCCCATGGAGAGGTCGGCTATAGGAAATTTAGGTGGAACTCACGTCTGGAAGTCGCTAGCAGTGACTTCCAGACGTGAGTTCTTTGCAAAAAGAGTGGCAAACAAATATACCTTCTCAGCTGCAGAGTGGGCAAGTGAGCTGTCAGGCTTAATCAGCGGTGGAAATAAAGGTATTTCCAAATGTTTCTCACCCATTTGTACTCGTATTACCTATAGCCGAGCCCTCTATGGGAGAGCTTCATGACCGCGGCGGGGAGGTACTCAAAGCTCTCCGTGGAAATAAAGGTATTTCCAAGTGGGAGCGAAGCATTTTTAACACCGATGTGGCCGATGTGATAGAATCGTGCCCTACGTAATTTGCGCGCTCTAGCATCAGCCCAGGCCAAGAAAGCTGACGGGGTTCCGGGGACAGTTACAGCAGTGTGCCATACTCCCCAACATTTCTAAGATACTATGCCAACGCGTTGGTGTGGATCTTAACGCTAGGCACCTTCGCGAAGTCCCCAAACAAAGGGCGTTCTTCTGATTCTTCTCCCTCTTGATCGGAAATAGGGTAGTCTTCGTCCTCATCGAGCACCTGAGCAAACGCCCCGCGCGGCGCTCGCACGGCTCGCATGAGTAAAGAATAAACTGAGATTATGTTACAAGAGCATACACATTGGAACAGTCTAGTCGGCGCGAAATTTTGAGCAGTCGGCGGCGGCGGCGGCGCGCCATACCTAAACGGCGGCGGCGAGCCACGGCGGCGCCCATGTCTACACCACAGTATCTAGTCTATATTATGTGATCGAGGTATCTGTTTCTAGCGCCGAAAGCGCTAAAACAGCTGCATTGTATACACAGCCACCATTCGCATCGTACCCCTGTTGACACTCAACAGAATATGCCGCGCGTTTTATCGGCTAAACAAACATCAACTAAAGATAAGAATCGCGTACACAACAGAACTCGATTATAATAATGTTACTACTACTAGCGGCCCACCGCCCGCGCCTGCGTCCACGATAACATGGAAACACCGTCATACTTCAGCCATTTTGTGTGAAATGTCGAAAAACAAAAACCATTAATTAATAATGTTAAAAGTAACGTTGCTAATTGCTCTTTCTATTAGTGAAAATTGCATAAGAATCCATTGCGTGGTTTAGAATAAAACGGAGCCACAACAGAGGACAGGAAAACAGCGATTTTACTTTGAATTATGTAATGATACCGTAATAAATTCAGGGCAAGCTTTATGAAGCACACATATTTAAACGGGATTTAACGCAAAGCTATAGAATACATATAGGAGCAGGTAACGTAAAGCTATAGTAATTAGGCATCCTACGTAGGGTTGTAGTGTCGGTCAACTTCATTATGTCTGCTGAAAATTGAAAGTGTCTGATCATAATGGACATATTTGATATAGTCTAGAACTCTAGACAGTTTCGACATTTATAGACAAAAACGACAAATTCAAACTAAGATATTATCACATTGAATTATGTATATTGAATTAAATATTGTAAAAGTATTGTTATATTGAATAAATATTGAAATTAATTTAATTTTCACATTGAACAGCAGTATGCATTGCATTTATAAGTACTATAAACGCCCTGAAATGACAATTAGTACACAAATGTTAAACGTTTAATTTTGGCAAAAATTATACTGACTGACCCTAGTCCGTTAAAGGAGAATGCCCAAACACGGGTCCCTTTTAAAAAATTGTTGTGCCTTTATGATTGTTGTTCTATATTGTAGAAAAAGCACATTATATTCATAATAAGAAAACATTTTTAATTTATTCACCCAGGTTCAGGAGATATAATTTTTTTTCTGTTGTAGAAATTGAGGTTATGATTAGAGATTGACATTAATATTTCCTTCCTAATCAATACACAATCCTTCATCATCACTATGGCGATTGTGTCTTAGCATAATGTACTATCGCGGACTCCGTCGCTTTACCAGTCTAAAGGTCAAAATCCCTTGCACACACACCGCGTCGTCTATTTGGTACGGGCACGTACCCGGGCGGTCAGTGCGCTTCATACGAAAATCGCTGCAAAGTGGTAAAGCGACGGTGACCCCCATAGTACCTATACCAGAATAGCAGCGCATTAGGAATGTTTTAGTCAGCTTACTGACAGCCATATCATACCATATATAATAAATAAATATATCATTTGAAAATACTCGTTCATTGTCAAAAGAATACCTATGTTTAATTATTATCATTACTCTACTTAGAATCACTTAATTCATCATCATCATCAGCCCGTATCAGTCCACTGCTGGACATAGGCATCTGCCAGTGTATGCCACTGAGTCCGATTTGAATTATTATCATTTAATATTAATTATAGGCTCTAAATCGGGCTCAGTGGCATGCACTTGGAGAGGGCCTACAACCAGAAGTGTCCTATACAATTACTTAAACGCTATTGTGTTAACATTTCTTTTTACGACGATGCAACCAAATATATCATTCATCCGTGCCTTTCACAGTAACATAAATATCTTAAACGAACAATTTTTTCAAAAAGACATTGTACTTACTTAGTAGCAATTAATTATTTTGTTTTATTTTTGAGTTAGTACCTACGTATTTAAAGACCTGAACTACCAATTACTTACCTTGAAAAAGGAAAGTCCAGTTCCAAAGGTGTAGAGCCTATAATTAATATTAAATGAGAAGTAATAATTAAAATCGGGTTCAGTGGCGTGCACTGACAGAGGCACATGTATGTCCAGCAGTGGACTGATACGGGCTGATGATAATGATGAATTACTGTTGAATTAAATGGTTCTAAATAGAGTAAAGATCATAATTAAACATAAGTATTCTTTTGAAAATGTTCAAGTAAATACTTTCAAAAGATATATTTATTTATCATATCATCATAATTATGGTATGATATTATAGCTGTCTGCAATCTGACTGAAACATTGCGAATGCGCTGCTATTGTAGTATACATTATGCTAAGACATAATCACCATAGTGATGAAGGATTGTGTATTGATTAGGAAGGAAATAATATTGTCAATCTCTTACCACAACCTCAATTTTTGCAATAGAAAAAAAATTATATCTCGTGAACCTGGGTAAATAAATTAAAAATGTTTTCTAATTATGAATATAACGTGTTTCTTCTATAATTCAGAACAACAATCATCAAGGCACAACAATTTTTGAAAGGGACCCAAGTGCCCATACAAAATGGGCATTCTCCTTTGACGGGAAATGGGTTCACCACCTGTCACGCTCAGCACATGTGCAGTCGCTATTTGGTGAAAAGTGGACTATGGTAGAGGACTGCTTTTGCCGTCGTCATTGCCTAGTCTCTGACTAACCCTTCGGGGATAATAGTCGTGATTGTATGTATGTAGGCAGAGATCAGAGCTTTCTATTTCCTGCAACCCTGCCTAAGAAGCGTTGTATCATGAGATAAGGCAGATCTCACGTTTGAAAAGTTCCCGTAAAAGGCAAATAACACTTTATTATTAGCAAACAACAAATCAAACTCAACAATAAGTGAAGTCAGATAGGTTAACGGCCTAAATTGTTGTGACTCAAGAGGCGCGAATATTGAGAATACTTATATGAATGACGTCATCCAAGCAAAAGAATCTTCAATCCAGTTTGCAGAGGACATCTGCGAAACTTGTTAGTTGTAAAAAAATATACAAACACCGCGCCGTGTGATTTGTTTGTCACTTAGACAATGAAACGCGATGCCAAGATTATTAGCATAAATAAAATTTAGGTAACACTACAAGAAATAGCTCTAACGAACTTTGTACACTACAGTCAGAATGTTACGGAAACCAACAGACATGTTGTAACGTCATATAAGTTCATAACATTCTCTATAAACCGATAACGTTGGCTAAAATATCATAATCCTAACACAGTTTGTCCTCAAAGCGTTGCCAATTATCGACTTCTGTATATAGCCTTGACGTATGTTCCTTGAAACTGTTAAGTAAATTACGTTCTACTGGAACTATTAAGAAAGATGTGTCCATACCGGCAATCTGATATAGTTTCATATCCGCATGTATACTACAGAATATCATACTTTAGAGATTGCATAGATAAATAAAGCAAAGGAAGGGGGCTTTTTAGGGTTCCGTAGCCAAATGGCAAAAAACGGAACCCTTATAGATTCGTCATGTCTGTCTGTCCGTCCGTATGTCACAGCCACTTTTTTCCGAAACTATAATAACTATACTGTTGAAACTTGGTAAGTAGATGTATTCTGTAAACCGCATTAAGATTTTCACACAAAAATATTAAAAAACAATCAATTTTGGGGGTTCCCCATACTTAGAACTGAAACTCAAAAATATTTTTTTCATCGAACCCATCCGTGTGGGGTATTTATGGATGGGTCTTCAAAAATGATATTGAGGTTTCTAATATCATTTCTTTCTAAACTGAATAGTTTGCGCGAGAGACACTTTCAAAGTGGTAAAATGTTTGCCCCCCCCCCCCCCCCCCACCCCGTAACTTCTAAAATAGGAGAATGATAAAACTAAAAAAAATATATGATGTACATTACCATGCAAACTTCCACCAAAAATTGGTTTGAACGAGATCCAGTAAGTAGTTTTTTTAATATGTTCATAAATTATTTAATTAAAAAAAAAACACTACTTTTATTAAAACATCGATCAAAGTTACAACGAACTACAAGAACTTTTATATGATGTTACTTGCTACGTAATCCTTCATGGGCGAGTCCGACTCGCACTTGGCCGGTTTTTTAATTCTGCAAAGAGGTAACGCAATGTCTAAACCTCACCACTACTCACGTCACGACTAATACGGATAGTATTAGTCAGAGACTAGGCAATGGGGACCGCAGAAGCAGTCCACTGCCATAGTCCACGATTCACCAAGTTCCAACTGCATATGTGCTCAGCGTGACAGGTGACAGGTGTGAGCCCATCGCCGCTCGATGCTGTTGGATGTATGTGCAGCCTTTAGTCCGTTAGACACCTTTTACGACACCCTAGGGAAGAGAGGGGGTGGTGGTAGTATTCCGAATCTATCAAAAATCAATACATAAGGACGACATACACACAATACACAATATCTAAATACACTCGGCGTCAAAAAAATCGCACCTTTTAAAAATCATCTTTAAAAATTCTTAAACCTTATGTAGAGAATAGTGTTGGGTATCATTAGAAAGGTAACAAAAAGGAGTATCAAAAAACAATTAAATTTAACTTTCTGTTTAATTATAATTATACAAACAACATTAAAATTAATAAAATAATAAAAATCCTTAATTAAGTCCTAATTAACAACAGATAATTTACAAAGAAAAATGTACAAAAAGTGTCTTAAAATTAACTTAAAATCTAGTGTTACCCCCCCTTGCCCTGATCACGGCTTCCATACGGTCCCTCATGGACCTCACCAACTTCAGGAGCTCTTCTTGAGGGATAAGCCCCCATTCTTCAATCACCGCGTCTTGGAGCTCCTGTAGAGTCGAAGGAGCTGGATCCCGAGATCGAACCTTACGTTTAAGATGGTCCCAGAGGTGCTCTATAGGATTCAGATCCGGACTTCGCGCTGGCCACTGCATCACAGAGATTTGGGACCTCTGCAAGAAGTCGCTCACGATGCCTGCAGTGTGAGCGCGAGCGTTGTCGTGCATTAATGTGAACCCCTCGCCAAAAGATTCGGCAAAGGGGACCACATGCACTTCCAGGACCTCAGTGACATAGCGGCGAGCAGTCAGCGACCCTTGTCCGCGAGCACCTCCAGTCCGGGAGACGCAGACAAGGTCGGTTTTGCCGGCAGCAGACATACCGCCCCAGAACATGCAGGATCCGCCACCATATTCCACCGTCTCCTGGATGCAGGCTTGGGCGAAACGTTCACCCTGCCTCCGGTATACTCTTCTCCGTCGGTCGTTGCAGAAAAGACACACTCGCGTCTCGTCTGAGAAGAGAACAGCTCTCCACTGCTCAAGGGTCCAATCGACGTGGTCACGAGCAAACTGCAAGCGGGCTCGCCGATGTGCTGCAGTCAATTTTGGACCCGTAGCAGCTCTGTGGGCCGCTATCTTCTTCTCCTTCAATCTTCTTCTAACCGTAGATACGCTTACGGTGCGTCTGCGAACTGCCTGGAGCTGCTGTTGCAACTCAACAGCGTTGGAGAAACGATTTCTCAAAGAGTTCGACACAACGAACCGGTCGTCTCTTTCCGAAGTGCAGCGACGTCTACCCGAACCGTGTCTGCGGATATAGCCACCGGTCTCTATGAAGCGCTGGTACACTCTTCGAACGGAATAACGGCTCAGGTTCAGTTGCCGGGCGACATCACACTGCCGCACCCCTGATTGCAGTAGTGCAACCACTTGAGCGGCTTTATCAGCTGTGGTATCCATCAAAATCTGTGCGTGTGTCCTCTTCAACGGTTGAATAGCGAATGACCCACATTGAACCCGTGTTGACCGTTTTATACCCACAAAGGAAGCGCAACTAGCAACTCTCACGGGTAGCAAAATTTGCATCGAATTTTTGTGACACTTTATTTGTTGCATTAGGTTTTATTTGATAATGAAAAGTAATGTTTTTTATTAAGTTAATTAAGTAACCTTGTAAATAAAATCATAATTAATGCGACTGCATGTGCATATCAAGAGTAAATGACATTTGAAAGTGATTTTCTAAGAGGTGCGATTTTTTTGACGCCGAGTGTATATTGACGACCTCCGTGGTCGAGTAGTGGTAAACACGCCGGTTCTGGCTTCGCGCCATATCTGAACTCTCGGGTTCATTTCCGGGTCGGGTCAATTTAGAAAAAACTGTTTTCAAACATTGATTTCGGGTCTGGGTGTTTTTCTATGTATATGTTTTTCCGTTTTCTAGTTTAACTAAGCGTAGAAAGTTATTTACTTATATTTATTTATTTAATTATTTATTAAAAAGTAAATAGTGGAACTTTGATAAGTATGTGATCTTGCTGTTTTACCAACAATTTTGCTAATTGTTATTGATAACAATATGACAAAAGACTTTGATAAGATACCACCATATCGTCTAGATATCGGTAAATTTGCACAGTCATGAAATCACTCTGTGCAGAATTGTATACAATAAAATGTCATTCACACCATTCTGCTGAAAGTATATTTAAGTTACTTGTACTATGCGCTGAATTAGTTAAATACATTAAAAGAAATTACGTAAGTTAGGCTGATCATTGCACAAGGTCGTGGCCTTGTTGAAAATTGAAACAAATTCTTTAAACAAACAAAGTTGTAGGCGGACAATTTGTCGATCTACACAATGGCGATGGCCGGCAGTGGGCCAACATACACCAATGTGTACTGGGGCCTTAATGTTTGTAGACAAAAATACCACACACACTTAATGCAAAAACTACTATTAAGTCTATTTTGGACATATTATATAGATAGAGTTCTAATGTCTCATCATTCATCATGAGATAAATGAATAAAACACGAGAAAACGGGTCGAGAAGAGTTCTCGTGTTGCGCATGCTTGGCCTATAGATCGGACAATTTGTCGATCTAGACAATGGCGATGGCCGGCAGTGGGCCAACATACACCAATGTGTACTGGGGGCTTTAGAATGACAACTTAAAATGATTTGTCGTCTCTCGTCCGCGACATATCTCGTGTTGCGCATGCTAGGCCTACTGATCAAGAGTTCCCTAAGCCGACGAGCATGTATGAAGAATGTTATGAGAGTAAGTGGAGCAAAGGATGTGTGTCAGCTCAGGATCGTAGCAGATGGACTGCTGTGGTCTCTGTCTACCCTTCCGGGAAGCGTGATGTATGTATGTATGCATAAGTTAAAGCCCCCTCTTCACATAGGAAGACGCATCCGCATCGTGGTCATCTGCGGATGCGTCTGCCGACGTGTAGGGAGGGGGAGGGGGGGGGGGGTGATTTGCGCGTCTGTGGTAGGTATACAGAGTCTGCAGAGTCTGAATACGTTAAATGACGTCTGCGGATGCGTCTACCTATGTGAAGAGGGGGCATAACATGTACAAGTGTTCACACAGACGGCCGCCAGCAAAATAGAAATGTACATTATGAATAGGGTTGCCACCCGTACTCTAAAATAGAGTATTGTCCTCTTTTTCATGTAGGCGTACTTTATAATCTACGTTACTGGCTCGTTACTGGTTATGAGTACTTACGAGACTAACTGGTATCCACAGCCACGAAATTTTGATTGCATGAAGGCTGTAAATATCTTCAAGAAAGACAAATATTTGTTAAATGTCGCATAGAGCAACAAAAAATACGTTTTTAAGGACAAATAAATAAATAGGTACTTACTCTTTTTTATGCTTTACTAAGTATGTAAGTAGGTACCTACTTTATTTGTTTCATTCTCTAAAATAAAAAAATACTTTATTCGTCCTAAAAAAAGGTGACAACCCTAATTATGAACGTTATCGGCCAGTAATTTAAACGGTGCTTACGTCACGCCTAGGCGCTAGTGTTATCATTATCAATGTCCTCATAGATAACAGCGACTCATCGCGTGACGTGCATTCTACGATGGCGCAGTGTTATGAAACGTAGCGTCAAGACAGGTCAACTGAGTTACAAGTCAGCCATGTGACGTCACCATGACATGACGCGGCGGATCGAAGGGCAAAAACAAAAAACTGTCTTGCGGTTACTTGCTGCGTGGAATGTGCGCAGCGTACAGCTCGACACTGCACGGAATAATAATGATTCTGATCTGTTGCCGCCCACTGCAATCCAAATGCAAATTCTGCAGTTTGCAATATCTGATTAGATTAGTTTTCTGTGTTGTTGTGTTTCATAATTTGCATGTTTTTCATATAAAGCAAAGTGTCCTTCTATTATATGCAGGGTATTTTCCAATATTTCACGGTGTAAAGGAAGGATGAAAAGAAATGCCTTTGCTGAGTTTGTTGTAGGTTCTTTTGAGTACAAGGTCTCCCGCCTTTAAGACTTACGAACCGATGGCGTCGTTACATTCATACGCGAAATCGAATGGCTCCATGTCGAACAATGACTGCATCGAATGACACAGCGAATGTCTTGACATCGATCGAAAGGTTGTGATATCGATTAATCTTAGCGGCGAAAAAATAAATAGGTAAATCGGTAAGTTTAAATAGACCAAATAAACTCTATCTACCAATTACAAACAAAGATAAATGTTATACACCGAGATTTTTCATTGGTTTTGGAGCCGAAAACGTTATAATACAAAAAAAGTATTGTACCTATTTATGAAATAATAATCGCTTTACGAGCTAAGTAAAAAAAGTTGTAAAAGTGACTTTTTGTCAAAAACACGTAGTAACGTTCTTCTTAACTACTCACTACACCGTGACCCCTATGAACTCCCAGCCGGCTGGGATTTTTTTATGCTCATATTTTGAGTTTTTCATGCTAAATAGCTTCTACTAATGATAAACGTGAACAGGGTTTCGGCTCCAAAACCAATGAAAAATCTCGGTGTATAAACCAATCTACATAATTATTAATTTTTACACCGTCATGATTAATCGACACTTATACAACCTTTGATCGATGTAAAGACATTCGCTGTGTTAATCATTGGATGAGTAATTGTAAGACATGGAGCCATTCGATGTGGCGACTGGCGTACCATCAGTTTGATGACCGTTCGACGCACCGTGTTCGCTTACTCATGTGGTCGTCGTGACTCGCGACATTTGGTGTGATAACTTTCGATTTCGTGTAGGGAACCCCCTTCTATAATAATAAGGTTCAATATAAAAATAGTTATTACTAAAATTGGATACTTAATCAATTATTGTAACCAAACAAACATACATATAATCACGACTATTATCCCCGAAGGGTTAGTCAGAGACTAAGGCAACAGTGTGAACATCTCAAAATTGGCAAATCTGCCCGACACTGGCCAAAAATCTGCCAAATGGCAGATTTTTGATGAATGAAATCTGCCACGTTCCAAATGTGTAAATAAAATTGAATATATTACTTAAAAAAAGCTCATCGCCACCTTTTTGTGTAAGTACATACAATTGTAATTAAAATTACTACGTAAAATAAAAAAAGGTCGTCGGCAACATTTACTTGAAATCTGCAAAATTCTGCCACTTTTTTGAATTACAATTTAACATTATTGAAATGATTGTCTAAAAAAAGCTCGTTGCAACGTTTCCTTGAAATCTGCCAAATTCTGCCACCTTGTTAGAATCGTCAGCATAAGCCACAGTTAAAATTTAAGTGCCAACTCTGCCCAAATGGCAGAGATCTGCCACAAATGATTACCCTGCTAGGCAGTGAGGATAGCAAAAGCAGTAATCTACCATAGTCCACTTTTCACAAATAGCGACTGCACATGTGCTCAGCATAACAGGTGGTGAGCCCATCGCCGCTCTATGCTGTTGGAAATATGTGCAGTTTTTAGTTCGTTAGTCGCCATTTACGACACCCAAGGGAAGAGAGGGGGTAGTAGTATTCTTCCACTGCTACGCAAAAAACTGTAACTATAAATAAATACAATTGATCACGTGGGAAGGCCCAGCCAAATGCCTAAATGGATAATAGGACATGGGATATTGGGGCCATAACCTATACACGGCCCATCCGAGTTGGTGGGTTGATTAAAAATAACCAGAGAAAATATGCAGCGTCTTCCAAGATTTAAATAAACCAACCGCACTATCTCTCAATCTCAAACTTTGCCTTTGAAGATGACAAACAACTCCAATGAAAGCAAAACGTTAATTTTAGATCTAAGAACCTATAAACCTTTGGGTACATCGGTTTAAAGGTTACTACTAGCAAGGATAATTATCAAACGGTAACTGTTACCTAATTTGTACACTTGGTTAATTTTCTGGTGCTATTCTCGTTTCGAAAGGATTTGTGCTTCAGAAGGCACAAAAAGCTGGTCGTAAGGTGGCAGTCTTCGATCACACATTTTATGAAAACTGATACACAATGAACGCTCTCAAAACCGAGCTACATCCCAATTGGTAAACTTCCCATTTCGTAAACCTCATGTTATACTCAATGACCTTTTATAAATAGATTAGATAATACGTGAATGAATTGCATTTTGAAATGGCGAAATTGTTTCTATGACGTAATACACGTCGAAAGGGAAAATCATATCATTAGCCTATTATTAAAAAGAGATAGACAATATTTTGACTTTTGGTAGTTGACCAATGAGCTCATAGAATTTATGCGCTATCTCGGCCGCCATTGTTTTTCTCTTTCACTCTTACAGAAAACATAGTATACGCTCCTCACTCATGCATATCGGATTGGCAACATGGCAAATGTCATCACTTAATGAAAATTTGCATTTTAAATTTATATTTACAATACTTACGAATGAAATAAGACATTTTTATTGTCTCTTACGGTTGCAGTATAATTTTTACAATTTTTAGATACACATTTAACCAATTAACAAATCAAAAACTTACAAAGGTAACGATCGTGTGTCAATCGTGTTGACGTGACACTGACTGACGTGTGACTGAGTGAAACTCGGGCAATTACCTTGATTTGTCCTTGCCACTACGGAGGCCAGGCAACGTATCTAAACATAAAATATCATTGGTTATACCTACTAAAAAGTTGCGTTTAGTAAACATTTTATTATACTTCATACATTTAGTCCCATTTCGCAAACATTTGAGTAATTACCTAAAAATGATCTTACAGTAAAAATACACAGATGCAAAAACATTGAACAAAATATAATATGTCACTGCATTACAATCAATAAAACCCAATCTGCTAAGTACCTTGGAGTTATGCTGGATCAGCGACTAAGCTGGTATGCACATGTAGACTTGGTAACAGCTCGGATAAGAAAACTTATATGGGTTTTTAAAAAGTTAAGATATGTTGCGGACAAAAATCTTCTTAACAAAATTTACTTGGCTCTTGTACAGTCTGTACTAACTTATTGTATCCCCGTCTGGGGTGGCAGTGCGAAATCCAAATTATTAGAACTTGAAAGGGCACAACGTTCCTTGATTAAGGTTATGTATTTTAAGAGTTTTAGAGATCCTACTACTCAACTATACCAATTAAGTAACCTTCTGACTGTGAGACAATTATACATGTGTCTTGCAACTTTAAGGATTCATAAAACACTTGATTACGTGCCTAACACACAGAAGAAAAGGAGAATAAAAACGCTGTTCCAGTTCCTAACACCAAAACCTCCTTTGCAGGCTCACAATTTAAACGAAGGGCGGTGTTTCTTTATAACAAGATAAATAAAAAACTAGCTATTTACTCTAAAAACAAACATGAGTGTCAAGAATTGCTAAAAACATGGCTTAAAACTCTTGATTATGGCGAAACAGAACTCTTATTACAAATAAAGAAATAAAACCTAAAACCTAATCTTACTTTTTTAACATATACACACAAACACACACCCTCACTAAGTATGTGCATGCATATCACAAAATTGTATACTTAATTGTAAACTGTCCTAATTAAGATCAATATGTTATGGAGGAGCGAGATTTCCTGAAACAAGTATCTAAAGATACTCAAAAGGAGATTCTCAAACTACAATCAAATTTATGTAGGTAATTAAAATTAATTAATTAATTTATTATTAATGTGTTGTGTTCCGTTTGGTAAACTTTCAGTTAAAATGGGTACAGTCAAGTAAAATAGAAAACACGGAAACTGGTAACATTGTTATATATTTTTAATCACAGGTAAAATAGTCGGATTAGAGAAATACTTATTGTTAGGCAGATTTGACTATGAATTAAATAATTAAGTTACAAAAAAATCACAGTTTGATTTGACTTTTTCTTGAAATAATAACTGTTACTTAAAAATATATTCTTTAATTCTTTTACATTATTAGATATCTACCTACATTATTTAAGGTTTATAAAACCTGTATCTAATTTCTCTATTAAATTGACACTGACTGTACCGTACAAAAATAACAATAGTAATATAGTTTACCAAATGGGATTAAATGTATGAAGTAAGGAAAAGTTTACCCAACGCAACTTTAATATGAGGTTTACGAAATGGGAAGTTTACCAAATGGGATGAAGCCGATTAGTAGGCTAGTCGGCTAATCGGCAAATACCATAGTCCCTATCTCTAATTAATACGGACAATGTACCATACCATACAGGCGAGGAAGTTCCCGGTGGACCACTTTTCGGCGATATTGGCTTGCACACGATCTACGCGAGCACGTAGGATTGGCTTGGCAAGCGTTCGCAAGCTCCAAACTTAAGGGGCTACCACACTGTTGTAAACAAGCCTTTCCCACCAGGTCACCTTGGCGGGAGGCTCGTTTACAACTTGTTGTGAACGAGCTTCCACTTGGTTTGCCACAGTCCACAGTGTTGCCATTTTTAGCAGGATCCTGCTTTATTAGTATTTTTAAGCATATTTGACAATTGACATATTTTGTTTTATTTGCGAATTTAAATAGCGCTATTGGCATCCCTTCCTTGATATACCTAAGTAGTGAGGCAATTTAGAAAATAAAGATTAATTTACTGGAGAAAAACGCGATTAAATTTATATAATTATTAGCTAAATATGAGCTTTAAAAGATGTAAAAAATACCGTGCTGTACGTACATTAATATATTCGAACTTGGCTTTTTCCAGTAACCACGTTGTATGTAGGTTGTAGGTTGAAGATAGCGGTTTGTGTGTAATGGTGTTTAAGGCAGTGGCAACACAGCGGTTTTCAACGCGCGCCGTCGTCAAACAAAGGTCGTGGAAAGGTTGACCGAAATGTCGTTGAAAACAACCTACCACACTGTTGTAAACGGCTGTTGTAAACGTCGGTTTACAACAGTGTGGTAGCCCTTTTATACAAACGCTTGCGTGTCATTTACACGCTTGCGAGTGCGTTAGTGTGTTTCAGACAGGCAAGCATGGCAGACGCGGATGTAACAGAGAATGTTTTCTATGGTAACAGATGTCGAAGTTGTTTCGGCGCTTGCATTTGGTTTGACATATTTTTATTATTATTTAAAATATTAACAAAAACAAAGGAAGCGAAAAGTTCGGCCGAAAAGATGGTAAATGTTAAAAATCCGTATAGCACGAGCTCGTGAGCGACACCAAACGCGCCAAAGTATAAATGCGTCGCAAACGCTTGCCGCAAGCTTCCTTTGATCTGTGTTCAAAAACCGACACCGGTCCGGATAAGCGACAAGCTCTCGCAAGCCCACGCAAGCGACGCCAAACACCCCGTTCACACGCTTGTGTTTGTGGACGCTTGCCAAGCCTCGGCAAGCGTGTAAACGTACCATGACATTTCGATAAAAGACCGGACTTTTTAGTAACAGAATGGATACATTACTAACTTTTTATACTTTGTTTTTAGATAAATGAGAAGTTAATAAAGATCAAAGACTTATTTGATATGACTTAAAATGTAGTTTTGTTACTTCCAAAATCTGGACAAATTTAAGAGCCGGACAAACTTCGAACTAGAGTCTTAAAGTTCGGACTTGTCCGGACTAATCCGGCCGGATGGTAACCCTACGCGCACGCTACTGTGTACACGTACTTACGCGCACGCTACTGTGTACACGTACTTACGCGCACGCTACTATGTATACGTACATACGCGCACGCTACTGTGTACACGTACTTACGCGCACGCTACTATGTATACGTACATACGCGCACGCTACTGTGTACACGTACTTACGCGCACGCTACTGTGTACACGTACTTACGCGCGGTAGGAATGGAGCGCAAGGAATATCGCCGAAAAGTGGTCGACCAGGAACTTCCTCAACTGTAGGTACACACGGCGTCAGATCAACCTACCCTAAACTGTCAAATTTCTCCAATGAATATTGATCCTTAGAACCAAACGGTAAAATTCAAAATTGATTGTAGTTTGACAGTTTTGGGTATGTTGATCTGACGCCGTGTGTACGGTCGGGGTCACCGTCGCTTCACCACTTTGCAGCGATTTTCGTATGAAGCGCACCGACCGCCCGGGTACGTGCCCGTACCAAATAGACGACGCGGTGTGCAAGGGATTTTGACCTTTAGACTGGTAAAGCGACGGAGTCCGCCATTGTACATACATCACGCTCATTTCTCGGAGGGGTAGGCAGAGATCTCAGTTTCCCATAGACAAACTCTATATTTAGCTTCATTTACTCTTCATAACATTATTTATACATGCTCGTCGGTAAATGTATTCTACATTGACCTTTAAGAACGCTTTAGGCAAGTAACTAACTACCCCCAAAACATGGTTTTCACAGCTGTACAAAAACAACAGAATTATACGTATAAGTTTCACTCAAATCCATCAAATCTACATAGAATAATTTGAGGAGCTCGTTTGGGTTACGATCGTATAAGTTAAGCTACTTTCGCTATGGCGGGTGAGCTCTTCCGTGCTTTGAGGAGTGTTTGAAGACGAGCTCCATGGTCAAGTTAGCACGCCGGTTCTGGCGTCGCCATATCCGAGGGGGGATTCAATGCTAGGTCGGGTCAGAGACCTCCCACACTGGCGTCTTTCGAGCGTCGTCGTCGAGCCGGCGTCCACGCGGCGTTACGCGTTAGTGCAGCGCTCGCGTGCCATCGACGCCGCGTGACCGCTGCAACGACACCGCGTGGACGCCGCCGGTATGACGCTGACGCTCGAAAGACGCAAGTGTGAGGGTCTCTTAAGTCCATATTTGGAAGAAATTACCAGTGTCATTTAAGTGTTTAGAAAGTGCAATTAATTAAGACTTTAACAGCTTTAATAATTATATATGTCACGCCGGTTCTGGCGTCGCCATATTTGAGGGGGATTCATGTCCAGGTCGGGTCAATTTATAGCAAAATAAAACACCTATTTTAAGTCCATATTTGGAAGAAATTATCTGTGTCATTTATGTGTTTAGAAAGTGCAATTAAGACTTTCATAGCTTTAATAATTATATATAACATGATAAAATGTTCTGAATGTTACGTATTTCCAAAAAGGTTTATTTACCTGATTTAACAGAAATGGACTAGCCTGACTACATATATTCGTAAGTACGTAGGTATATAAATATTTATTACAAGTAACATGATACAATGTTCTGAATGTTACGTATTTCTAAAAAGGTTTATTACCTGGTTTATATCGTAAATGGAAAAGCCTGGCTACATCTCGTATGCAAATAAACTCATCTGGCGTCAGCCAAGTGATAATATAATTGCTGCACCAACATTTAGCTAGAAATATATGACTCAACAGGATTTTAAGGTAAAACCCTAGATTATTGTGTGATAGGTGACGAAGACCGGGATTTCCAGCTGAAAGTCGAATTCTGGACCACTTCCGGACGCTAAAAAAGACTAGTATTAGTAATGTGTGAGTACAGCATAACTGGTACTACAAAATATTAACAGCTTAATTTTTGTTTACTTCTACAACAGCCACTACCAAAAAGAAAAAAACTGAATATTCCCACCAGCCGTTTATCTTATGAAATTACCAATTATTCCGTATTCTAACATAATTCTACAAGAATTATTCTCTTACATAGTCTACTAGATTTATTATTTAATACAAGCGACTTTACCTGCCTGCGAATACGTCCGCGTGGACCCCGTACCCGTGACGAATTTCCAATAATTTTTATTTATACAAACCATGTCCTGAAAATCACAAACACAACCATAAAGAATTAGCCATATAGGTGCAGCCGTTCTGAAGTGATGCGCGTACAAACATTTCGGCAATTGATAGATAGATAAGTATTCATCCGAGAGTGCAATAAAACTTAGATAGGCAAAAGATATAAAAAAATAATCAAAAATAACAATCGCAGGATACAAGAGTTTACGCTGACGAAGAGAAGACCGCTAACTATAATAAAATGAACATGAGAAAAGAATATTCAATCAGTAGTCGTCTTCGTAAAAGTGTCGTTGTATACTCAAGAAATAATCGATACTTCTATTAAACCTATCATCTGTTGTTAAACATTATGGAATGCAATAAAGTATTTGAAATTTGAAGTCCCACGGTGGGCGCCAGTATTCGTGCCATAAAAGTGGCTTCGTATCAACTGTTACTATTCAGTAACATTACTGATTAAAAAGAAACACTTTTTACGGATAAATTCGCGTTTATTTCTATTTTTAATTCGGACGTTTCGAACCCTTTACAGGGTTGATAGGTTTAAACGTTTTTTTTACGCATCCGGTGACCCGGCATTGCGAAACTTGCTTATCTGGCAAGATCGCAAACTTTAGCCGTAGCGCCATCTCCAGCAGGCCAGACTTAAAATAACATAAGTATAAAAAATATACATATTTCTTCTTTTCGTGTGTGTATACGGTACCTATAAAAAATATTAATATTTTTTATTTTTGTGTCCACGGTTTATGTATCCCTGACCCAGAAACTAAACACGAACTGGGCAGCGTCCATGGCCTTCCCTTTATAAGCTTCCGTTGTGCAGGTAAGTTATACTTTCTATGACAATATTAATAGGAGATGTAGATGTACTAACATTTTCATTTCATATTATAAAGAAAAGTCGTCTTTTTCCCAGCTATGTGGCTTCGCTTTGTTCTTCTCAACCACGCAATGGATTTTTATACAGTTTTTACTAACAGAAAGAGCGTTAACTGAGGATGGCTTTTGTAGATATTTTGTACAAAATGGCTGAAATGGCTGAAGTATGACAATGTTTCTAAGTTACTGCGGACGAAGGCGCAGGCGGGCGGGTTGCTAATAGTCAATTAAATATCATATTTCATGCAAAACAAATTCTTTGTCTTTTTACCTTTATCGTTGACGACCTTAATACAAAAAGGTCTTACTGAAATAGAATACAGACAACAAAGTCACTCAACTTCCGCTCTTGACATTAATTGGGAACACAATACAGTTTTATTCTGACCATGATATTTAACATTTTCAAGACTTTTTCCACCGCTCCTTAGCTCCATAGCAATTATAACAACAGACGAGGTCAGACATCTACAATTAATCTTGTGTAAAAGTACTGGTCACTTGCAAAACTTAATTATTATAAACGCTGGCGCTTTTTAAGGTTTACCTTAAGCCAGTCTAGCACTAGTGATTAGAAAGCCTCGGATTATCATAACATGTTATTGCTTTAAAGGCAAAATAATGTAATGGACTATTCAAAAGCACTTTTTAAGCTTTATATTTTGAATCTTAGATGAATGATTGGTCTCGCGAGCGCAGTGAGACCAATCATTCATCTAAGTTTTGAATATTGAGCTGCGTGGTGGCGGCTTATTAAGAAAATACTAACAATCCTATCTCTTCCGTTGAGTGTCGTAAAAGGCGACTAACGGATTAAGAAATGCACATACATCCAACAGCAAAAAGCGGCGACGGGCTCACCACCTGTCACGCTGCGCACATGTGCAGTTGTCATTTAGTGAACGTGGACATTGCGCTTTCGCGGTCGTCATTGCCTAGTCTCTGTCTAACTCCACTGGGGATATAAGTCATGAGTATAATTATGTTATTTGAATAAAAACTCTTGACTTTGACCAAAAAAAGAAAAAAAATGTCTGAACAAGTAATGACGACATAGGGCATGTCGTCACAAGTTAAACACTATATCACGAATAGTTGGCTGATAAATGAGCTGACTAGATACGAGTCTAGCGTCATACAGGTTTCTAGAGAAATCTAGTCACACATGACACAGTATGTTTGAAAAACAATCATAGAAAAATCAATACTGAGCATCCTGTTACTTCATTATCAGCTTTTATTATTAAGCCAGCAAACGAGCAGACGGCCCTTGTGATGGTACTTGCCGCCTTGCCCATGGACGCGCGGCACCGACGCACCAACGGAATCACGCGCGCACCGCGAAACGCACACGGAAGCTACAGCTACTACTATAATGCCTCTGTGCCCTGTAAATACTGGATGTAGCACCTTTCAAACCGGAACGCAGCAATGTAAAAAAATACTGTACAATACAATAATAATAGGTAGTAGGTTAGGGGGTTAAGGTCACTAGCGCCCGTAAATTTAACCACGTGAGACCTGAATGTAAGCCAAAGTAGGAGTAAAGTAGAAGTATAAGCATTTTTTAAATGAAAAACGAGACAAACGGTCAGGCGGGTCACCTGCGGGTCTATCGGCTAAAAAATATGGATATAGACATGGTCTTCATTTGACATTTGAAGCCCATATTTTGTCCTTAGATGGGCATATTATGGGCTTCAACTGTCAAATGAAGCCCATGTCCATATTCATATTTATTAGCCGATACAGGGGCTGATGGGAAGTAATCACCGTCGCCCATTGACACCCGCAAAAAAAAAAAACAATAATTTTACATGTTAGCACTTTGTTACTAGATGTTCTTTCCCCTCCTATCCGATCCTTTTTCACACCTACTTACATAGGTACATACATTCATTACATTACATACTTAAATGTTGTACTTTATAATAAATATTTACATAATACAAATGTATGTAATGTATTGAACTGTAAGTGTATGTATGAATGCCGCAGATGCGTTGGCAAACGAGCAGGCGGGTCACCTGATGGGAAGTAATCACCGCAGCCCATGGACACCCGCAAAACCAGAGGAGTCGCAGATGCGATGGCAAACGAGCAGGCGGGTCACCTAATGGGAAGTAATCACCGCCGCCCATGGACACCCGCAAAACCAGAGGAGGCGCAGATGCGATGGCAAACGAGCAGGCGGGTCACCTGATGGGAAGTAATCACCGCCGCCCATGGACACCCGCAAAACCAGTGGAGGCGCAGATGCGTTGGCAAACGAGCAGGCGGGTCACCTGATGGGAAGTAATCACCGCCGCCCATGGACACCCGCAAAACCAGAGGAGTCGCAGATGCGTCGCAGGTCTTGAGGAAGGAGTAGGACCTTTTATGAAATTCCTACTCCTATCGAGTTGGAATTGTGAGGGGGGGCAGGGGGGAGCGATACGAGGCGTTCGGTACTTTCACTCACCGGACGAAACACGAATCATTATCATCATCATCAGCGGGCCGTGTGCTCGTTCGCCGGATGAGTAACATAAAAAAACCTACAAGCTTGTACACTTTTCAAGATTACGTTATTAGTCAGCAATTCAGCATTCAATAACGAAAAGGTAGATAAAAATGTTTATTATTGTCATATGACTCAAGCACAGATAAATAAATTAGTAATAAGAATTTAATGACGTTAACAGACAAGATTTACATTAGTACGGTCTACTTCTCGGTTGGGGAAAGCCTGTCGTCATTTTATACATGTAATTACGACTGTTATCCCCGAAGGGTTAGTCAGAGACTAGGCAATGAGGACAGCAAAAGCAGTCCTGTACCATAGTCCACTTTTCACCAAATAGCGACTGCATTTGTGCTCAGTGTAACAGGGGGTGAGCCCATCGCCATTTCATGCTGTTGGATGTATGTGTTAGTCCCTTAGTCGGATTTTTTCGACTCCCAAGGGAAGAGAGGGGGTGGTAGTATTCTTTCACCGCTACCCGACCCGGTTATCATAATTCGAATGAGTAAGTAAACAGCCTATAAGCTGTCTCACTCTCACAGCTGGGCAAAAGCCTTCTTCATTGAAATCAAGTCAATCAAGTCAACTGTGGAATGAGCTGCCATCAGAGGTTTTCCCATTAAACTACGACATGGACTCTCTCAAAAGGGGTGTAAAGGGGTTTTTCTCAGGTCGGCAACGCAAAAGCAACACCTCTGATGTTGCTGATGTCCATGTGCGGCGGTGTTCGCTCACCATCGGGCGGCCCGCCGCCTGGTCGTTTGCAGGCTATCATTATAAAAAAAAAAGTCATCGCTTCAATTGATGGGTATTTGCTTAATCACCCACGAGCCACGACGCTTGTAAAATGATGATTGGTGATCACTAATTTGGGCTATCGGAAAATCCGAAACATACTTTGGACCTAGGAATTGGACGCATAATGGACGGATACCACATATTGGACAGAGAGTTGGATATGGCAAGAGTGGTACAATACACACTTAGGCTCGTATTCTAAAACCAAACTCACACTCAAATCTCTGCTTGAGTACAGTTAGGAAGGGATGGTGCTATTCATCGCATATATTGCCATCCCTTTCTAACTGTACTTAAGCAGAGATTTGAGTGTGAGTTTGGTTTTAGAATACGAGCCTTAGATTCACGACTATTATCACAGAATAAGTAATAGTACTACCGTACAGAAGGTTCACTCTCTAACGACTTTCACGCGAAATTGAAACTTATCGCGTGACCTGAGCGTTTATATTCCGTTAAAGCAACACTGACTCGATTTCGATTTGACGTCAGGAGCGCGCGCTAGCGTAGGGTTTCCACTCATGGATATATTTAAGAACGAATACGATTACGCGCGACGTGAAGCGTGCGAGCCGAACGGCAACCTGTAACGGCGGCATATAGCACACGCCTGCCTGGGAGGCGAGCCGGCCGAACGTACTATAACTATAGTGTGACTATTATTACGATAGGGTTAGTCAGAGACTAGGCAATGAGGACCGCGAAAACAGCTATGCAATTCTCTAAGCGACGCATAGACGCTGCGCGCATAGCTGTTCCAATTCTATGAATATGAAAGAGACAGAGTCAACTCTCAGCGCTGCGGCAGCCGCTGCTACCAAGGATTTAACTTAGAGAATCGCACCGCAGTTCACTGTACAGTCCACGTTTCACAAAATTACACCTGCACATGTGCCCAGCGTGGTGGTGGTGGTGAGCCCATCTCCGCTTTATGCTGTTAGTCGCCGTTTATGACACCAAAGGGAAGACATGGGTTGGTAGTGTTAGATGTCATAGAGCGGCGAGGGGCTCACTACTTGTCACGCTGAGCACATGTGTAGTCGCTTAGTGAAAAGTGGACTATGGTAGCGAGGACTGCTTTGCTGTCCTCATTGCCTAATCTCTGACTAACCCTTCGGGAATAATAGTCGCGATTAATATGTATGTAGGTATTTATAGATAAACAGTTTTGTTTTCGCTGTTGATAGGAGTCATTGACATTTAAATGTACCTAGTTAATTAATCTTACTGTCATATTGACTTCTTATGTAACAATGAGCAGCCATTATCAGCACTTAAACAATTACAGGCTCTCTCATAAAGCACCTATTGTTCATTATTCAATACAAGGCCTAGTAACGGTAAATATACTGACATACTATTAACGTAATTTCATATTCATTAAAGGGTTTTCCTTATGATTTGGAGCCGTCGCGTAGCGGCTCATTAAAAGAATACTACCACCCCATCTCTCTTGGGTGTCGTAAAAGGCGACTAACGGACTAAAGAAAGACTGCACATATATCCAACAGCATAGGAGCGACGAAGGGCTCACCTCACCACCTGCCACGCTGAGTACATGCGCAGTCACGCAGTCGCTATTTGGTGAAAGAAAAGTGGACTATAGTAGAGGATTGCTTTTGCTGTCCTCATTGCCTAGTCTCTGACTAACCCTTCGGGGATAATAGTCGTGATATTATATGTATGGTATGGATTTTTAATTTTTGTAAGGTTTTATGATATCTTAGTGGGGCCTGCAGAGTAATCCCTCATGCAGTTGCACGTTGACCCATTAGGATCTTATGTTCAACTCGATCCTATCAATCACCTATCAATAAGCTAATAAATAATATATTTAACTGCCAATACCAATTTACTCCCATAGAAGATTTTTTAATCACCAGTGGCAATATTAGAAAAGGACACATTACTACTTTTTAGCTATCTCATCTCGACCGTTTTCTACTGTCATGCAGAGCAGAGTAAAACTTACCATAATGTAATGTGGTAGAGTGTAAATATGTAATATTAGGGAAAGCTGGGACACTTGCCTCCATCATAGAAATCAATTCAATATAATATCTTTAATAAAATACCTAAAGAAATTAGGAGCTTAAATTTAAATAATTTTGAAAGACACGGTTACACGGTTAAGATCTCTCTCTCGGAGACTCTGTATGACTTAAAAGAATTTTTAGAGGATAAATTGTGTTCTAGTAGTGTAATTGTGTTTGGTAGAACAATGTCATATCAGAATGGGGAAATTAGTACCCTACATTATGAATGTGAATGAATACAGTAGAACTCCAATTATCCGAACTCCGACTATCCGAATCGCCGATCATCCGAATCACAAAACCACCACTTGCAACTGCTCACCGTCAAGCGAATGCGTGACCTGGCTGCCCGAAAACGGTTGAAGACCGCAAAACAGCTTACATTGACGGAGATGTTTAAAAAACAATGATTTTTATTTCTAAACTTGTACATAAGTACATTTTATTTATATTTAAAACATGTGAAAATTTCATGTTTCTTTCATTTAATTCAATAAAAAAATAGTGCAATATCAAAACGTAGCTTTTATTCTCTCCAATGGCAATTTTTAAAAAAAAAATCCGATTATCCGAATGGGTCCCGGTCCCCATTAATTCGGATAATTGGAGTTCTACTGTATTTTGCATGCTAATAAATTTGGCTAAACATGTTTAGTGCTTATTATTAATTGTCACATCATTTATACCATGTTTAATTGCAAATAAAGATTATGATTATGATTCACCGCTACACATATTGGTTGGTATTTGTGGAAGGTGCAAAAACAATTCATATAAAATAAGATTAAAAAAATCACAAAATGTCCAATATCATAAGCTAACTTATGTTTACAAGATTTATAAATAAGTCTACAATACCATACATAATACAAATAAGCTTTATTTACATATAGGTAACTATTTTACAAGGAAATATTATAAACTGTGTGTGAATTGTTTACATTAGGTATACGAGTATATAGCAAAGCCAGAGAGGAGGAAGTTGCACACTTCAATTCCAAAATCAACTCAATACAAATCACATAAGGACGATTTTAATGGCGCAGCGGTTTAAACGCGTTCGTTATGTGATCGCGGAAGTTAAGCAACTAACACAAAGGATGGGTCACCATCAGCCTATAAATAAACGTCCCACTGCTGGGCACAGGCTTTCCTACATCGACAAAATCAGCCTGTTTAGTAATAGCATATGTTTCTAAATGATAAAATTTCTTTAAATTAATCTACCGTCTTAGAATAATTCCGTATAGATAGTAAGTCCGCGCGCCCATTTTGAAGCACTTTTTTTGGAGCCAGATATGGCTCCAAACGCCGGATTTTCAATGTACAGTCACGAGCAAAAATATATAAACAATTCCAACTCTTAATACTATGGAATAAGAGTCAAAGTGTATACATATTGGTGCTCTTGACTGTACACTACGGAGTTACAAGGGCACGTGTGCGTGTCACCGAGCGCAAGCAAGTAATCGTCACGAAAGTGTGAATCGGTTTAGTGCTTCACTTTTGACAGAGCGCTTGAATGAAGTCTATCTTTCTATAAGTAATTATTCTAAGTCTACCGTAAAATTCTAAATTTACTAAAAAATACTACTTAAATGAGACTTCATGTGTTAACCACAAAGCCATTACCTACCTAATTAAGATTAATAATGAATATCTCAAGCTTCTCCATCATTTGTGAGACCAGATGGATTATTTAATTTGTCCTCTTTCTTAAAACCCGATTAATCGCAATAATTTATTACCACATCTGGGCCTCAATCACACTAAGCACCAACGATATTACCAAAACTAAACCTTTACCGTTTAGCCGACTCTATATAGCGCTATCGCGTGTGTTAAACGCGATAGCACTAGAAAAGTACGTCTAACGATTGCGTTTCAGTTGTGGTTTTGTTGAGATTATTTAGCGTGATAGCCCCCCTGCTACAGGTGGCAAGCACCATCAGGCGGGCTCTATGCTCCTTAGCTAACTCAGTGACATACCTATTTTAATAAATGAACATACATATAATCACGACTATTATCCCCGAAGGATTAGCCAGAGACTAGGCAATGCGGACCGCAAAAGCAGTCCTCTGCCATAGTCCACTTTTCGCCAAATAGCGACCGCACATGAGCTCAGCGTGACAGGTGGTGAGCCCACCCATCGCCGCTCTATGCTGTTGGATGTATGTGCAGTCTTTAGTCCGTTAGTCGCCTTTCACGACACCCAAGGGACGAGAGGGGGTGGTAGTATTCTTTTACTGCTACGCGACACGGTTAATAAATTAATAAATGAAGAAGGGCCTAAGTGCACAATGATGTGAAATCGCATAAGAATGAATATTCATGGGAATTTTGAAGCATAATATTATTAATTAAAGAGTAAACTAGACACACACACACACACACACACACACACAACACACATTATGAAAGCTGTGGTCTTTGCATACGTAAATAGATTCAATGTGTGTTTTAAAAAAAACTTAAAAAAAAAATAACTTGAAACCGAGGAATAACAACAACTACAACAGCAATACCTATCAACACTAATCAAGCAGAAAAATCATGACTGGGTACTTAACATATAAATAACATGTTATGTTACTCTCAATGTTATGAGAGTAAGTAAAGGAATGTTGTTTGTCACGATCGTAGCGAATAGAAAGCTGGAGTCTCTGCGTCCAGAAAATGTATTGTATGTATGAAACTGTAAATAAATAATAAAATAAATAATGTTTTTCTTTTTTTTTTATTAGGCTCACAAAATTGGTTTACAATTATCATATAAACGACTGAAAAAAAACATATAAAGCTTATTACAATTTGAAACCTACTGAAACTTACTTAAGTACATAAGATTATAATAATAAACACTGACTATTTCGGGCTCGGAAAGTACATTATAACTATAACTAAATCAAGTATAAAATGACCTAACTTAAAATTTTATAAAGTAAAAGTAAAAGTTTTATGAGAAAATATTTTTAAGGCCATCTTTGCCGAGGCCACAGAACCTTTAAAGACATCAAAATTGAATCTGATAGAGTTATATGTATGACACATACGATACAGTGGCGAGTGATGACAGAGTCTTGACTTACACAAAGGGAGCGTGAATGTATTGCGATTGTGCAACTTACTGCCGCTTTGAGGAAGAGTGAATTTTATGTGTTCAAGTATTTTGCAAAATCAATTTAACCTTGGATCAACTTGAACAGGAACCTTATATCAAAAATCTTTCTGGGCCCATTTAGTACGGAAAGACCAAAGACTGTAGTGTTTAGCTCGAGGTTGGTAAGAGGGTAGTCACCTACACCTGCCATCCGCATACGCCAGATGGTACAACAATCTCTTCTGCATAGGCTCTAGTCTCTCAGAGTGGACTGAATAGGCAGGCTTCCACACTGGACTACAATATTCTACGATACTATACACTATAGAAAGTATGACTAGTAAAGTAGTGTAGTCTAGACAAGTAAGTAGTAGTCAATTATTCCAGCCTGACTAGTAATACGACTATTACAATTACTATAATTATGACTATCATTTCGTTAAAAATTACCTCAAAATTTAATGTCATCTAATAGGAATATGAGCCCCTGGCCAATCTTCTATCTTTGGTATTTCCTTCTCGACATACCTGGCTGTTAATGTGTTGAAATATACCTAAATCAGATTATTTAAATTCTTACTCATTTTTTAAGGCAAAGGATAGACTGCCACAAGCAGCATTATGGCTGTGGATAGACTGCCACAAGCAGCATTTCAGTACGATTGATTATGATGCCGTAATTACGGCATCCTAGTCAAAGTGTAGGCAGTGTATAGAGTGTCACAAGCAGCAACATAGTACGATCGGATACGATGCCGTTAAATTACAGCATCTAGAGTGCCACAAGCGGCATTGTATGTATCTCAATCGGTTTGGGAACCGTAACATTTTTTTTTTGCCATAATGTTCAGAAGACATAGTATTCATAAATTATTTTTGTATGGAGTTAGATTTCTGTTGTCTAATAAAAAACATAACCTCGAAATTCAAGACAATCACTACGCTGCGTTTCGCGATTGTCTTAAATTTCTAACCTATCATGTGACCTACAGGAGTAGAGCAGCTAGTATTTCTGTTGTCTAAAAAAAAACTACCTACTTTACCCGAACCGAGTGGCACTGTATACACTTCCTTTTTTTTCTGCTTTCAGTACCTACTTGTTGTAGTATGAGCAGATGTGTTCAGCGAGAAATCGGATATTGGTAATATTTTATTAAACTTATCAAACTGCAAGTATCAGTGAGTATTATAGGGTAAGTTACTCTTATCTATACTATCTATTTTATTATCTAAAGCATAATTTCGCAAATTGTGCAAGAAAAACTTAAATTGAACATTAAAACTTTTAACGAAGAGTAATTATATAAGCGTTTGACTAATTATTTAAACTCGAATGCACAGTGCGATCTCCACCTACGCGACATCAACAAAAAAAGAAGTAAACCGACAGAATCTATTTATAAAGTTGTACGTCATTTTGTAAACAATTGTTTTGGCGCTTTAGAATAGTTCTCGTAACAAGCAAGTTTAAACGGAATCCAGTAGAAACTTACCTTTCCATTGATCCCAAGGCCGAGGACTGTATTCGAGATATCGTAATCATCCGTTATTGGCGTAGTTTTCGGAACTCTAGCTGAGTTATTCATTTTATTTGTTTTTTTTTGTTATAATCACTAACACTAATGATATTCACTTGAGTTTGCAAAACGCACTTCACCTGCAACTGCACACACTGTTACTAATTATCGGGAATTCACTACGCTATATTTACATCCGATCTCATTCAGTATCGTAGTAACTTTTTATCTCTAATTTTGATCGGATGACCAATTTCCTCGCTCGCGTTGACGTTGTGCAATAATAAAATGTGACAGGACAGACAGTGACAACAGTGAGTGAGTGAAGTGAGTCAAATTTGTCTGTCGGTACTGACAACATTACGACACGAATTTACGACGCTGCGTTCGGAAACGACAATAGATGTTTGAGTATTAGTTAATTTTATTTATGCTAGCAACAATTAGGTGTTTTTTTAAGTATAAGCACATGACTTAAGTATTTTATTTTTATTATAAATGATTGTATCTTGATCATATCCATACAAAAGGGCAACGCTGCCAGCCATTTGGAGACTTAACCCACAGACATTGTATGTCTGTGACTTAACCGGACGGTTCGCTATTTTTAAGTTTATTATTAGGTTGTTAGGTGTTTTTGAGATATTAACTATCTCAAAAACAAACAACCTAACAATAAATTTAAAAAAACCGACTTAAAAAAACACAAATAAGATAAAAAACACAATCAAAAACTCATTAAAAGGCAAAAAATAAACTTAATTTACATTAATAGATAAAAATAGCATATGTATCTACATATTCATGATTATAATATCTAAACAAACAAAACCTTTCTTACTTATGTTACCTACTTATAAACACGTATTTTATATTCTACAAGTACCTATACTATAACCTATTTATTACAAAATATGAATTGTTAAATATGTGATAATTCTTGTCTAAACCTATTACTTACCTATTAATCTATTTAAAATACTAAATGTATGTGCTACCTATCTGTCTGTTTGAAGTCGGTGCCAAGCAAAAACAGAAAAAAAAAATATACCTATATACAGGACGTCCCACGTGCATGCCACATGGAGGGAAAGTATCTTGAATATTGTAGATAGAACATTTTACTGCAAGAAGGCATTATTTTAATTTAAAAAACAGTTTAAACTGCATTCATAGATATTTAAATAATTACATGGTTGAACCGGGAATCGAACCCGTTACATGGGAAAAATAATCTAAATTTTTGCTAAATAACATAGTGTCATAATCACAAATAAAAGGAAGACCATGAATTTTAACATTTTTAATACAAAATTAAACAATTAATGTATGTATTTATTTCAATGTCAGTTGTATATTCTTACGGCAATGTCAGCTTTTCATTTGAACAAAATTTCACATCAGATGTTAAAATTCATGGTCTTCCTTTTATTTGTGACACTATGTTATTTAGTATGTTATTTAGCAAAAAATAATCCTTATGATGAAAGCCTTTCGATCGGTATGATAAAGTTACAGGATGATTATTTTTCTCATGTAACGGGTTCGATTACCGGTTCAAACATGTAATTATTTAAATATCTATGAATGCAGTTTAAATTGTTTTATAAATTAAGATAATGTCTTCTTTCAGTAAAATGTTCCATCTACAACATTCTAGGTACTTTCTCTCCATGTGGCATGTTCGTGGGACGCCCTGTATATATAAAATATACAATTTTAATAAATAACAAAAACGAAACCGAAATCCTAATGATATTAAAAAAATGACAATTTCTGGAGCCTATAGCTCCAGAATCATGTTAAGACGTACCTAACATTTCTGTTATTGAAGGCCTAGTCAACAGGGTAGTGGGGATCGTGTCCAAGTTTATGTGGCCTGCCCTTCGCCGTGATCAAATAGAATCAGGCGGGTTACCGGATTCAGTGTGCATAAAATTTGATGACGACACTATTGGCACAAAAGTAAAAAACAGTGATGGGTTAGTGGCCATAGCGCCCGTATCAACAACATTCAAAGCAAATAAAGGGTACGGGGGTGTTGAACGGAGAATGCTGCCGCTAATCCTCAGTTGGGCGGTAACGGTGCATAAACTCTAGGGCACCACTTTAAACAGAGCCGTGATTGACTAGGGCAAGAAATATTTTGCCAAAGGCCAAGTCTATGTAGTACTTAATCGTGTGAAGGCACTGGATGGTATTGCTCTTTGCAACTTAGTGCCTAATAAAGTGCTTAACAAACCGCATGATGAAAAAGCATTGCGCGAAATAGAATGATTAAAATTATTATAAAAAAAAGAAATCTGTTATTTTCTTATATTCTCCATCCTTTACAAGTCCCCCTTTCTCGTACAAAACACCACAGTAACTGTGTAAAGTGAATAAACCAAAATAAATACAAGTTAATATGGGCAAGTACAAATACGCAACTCCTTAACCGGAGGAATTGTGCATATCATCATCAGCTTACCTGAATAACTTGATAGTACACAGCAAGCCTTCTATAATATAATATATATTAAAGAATAATCCCCTAACTCCTAATCATTGAGGAGTTGTCTCCCATCATCATCAGATCAGCAATGTCATACGATGCTGACTACAAGAAGCAAATGTATGATTATTTAGAAGTTATATGAAATACATAAGTCAAAGTCAAAATATATTTATTCAATAAACTCAATTAATAAGTACTTTGAATCGTCCAAATCTTTTTTAACCTACCACCCATTCAGGACATAATTTTTTAACTGTGGCAAAGAATGGGCGCTAGAAACCACAGCGCACAAAAGCAACGACATTTACAAACAAAAAAAAAGAATATGTCGTTACCAGGTCAATACAAAATATGAATTTAAAAAAATAATAAATGATGCAATACTCATCTACAATACAATGTAGTATCAATTAAATAAAGACAATTAGAAATAGCTGTTGGAGTGCTTGGAGCATTTCAGATCCAAGCTGTTTTGTCTTTTGTGTAATCTGACACTTTATAATAAGCTTTTTTTATAAAGCTTTTCTTTGATTTTGATTTTAAATTTATTAAGATCTAATTTCTGAATATCATTTGGTACTTTGTTGTAAAATCTTACACACAGACCCTTAAAAGAATTATTTATTTTATGGAGCCTAGTATAAGGTACTGCTAATTTGTTCTTACTTCTAGTGTTTACATTGTGGATATCACTGTTTTTTGAAAACATTTCAGAATTTTTATGAACATAAATCAAATTTTTTTAAATGATTTGTAATGCAACTGTCATTATATTTATGTTCTTAAATCTCTCTCTGAGAGAGTTGCCAGCCTTTACGTTATAGATTGCTCGAATAGCCCTCTTCTAAAGCACAAAGATAGTTTGAATGTCGGCAGCATTTCCCCACAGTAAAATGCCGTACGACATTATACTATGAAAGTAACTGAAATAAACTAATCTAGATGTATCAACGTCAGTTAACTGACGGATCTTCATTACTGCATAAGCCGCAGAGCTAAGTCTATTCGACAATTTAGCTATATGTGGGCCCCACTGAAGCTTGGCATCTAACGTGATGCCTAGAAACACAGTGGTGTCCACAGGATTCACATTCCTATCTTTAATTTGTACACTAGTTGTTACTTGCTTAACATTAGGCAATACAAATCTTACACATTTGTTTTTTCCCTCGTTTAATAGCAAGTTATTTACACTAAACCAGTGAACAATCTTTGAGATCGCATTATTCACATCGTCATAATTTGGGTGTCGTCGTTTCACTTTGAATAAAAGTGAAGTATCATCAGCAAACAACACTATCTCATGACTGTCTTTTACAAAATAAGGTAAGTCATTAATATAAACCAAGAACAAGAATGGACCTAGTATTACCTATACCAACCTACCTATGTCGACCTTCTGAATCCTGTTACTCAAGTATGAGATTAGAAGGCTCAAAGAAGCATCCCTAATTCCATAGTAGTTAAGCTTCCTGACCAAAGTTTCATGTAAAAATGTAAAACACAATGGAAAGTCTTGGATAAATCACTAAATACCCCTAGGGCATCCTGTGATTCCTCCCAGGTATCAAATATTTGGATTAAAAGCTCAACACCGGCGTCAGTTGTTGAGCGACCCCTAGTAAAACCATACTGTTTACAATGCAAAAGTTTATTTCTATGAAAAAGAATTTGAATTTGGTCTAGCATCAATTTTTCAAAAATTTTACTAAATGTGGGTAGCACAGAAATAGGTCTAAAATTAGAGGGGTCAGAAGTGCTACCTGCTTTAAACAATGGAATTATTTTACTATGTTTCATTAGGTCAGGGAAAACACCACAGTCAATGCATTCGTTAAATATGCAAGCTAAAACTGGAGCTATTGTCATAATTACTGATTTAGCGACATCCACGGAATTACCCCACAGATCAGCAGTTTTCTTTTTATTGAGAGTGTTAAATGTTTTTAATATATCTATAACACAATTTTTTTGAAAACTGAAATTACTTTCACAATCTTTAACATTCTCCTTCAAAACAGATTCAGCTACAGTGGGGGAGGAAATCAAGGCTTTTGTAGTTGAAACTGGAATGTCAGGAAAAAACCTCTCAAATGCTGCAGCAACATCAGCATCAGAAGTCAAGGTTTTATTGTCACAATTTAATTGTTCTCATTATTACGACTTTTGACCTTTCCTGTTTCACTATTTATAATATTCCATGTCATTTTTATTTCGTCATTACTATTCTTAATTTTAAAACCCAGATAGTTTGCCTTGGCTAATCGGCATACTCTTTTAAATAACTTAGAATGATTTTTAACATATAATTTGAAGTCGTTGCTGGTGTTATAATTGCGTTCACCATAAAGTTCTTAAAGGCGTTTCCTACTTTTGTGAATACCAATTGTAGCCCATTCATTAAAAGATACAGTACCACTAACCGAGATCTTTTTTGGAACAAAAGATTTATTAAATTCTGAACAATACATGTTAAAAAAATCATTATAAAAGACATCAGGGTTGTCATTGTAATCTAAATAATTTAATTTTGTATCTAGATTGCTTTTAAAGCACTCCAGCCGACCTGCAGTTTTTGGCCCAACAGTGATATTCTTTTTCATCACTTGCTTACGCTGGTGTGGAAAACTGACCATTTGGCCACAATGATCAGAGTCCAGGTTATTAATAATTTGCTTAGCCAGTGGTTTTACATTTGTATATATGTTATCAATACAGGTGGCCGAAATGGCAGTTATTCTTGTCGGCTCCAAAAATAAATGATTCAAATTGTATGATAGAAATAAGTTTTTAATTTTAGTTGACAATGTGTAGTTTTCTAGCTTTATATTAAAGTCACCGCAAACAATTATTGTTTTACCTACATTGCGGACTTTACGCAATGTCTCATCCATAACTTTATCGAAAAAATCATATAATGCTGAAGGAGGTCTGTTTATACTTATCACAACAAACTGCTCCAACTCCACACAAGCTATTTCTATTGTTCGTTCAACCGAGAGGCTCACTATGTCGTTGCGTTCCTTTAATTTAAACTTTTTACTAACAATAATTAAGGAGCCACCATATATTGCATTTTCTCGACTGAACGAACTTCCTACCAAATGATTCTTAAAATTGAACATGAACTGATGGTCTCTAAGCCAGTGCTCGGTAATGCAAAGAATATCTATATTATTACAGTTCATGAACAATTCAATCTCTAAATCTTTGCCCATCATTCCTTGGATGTTTTGGTGAACAATGTTCAATTGTTCATAGATTCTACATTTTTTAAATTTAATGATCGACCGGGGCTTTTTATAAAGCTATTTTTACATTGATTTAATTTCATTTTATTTACAAACATTTTGCAAGAGAATTCCTCTTTTGTCTTATAATTTAATTCCAATAGTTTGCTAGAGGTGTCCTCTATTGTCTTATAAGCTAATTTAAATTATTTGGAACATATTCCAAAGGCTGAATTGGCATGTCAGTATGTTGCAGCTCAATAGAAGCCGCTGAGCTAGCCATGTTATTGGCTAAATACTTAAAATAAAATGATAGCGAGTTTGCTATCTGTCGCTTAAAATAAGTCTTAAGATAATATTTATCTTTTGTCAATATATAATTATTATCTAATAATTTATTTATGTCTATTATTTCTACTTTATTTTCATAGAAAGCCATTGTATTCAGTCAAATTAAGCTTAAATCTATAATTATTTTCTTCGCGTGGCAAGTTTTCACTGTAAGGAAGTGTGAACATTATAATTTTTGGAATATTTAAAGAAAGTAATTTTTCATAAAAGTTAACTAATACTTTTTTGTTCACATTTCCCCTTTTCCCAATTAAAATAATAACAGTTCCTACATTATTAAGGTCATGTGAAATCAATTTTTCCATTATATCATGGTATGTCAAACCAGGCATACAATAATTTAAGACAATTTGCCCCTCAGTGTTTTGTAATGGCGTTGGGACGGAGACCCGAAATGAAACAATGTCTTGCGTTGAATCAATTCTCTCTTTATCCTCTAGTGTATCATCTTAAATACTAATTAACATCACATCTATACGTGACTAGAGGAAGGACGCCTTGTCAATCAGGAAGACCTTAATTATCACGTACTATTGAGTACGTGCTGATAGTGTAATTCACTATATCACACCTCCCCTGAAAAGGCTAGGCATCCCTTCCCTGAAAAGTAAACTCTTATTTTCTAAATATCTTAGTCCTATTCTTATGAACTATATATTCTTTATTATTCTTTAATATTTTTACATTAGTACCTAGCTCTTCTAAAACTTCAAATGGACCTAAATACAAGTCATTCAATTTATTATAATTTTCATTCTTATACAAGAGTAGATCACCTTTTTTGTAGTGTACTTCCTTACAATCTAAATCATAATTAGTTTTTCTACTTTGTTTTGATATTAATAAGTTGTTCCTGGCATCATTATGAGCTTTTTGCAATCTAAATTTTAACTCCGATGGATAATTGTCGTATACATATAAGGGATCAACTTTACTAACTAAATTACTAGGTACGTTACATGTTTTCCCAAAAACTAGTTCATAAGGGGAGTATTTGGTACTAGTATTTACAGAATTATTATAAGCAAAGCACCAATATGGTATCCAGGTACTCCAATTTGCCGACTGATTCTGTGTTTGTATTCTCAAGTAACATCCGAGATGTTTGTGCCAGTTTTCTAGCGAACCTATACTCTCATGATGATAGGGTGTTGAATTTAACTTATCAATATTTAGCAATTTACATACTGTTTCTAACGTGGAATTAATAAATTCCGTTCCACAGTCAGTCGCAATAACCCTGGGAGTACCATATCGTAAAATAAAATTTTCAGTAAAAACCCTAGCAACAGTTTCAGCTGACTTATCAAGTATTGGGTAGGCTTCTACAAACTTTGTCAATTCGCATTGTATTGTTAATATGTATTTATTACCCAAATTATCGACCTCCAACGGCCCCACAATATCTAAATATAATTTTTCAAAAGAAGTAGATGCTGTAGTGGTTATTACCATTTTCTCTTTATTATTTTTATTACAAAATTTCTGCTTTTGGCAATCTTTACAGCGAGTCACATATTCAGTTATGTCTTTTTGCATATTACTCCAAAAATATTTTTTTCGAATATTCTTAGTCATTTTATTTATGCCTACATGACCACTTGTCGGCAATAAATGATAATCATTTAGTATAACACGTATCAAGTCTTTATTTGTAACATGTTCAACTTGGTTATTAATAATACATAACCGCGGTAATTCTTTATGTTTCATGAAAGTTTGGGTCAAAATTTTAATAAACTTTTTATTAAACCCATTTTTAATCACAACGACTTCTACAATATTATATTTTTTACATAATGCACTCAGTTCTCCTATCGTTGCGTCTCGGCGCGCCTCCGTTAGTAGAGATTTCTGATTTATGTAAATAGTAGAGTCACTAAATAACATATCACCCGTCTGTGAGACGTATCTTTTCTTTTTCCTCAACTTCACGAAGTTTTCATACGAACAAATATCTAACCTTACATCATTTTGTGATTTCTGCATAATATCTACCACTCTTGGTTGCCTATGATCAACAGGGGGCTCAACCCTGCTACTTCCAGAGGTAGCGGGTTCATTATTTTGCTCCATGGTTCTTTTCATTGAACGGGTTACTACCCCCAAAAAAATTTGAATTTAGATTTTTTAACTCGTCTGATGTTATAATGACTCTCGATAAGGCATCTGCCGTTACATTTTCGGAACCTTTTATGTATTCAATATCGAAATCATATTCTTCTAAACAAAGTCTAAACTTAGTTAAACGGCTACTAGGATCTTTTATGCTAAATAAATGAACCAATGGTCTATGATCTGTTAATACTTTAAATTTTCGTCCGTATAAATATGGTCGAAAATGTTTTATAGCCCACACTACCCCTAATAACTCTTTATGAATGGTTGGGTAGTTTATTTCTGAACTGTTTAATTGTCTGCTTGCATAAGCTACGGGCTTATTATTTCCATTTGATAATACAGCCCCCAAGGCTACCCCTGACGCATCGGTTTGCAACCGGAAAACATTATCTTTTCCAAAATCTGGATAATCTAAGACAGGAAATGAACTAAGTGACTTTTTTAAGGTCTGAAATGCCACGTCACATTCTTCCGTCCACTGAAACTCGACATGTTTCTTACAAAGACGGTTTAGTGGGTACACTATTGTGGCAAAGTTTTTTATGAATTTTCTATAAAAGTTCGCAAAAGCCACAAAACGACGAATCTCATTTACATTTTTAGGTACTGGGAACTTTTCCAAGACCTCGATTTTACTGTTGTCTGGCAACACCCCGTTTGGCGTAATAACATGCCCTAAATAATTAATTTCTTTCCTCAAAAATTCGCACTTACAAGGGTTTAGTTTTAAATTAACTGACCTAAACCTCTCAAATACACTCATTAAATTTGTATTATGCTGCGATAGGCTTTTCCCGAAAACTATTACGTCATCGAGATATAGAAAACATATCTCGTGATTTAAACCCGATAGAGCCATAGACATAAGTTTAGAAAATACGCTAGGACTCGTTTTGAGACCCATAGGTAATCTTTTCAGTTGATATTGCTTATCAGCTGTAAAAGAAGTGAATTTCCTACATTCTGGTGATAACCCTAGCTGGTAATAACTAGAACTGAGGTCTAAATGAGAATAGTATAAGCATCCCGAAAGTGAGTCAATAATTTCTTGTATATTTGGTAACGGGAACTTTTCGTCTACTATTTTTTTATTTAAAAGTCTATAATCTATTACGATTCTCCACTTTTTTTCACCGCTACTGTCAGCTTTTTTCGGAAGTAATAATAATGGAGAAGACCATTCGCTGGTACACTCTTCGATAATATCTTCTTCTAACAATTTACCTACCTGTTTTATTAACTCAGCCTTCTGAGCGTGCGGTATTCTATACGGTTTGACATAAACAGGAGACGCGTCATTTTGCAGTTTAATGTTGTACTCGTATAAGTTTGTAACGGATAGCTTATCACCCGGCATATGAAAGATATCTGCATATTTTGCACATATTTTCTCAATAGACCGTCTCTCTTCATCACCAAGATATGTTTTTAATTTAAGAAAATCGAATAGTTGTTTAACCCTCTCGACAGATTTTCCGTTTTCCGTATCAAAAGAGCATACGAAATAATCCGAGTATTTTCTAATTTTCGGGCTAAAGTTATTTAATTTTACATCTTCTTCCCGTGTGTTTAAAAATCGCACCGGAATCTTTTTCCCGTCTCCTACTACCACGGCGCCTGCTACAAATACGCCTGCAATAACTTCCTCCGCTAAAATGACACATTCGCCCTTTATCTCTGACGAAACATATTTTACGACCTCACATCTCCCTGGAATAGTCGTTATTATGTTTTTACCTAAGCCTAATTCTAGACTTATCTTATCCTGTAATGTAACCAGCTTATTTTCATAGTTAATTTTACAACTATATTTTAATAAAAAATCTTCTCCTAAAATTCCATCATTTTTACAGTGGAAGTTGCTAAACACATAAAACTTATGCCTAAAATTATAATTGTTAACACATAAGTCTAGATAAACATAACCTATTGATACTAAATCCCCACATACTCCTTTAATCTTAATTTCATCCCTTACTAGCTTTGCGTCGCGGGACACGCTACGGAGTTTATTTAACCAATCTAACTTTAAAATTGAAATGCTTGCTCCTGTGTCTACTAATAGAGAAATTTGAGTTTGACTACAAGTAAAACAAACGTAATTACCACTACCATAACTACAAATATCTACCTCAGCGCTATTCAGAACGAAAAAAATCATCGCTATGATGTTCGTTCTGACGTATACTCTGACGTTCACTTTCGTTCTCGTCATTAGACTGTTCTGCTGAGTCAACTAAGAAATGTACATTCCTACGTTTATTATGAGGTGACGTAAACCTGGTGTTGCGCTGACCCTGAAACCTATTCGAGTTATAGTAGGCACGACCCCGACCTTGCTGACTCGTCGCGTTGTTGTTACGTGACTTATTATATTGTTGATGATAGTTTTTATTTATCTTTTCAAATCGCTGGTTCGAAACATAGTTAACATAATTGTTTATTGGTGGTTTCACTACCGAGTCTTCTTGTTCTAAGGCTATAGTTATTGCCTGCCTAACTGTGCTTACGGACCTAGACGTAACTATAATGCTTGTACGAGCATTGTTTAGGCCGTCAGCGAAACGCTTGATAGCCATTTTTTCATTAATCGGCTTTAATAAATTATATGCCGACTCGTCTCCATTAGCCTGTGCTGTACTTAAATCGTTGGACATTTTTTCGATTTCACTACCAAACACTTCTATGGTCTTGTTTCCTTGCCTACATCGTAGCATTCGGTCTAAAATGGCTGTGTATGATTTAATCGGAATTAAAACATTTTTTATATCTTTTATTAGGTCTGCCACAGACACATAAGACTTATTAATTTTTGTTTTAGCACTGCTAGAAAGACGAGTTTTTAAAACAAAATTGATTAACAGAGGCTGGTCCTCGTTTCTAAGGGTACTACTATAATACTCTATTCCGTCTATTAGTTGGTTAATTTGCGTTTCGTCGCAATCTACTACTGGGAGGAGCGTGAGCGCGACTTTTAGATCGAACGTGGCCATGGTTGTGATCGTTTCTGAATGATGCGGGTTAACGAGTGACTCGATTTCCTCAAAATTACATAAAAACTTTGACGATATTGCTTTTGTTATTTGTAATTCTACAGCATCTATCCCTTTTTTACATAAGTCTGCAGATATTTGTTCAAAAATATTTTTAATTTCCTTTGCTCTTAAAAACTTATTCTGCCCCTGAGCGGAATAACGTTTGTCCTTACTTAATTTAATAATAGAGTCTCTAATAGCCTTAAGCTCACTCAAGAGTTCTGACAGGTTTGCCATGAACACACTTTAGAAAAAAAAAAAAATCACTCACACACACACATAGATTCTTGGTAGCATAGTTATATTAATTCGTGCTGGCTTACACGTTCTGTGCTGGTCCAATTGCCCGTCGAACCGCTCTGCGTTCTACCTCTTCTAATAGTCGTGCGTTGAAGTAACGTAGCAGCCTAAGTACTATATAGCCCGCTAGTACAACGACGATGGTCAGTAAAAAGATCTCTGAAAGTTGCATCCCAACGGCCAAGGGAGTCGTGAGAGATAGTCCTGTCACGGTCGCCATGTAATGGCGTTGGGACGGAGACCCGAAATGAAACAATGTCTTGCGTTGAATCAATTCTCTCTTTATCCTCTAGTGTATCATCTTAAATACTAATTAACATCACATCTATACGTGACTAGAGGAAGGACGCCTTGTCAATCAGGAAGACCTTAATTATCACGTACTATTGAGTACGTGCTGATAGTGTAATTCACTATATCACAGTTTAATAATTGACCCAATAGGTACGTGCCTATAAAATATGAGGGTTTCCCTCGATTTCCCTGGGATTCTATCGTCAGATCCTGACTTGGTGGCAATGGGACCACCTCAGAAGTATGCTCTTTCAAATAAAAAAAGAATTTTTAAAATCGGTTCACAAATGACGGAGATATCGCTGGACATACATTAAAAAAAACATACATGTCGAACATAGAACCTCCTCCTTTTTTGAAGTCGGTTAAAAATAGCGAACCGTTCTGTTTTAGTTTATGATTTATTAATGTTTGTTGTTTTATTTTATGTTTTGTGTAAATAAAAAGTTGATCAACAGCAACAATACATAATTATGATAAAAATAGGCAACGTTATTTTTCGTTAATTTTATAGACGTGTCTTGACACTGGGCTAATAATCTGTAGGCCTAGCATGCGCAACACGAGATATGTCGCGGACGAGAGACGACAAATCATTTTAAGTTGTCATGTTAATGTTTGTACAAAAAAATAGCACAGTTTTTGCAAAAACTACTAATAAGTCTATTCTTGACTTATTATGTAGAGTTCTAAGCGCATCCGTGGCTTTAGTGTCGATAGACATTAGAGATAAATGAATAAAACACGAGAAAATGGGTCGAAAAGAGTTCTCGTGTGCTCATGCTAGGCCGGCTGGTTAGAGATAGTAAACATATAAATTAGCAGATTACTAAATTAATTAGTTGTTATTTTTTATATGTATTAGCTATGTTTTATAGCCATTCCAACATAAAATCATATGCTTAAAATATAATGCTTTAGCTTCTGAAACTTAGGATATAGAAATGCCCGCTAATTTTTAAAACTTTATATTTCGTTTCATTATTTGTTTTGTCCAAATTAAAATGTAACTCAAAATGTAACTGTAACTGTAGCAACAATATAAGTTTTTATACCGAAATTATAAAATTATAGAACAAGGATAAACATAAATATATATTATCTTGTAAAGATTAAGTTATCTTTATCGTATCAATAATCAATATTAACAATGAAAGAGCTATGTTTAATTAGCTAACACAGGTTAGCAAATCGTGTAGTGGAACGAATAATTTCATTTTACTATGTTGGTGACATTGAAACTCGAATGACGTTTTAACAGCAGTTAGAGCGCGAATGTTTGAAAAATGTTTATTATTCTTAAGATTGGTCTTTCGGCTACCTGAGGTACTGAGTGATGCTTTTCGAATTTTTGGTTATAATCCTTAAAAATATAATTTCCATCCTTTAACATATTGGTGTTGGTTTAATAATAACATATAGGGAAATTAGGTACGTGAGTAGTTTTTAGTTGGCCTTTTGGCCTCTTTAGACGCTTAAAACCTTAAACGCGAAACACCACCTTTACGCAAAATACCTAACTTGGAAAAAACCAACTTTGATTTACGCAAAATACCAAATAAGCATAACACCAACCTTTTTGTAACCGACTGGAAGAACCTACTTTCCGTATTTTAATTTGCTAGTAATAAATAAAACAATAAAATTTATGAAATGAAACAATTAAAATTGCACTTTATACTTAAATTAAGTAAGTACAAATAAAAGAAAATTAATATTACTTAGCTTCTAACTAAAACACGTAGCCCTTAGACAAAATTAAACTAGATGTTTTAATTATTAATTAATAGTTATAATTTTTTTTTTTTTACTGGAGTGGTTTTATAGTAAACAAATCACTGTTCTAAGAACTTGAATAAAGCGCCCATCTGTTTTTAAAACAATATGAATTGGTGTAGTATTGGAAGAATTTATAAACGGCCATCGAAATTCACAGACGAGATATATTCTTGGATTGTTGGATATTTTATTAAAAATATAAAAAATTTAAGTGATTATATATGTTTTTAAATTTTATTCTTTATCTATATTAGTTTATCTTTTAATAAAAAAAATATCACATATGATTTACTTGAAAAAGTTTTCAGAAATAAATTGTGAACTTGGTGTAAATTTTGCAAGCGGTAGCAGTTACTTACGTATAATATGCAGCGAGATAATAAAGTTGGTTTTACTACAAATGTAGGAAGCCTAGGATAAAAATATGGCTAGATCTAATAAGATACACTTCTTAGCTTTAGTAAAAAGTTATTTAGTCATTGTACACAATTATTGAATCCGACAATGATAACGAAAACAAAACCTGCGGAAAACTGACGCCATTGCAAAAAAAAAAACTATCTAGCTGTCATTTCGTCAAATTTTATGTGAATAATCATCGGGATCAAAACCATAAAAGGTGCATCGTAATAGAGTATTAATCGACGAATATTTTGACATATAACACATAATGATAATGATATTAATCTTTAGATAAGAAACACTTTTACTCGACACTCACCGGTCCGTGTTCCCTAGAGAGTCGACGATCACTTAGAACTGATATATTTACTGTACTGACGTTTGTTTCATTCATTTTATGTTATTACTTCACTCCCTAGGGTTTATATTGTCTATGATTCGTTCAATTTCGTTCATTAAAACCCTTATACACAGCGAAAAACGCCTGAATTGATATGGTAACACCCATGTAGCTACAGCTACATAAAGCGATTTGACAAACTTTTGTCATGTAGCTGTAGCTACATGAAGCGAGAGTTCAAGTCATGTAGAGCACGACATCTGTGAATTTTTGGAAAAAGGCAAGACAATAACCGGAGCTTACTAGATGCATTGTTAGATAGATTCAATAAAAAGTTGATCAAGAAACGACCGCATCTAGCAAAGAAAAAAAATTCTATTCCATCAGGATAATGCACCGGCCCACTCGTCTGCAATCGCGACATCAAAAATTGTCGAATTATGATACGAATTACTGCCACACCCTCCGTATTCGCCAGATTTAACCCCCTGTGACTTTTTCCTTTTCCCAAACATGAAGAAATGGCTTGGCGGGCAAAGATTTTCGTCAAACGAAGAAGGGGTAGCCGAAACTGAGGCCTATTTTTCAGGGTTTGACAAATTTTTTTTATGATGGGTTGAAGAGGTTGGAACATCGCTGGACTAAGTGCGTAGAATTGAAAGGAGATTATGTAGAAAAATAAAAAAATATATTTAAAAAGAGTGTTTCTTCTTTCCAAAGTCATAGACTTATCAAACCACCCTCGTAGTGCTGAGCAAACATATAATAAACCTCTCAACATAAATAATTTTATTAATTTTAAAAAAGTAACAGGCCGCACAAAACGTCTTCTTTCCAAAACAAAGAAAAAGGGTTGGAAGGGCTTTTGCGCTTCACTAGCTCCCAAGGCCCCCTCTTCAATTTTGAAGCGATTGTTGAGTGGTGTTCTGAGTGTTGAACATCTTCAGCATGCAGGCGACCACTTATCGCGAGTATTGACCATGCTGTTTAACTTCTGTATCGGGCACTCCCACCTGCCGTGCGGTATGATGAAGACGCCGATGAAGGGTTAACCCTTAATTTGATTTTGATAAGCACACTCAACATTGGATAAAAAAAAATACAGACGTATATTTTTATACGATTAGCATAGATTTTATTTAATTTATTACAAGTAAGACTGTTTTTATTTGGTTTAAAAATATTTTCACTCGATGGTAACACTGCAATTGACATTAATTTGTGTGTCAAAAAGGCGACAAGACGAAGAACTCTGCGAACTGTGCAGGTAAATCATTAATTTTTTTAGTGTTTATTAACTTTATAAGAAATAAAAATACTTATTTTTGTTTGACAGATATGTAAACTTAAATATTACGTTATTTTCAAACCCCGACTCTACTTGTTATGGACATGAAAGATCGATGCACATGAATGTTGAGCCCACTTAACATAATCAAGTGATTAGAAACTTACTTTGCTAAGTATACTTAACAAAGTGGCATGATGTGAATTATTGAATTGGATTAGTTTATGATGGTTTTGTGTGTTATTTTATTCATTTGGGTTGGTTTTTCCAAAATCGACTCAGAAATGCTGCTGATAAACTGAAAACGGAAAAGGACCTAAAAAAAACTAGGTAGATGAGCCTTTAGTCAGACTGTTTGCAACAACTTGTAAAATGGAATGTTATCAAGTGCGTTGTTCTAGCTTCAAGTTACGCTAACGCATATCTAAAAACGAAAGCAAAACGTTACTATATGAAAAAGAAGCAACGAATTGATGTTGATTACCCAAACTTGGTGAAGCACTACAATGCCCATATGGGAGGAGTACCTAGACATAGCCGACATGCTGATCGCACTATATAGGACCAAAAAGAAAACAATTCGCTGGTATATTTTCATATTTTCACAACTTTTGGATATCAGTGCATCAATAATGCTTGGTTATTTTATAGGCGGGATATGCAGACGAAAGGTATTAGGAAACTTAGGGCTTAAAAAGATTCAGACTTGTTAATTTAACAGACAGAGTTAATTCTAATAACTCATGTGTTCCTTTTTTCATTAAACTAGTTTTAACATTCTTGAGTCACATTATATTTTAGTACCCCTAATCGGATTTTGTTAGGTATACTCAACGTTTATATTTTACCTTCAGTTTATGACCATCCGTTTTTGTTGAGTATACTTAACGTTAAGTTTTCAGGAAACTACTCAGTATTTTTTTTTTAATTTTGTCCTATTTCTCTATTGCATAGTTACCTACTAACACAATATATTCTTAATAACTTTACTATTTTTACTTTTTTGTTTTTGCCAATTAAAGGGTTAAGGACAAGACCGGTGATAGTTCGGACCTATCCAACTATAGACCAATATCTCTTGCAACAATTATTGCAAAGGACTTGACAGGTTGCTTGATCGACAGCTTGACAAATATCTTAAATTGCATGACGCACAGTTTGGCTTTAAGGCCGGCTTGTCTACGGAGAGTGCGATTCTGTCGCTTAAGCATACTGTACGGTACTATTCAGACAGAAAAACCCCGGTTTATGCCTGCTACCTGGACCTCTCAAAAGCGTTTGACCTCGTCTCCTACAGTACACTGTGGAACAAGCTCAGCGCGTCCAGTGTGCCCAGTGAAGTTGTTTCCTTGTTCCAATATTGGTATAAGCATCAGAAAATCAAGTGAGATGGGCAAGTTCGCACTCAGATGAGTACGGACTTGACTGTGGTGTCAGGCAAGGAGGAATAACTCTAACGTGCCTCCGGTTCTATTGACCGGAACTCCTCTCAACCAAGTTACAGCAGTCAAGTATCTGGGTCATTGGGTCACTGCAGATCTTAGGGATGATCTTGATTTTGAGCGGGAGCGAAGGGCTTTGGCTGTCCGATGTAATATGTAATGATGAGGTAAAGATGACGCTGTTTAGAGCATACTGTCAGTCGTTTTACACGTGTAGTCTGTGGGTCAATTATACGCAAAGGGCATACAGCGCCCTACGCGTTCAGTACAACGATGCTCTCAGCATGCTGTTGCGGCTGCCACGATTTTGCAGCGCATCGGCGATGTTTGCAGAGGCGCGGGTTGACGGGTTTCATGCCGTAGTTCGCAAGCGCTGCGCCTCCATGTTAGAGCGCGTGGCGCGAGTCAGCCGCCACACTATCCTGAGTACAATCGCCGACAGGTGGGACTCGCCTATCTTACAGCACTGGATTCGCCTGCATGTTGCCCGGTAGCCCAACCCAGTTTCTTATTGTTATTCTGTCTTTTGATTCGGTAAATTTCATTAAATTTAATAAAAAATTGTATTACATTTTATTAATTGATAACATTTAATTCTATTTCATTTTTTAAATAATTTATTTTTAATTGATTAAATAAATAACTGTTTGACATTAATTACGTTATAAATTTATAGTATAATACAATTGGATTTAATTGGTTATTATTATTAATTTTTTATCTGTAGTTTTTTTTTTAATGTTAATTTATTCGAAATTATTTGTTGAAATGTATGTAATGATATGTTAATTAAATAGTATGTAATGTTTTGTAATGATATGTTAATTAAATTTTATTCTCGAACCTTGCAGTAAACTGGCCCTGAAAAAAATAGACCTCATCCAAGCCATTTGCCTGCGCATCATCCTAGGCGCGATTAAATCTTCGCCCATGAATGCTATGCAGGTAGAATGCGTGGAACCACCTCTTTTTCTACGAAGACAATATTTAGCAGACCGATTTGTTTTTAAGGTAGTTTCCTTATCTAGTTATCCTCTTCTACCATGACTTGAAGCCCTCGCTCTAGAGGTGTCCCAGAACTGTTACTGGTTTCATAAAGAAACCCCAAGAATAGTTCGGCGCTACCTAAAATGTCAAGACCTTCCTTTTCCAGTTTACCAAAATGAAGTTAACCCCCTGTTTGAGACAGAGTTCAAGTCCTTGGTGTACAGTCCGAAAGATGTGTTGGATTTTGGTATACCTAAGAATGAACCTGGTGCATAAAATAAATTCATTAGCTTATGGAGGAATGGAAAGAGTTCGTACCAGTGTATACTGACGCATCCAAATTGTCTGAAGAGGGCTGCGTTGGGGCGGCGGTGTGGATACTAAAGTGTAATGTTTTATTAAACAAATGTCCACCTAAGACTTCAGTGTTTACTGGGGAGACTTTGGCTATTCTAGAGGCGATAGCCTATGTGGAAAGCCATAACATTTCCAAAACTATCATATTTTCTGACTGTAAAAGTTGCCAGCAAGTAATTGCTGGCAACCCATTTAAAACTAAATATAACATTCTTTTGGTGCTTCAAATAAAAGAGTTACTGCTAAAATGCAAATTAAGATATCTAGATGTCGCACTTGCATGGACCCCAGGTCACAATGAAATTGAGGGCAACGATTGTGCGGTTTTTTTTTTTTTTTTTTTTTTATAAAAGAGGGAGGCAAACGAGCAGGCGGGTCACCTGATGGAGAGTAATCACCGCCGCCCATGGACACCCGCAAAACCAGAGGAATCGCAGACGCGTTGCCGGCCTTTAAGGGAGGAATAGGTTTAAGGAAGGAATAGGAATTGGGAGGAGGGGGGGGGGGGGGAAAGGGCCTCCGGAACCCTCACTGGTCGGACGAAACACAACAGCACCAAGTGCCATTATTTCACGCCGAATATTAGTGAGAGGGTGGTATTACGCCGGGCGAGCCGGCCCAATGTGTGCTGCAACGCAGCGTGGCTCTACCACTCAGTTGGTGTCACTCATTTAGCACCACCCAGGGATCACGTGTAGGGTCTCAAGGGTAAACCTACGGACGCGAGCAACTTTGACCCCCAAAATTTTTTTTGGGCGAAAAACGCTATTAACATGGACTCACTAGATTACAGCGATTACTATCTTCCAGATCTTCTTGCAACCGCTCGATCTGATGCGAGGAGCTCTTGGCAGGACCTTTGGGACTCCTCCAGGCTCAGCAAAGGTCGACATTACGGGAACATTCAACCTTATATCCCAACTAAACCCTTTCGCTTTGAATCAGTAAATAAACAAACCACCTCAACGATTTGCCGTCTCCACCTTGTGCATGTTTGTACACCGGTCTTCCTAGCCAAAATTAGAGTACCTATACGCGATAATTCTCTATGTGAATGTGGATTGGACGAAGGAACCACAGATTATATCTTTTTTAGCTGTCCTAAGTTCTCCTACTCTATATATGACATTCTTCCTCCTGAAATTCCACGCCCTATCAACTTTCAATCTCTTCTTTGTTACTTAAATTATTATTATATGTATCTCTTAATTAAATCAACCATCAACATGAAATTAAGTTGTAACAACGTCCATTTATATTCTGTGTTTTTACTATTTATTTATCAACCTTCCCTTAATCTTTTCAACTTTTATGTTTATAACTTCATTCCCATCCTTTAACATAGGCTGTTATTGTAAAATTGTCTATTGTGCTGTTTGTGACGTCCCTAACACTCATAGAACAATTATTTTGAGCCAACACTGAATGTTATTTTTTTAGAAACCTTCCTTCAAAACATATACCAAATTTTTCTATCGAACGTTCTCCGAACGTAGTGACCAATATAAAATTGTTGTTGGCAAAATACATCTCAAGAAAAGGAGATGTAAAAGCCAAATTAAAAAAAAATCCTGAATGAAAGCACCTAATCCGAAATAACTTCCAGGATCACCTTTTAAAAGCATGAATCCTGATACGAATCACTCTGCAAAATTGCATCGATACTGAATTTGATACTGACCATACCTACTACGGAATAATTAATTTCAAAAAAAAATCTTCTAGCTTGTTTTCGTTTTAAGATCAGGTGGGGTAAGTGAAACGACGGGGGAACCTGAAACACACGTCCATATATAATAAACTGTACTCTTACAAAATCGCGTTGGGTACTGTGTTAGATACTTTTACATTAACATACAAATAAAATATGTTTCACTTACCCCACCTCACCTTAATATAACTATTGAAAAAAAATCTACGAGCAGTTCGAATCAACCTTTTTTTGCGAGTGATTACGTTATACAAAATTTTATCATTTAGCAAGCAAGACCATAAAGCCATATTAGTATACGTGAGAGTGCTGCTGATTATCTCCGTTGGTTTAAAGACTTCTACCTTGATGACATAATCGTATCTACGAATGTGAGTGTGTGTGAATCACGTGTGAATTTGCGAAAAAGAAGAAAGCCATAAAAATACATTTTAGTAAGCATTCGAGTGTGAAATGGAATCTCAAAACACGATTAATAAAATCACTGAAGGCTAAATGAACGATATTTCAAATCAAGTTTCACCAAATACATCTTAAATCGAATCACGTCAACCCGAAAGAACGATATCCCAAATCACCTTTTACCAAAAACATCCTAAATCGAATCACGTTAACCCAAAAGAACGAAATCTCAAATCACGCTTTACAAAAAACATATTTTTGGAACCTTCTAGGATCGAATATTTTATTGGAAGTTGAAATCTGGCGAATGTTTTGACAACTGAAAATTTGAATATCGATTTTTTACAAGTTAAGCAACCAAAGACATTGGCCATCGCATGAAAACACAAATTGTATCTCACAAGTAATTCATAAGTATATTATATTAAATTAGATTGTTTAGTGCAATTGCCAAGTCAACCGACTTGGTATTACCAGGTATAACCTACCTACATGAATCTCACAACTTTTTACGGTAGAAGAACTGAATTGCAATTGCGAGACTTTGTTTTTTTTACAAGTATGTTTTTGATGGCATCTCATTTCATTTCTTTTTTGTAGATAGTTCTACTTTTTTCACTTTCCGGTACCTTCTACTTCTTGAATACCAACAATGGATATTACATTAGATTATAGTACACATTACAGGTAAACTGATTCATTCACTGCAAATGTACTCGTAACTTTGTAATTCTATTAGGTATATTTATATTGGATTACAAAGTTATATATGCAGTATGTGTAGATACACTTTCTAGATAGAAACTAGAGCGAAGTTGCAATATATTTTAGTTTTTCCTTGATTTGAACACTAAACACTAATTGTATTCTAAAGAAGCTTCTATGTCTGCTAGAAGTGCGTTAGAGTTTTGATGATCGGTCAGTCAGTGAGTAACAAAATTAAGAAACCTTGACTAGTTACAACAAAATTCTTACACTAGGTACTAGATCAAATTGAATGAAATTTGAAATATACCGTGTTTATACAATGCCTGCTTGGTTACTGAAAATTCAGGCTTCTACTTTTGTCCACAACGAAGTTATAGGGGTCGAAAATGGCCTGAACTTCTTCGGGAAAAGGATGGTACGCCCGTGCCGCTCTTTTATCTTGACTTGGCGGGGGCACAGCCGTGCCCCAGATAACTCGATTTTAAGTTATACCTATATATATTCGGAATCAGGGAATCGAGATCCATAACTCTCTCAGTAACTTTTCATGAATCCTTTAAGAACTTGATTTTGTCTTTAGTTTTGAACTACGCACTATTACCGACTACTTAGTTCACACAGGTTTTCTAACGATAAATGCAATAACTAAGTACATCAGTCAAGTAAAATTATTTATGTAGGTACTTAAGTGTTTGCAATATTATTATGTAGATTTGCTAAAGATACATACAATAAGTAATGTAGTTATTGTATTTATCCCTTTACCGCATGAATTATTATTTTAAAGAGCAGAATTTTTTTTAATGACAATATTTATTAGGCTTCTTCTTTCTTCTTCTTCTTAGTTCTTCTTTCAATTGGTACAAGTTTCATGTAGATACGTTTAGTAGTTCATGATATATAAGAAAAACATAATTCAAAATTTGAGCGCGTTTTTCTCGGAAGCGGCTAATTCAAGTTTATGTACTCTTCGTTAGTGCGGCACGGCAGAGTTAGGGTTAGGGGTAAATTCGTAATAGAGTACCAATCTTGGCATGCGTATTCTAATCAACTTCGTACAAGAGAACAATACCTACAAGATTTTAAGTGACTTTACTGAGTTGAATTCCCTCACTGATATAAAAAACTATGTTACCCAACGTTCATACAGACTATTACAGACTGCGCGTCTGATAAATGTCCAGACTTTGGGGCTATTAAAGCAGCGTCTACATCACCAGCGTATAAACGTCCCACTGCTGGGCACAGGCCTTCCCACATTATCATCAGCACAGGGGAGATAAGGCTCTGTAATCCAACACGCAGGCCCAATAATATATTAATCCTACTAATATTATAAACGCGAAAGTTTGTAAGTATGGATGGATGTTTGTTACTTTTTCACGTAAAAACTACTGAATGGATTTAGATAAAATTCGGCATACAGATAGTTTATAACCTGGATTAACACATAGGATACCTTTTATCTCGATATTCGCACGGGAACGGAACCACGCGGGTGAAACCGCGAGCGGCCGCTAGTATTAAATAAATTTGTTTACGCAAACACTATCGACTAACGGCATAGAATGCATAATATTACAAGTCTAACGGACTACACACACATCCTGTATGCACAATGCACATAAATCCAACAGCATGGAGCGGCGATGGCCTCACCACTCATCACGCTGAGCACATGTGCAGTTGTAATTTGGCGAAACGCGGACTATAGCAGATAATAGTGGTGAATCTATGTATCTAATGTACCTACCTGCCTATATTTTGTAGTAGCGATCGATTTAAAGTGTGCATTCGCGAAATAATGGCACATCTGTCCAGCGATTTAACCGAACACGCACTATGTTCCACTTTTCACTCATCTGCGGAGTCGACTCGGCACCTTGCTTTATTGTGGCTTTGACATTCGCTCGTACGGAGCGGCGAATAATTCTTTATTTCTTTTCAAAGTGTACACCTAGACGTTTACTACAATTCGGTTGTCAAGTAAGTGAAATAATTGTTTTTCAAGTCATTATTATGTAGTTATATCATGTTATTAGAATAGAAAAGATATTTTTTAAATTATTGTTATTGACAATCTGTTTGGGACGCCATCTTGATACACACTACGTAGTCTTTGACCGATCTGGCGTTGCGGCGCTGCGATGTCTGTCTGTTGGTTAGACGATACAATATTTTAAGCGCTGCAGCGCTTTCATTTTCATTAATTCATTTCAGTGATTTCATTAATCACACTCTCCGTTTTTCTTTTAGTTATTAATAAAAATAAAGTACCTACGTAGTATTTTATTTATTTGTTTCGGGCCGGAGATTTTGCGCGCAATTTCAATTCCTCCTTAGTTTCTCTTAATTTATTAATTTTTAACTGTCATTTATGGAAAAGCGATAGCGGTAGGGGGAACTGTAATAATTGCTGAACTTCAGCAACATGTGGAAGCGGAAGAGGAATCCTCATCAACCCTAATATGGATTTATGAGCAGTTTTCAGTTTGTTCGAAGGGAAGAGATCATTGTCATCATAATCAGCCTATAAACGTCCCACAGCTGGCCACAGGTCTCCCCACGTGGAAAATAGCACGTGGGGAAGTTTGTTTTAATTATTGACGACCTCCTTGGTCGAGTGGTTTGTACACCGGTTTTCATGGTGTCGCTATCTCTAAGTTCTCGGGTTCGATCCCCGGTCGGGTCAATTTAGAAATTATTTTTTTTCTAAATTGTCTCGGGTCTGGGTGTTTTCTATGTATAAATAAGTATGTATTTAAGTGTTTTAAGTATGTTTATCCGTTGTCTAGTAACCATTTAACGAGTTTCACAGTTTTCAGAAAGGGCCTCCGGAACTGTCACTGGCCGGACGAAACACAACAGCACCAAGTGCCATTATTTCACGCCGGATATTCGTGAGAGGGTGGTATTACCCCGGGCGAGCCGGCCCAATGCGTGCCGCAACGCAGCGTGTCTCTACCACTCAGTCAGTGTCACTCATTTAGCACCACCCATGGGTCACGTGTAGGGTCTCAAGGGTAAATCTTGTTACTTATATTTGTTACATTTTTATGGCATTTAAAATTCCCTAGATACTACTTGTTGCCTATTTTTACTGTCACGTGGGGAGGTTGGGTTATAACACTTATAACCCACCACGCTGGCCCAATGCGGGTTGGTGGGTTTTAACGCCTGCCATCTTACGACAACAACCGGGAGCGACGGCATAACGTGCCTTCCGGTGCACGGAGGAGTTCAAGATGTTTTTCATTCTGTCACCCATCTAGTGATCCGTCATTGCGAAAGTTGCGAGGGTTTATCGCGCATTTTGGTTTTCCTTATAAACTTCCAAGTCGATATTTTTTAAAACCAATAAGCCATTTTTAATGAAATTTTGCATGCCAGAGTAAAATACAGGGATCTAAATAGTTTGTTGAAAACATTTAAAAAAAAACGTTTATTTAACTGAGTTATTGAGATTTTAAACTTTCTATAGTGGACTTTAAATCGCAATAACTTAGCTAAATAAACGTTTCTTAAAAATGTTTTCAACAAACTATTTAGTATTTTTTTACTGTTATTTTACTTTAGCGTGCAACGTTTCATTAAAATTGGTTTATTAGTTTAAAACAATTTCGACTTGGAAGTTTGTATGGGAAACCGAAATGCGTAAACCCCCTTAAGAGGCCAATTACATCTTGACTGTGATTTTTGCGTAAAATGGCCAACTTTGGCGTTATGGATCTCAGAAACGAAAATACACTCGGCGTCAAAAAAATCGCACCTTTTAAAAATCATCTTTAAAAATTCTTAAACCTTATGTAGAGGATAGTGTTGGGTATCATTAGAAAGGTAACAAAAAGGAGTATCAAAAAACAATTAAATTTAACTTTCTGTTTAATTATAATTATACAAACAACATTAAAATTAATAAAATAATAAAAATCCTTAATTAAGTCCTAATGAACAACAGATAATTTACAAAGAAAAATGTACAAAAAGTGTCTTAAAATTAACTTAAAATCTAGTGTTACCCCCCCTTGCCCTGATCACGGCTTCCATACGGTCCCTCATGGACCTCACCAACTTCAGGAGCTCTTCTTGAGGGATAAGCCCCCATTCTTCAATCACCGCGTCTTGGAGCTCCTGTAGAGTCGAAGGAGCTGGATCCCGAGATCGAACCTTACGTTTAAGATGGTCCCAGAGGTGCTTGCTCTATAGGATTCAGATCCGGACTTCGCGCTGGCCACTGCATCACAGAGATTTGGGACCTCTGCAAGAAGTCGCTCACGATGCCTGCAGTGTGAGCGCGAGCGTTGTCGTGCATTAATGTGAACCCCTCGCCAAAAGATTCGGCAAAGGGGACCACATGCACTTCCAGGACCTCAGTGACATAGCGGCGAGCAGTCAGCGACCCTTGTCCGCGAGCACCTCCAGTCCGGGAGACGCAGACAAGGTCGGTTTTGCCGGCAGCAGACATACCGCCCCAGAACATGCAGGATCCGCCACCATATTCCACCGTCTCCTGGATGCAGGCTTGGGCGAAACGTTCACCCTGCCTCCGGTATACTCTTCTCCGTCGGTCGTTGCAGAAAAGACACACTCGCGTCTCGTCTGAGAAGAGAACAGCTCTCCACTGCTCAAGGGTCCAATCGACGTGGTCACGAGCAAACTGCAAGCGGGCTCGCCGATGCGCTGCAGTCAATTTTGGACCCGTAGCAGCTCTGTGGGCCGCTATCTTCTTCTCCTTCAATCTTCTTCTAACCGTAGATACGCTTACGGTGCGTCTGCGAACTGCCTGGAGCTGCTGTTGCAACTCAACAGCGTTGGAGAAACGATTTCTCAAAGAGTTCGACACAACGAACCGGTCGTCTCTTTCCGAAGTGCAGCGACGTCTACCCGAACCGTGTCTGCGGATATAGCCACCGGTCTCTATGAAGCGCTGGTACACTCTTCGAACGGAATAACGGCTCAGGTTCAGTTGCCGGGCGACATCACACTGCCGCACCCCTGATTGCAGTAGTGCAACCACTTGAGCGGCTTTATCAGCTGTGGTATCCATCAAAATCTGTGCGTGTGTCCTCTTCAACGGTTGAATAGCGAATGACCCACATTGAACCCGTGTTGACCGTTTTATACCCACAAAGGAAGCGCAACTAGCAACTCTCACGGGTAGCAAAATTTGCATCGAATTTTTGTGACACTTTATTTGTTGCATTAGGTTTTATTTGATAATGAAAAGTAATGTTTTTTATTAAGTTAATTAAGTAACCTTGTAAATATAATCATAATTAATGCGACTGCACTTGCATATCAAGAGTAAATGACATTTGAAAGTGATTTTCTAAGAGGTGCGATTTTTTTGACGCCGAGTGTACATTAACAATTATGACTTATTGAATAGTGTAGAATAGCTATTGGAATAGTGCGTAGCGGCCTCGCTTTTTGTAAATTTTGCTTAACTTATTAATTAAACCCAAAATTGCAGAGAAAAATTTTCATAAAGTGTGCGAAGGCACTTTTTTGTGCTCATCGATTGAACTACTGTTCTAAACAAGTGAAATAAAAAAAATTATAATGTTATCTCTTACATAGTCGAATAATGCGTAGCGGCCTCGGAATTTTTAGATATCATTGATTTTATATAGGAAAAAAATCTTATTCTAAACCAAAAAACTTCGAAAATTGCTACAAATTAACTGTGAATATCTCCTATCTGCGATAATATTATTGAGCAAAATTTATACCAGAGTAACTGTTACTTCATGAGGAATAAAGATTTTATAATGAATTTATTATCCAATTTCGATAAAAACGATAAATACAACTGCAAAATTACTACAAAATGCGATGCGCCGGCCGTCCGAATTCATCTTAAGCTCACAGAATGGATATTTGTAATATTATGCACAAATTTATTATCCTATTTCGATAAAAACGATAAATACAGCTGCAAAATTACTACAAAGTGCGAAAATAGGCATTTTACGCAAAAATCACATTCGAGATGTAATAGGCCTCTTAACGAAAATCGTAAACTGAACGTCTTACCGCTGCGCCATCGAGCTCCTCCTAACCGCTGAAGCGATGGATTGGTAGTATATTTATAACACTGACCGTATCGCGTCGATGAAAGAATACTACCACCCCCTTTCTTCCCTTGGGTGTCGTAAAAGGCGACCAACGGACTAAAGACTGCACATACATCCAACAGCATAGAGCGGCGATGGGAAAAGTGGACTATGGTAGAGGACTGCTTTTGCTGTCCTCATTGCTCTGACTAACCCTTCGGGGATAATAGTCATAATTATATGTATGTATGATGTATGTTTATAATAATAAGCCGCCACCGCATAGACCCTTATAAAAAATTCAAAAAACGCTTTTCTTCTGGCCACAAGCGAGTGACTCACAAGCGGCGAAAGTGCAGAATATAAACCTGCAGTGACGTCATTACAGCTCGAACTGGTATCGCTCATGTTAAGCAACAACGCCTACGTTGCAATAAAAGAATACGTAGCAAAAGCCAAGTATTATACAGTTTAACCTTTGAAAACATACATAATAATTAGATACTTACATACAATCATGACTATTATCCCCGAAGGGTTTGTCAGAGACTAGGCATGCAATGGTCCACTTTACACCAAATAGCGACTGCTCATGTGCTCAGCGTGACAAGTGGTGAGCCCATCGCCGCTTCATGCGGTTGGATGAATATGCAGTCTTTAGTCCGTTAGTAGCCTTTTAGCAGTAACTCGTTACACAATAACATATTTGGTAGTCGCCGTGTGGTCTATCGCCTCGCCAAAAAAAAATACGACCAACCCTCTCTTCCCTTGGGTGTCGTAAAAGGCGACTAACGGACTATAGACACACACATACTGCATGCACATACATCCAATAGCATAGAGAGGCGATGGGCTCACCACACCTCACGCTGAGCACATGTGCAGTCGCTATTTGGTGAAAAGTGGACTATGGTAGAATACTGCTTTTGCTGTCCTCATTGCCTAGTCTCTGACTAAACCTCCTGGGATAATAGTAGTGATTGCATGTTTATGTATGTTTACGGACGCATTTTTCGTTTGGTAGTGTAGTTTAGTAGTGGTGGGAAGAAGGGCATACCTACTAAATCCCTGGGGAACAGCAATTCGAGTAAAGTAGAGGCCGCGGCCGCCTGTCTATTAGGGAATTGAAATACAAAATACACCATAACACTTTTTTTCTTCTTTTTCTACTAGGGCAAACTTATTACCGATACCGAGTACCACCGCGTCGGGGGAGACGCGGGGCTATGTGGGATCTCCCCCCAGCGTCTGCAGTGGGGGCATTCCCACAAAAAACACTAGACATTCCCTCACTGGGATGATCTAGGGCAGCCTTTCAGGCTTCACCAGAATTCGCCCCAACAGCGCACGTCCAACATAGGCCCGCCAGAGGAAAAGGAGGTGTATTTCAGACGTCTTGAGGCTAGCGACACGGCTACATACACCATCCCTTGGCAACCCTAAGCGCAGTGAGGCTACGGTTGTGACAACCCTAGGAGTAAAACAGACCTAAGTCACGACTGTTAACAAAGTCTAGAAAGTGCGGAAACTACATCACGAAAGGTGAAAGATGCTGAGAATTATTTTATAATTGAGACGTCAATTGTTATTCTAATTTGGTGCCTGAGAAAATGTTTGACCTTTCACAATTACTTTTAATATTGTGGTCACCTATTATTTGCTTGCGTTTTTACAGAAACACAAACACGTACCTTGACTAGAAGGCTGGCCAGTCATTTACAAACAGTCAGGTTGAGCTGTGTGTAGTATAGAGGCTTGGGTGTCGTAAAAGGCGACCAACCAACTATATAAGGTGACTGCTAGAAACCGCAAGAAACTTCAAGGGCTGGTCAGGTCAAGTGTTCTAAACATGACAAAAATGGTGTTATTGCAGACTAACGTAGGTACTTATCGCACAGCTGACGCGAACGGGTCAACAGACTTTGCCCGCGCGTTGTAAATAATCGTTATTTTTAGTTGTTTTTAATTTTATTTTTCTTATGTTATTGCTTTAAAATAAATTAGATACTCACTCAAAGACTATCCAATTAAAATTCACAAAATGAATTATTTAATTAAAAATGGAAAAAACACGAATTCCTTTTTTGTCATTTCTGTCATGTTTAAAACACTTGACCTGACCAGCCCTTGAAGTTTCTTGCGGTTTCCAGCAGTCACCTTATATAATGACTGCATACGTCCAACAGCGTAGAGGGTCGATGGGCTCGCCACCTATCACGCTGAGCACATCTGAGCTGAGCTCACGCTGAGCATAGCATGTGCAGTTGTAATTTAATAAAACGTGTGGGGACTATAATAGAGTGGACTGCTTCTGCGGTCCTCATTGAATAGTCTTTGAGACTCTGACTTACCCTTTGGGTATAATAGTCGTGAACCTACGTATGTTTGTATTACTTGGGTTGAAAAGAAGTTCTTGTATGGATCTGTTCATGTTTTTATCATCAGTCTAAAATTTTTAAAATTTTTAAACACTAAAAAAACGACAACCTCAGGCGGGAATCGAACCACGCACCTTCCGCATTCCGGGCGGCTGCCTTAACCACTTGGCTACCGAGGTCTGGTTTTCACCGGTCGAAATTTGTCAGTGCTTGATACTTAAGTTTTTGGTCAACATTGCTTCATAAAATTTTAGAAGTTTTTACCTCTGAAATCCGAAAGAAATATTTTTACAAATATTTGAACATTCGGTTAAAGATGAAGCTGCGTTTATAGATTAATGTGAAAACTTCTAAGATTTTAATGAAGCAATGTTGACTAAAAACGGTCATGTAGCTGACTATACATAAATACGTCAGATTTCATGATTGTGCGAGTTGACGCCAAAAAAATAGGTAAAATTGGAAGGTGCCAAACAAGTTGCCAGTTGACGAAAAAGTCGAAATATCCCATGTTCGAGTATGTTTCGCGGTTTTTTGTAGTTTTCGAGCTATGATTTTTTTTAAAGAATTTTCGACGTGACCCACTTAAATAAATTTGTCTTCGCTAATAATGCATCTTTTCAAAAAAAAGATGCATGATTTCCGACAAAAATATATATTTAAGTTAGTCACGTCGAAAATTCTCAAAATTGAATACATATCCACACCTCTGGGCTCAAAGATCGTAAAGAACATTTCTCTCTCACAAGGCTCTACTCAGAATTCAATTCTCTATTGATCTGTGTACTTCGTTTCACGAATTTCGCAAAAAATATGCCCTTTACGACCCATTATATCTGGCACTCTAAACAGAATTTATTGTGAAAATATAGATGTAAGGGACATTTAACTAACAGAACGTTGAAACGAATCTTGGCAGTAAAGCAAAAGTTTACAATAACTTTTGGGCGTAAAGTGAATATACATTTCCATTTGTCATATATGACCTTAGGTTTTAAATATTAATAAATTTAACATATAGCAGTAAAGGCCATCGTCAGTAGCAATTGTCCTTTACACCATTACAATAGTAAAATAAAAAACACAATTATTGTCCTTTACTACCTAATTTAGATTAGATGATGAATGATGCATGACCATTCCTTAAAGGTGTAAATTAACGTTTAAGCAGAGAAAGTCCTATATACCCACACCTTATACGGTAATTTATAAGGAGCTCGATCGCGGAACGGCTAGCGTGTTCGAATAATTGCGATCGTATTAGTTAAGCTAACTTTTGCAATCCCGGGTCATCGGATGGATGACCAACTTAAAAATTTGTCGAGTTCCTCCGTGCTTTAGAAGGCACGTTAAGCGGTTGATGCTGGTTGTTTTCATAAGATAACAGTCGTTAAAACCCACCAGACAGCATTGGGCCAGTGTGGTGGGTTATGGGCCCGATCTCCTCTTGTGCTGATGTACATGTTCTGCAACATTTATCTTATTGAATAAAATTATGAATCTCGGCCGTGTGTACTGACTGAGCTAGGCTGTAAATAACAATTATTTTAAAAATACGAAGCTTAAACAACGACACTAAATAAAATGTCCTTTATAACTAAGAAAAATGATTCATAATCTTGAAACTTGGTGTGTTTCTGGCACCTCTAAAGACCTCGTCTCAAGTATATATCGTATTGTAGGACCGCGTAATGTTGATATTTGATTGTGCTGGTATGTTCTATGCGTTTTATGGCAGTAATTTTCACTGAGGAGTCAGAGTGATGCGTGCTGCTGCGAGAAGGAGACCTATGCAGGCCCCCCAATTGAGTAATTTTGATACTTGTGTGTGGATACTTTTGCCTGTGAAGGCGTCTCCCATTTCCATCCAAGTAGATTTTAAAGGCGTTGATCCTGTAGTGAGCCCACCTAATGTTAATACTTGTGTCGCAGGCGGCCCTGTCACCTGAGCAGGCAGGATTGTTGCTGTCTGTGCAGTCTTTGAGCCGCTACACGACACGGCTTACATTTTATTATAAGATGATAAACAATAGTGATCCTGGGGAATTCGTTTAATAGAATTCATGTTAATGTTGATACTGGTGTTTGGCAGGCGGCTCTGTCCACCGAGCAGGTGGGCTTGCTGCAGGCTGCAGTCTTTGGTCCGTTAGTCGCCTTTATAGATGTTAAACAATAGTGGTCCTAGCACGCTTCCCTGTGGAACGCCATGTTTTCTAATGTCGATACTTGTTTTACATCCTTTGGTGATCCTTTAAGACCAAAAAAATATTATAGTTGTCCTTTATTTCTTGGTTTTACACACTATAGTGCAGTAAAGTAGATTTACGCCCTAATGTACTTCATATGATGAAAATTTGTAGGGTGTAAAAGTCACTCTCTTGAAATTTTGGTCGTAAAAGACATCCTATTTCCGTAAATACAGCTCTAGGCTAGTTTTTTAACACTGCTATAGAAAATACCATAAATTCCTAGCACTTTCTTCCTAGGATCCATTTTTATAGCTCAAGAAAAAAAAAGTTAGGGATGATATTTTTTTTGTCGTTTTTTGCTTCTCCTGTAAAGTCGCATTAGGTCCTTTACGACCTTTGAGCCCAGAGGTGTCGATATATGCCCTGTAATGCAGTTGCATGAAGGATATAGTACCCTTCTTAGTACTTAATAACATAATTATAGTGAATGAATAGGGTTGGCGGGCCTTTGAACTCAGTAATTAGTCTGGTACAACTTACCTCTTTTATTATGAAGTCAGTCTGAAGTTTACAAATCCGTCCGTCCTCCTTTTTCTGACCTTATCTTTTAGTTCACCCATTCCAACTTTCTTCCGTAAACTCCAATCGTAAATCCAATTGACATTTATAAAGCAGTTAATTTTCTCACTGATTCCTTGTAATTTCAATACAACATTGTTTTGTAGTAGATTCTCATTGGTTGTAGACTCGATTCCGATATTTTTTTCTTTAAGATTAAGACAATGGTTAGAAGTGAATGTGGGAATTTCTTTTGCGCTAATTCACAAAAATAGCATTAACAATAAGCATGAGAACTTAAAATAGTCGTTAGCTTGTCTACGACAATTAGTTAACTCAACACTGCATTATACCTATTACCTACATATATTTTTTTTTTGTGTGAACACTAATATTCATTGTTCAAAGCTTAAAAGTAAAAATAGATTATCATCATCATCATCATCATGTGCCTATAAACGTCCCACTGCTGGCACAGCCTTTCCCACATGAACAATAGCACGTAGGTAGGGGGTAAATCTTTTGTTAATAATAGCTGTTTTTTTCGCAATATAAGGGGATTTACGCATTTCTGTTTCCCATACAAACTTCGAAATTTTCAAAAACCAATAAGCCATTTTTAATGAAACTTTGCATGCTATAGTAAAATACAGGGATCTAAGTAGTTAGTTGAAAACATTAAAAAAAAACGTTTATTTAACTGAGTTATTGCGATTTTAAACTTTCCATAGTGGACTTTAAATCGCAATAACTCAACTAAATAAACGTTTTTTAATTTTTTTTTTCACAAACTATTTAGATCCCTGTATTTTACATTAGCATGCAAAGTTTCATTGAAATTGGCTAATTGGTTTTTAAAAATTTCGACTTAGAAGTTTGTATGGCAAACCGAAATGCGTAAACCCTCAAAAGTAATAGTTGTTTGAGTACTTATTGTACTTAGGATATAAGTATAATGACAGTTGCATCATAATATATTTATGAAAATCTTATGTATGTTCATAAAAATCTTAAATTGTTTTCAAAAAACAGTGATATTCACAAATTAAACACTAGAAGTAAGAACAAATAAGCAGTGCCTTATACTAGGCTCCATAAAATAAATATTTTTTTTATGGGTCTGTGTGTACGATTATACAACAAAGTACCAAATTATATTCAGAAATTAGATCTTGATAAATTTAAAATCAAAATCAAAGAAAAGCTTTATAAAAAAGCTTATTATAAAGTGTCGGATTATACAGAAGACAAAACAGCTTGGGTCTGAAATGCTCCCAGTACTCCAACAGCTAATTCTAATTGTCTATAATTAATTTATATAGAGCCCCATATTTAATTAAACTATTTACATTCAAATTCATATTTTGTATTTGGTGACCTGGTAACGACATATAATATATATATAGGTATTTTTTGTAAATGTCGTTGCTTCTGTGCGCTGCGGTTTCTTGCGCCCGTTCTTTGCCACAGTTAAAAAATGATGTCCTGAATGGGTGGTAGGTTAAAAAATATTTGGACGTTTCAAAGTACTTATTAATTGAGTTTATTGAATAAATATATTTTGACTATTGACTACTTATAGTTGTTGTTTGCACTTAGGATGTCCTAATTACAGGATTATAGTTACCAAACACTCTATTCATCATCATCATCATCATTATCAGCCTATAAACGTCCCACTGCTGGGCACATGCCTCCCACGTGAACAATAGCACGTGGGGATATTGGGCCATAACCCACCACGCTGGCCCGATGCGGATTGGCGGGTTTAACGACTGTTATCTTACGACAACAACCTGGACCAACAGCTTCACGTGCCGTCCGAAGCACGGAGAAGGTCGAGATATTTTTTTTAATTTGGTTACTCATCCAGCGACCCTGCATTGCGAAAGTTGCTTCACGGGCAAGATCGCCAGCCGACCAGCTAGCTGCTTCGCCATCGAGTTCCTATTATCTACTTAAATATTATTACTACCTATTACTAATCACCAAACCAATGATAAATAAACAAATAATGATGATTATGATGTGATGATTGTTAAAATTTTGCTCATTGTACGAATCTCAAGTTAATATTACGCGATGCACTTAAAAATATGTCAAAATAATAGCTGACCAGAAGGTAACATCATAATGGCCGTAGATTAGTTTTAAGTTGCAACTAAATATGAACGCCCATAGTGTGAACACACGGCGGGAAATTGCGTAGCTAAATGCAATCAACTTGACTAAAACGTTTTCAGAATAAATGTGTTTCATCACTAGACATTTACACTGAATAAATATTTTTTTTTTTTTTTTTTTTTTTTTACACTATAATGACTTTCATCACATATGAAGATGTACCTAGTCTATTATTGTTTCTATTCTTGAAGATAGGTAACGACACGTTTTAAATAATAATGATTACCTCATGTGGGAATCAAAATCCACGTCCTCCGCAATCCGAGCAGCTGCGTTGGTTACCACTCCGCCACCGAGATATTGGGGAAAACCTATCGAAATTTTTCAAAGTTAACTAAAGTTTGAACTTTTTGTTTCTATTCTTTTAATATCGTATTTCATCTCTTTGAATGGAAATTATTAAAAGGACATTTCATAAGTGTCATCACCATCGTCATCGTCAGCCTATAAACGTCCCACTGCTGGGCACAGGCAGTGGACCGCATGAACAACAGTACGTGGGTAGATTAGGCCACCACCCTCATCATTGGCCAAATGCGTGGTGGCACGGCGGGTTTTAACGGCTGCCATCTTACGACAACAACTGTGCGAACGGTTTTAGATGCCTTCCGAAGCACGCAGCTATGCGATTCTCTAAGCGACACATAGACGCTGCGCGCATGGCTGTGATTGTCAATTCTCAGCACTGCGGCAGCTGCGGCAGCCGCTGCTACCTTTATCTTAGAGAATCGCACTGCAGAAGCTCAAGATTTTTTTCCAGTAACCCAGCATTGCGAAAGTAGAAAGTATTATTGTGGTAGTATTGTCCGTGTAGGAACGCCTGCGCCCAGCAGTGGGACAATAATATAAGCTGATGATGATTACTAAATATACACATATAAGTATCGTGGTGTAAGAGAAGAAAAATGTATCATTATTATTATTACGGACTCAGAGAAGCGTTTCCGCCCACAATACCGTCTCGTGTGTTTCCCAATTACAAAGGCTGTTTGTACTACACGTAATGATCACAGCGTTTCATGCCGCCTGCACATATTACAATATGACCCTTGGCTAAGGTTGAAGCCATATTGTTTTTTCGGAGTGCCACAAGGTAACACGCTGGTTCCTTTGTTATAATTCGTGGACAAAATCCGATACTTTATTCGCTTGCTTTTGTGTAATTATGGCCATTGTTTATGAAGATTTGAAAGATAATGACGGTAGGTACCTATAAAACAACAAAAAATATTAACGGTACTCGGAAGGGTTAATTATCTCTTTGATGATGTTGTTTGTTAGTTTTCATTTAGTTTGTACTAAAATGAATTGTACAGAGTGTTTAGTAATAGGTTTATAACCGTGTTGCGTAGCGGTGAAAGTATACTACCACACCCTCTCTTCCCTTGGGTCACCCAAGTTGGGTGTCGTAAAAGGCAACTAACAGACTAAAGACTCCACATTCATCCAACAGCTTAGAGCGGCGATGGGCTCACCAAGTAACACATCAAAGCAGTATAACAGCCGCATTACAGCATTTCTGCATCGTTACAGCATTTTGAGTTTTGTTGTATAGTAGCATTACAAACGTGTATACGGCTATTTATTTATTAGAATTTATTTAACTGTTGTGAATGCAGTCCGTGACCCAATCTTGTGATGGCACGTCGAACGCGACCCATACATGTACACAGTGCAACAAGTCATTCAAATCTTTGAAAGGCTTCAACATACATACTACAAATACACACAGGAAATGTATTAGCCAAAACAGTTCACCTTTAGACATCCATCCCATTATTCCGAGTGCGCCTACTTATGTAGCCAACGATGAATGCCCCAGTAAACGATGCATGGCGATTACTGGGGCATTCAGAACCACACCGACGGCAGCTCTGGAGGTCCTTACGGACCTTCCACCCCTGCACAGTGTCATAGCAACAGAGGCAAAGAAAGCGCTACATAGACTTAAGGTGGCCGGGCTGTGGGACGCATCTAAGCCACTGACCAGACATACAAAATGGGAACCTAATGATTCCCTTGATAGGATCATGGAAATGGGGTGTGACAAAATATCCCCCCAGTACATGTTCGAAAAGAAATTCAGTATATATGTCCCAACTAGGGATGAATGGAGACAAGGACCACCGTCTCCAGAGAAGAACAGCCTAATCTGGTACACCGATGGATCCAAAATGGATTCGGGTACTGGAGCAGGTATCTTTAGCAATGACTTCGAACATAGTCAAAGCATGGGAAAATTTGCAACTGTATACCAGGCCGAAATTTTTGCAATTCTCCTATGCGCAAAAAAGAATTTAGAACTCGCCCCTAGAAAGCGAAACATATTCATCCTGAGTGACAGCCAAGCAGAACTCAAGTCACTTATATCGCCCCGTATCGACTCCAACCTTATACTTGAAACCACAAAAGCTTTAAACAAGCTAGGTGGACACAACAGGGTGAGATTGATTTGGGTACCAGGCCACATGGGAATCCATGGCAATGAAATGGCTGATGCACTTGCCAGGGAGGGCTCAGAGACCCCATTTATTGGTCCTGAGCCGTTTGTTGCACTGGCACCGAGCACCATCAACAAGGCCTTTAAGGAGCAAATCCAAAACAGGCATAAAAACCGAATGGGAAAAGCTACCCGGCATGAAACACTCAAAATCTTTCATAGGTGGAGACGCGGTCGGAGCAAAATCATATGCGGAGGTAGCAAAAGGCAGGCACGAACAATCATCGGAGCCCTGACCGAGCACTATGCCACAAAACAAATGCTCCATACAATGCAACTAGCAACAGACAGCTTGTGCAGGGCATGTGGGGAGAAAACGGAGTCCATGCAACACCTACTGTGTGACTGTGACTCCCTTGCTAGGAAAAGAATGAGTCTCTTGGGATTCGCCTACCCGAAACCAGAAGACTTTAGGCTCTTCGCCCTCAAAGACATTGCCAAACTTATGGCAGTCATTTTCTCTGAGGAAACAGAGTGATAGGACGGGGTTGCACAAAAGATCCCAATGGGTCGACGTGCCGCTGCGAGAGGGAAACCTCTGCAGGCCCCAATAAGATAAGATAAGATAAGATGTAGCCAACGATCCATCTCCTTTTCACACATATCTTAGCTAAATGAAAAATAGTATACCCATAGTTAAAAGAATCCCTCGAGGAGCTCGAATAACCGTTGCTAGACATTTGTCACAATTAATACAGAAATGTGACTTAAGCAATTGTACTCAAGACTGGCAGAACCTATTTTTATTTTCATACAGCACACTACATATAATAAAAACTGATGAACCGAATTTATCCTTGATACAAAAGATTAAGAATAACTGTGCTGTAAGCTCCTCGCCTTCTCCCGCACCTCTAATCAAACATTATGCCCCTCGTAATCGCAACAAACTCATCATAAACAAAATCTGTGACGGAGATCTCAAAGGTGCGGCTCGCCTTTTGTTCTCCAACGGCGTGCTATCACCAGACACCCCTGACACCCTTCAGGCCTTACGGACAAAACATCCTCCAGCTCCAGTTAACCCATATTTTCTCGACCCACCAACAGCAAGGCAGGCATGCCTTCAAATTCAAAACAAAGATATTACGAATGCCATTTTATCTTTTAAACCAGGTTCGGCTGTAGGTTTGGATGGAATCTCACCCCAACATTTGAAAGACTTAACTTCGCATTCTGTGGGTGATGCAGGCGAGCAACTTGTAAATTCGATCACTAAATTAATCAACTTCATGTATTCCGGTAATGTCAATCCATAAATTGTTCCCATTCTTTTCGGGGCGAACCTCATTGCCCTCACCAAAAAGGACGGAGGGGTGAGACCAATTGCTGTTGGATCAACACTACGACGTCTGGCCTCCAAAATAGCTGTTCGACATAGTTTACCAAAATTAAATTCGCAATTTGAACCAGTACTGTTAGGCTTCGGTGTGAGGCAGCCGTCCATACCCTACGCTCTTTCCTAACTTACGGACAGCCTGACGTGTTGCTCAAAATTGATGTCAAAAATGCATTTAATTCGGTAAATAGGGATATCCTGCTGACGGAAATAAAACAACATATACCGGAAATATACAATTATCTTCTTCTCAGTTACGCTGACCCAACAAAATTGTTATATCGTTCTAATGAACTGTCCTTGGAAGTAGGTTGTCAACAAGGTGATCCCTTTGGGCCTGCAATTTTTAGTTTGGCTATAAATCCGATAATCAAAAATTTAAATTCTTAATTCAACGTTTGGTATTTGGACGACGGAACCCTAGGAGGTGATGTGGATACTGTGTTTTCTGACCTTTTTCTAATCAAAAATAAATTTGAAGCCATTGGTTTGGAGCTTAATTTTAGCAAATGCGAACTTTTTATAAATAACTGCGTCTTAAATTTAAATGACGTAAAACAAAAAATTAATATTTTAGCTCCAAATATTAAAACAGTTAACAGTAATTCCCTTTACCTTTTAGGTTCTCCAATTTTTGATGAATCTATTTCTGAATATTTTAATAATTCAATTACTAAATTTCAAAATTCTGCTGACCGTCTCCTTGAAATTAGTCCACATTATGCACTTTGCATCTTAAAATTCTGTCTTTTCGTCCCAAAATTTACGTATGTGCTCCGTTGCTGCTCCTTTTGGAATCACCCAGATCTTTTGACAAAAGTAGACGACCTAATCAAAATTAGCTTAGAATCGATTCTTAATATGCAGCTGAACGAGCAATCTTGGACCCAAGCATCCCTACCCATCCGTTATGGTGGTTTAGGGATTCGCAAAACTTCCAGTGTCGTTTTACCAGCCTTCCTATCTTCTGTCATAGTTCAGCAAATCTTATAAGTAAAATTTTAAGGGCATCCCCTTCAAACTTTGAGATTGCTGGCTTGGAAGAAGCTAGAAACGCTTTCTTAATTGCATGCCCAGGTCATAATTTTCAAGTTTCTCCAAATTCACAGAGGAGCTGGGACGACATAAAATGCAAATTGACTAATGATAATCTTTTGAGCTGTAGTACAGGTTCGGCGCATGCTAGGCTTTTGGCCGTGAGTACGCATAAGGCCGGCTTCTGGCTTCACGCGTACCCTTCGTCAAATACAGGAACATTTCTTGAGCCTGACACGCTCCGAATCGCAACCTGTCTACGGCTTGGGGTTCCAGTCTGCGTTCCTCATAAATGCCCCTGTGGCAGTGATGTCGACAAGCTAGGACATCACGGACTGTCATGCCAAAAAGTGCAGGTCGCTTCTCGAGACATGTCGTACTTAACGATATCATACGCCGGTCTCTTGCAACCGTCAACGTGCCAGTCTACTTGAGCCGACTGGTATTGCAAGAGACGATGGCAAGAGACCGGACGGTATGAGTATGATTCCATGGAAGATGGGCAGGGTGCTGGTATAGGATGCAACTTGTTCAGACACGCTGGCCCCTTCCATGGAACCAACAACAGAGCTGGTGCGGCTTGTGAAGCGGCTGAAAAAGCTAAAGCATGCAAGTACAGGGGTCTAGACTTCGAATATGATTTTGTCCCATTCGGTGTCGAGACCCTTGGTCCGTGGGGTCCTAGCGCTATAAGGCTTTTTAAGGAAATGGCAAAAAGGTTAGTCTACATCACAGGAGACCGAAGAACTGGCAGCTACCTCAGACAAAGAATTAGTCTCGCTATTCAAAGGGGGAACGCTGCCAGTATCTTCGGAACCTTGCCTAAAGGGACTCCTTTTAATAATATATTTTAGTTTTTATATTATATTTTTAAGGTTTTTAGTTATAGGTTCATTGTTCTTATATTTTTATATTCCTTAATGTATTTCCAATTATCAGTATTTTAATACTGATAATTAGAAATACTCTTATATTTATATAAGGATTATTTCTAATGTTTATAATACATTGACGTTGTATTTAAACTACTTTGGCTCTCATTATAATAATGGACGAAGACATGTCAAAACGCTTGATTGTAAAAACAAAATTTATAATACTGTGTTACTTTTTGACTCTTTGTTATTTCATGGCATCAAATATGAATGCGCATGTCTATATAAGTTTCATTGAAAATTTTCACGCGCCTTCGATATTTTGTGGTTTTGATCTAAAACGTTATATAAAGATATGTGTGGAATAACCTAAACAATTGTGAATTTTTAATATAGAACGTATTTTGCATAATTAACATAATAGTATTAGTTGGGCACTAACTACATTAAATTAGTTTTATCGTTGTTTTACAGGTTTAAATATTTTCGAATGATAATATTTTAGGTAATACAATATTTACAACATGGCGTCTGTCTATAGCAGCCCGGTGAGCTTTTAAAAAAGCTAATTAAGGCCGCCAGCAGTAGTAGCTGGCGTGTGTGCCTTGTTGTAATGGGTATGGCATTACAATAAGTCACGTGTATTTGATTAAAGAGCTGTCAGCTGTACAACAGAACTCAGTAGATAATTAAAAATGCAAGCATTACATTGATTCACGTTTATGCTGTTCAGAAGTACTAGGCTTCGGCTTACTACTTAAAAGTGTTATTATTATACAACAAAAAGCACTAAAGGCAGCTCAAAGCTGTACAATGGATTTAAGGGGCATTATAATGGTACAACTTTATGTCATTAAGCAGCCTTAAGCATTTATCTATTATTTAAGAATGCAATTGTATATCCAAAAGCACTTAAAACAGCTAAAAGCTGTATAGCTGATTTAGATTTGCTGCTCTACAACTAAAGGCTTTACAAAAGCATTTTGATATGCCATTATCCAACCGTTATACAGTGTAAAGCACCATAAAGGTTTTGAGATGCCAATATGAGGCCGTAAGATGCTCAAAGTCAAAGTCAAAGTCAAATTATTTATTCAATGTAAACTTTTACAGGCACTTATATTGACGTCAATACTAATAATAATAAAAAAAACCGTTAACTAACTTGTAGTTAAGACTTAACAACTAATCTAACGAGCTGTAATCTAAAAGCTGTAGCTCGAACCCGAACTTATATAAGAGACTATACGTGCCTTAAGTTGTACATAAATTTACTATTCGTTTCCTAAAATGCTTTCTTGTGTTACTTGGGCTGTCACGCTGGGTGACTAACCCTTCGAGGATAATAGTCGTGATTATTATGTATGTACGTAAACATCTGCTGTTCAATACATTCGATCGAATTGTATTTGTCGTAAATTTTTCGCAACATCGCCGCTCTATGCTGGATGTTGGATGTACGTGCAGCCTTTTAGTTCAGCAGTATGATGGCTGGTATATTCGCAAAATGTCTATTTCGCAAAATGTCTACCGTTTGCGAAACGTCTCTTTCTCTTAATGTCTCTTTCGCAGAATGTCGCTTTCGTAGAATGTATCTTTCGCAGAATGTACGTTTCGCAAAATGTCGCGATTATACTTAGAATAAAATTTCGATTTTTAAAGGAAACTTATTTATTACAGTTATAATGTAAATAACCATAATTAGGTAGTAATTATAAAATAATTTAATATTTCCGTTTTAGCGATGAAGACTTTTATGGTTTGTTTACATTATAACTTCAATATTTATATGATTTTCTTTAAAAATCGAAATTTTATTCTAAGTATATTCGCGACATTTTTCGAAAGTAACATTCTGCGAAAGAGACATTCTGCGAAAGCGACATTCTGCGAATGAGACATTATGAGAAAGAGACGTTTTGCGAACGGTAGACATTTTGCGAAATAGACATTTTGCGAATGAGCCGGTTGGCTCTAGGTTTCTGATGATGATGATGTAACTAAACAGAGCAGGCAAAACACTATAGAATAATATACTGTAGGATGCGTGAGTGAATGCTATTGCTGAAGTACGGTTATTACCATAGACTTACACATACCGGAAGGAGCTGTGTCGCGTATTGGCTCATAAATAAAATAATACCACCCCTCTCCCCCTTGGGTGTTGAGACTAACGGACTAAAGACTGCACATACATCCAACAGCATAGAGCGGCGATGAACTCACCACCTGTTACGCTGAGCACGATTGTGCAGTCGCTATTTGATGAGAAGTGGACTATGGCAGAGGACTGCGTATGCGGTCTTCATTGCCTGGTCTCTGACTAACCCTTCGGGAATAATAGTCGTAATTATATACATATATATGTTTGACTTATACATACCTACTAATAGACGTAGGCTTCGCAGGACAAAAGATAGGGTGAAAGGAAAGAAATAAAAGTTTTTTTCTAATTCTTTTCAGTACTACGAGTCATACAGTGTAGGCGGCCTCCTTGGTCGAGTGGTTTGTACACCGGTTTCCATGGTGTCGCCATCTCTGAGGTCCCGGGTTCGATCCCCAGTCGGGTCAATCTAGAAATTATAGTTTTCTAAATGGTCTCGGGTCTGGGTGTTTTCTATGTATAATAAGTATTATTTAAGTATTTTAAGTATGTTTATCCGTTGTCTAGTAACCATTTAACGAGTTTCTTCGAAGCTTCTCTTGGGCTAGATAATTGGTGTGAGTGTAGGAAAGTTTAGTTTAGTTTAGTTCGGTGTTACAATAGACATACGACTTGCAACGTGATGCATGGTGTAATAATAATTAAAAAAAAATATTAGTTTAAGCCGAAAATGAATAAAAGTTTGAAAATTGTATGTGTTTTATGCCAGAAGGACGATGATTGATTTTGCAAAAAAGTATTAGAGAACTTGAAAGGTGGTAGAAAGTAACATAAAGAATCTATTGTTACTTCATAAAAAATACATTCTAAATTATGTTTACTTTTTTATTGCAGTCCACTGATCACTTTTTAAGTCAAAAAACAAAGTGGATACCCAACTCGGTTCAGTAGGAATAATAAGGATTAGAAATAAGAACAAGTAAACTGTGTACCTACGCCTAGCGTACTCACCGTGGAATTCTGTTATTTCAAGAATGCCATAAAACTGTACCCAAATAGTACCAAATAGTGCCCAAAGGAAATAAATAGTACCCTTATGGTACCTCTTAAAGTCCGGTCCTTTCTAAATGTTATTAGGTCTATGCATTATAAAATGTAAGCACGGGTAACTGTTTGTACATACATGTTTCATACTAAGGTTATGGTGTAATTAACAAATTATGCATTAATTAATTTAAGTACACGTATCAAAACTAATTATCTTATCATGGTACACGTTATTACTCCAATCAGATTGTTATAGTTAGGTAAGAGATTTTGCACATACATTTAGTAAGTTTAATAATATTATGTGGTAAGATGTTTAGCTTTTTTTGTTGGGGGATAAAATCATTCGCTTCCGAAGGTATCCTTGAGACCCTACACGTGACCCCTGGGTCATAATTAGGCTTGCCAACTCCAAAAAAGGCATTTCCGGGATTACTCAGTTCGACATTCGGGATTTGGGTATATTACGCGGGACATAACACACCACATATACAATGGTTAGTAAAAATACATACATTTTTTTATCATTTATTAAAAAAAAACAATATAAATGCCTAACCCGAGGGTAGTTGGTACGAAGTAGATACTTAGATCATATTATCACTGATTTTCGGGGACACAAAGCGTCCCGCATGAGGTCACGGCGGGACGGCGCAAAATTGACCCAGAAGCAGGACGTCCCGGAAAATCCGGGACTGTTGGCAAGCCTAGTCATAATACACATAATTTTGTGCCTGAGTGGTGCTAATTGAGGTGTAAATAGGTGTAATACCACCTTCCACGGAATATCAGCGTGAAACAATGGCACTCGTTGCTGTTGTGTTTCGTCCGGTGAGTGAAGTACCCGAGACTCATCTCTCAGGCATTTTCCTTTTATTCAGTGTAAATGTCAGAAACATACATCTATGTATACTTAATATTATAAAGCTGAAGAGTTTGTTTGCTTGAACGCGCTAATCTCAGGAACCGACTGGTCCGATTTGAAAAATTCTTTCAGTGTTAGATAGCCCATTTATCGAGGAAGGCTATAGGCTATACGGGTACGGGTAACCCGTGCGAAGCCGGGGCGGGTCGCTAGTACATTATAGGTAATCACGACTATTATCTCGGAAGGGTTAGTCAGAGACTAGGCAACGAGGACCGCTAAAGACTCTACCATAGTCCACTTTTCACCTAATAACGGCTGCGCATGTGCTCAGCGTGACAGACCGCTCTAAGCTGTTGGATATATGTGTAGTCTTTAGTCCGTTAGTCGCCATTTACGACACCCAAGGGAAGAGAGGGGGTGGTAGTAATCTTTCACCGCTACGTGACACGATACATACGCGCACGCTACTGTACACTGAAAGAACAAAAAGGTTGAATTTGCACGGGTTGGCGACACATTAGTTGAATTAACAAAGTGATGGGTTAAAGCAACATGAACAAATTGTTGTTTTCACAGAAAAGTTTTTGTCGATATGAAAGCAGTTGTTTTTACCTATTTGTACATGTTGGCGTAAAAATTCATCCATAATTCAATAGGTAATTGTTGATTTTACTGTTCAAGTTGTTGAAATAACCATTTTTAAAGTTAAATTTACAAAATAAATACGTTAAAACAACAAAAGATATATGTAATAAGTTCAAATTACCGTAACTGATCAACAATACAGTTTTTGTTTATTCAACAAAACTCAAGAGTAGGTGCTATATTAACCCTAAAATTTTGTTGAAATATGGTAAACCCAACTAATAATTTCTTTCCGTGTACGTACGCGGGGTCGTAATGGACCGCAACCACAAACACAACTTCTTCGATGGAACTAAATATTTGAACGGGTATTTACGCAGAACTACTTGGATAAGGATACGCCCTTTTTATGCCCGACGTTTCAACCTAGTTATACCGGTCGTGGTCGGTGGCTATAAAAAGGTACTTATGCGTAGGATGTTTTTAATAAATCATCATCATCATAGGCTTCTTACCTCTGTAAAAGATGAATCAAGCAGCGTCCAATTGTGGGGTCCGGTTTGTCATTTTTGCTTGACGAGAGTATTTTTGCGTTATCCGTGCTAGAATACTACAGCGTCATCTCTTCCCTGAATGTCGTAAAAGGCGACTAACAGACTAATAAGACTGCACATAGATCCAACAGCATAGAGTGGTGATAGGCTCACCACCTGGGATCCATAGCCAAATGTGCAAGTCGCAAAATGTGCACTAATGCAATTCGCAGAAGGTGCAGGTCGCAATATGTGCAAATCGCAGAAGGTGCAGGTCGCATTATGTACAAATCGCAGAAGGTGTAGGTCGCAATATGTGCAAATCGTTAAATGTGCAGGTCGCAATATATGTGCAAATCGTAAAATGTGCACTTATTTACACTATACCTACTCGTACACGCAGGTCCGATCAGGCGAGTAGAGGTAATCCCATTAGTTGAACCATAGACAAATGTTAAACTTAACCGTTTTCTGGAGGAAAAGTTTCTTAGCGGCTTCGTGTATTTCGGGTTGTTAATACCACCGGTGTTAAGGACACGTGTACCTACACGTTTCCAAATGTAACCCGGATACCGGGAGCGAGCATTTTGCGACCTGCTCAATATAAGATCTGCTTGCACATTTCGCGATCTGCTCAATATGAGATCTGCACATTTTGCGATCTGCTCATTGTGAGAACTGCACATTTTGCGATCTGCTCATTCTGAGATCTGCACATTTTGCGATCTGCTCAATGTGAGATCTGCACATTTAGCGATTTGCTCATTTTACGCAACCTGCACATTTTGCGACTTGCACATTTGGCTATGGATCCTCCTCATTGCCTAGTCTCTGACTAACCCTTAGGGGATAATAGTCGTGATTATGTATGTTTGCCTTAAACCCTATTCAATTAAGTCATAAATCTTCATTGCTTCATTTGGTATGGTATGCCCTTTTTTATCCTATCCTACTTCGTATGGATGGATGTTTGTTACTCTTTCACGTAAAAATTACTAAATGGATTTGGATGAAATTCGGCATACAGATAGTTTATAACCTGGATTAACACATAGGATACTTTTTATCCGGATATTCTCACGGGAACGAGAACCACGCGGGTGAAACCGCGAGCGACCGCTAGTTATAAATTAAGTACAATAGCCTAAATGTTTGTACGCGCATCACTTCGGAACGGCTGCACTGCTTTGGCTGATTCTTCTTTTGTTGTGTCTGCGATTGTCAGGACAAGGTTATTTCGTATAAAAAAATTGTGGAAATTCGTCACGGGATTTGGGTAGGGCATGCAGAATCAGACCTCTTTGAAGAAACGAAAATTCAGGTACTTACCCGGTTTTTTTTTCGATATTTTCGATTCTTTTTTTTTATATATACAATTTTGTTTTAATATTTGTTTATTAAATCAAATTATATAGGTATAGGTACTTAAAATAAAACACGAGAACATCACAGAAACAGATAAGGGTTTGCATAGGGTCCAGGATAAGTAGGACTCCCAACCTATGTCGGTAACTAATACTGTTTCATCTCTTCTAGTCTTCTTTACTTTGGTAACAATAATTGGGTCAATAACAATCAAACATAAAAGGAAGAAATCATTGAAAAAGTCTCACACATAGCAAAAGTGTTCTTTGTAATCTTTCAAAGAACACTTTTTTGCCCTAGCTGCTGATTTCTTTTTATTCAGACTTCTGAGTCTGATAATAAGAACGTAAAAATGATAAGGCGTTTTTAAGCTCTTAATCGCTTAACGATGTGCGGAGGCGGTTGCAAATGAAGCCTGCTGATGAAAACAATCGCTCGGGCTCTACACTTGTAGGTAGGTGGCATTGTCAACAAAATTTGTTAATTTAATGATGATATTATACTGGTGTCAGATACCGTCCTTTAATACCACCATTATCAAAAAGCGCCTAATCGGATGTTATTGTGATTCTTGTGCGCGCCGCCGTCTAACCAATAGGATTGGGATTTTAACGAGAATCGAATAAAATCGAGAATCGATTCTAAAAATTTAAGAATCGGTTCTCACAAAACAAAAAAGAATCGGTTTTTCCCGGTTATTTTGGAATCGGTTAAAATCGGTTTTATGCCCTAGATACGGGTGTTCACGCGGACGAAGTCACGGGCGGCTAGTTAACTAATATTTAAACATAATGAAATAGGTTATTGACATCTCTGGCGTCGTCCTAATTGGCGGTAATTGTGCGATGGCGCGATGTGTTTTTTTTTCTGTGCACTTGCGAACTAAAATTAGGGACACTGAAGAAATCTGTATGTTTGAACTATCGCACGACGAGAATGCATCGTGTTCATCGTACGATTATTACCGCGTCCGCGCGTCCATGGACTGCGGAGTGCAGAGGCCGCGCACCACCAAGCAGGCCGTCCGTTCGCCAACATAAAGCATTAAATAAGTTCGTCGACCAAATAACAGTAACAAAAAATACCACAAAACTGCAAGAAATTAGACCGCCACATAAACGGCATTGACACGATTTCTTTGGCATAACGAAACATGGATGTTCAGTTAACATATATGAGATACATAATTAGTGATGTTGGTTACACAATACGCTGCCGGCTGGCACACTTACCCACACCGTTACTTACCATGGTTACGCACCAAATGTGCTGAAGATTGTGACAAAATCATAAAACATATCATACATAGGTATGGAATTCCCTCCCGGCGTCTGTGTTCCCGAGTGCATATAGCCCCAACATCTATAAAGCACGAGAAAATAGGCTGCTTCTGGGCTTTTATTCTGTAATGATGCCTTGTTTCAAAACCACGTTAATTCCTCAAAAAGTTACGATATCTTCCCAAAAACGTATGCGTTTGACGTTTGTGCGCGGTAAGGTTTAGGTGTGGAATCTATAGATTGCGTTGCGATACAGAATCAGGGCCCTGGGCAAGCTCGCTCCATCGCCGGCCTCATCTTAATTCTACGGATAAGAATGTAGCCAAGAGGAAGCCCATCTATTATAAAAAAACACATTCACGACTATTATACCCAAAGGGTTACTCAGAGACTAGGCAATGGAACGCAGATGCAGTCCACTGCCATTAGTTCACGTTATACCAAATTAATAACTGCACATGTGCTCAGCGTGTAGGTGGTGAGCCCATCACCGCTCTATGCTGTTGGATGTATGTGTCCGTTAGTCGCCTTTTACTACACCCAAGGGAAGAGAGGGGTTGGTAGACTCTTATAGTGAGGTACCACACGAACCACGCACGGCTCCTCCGGCTCTAATCATAAACAGCCTGTGAAATAAAGTTCATTAATTATATGAAACTAGCAGCCTGCCCGCGACTTCCTCTGCGTGAACACATCATGACGGATTTCCAAAAATTCAATTTCACACAAACACGAAAACTGACAATTACGGACACAACAAAAAAAGTATTAGCCAAATACGTGCAGCCGTTCTTAGAGGGTTTACGCATTTCGGTTTTCCATACAAACTTCCAAGTCGAAATTTTTTTAAAAACCTATAAGCCAATTTTGATGAAACTTTGCATGCTAAAGTAAAACAGGGATCTAAATAGTTTGTTGAAAACATTTTTAAAAAACGTTTATGTAACTGAGTTATTGCGATTTTAAACTTTCTATAATAATAATAATAATAGGGCCAGATACAGAAGGCGGTACTTCTCGACACGGCACGCATCGTCAGGAGGTTCCTCTCCCTGCAGCCCTAACCACCGGTAGCTTGGGCCCTGCCCGCTGCCGGCGGCACCCTAGGTTTAGGTTTTTTATAATGTTTAATGTTTTATTTTTATAGTAGTTCTGTTTTATTATTTTTATATGGAATATTATAAAAAACCTAGACTTAAGAAAATAAATAAATACAAGAATAATAATAATTAAAAAAAATGTAAATAGTGTGTATATAAATGAATAAATGGAATAATAATAATATAATTATTGAATAGACAACAATGATCCAAAATTGTTAGTAAAAACTTAAAAACTAATTGTTAGTATTTAATTAACATATTATTACAAAACCTACTAGTATTACCTACATTTCAATAAATAATTTCGAATAAATTAACATTTAAAAAACCAAACAAAATACAGATAAAAAATTAATAATAATAACCAATCAAATCCAATTGTATATACTATAAATTTATAACGTAATTAATGTCAAAGAGTTATTTACCTAATCAATTAAAAATAAATTATGTAAAAAATTTAATGGAATTAAATGTTATCAATTATTAAAATGTAATACAATAATTTATTAATTTTTTTATTTATTTTATAGTGGACTTTAAATCACAATAACTCAGCTAAATAAACGTTTTTTAAAAATGTTTTCAACAAACTATTTAGATCCCTGTGTTTTACTTTAGCATGCAAAGTTTCATCAAAATTGTCTTATTGGTTTTTAAAAATGTTGACTTGGAAGTTTGTATGGAAAACCGAAATGCGTACACCCTCTTAAGTGATGCGCGAAAAAACATTAGTGGCAATTGATTTTCATTTATATACTTAGATATAGTGTAAACTAAAGCCTCCCAAAAAAGCCTACGACGACCTCAACTCATTCACTGTACCATGACCGGATCGTTCACTCCCATTATTATAGTCATTCGTTCAACCGTACAGTTTGGCCTACTTATAAATAGTGAGTGACATAGTGACTCATGAAGAGTCATATAATCACAATTGGCTATATTGTCCAAATATTCAAACAAAAATGTACAGACGTTACCACTTCAAACTACCTGTCATACATACATAATTATAATCATGACTATTATCCCCGAAAGGTTGTCAGAGACTAGGCAATGAGGACCGCAAAAGCAGTCCTCTACCATAGCCACAGAATAACTAATGCCATAGCCCACTTTTCACCAAATAGCGAGTTCATATGTGCTCAGCGTGACAGGTGGTGAGCCCATCGCCGCTCTATGCTGTTGGATGTATGTGCAGTCTTTAGTCCGTTAGTCGCCTTTTACGACATCCAAGGGAAGAGAGGGGGTGGTATTATTCTTTTAGCGCTACGCGACACGCCGCTACGCCGCACCTACCTGTCAAATTTCTTTATTGAATTTTGTACTTTGTCTCTAGGTTACAAGGGTCAATATAGATTAGAGAAATTTGACAGTTGAAGTTGTGATGCCTTAACCCCTCAGTCTTGGATTTTTTTTGGCGCAACTGTTAACGTCAAATTGGCAGAATCGAGCATAGACTATGCGATATTTTGCGATAACAATACATAAGATGTACCACAGAACCGAAATAATCAAACTTGTTCATACTAAAGTAGTCTGTAGGTCTATGAAAACAGGGTACAAAGTCAAGTGTGTTTTTGTAGGTGCGGTCTCATACGATCGCTTAGAGTTATAATATGTGAGACTGTCCGTTCGAGTTAGCCTCCGGCGAGAAGAAGGCTGGTTTCTATCCCATAACCTTCTTCAGAATGAAGCGTGTCTTTGGTAGTAAGATTTTATTTACAAACGTTTCCCTGTGTAAAAAGTCTACTCTGACCTGACTTTTCATTTTAAGTTCTAAAGCGACTATGGAGTTCGGTTTGCGATGTTGCCAGTTGGGCGGGTGGGCTTAGAGCATTCAAAGGCGGGTGGGTCACTTGACGTAATCACCGCCGCCCATGGACACCCGCAAAAAAACCAAATTGGCGCAGATGCGTGCGGGTCATCTGATGAGAAGCGATCACCGCCGCTTATGGACACCCGCAAAACCAGAGAGTAGCAGATACGTTGGCAAACGAGCAGGCGCGTCACCCGATGGGAAGTAATCACCGCCGCCCATGGACACCCGTGAAACCAGAGGAGTCGCAGATGCGTTGGCAAACGAGCAGGCGGGTCACGTTATGGGAAGTAATCACTGCCGCCCATGGACTTCCGCAAAACCGGAGGAGTCGCAGATTCGTTGCCGTACTCGAGGAAGGCGGATAGGACCTTTGTAGTGGGAATGGTGAGGTGGGTAGAGATGGGACTCCGGTACTTTTACTCACCGGACGAAACACAACAGCATTGTTTCACGATGATGTTCCGTGAGAGAGTGGTATTACGCCGGGCGAGCCGGCCCAATGCCCGTGACTCTACCACTCAGACATTTTCACTTATTCGGCACCACCTAAGGGTCACTTTATAAAGGTTGTGGATTAATCTCTCCATGTGCTTCCCTTGGGAGGCCTGTGCCCAGCAGTAGGAAGTATATGGCTGCTTATGATGTTGTAACTTTAATGAATCAGAATGCAATTAATCTTAGCGAGAAACTTGTTACGCGGAGAATCCATATTAAAGTAAGTCACGTAACTTACATAATAAAACAATTAATTGGCAAACCGATTGATTAAGTGTAGCATTTCGATTTGACTAATCAAGTGCACGCTATGAAATATTCAATTAATTAATCGATTATTTTTAAAGAAAGCATCAAAAATGGTTTCTTTTCATTAGATCAGCTTAGCTTCGTAACACCAGACGCAATAGAAACTCAATTGTTAGTAACCTCTACGTACCTTACAAATAAACAAAGAATAAGCTACGAATAGTTTTTTTTTGTTTTTCTTTTATTTAAGTAATGGCTTCGTGCGATCAGCACATTTAGCCAGTGTCAAGTTTTTAATAGTAATTATTATTTTCTTTACGTTAAGTGGATGATAATGAATGATAATGAACGTTTTATGGTAGGTAAATAATTTTCCCCCAAACCCCTCGAGACTCGATAAAGCTGTGGGACTTTATTGATGTCTCACACGGACTTCTTGAGCGAAATTGAAAAGTGATGTTGCACTGTTTTGTTTTATTTTCTAACACTCATGAAAGTCCACGAATACACAACAGTAAATAATCCACCGATATTTCACATTAATATTCGACAAAACATAAATTATAGAAAATAATACAAAACTGCAGACATGACGCTTCACTCCCGCCAAGAAGTCTACGAATAGTTATTCCTCGGACCATGAGTTATTCCGTGTTTTTGTTTTGTTCTGTCATGCAAACGTAAATTTTAAATTAGTGTAAAAAAAAACAAAACACGGACTAACTATTCTGACTTTATTCTCTGTTTATTTGTAAGGCTGGCCTCACACAGCCGGAATGGCTTGCTGAATTAAGAATCTGAATTTAAGATTCTGAATTCCGGCACCTTGACTCACACATTCTTAAAAATTCAGATTGATCAGTAGTCTTGTGACTCCCGGCATATGCAAACGTCTCCGAGGCGTTAACCGCTTGCTGTTTCAACCAGGGTTGCTATTTTTTTTTCACTGTTCCTACCAATTGACGTCCTCCGTGGTCAAGTGGTAAGCGCGCCGGGTCTGGCGTCGCGCCATCTCTGAGGTCCCGGGTTCAATTCCCGGTCGGCGAGTCAATTTAGGGAAAACTGATTTTCTTAATTGATTTCGGGTCTGGGTGTTTTTCTATGTTTATGTATATTTATCCATTATCTAGTTCAACTATATTAACAAGTTTCAATATATGGCTATCAAATTTTATAAGAATAAAATATAAAAATATAAATTTATGGTAAATCGTGCTAAAACTGCTAAGCGTTATTTATAAAAATGCACCAAAACTGCTATATTTACCTTTATAATTTTTAAGAACTGAAGTACATCGAAAATTAAACACTATTAAAGCAAGGTATCAATAAGATAACATACAAACTAAATATCTAAAATTTACTTTTAAAAATGCTAAAAAAGTAGGATACTACTAAAAATGGCAACACTGAAATAATTCAGAATCTGAATTCCAGCATGTGTGTGCCGCTCTATATAAAATGTATGGGAATACGCACGTTCTGAATTCAGAATCTTAAATATTCAGACACGGAATTCCGGACGCTCGTCAGCTCATTCTTCCAGATCGATCTGAGAAATTCAGATTCTGAAAAAATCAGCATGTGTGTGGAGCATACTGATATTGTATGGTATTCCGGCCTTTCTGAATTCAGAATCTGAATTCAGATTCTTAATTCAGAAAGCGATTCCGGCTGTGTGAGGCCAGCCTAAGAGTCTTCGTGACAGACATGGGTACCCGTAACGGAGTGTGTCATCACATCATCCAACCTCATTACTTTCATTCAACATTCCATTTTTAATATTTAAGAAAAAAATTGTTTACTCATTGACATTGGCACTCATTCCTTGCTTTTTCCTCTATCGAGCAATCTGTTTTTTGTACTTTATTTCTTGTTTTTATTCATAAAAACATATTATTACTTATGTTATTTTATGTTATTTCTGTCTGTATTTAATTTTATTGAAATAAACCAGAGTTGGTGATTCATTTTATTAATAAGTATTATTAAGAGTCACACCCGTATCGGACCCCTACCAAACCCTGAGGAACACCTATCAGACGTACACAGCCGAACTACGTAACAACCTCAAACCCTTTGATTATATACATGTCTAGATAGAACCTGGCCGTAAAAATTTACGGGCCAGTATTGGCTTGACGCGCTCCTCAAAAGCAGTCCTCTGCCATAGTCCACTTTTCACCAAATAGCGACTGCACATAATTATGCTCAGCGTGACAACTGGTGAGCCCATCGCCGCTCTATGCTGTTGGAAGTATGTGCAGTGTTTAGTCCGTTAGTCGCCTTTCACGACATGCAAGAGAAAAGAGGGGGTGGTTGTATTCTTTTACCGCTTTCACACTTTTTCTCAACCTGGGAAGCGAACCTATTTTATACAACCGTCATCTTAAGACAACAACCGAAACCGATGCTTTACATGCCCTCCAAAGCACGGAGCAGCTCGAGATGTTTTTAATTTGGTCACCCATCCAGTTACCCAGTATTGCGAAAGATGCTTAGTAGGGTTGACGAGGATTCCTCTTCCGCTTCCACATGTTGCGGAAGTTCCGCAATTATTACTGTTCCCCTACCGCTATTGTTTCCCTATAAATGAAAGTAAAAAATTCCTCTTCCGCTATCGCTTCCTCATAAATTAAGAGGAATTAAGGAGGAATTGAAATGACGCGCGAAATCTGCGGCCCGCAACAAATAAATAAAATACTACGTAGGTACTTTGTTTTTATTAATAACTAAAAGAAAAACGGAGAGTGTGATCAATGAAATTCACTTAATAATGTGCCTGTTTCATCACAGTTTCTTTTTCTTCCACTTCCTCATCCGCATCCTCTTCCTCATAATTAAATTTTCCGCATCCTCATCCACATCCTCTTTCTTTGTGCTATACAATTCCTCTTCCCCTTCCTATTCCTCATAACTACATCTTCAACAACCCTAATGCTTAGCGACGATCCCAAACCTAACGTCTTAGCCGCTGCTCCATCGAGCTCCTCACAATGATAGAGATGATATAGCATTTTCCAATATTTCTAAAGCAAAAAAAGGGAGAGAAGATATGAACTTGCTGCGAGTTTCCTGCCGCTACTTCTCAGTTCAAGGTATCTCTTAGGGTGTTACCAGACCAATCGATCGATCGTCGATCGACTGGTCTGGTAGCTTTAATAGATCGTCGGATACCGTTTGACTAACCAATCGATCGACGACGGTCGGACGACGTTGATCGATAGGTGTGGTAGCTTTAATCGATCGACGGATACCGTTCGTCTAACCCATCGATCGACGTTGATCGATTAACCCCGGCTATATTCCATTACTTTCTTCCGAAACGTATGCAGAAGAGTACGATGTTGCTCGTACTATTATTACGGAGACGCAAACGCAGAAGAATCTGGATGCGGCCGTTTTCTAAAGCCAAAGGTCGCTTATTTTATCGAAATGACATTTTAAGCAGCGGTTTTTGTTTTTTTATGCGTAGCGATTGTCATGAACTTCGAGGTTATTTTTTTATTAGACAACAGAAAACTAGCTCCATTCAAAAATATCTTGGGGGAGGAAGGGACGGGGATGGAGGGGGTACGGTAATGGTAACTTAGTAGAATTTTTTTTTTTCCTATAAATAACCTAACATAACCTCAAAATAAAAATATCTTAAAACTATGCATTTCCGCACTTTGGCTCCCTCTCCCCCACCCCTCCCCCTCATTCCCCCTCCCCCTCCCCTCTCCTGCCCCCCTTTTTGGTTGTTGCTTAATCTAAAGTGCTTCCCAAGGGGTATGGGGGAATATTATTTAGCATTTAAACGTTCATATTATCATCACTCATTATCATTAACTTTAAGCATAAATCAATTAACTCTATTATTACGACTAGTATCCATGGGCACGAAATAAATTTATAAAAAATGTGAAGCGGCCGGCGCGTCTAATCAAACAGCTCGATCTAACACCTAATCCATTCTACCGGTCGATTGTCGATCGACATCGATCGATTGGTCTGGTAGAAACTATCGATCGACGTCGACTAATCCATTTTACCATCGATCGATGTCGTCGATCGACGATCGATCGATAGGTCTGGTAGACACTATCGATCGACGTAGACTAATCCATTCTACCATCGATCGTCGATCGATCGATTGGTCTGGTAACACCCTTACTCCCCTTACTTAGACTTACGAACCGATAGCACACTCATTTTGTTATAGCCTTAAGAGTCAAATTATCTGATTTGAATCGCATTAGCGGCATTAAGTTGTAAATACAGTCATGGTCAAAAGTATTATTTAAAAGATTAAAAAAAATTGTAAGTAAGTAGGTATATGTAAAAATAGATCCCACTTTTTTTTCGTATAAAAAAGAAATAAAGTAAAGTAAATTGCAGCCTAAAAACCATATGACTTGATTTCAAATAATTAAAATTTTTTTTCAAGAAATTATTCGAAATCAAGCCATCGCTACAATTGATTGGCATTACCCGTATTATGCATCGAAAAATCCGAAAACACACTTTGTCCGACCTGGTAATTGGACCCTCCGAATATCAATCCGATGGCTTGACTACTCTCGGCCACCAAGACGTTCATTTACTCTAATTAAAACGTACTATTACATACAAACAGACAGTGGTGGTCATATAATTAAGAACGCATGTGTGATAAAAGATATTTTCAAACACACTTGCATAATTCCTTCTTACACATGTTTTATTCATTTTTGTGTCATTGCAAAATGCTTTCATACTATCGATATGTGAATTTACACACGTGACTAATTAAAAAACAAAACGGATAAATTTTATAAGAATCCAATAAACTTTACACTGATTATAGCATGACTACCTGGCTGACCACATAATTAAGAACGCTGAACAGTTTTTTTTTATTGAAATTTAAATTAACAGTGTTCGATACACTGTGTCTATGTCACTTGTAGTATAATATTGGCGCCATTTAGTTAATTATTATTATCGAAACGATATTTTCTCGTAAAATAACAATAAGGAAAAAAAAATTTTGCGAGAAATGTACTAGGGAAGTCATAATAAAACTTCGTGAAAAGAATTGGTTGTACAAAAAGATAGCTGATCATCTGCTTTGTTCGAAAACGATGGTTTACCATGCTGTGAAGCATTTTAATATGAATCACACGACTTCACATATTTCGCGCGCGTCTAAACAGAGAAAGACATCGCGACGAGATGATAGAAATATCGTTCGTTTGGATAGACATTGTATCCTTTTAAGGGTCTAACGAGATAAGAAAATCATATTTTGGAGAAAACAACCCTTCAGTGATCTCAACACGAACTATTTGGAGACATTTGGTTGGACAATGTTGAAACAGTGCCATAGGCAAGCCCGTCTTGCATTTGCAAGAAAGTACGGATGAAACCAAAATAAACAGAGTGTGTTCTGATGGCAAACGTTACGTGCGGCGTCCTTTGAAAAAAGCATTTGATTCACAAAAGACCTTAAAGACCTTAAAGCATGGCGGTGGAAATGTTTAAATTTGGCGGTGCTTTTCTGGTTACGGAGCGGGCGAAGGTAACATGGATCAACTTCAGTAAAAAAATATACTTATTGAAAACAACAATGTTACCTTCTGCTGAAGAGGTTCTTCCTGTAATTTGGATATTTCACCACGATAATGATGGCACGCTCAGTTATTACTTTGTGTATTGTTGGATATTAATAATCGTCTCATTACTTCTTTAATTTATGACCTAGTAATTGGTTATCTGATAAAGTAACTGGAAGAAAATAGGCAGACCTATGCCCAGCTGTGGGACACTGAAGGTTATAGGTTTTATTTTAAATTGAGCAATACTTACCTGTTTTTTTTATTAAATATTTTTTTGTATGTTGTTGTGTTTGTCTTGTAATCGTACCAAAGGTTTTTTTTTATCTTGTAATGGAAATTGTCTTTCTTTGATAGGGTGGGCATTTTGCAATTTGTATAGATGCTGTATAAGAAAGGGAGAAAAGAAATGCCCTTGCTTTCTTGCTGGTTCTTCTCAGTACAAGGCTCCCGCCCCATAGTTAGACTTTCGAACCGATGGCATGCTCAATTATTGTAGCGTTTTTTTTAAACATTTTTTTTCCTATAATTTCTGATTTCGTTGGTACCTATTTATTAATTTAGACCTATCCAGTAATTAATCTTTAGTTCCCAATACTTAATAAGTACCAATATTCTAATTGCAACGCCTTTTGCTATTGACTGTACATGCATTGTCCTCAAACAATTATTGTGATTGCATCTGTTAAATGCGCCTAAACTTTGGCTGGAAGCTCTCAAGAAGACGTTTGCCAATTATATATAAGCAAAAAAAAACAACACACAAAAGACATAAACGAGCGAAAATTTTCGCAACACCAACCCTGACAGTTCAGCGGACATTATTACAGACCGAGAGAGAGAAAAAAAAACAAGCGACTCAAACTGCTCAAACCCTCCTTCCTACTACAGACCCGCCGCTCTCTCCCCTCTCTTTCGCTTAGGATAAATCCGACTGAGCTCCGTCGCAACAGATCAGTCGTGCCGCGCGGTCGCACGAGTATCAACTGTCAAAAAAGCGCGCGTATTTTGACGTTTCACGTTTGACATTTCAATTTTTTTTCTTGCCGTTTTCTTTTTCGAATTCGTCGCGCTCCGCCCTGAAGATCCACCATGAAGTATTTGATTGCTTTCGCGGTTGTCGCTGCGGTGTTTGCTGCCGAAGATGCTAAGGAGGACGAAAGGCCGAAAACTTTCAGACGGCTGATACCAGCTGACGTGTTGAGAGGTCAGTGGTTGTAGGTTTTATACCATGATGAAAGTGCGACCGCAATTTCTGGAAACGTGAGAACGACCAAGTACATAATACAAAAAAAGTAACTTTAAAAAAAAAGTTAAAAGTTTTTGTCAAATAAGAACTCCGTGTCCGGAGGTCCAGGGTTCGATTCCCAGGTCGGGCAAATCGTGTTTAGGATTTTTCGATGAATCACCCGGGTTTGTGACATTACATACCCGCATTATGACAAACGTGGGGGATTAAGCCAATTTCTGGGTATTGACCCAGAAATTGTGGTGAAGACTTACTTGATTGCAATGGTAAGGCTGGATTGAGCTTTACTTTTTTTAACCTATGAAAAATTAGGTAAGTAGGTAACCTATATTTTGGAGTTTCACCCGAGTTTTTACAGTAACAATACTCTATTTTTATAAGTATCGTAAGTACTATCCTAAATGCACAAATGTTAATTGAATTGGCTAAATTCGTTAGCCGTGAACTCATTAATTAAGATCACGTTTACAATATACATTTTTATATACATTTTGTTCGCCCTGACCAGCGTCAGTCGGGCATACAAGTATGTTTGAAGTTATTTATTTCCTTGCCAAACTTTACAATTACGAGTAGGTACAGTTAACGATTTTAAATTTAAATTAGTATAAGTTAAAAGTAAAAGAAAATAGTACTTACTTAATAGTTAAAAATGTAAAGTTGAAAGTAGCCTTACTTACATACCTATAATCGCAAACTGCGTGATTTATTTACCATTTAATAAAAAATGTGGTCAAATCCCGAAGCACAAAGAAGCTCGAGACGCTCCCTTTGCAAACGAAAATCGCAAATGGTACGTTGCCGCTGCGCCATCGTTCTCCAAATATTCAAATACGGAAAATGAATTAAAACCTTTTTTTTGAGGAATTTTAACAAAACGGTATATCCTCGTTAATCGCAACTTTTTAGTCGTAAACAAACAGAATATTCACACTTAAAATGCAGTAAGTACTTCACTTCATACAACAGTATTATTTATTGCGTTTTTTTCGTGGAGTGCATTAACCGAATTCGCTTTTCGCGTGCTACACCTCTCATTAATATTCATTGAAACATAACTAATTATCGTTCTGTCCAGTGGCTGGTTAATGTGATAATTTATAAACGGTTATTCATTAACGATACATTATTTAAATAAAATCAACAAGTGTTTACATAACTTTTTTTTGTGAAGATATCATAATCTGCTTATGAACGTCCCACTGTTGGGAACAGGCCTTCCCAAATCTACATTAAATTAATAATAATAAGAATAATAATAAATCTTTATTTGCGTAAAACATGGTATTAAAAGATGTTTACAAAATTTAATGTACATAGACATGATTTGCAAATTAATATAATAACTGTGCTAGGAATCGATCCTGAGACCACCAAACAACAAAGGCTATTAAAATTAAATTTCTTAAATCCGATATCAGTTGATCTTCCTTTCGACTATTAAAAAATGCCATTGTCAGAATATTATAATCTGATTCAAACTTGTCTGTCTATCTTAAATTTAATCTTGAGACTCTAGACTTTAGTCACGTTTATTGGCGATCTAGATCATAATCTGCTTTGATTAGGTTATTGAAGCCTTCTTTGAAGAAACGGAATCAAGGTACAGTTATTCGAATAAGTTGGGTATTATTATGAGGATCTGGATTGTGAGTATAGCTTTGGCCACGTGGTCACACTCTGCTTGAATCATCAATAGTATTCTAAACATTCTTAACGCTTTAAACTGTATAACAAGTTCTTAAAATAATATTATTGTACCAACAGTTTACAACCAACGTTTCAATAAACTATTTATTTCATTAGCAACTTGTTCCGCGAATGTTTCATACAAATAACTTTTAACTTTGAGACGACTGTGTCCGTGGACCCTGTAAATAAAGGGTCCGTCAGGACTCTCAGGACTAAAACCAAATTCTAAAAAGTATTAGTAAACGCGAGTTAGATCCGTAAAAAGTGTTTCATTTTAAAAAAAGCACTTTTGGCTCTTTCTCTTTACATCTATGTACTTATTTGGTTTTTTTGTTTGGTTGTACATACTTTTTTTATTGAACACTTTCATTCTTTTGACAATATCCCATATACAAACTGTATTTAAAAAAAATCTCATTTCCTTCCTTTATTGATCACGTGCTGCATGCCGGAGAAGATTACAGACTAAGGTCGACTAACGGACTAAAGACTGCACATCCCTCCAACAGCATAGAACGGCGATGGGCTCACATGCTCACGCTGAGCACATGCGCAGTTGTAATTTGGTGAAACGTGGACTGTGGTAGAGGGCTGCTTCTGCTGTCCTCATTGCCTGGTCTCTGACTAACCCTTCGGGGATAATAGTCGTGATTATATGTATGTATGTACTAAGTTTAAGAGTTGGCGCGCTTTTCGCGTCGACGCCATTAGGCGCCCATTAGCCCAATAATGGTCGGTTGCAACATTGTTGGGAAGTTTAGCAACACTGCCCACTCATTAAGCGGTACATCGCAATCAATATGGGTAATGATGGCATCCGAGATAGGACGGAGGTTTCGTAAACGTTGAAACTGTATTTTTTGCGTTAACTTCTAGCGAATGTTTGGTTGGCAATGCTGTATGTCAACTTCTAAGGTTGGCAATGCTGTACATTCTGCGACTGAGCCAACTTTTTTTAAGCTTACCTCTTTTTTATTTAAGTAGTTCATTTTGGCGCACATATATGAAAACGTAACGGTATTAAAATTGGACATAGATTCTCTTTTTATTGGATTAGACAATTTAATTAATTACTTAATTATTAAATTCAGTACCTATACATTGTAGAGTTAGCGTATCATCGGTCGGTTTCCTTGCTCGTCAGTTTCACTAATTCACCGGTTTACTCATTAGACTGTTTCTGAATTCGCCAATTTCCTTTTTTACCAGTATCACTAAGTTGTCAGTTTCTCTATTAAGTTAGTTTCCTGGTTCGCAAACATCTTTATTCGTCAGTTTGTTTATGTTGTCAGTTTTGCTACTCCGTCATATTATTAACCCGTTAAGTTTCCTTGTTCGTCAGACAGTTTATAGGTTGTCAGTTTTGCTAATCCGTTTTGTCATGTAATAAATTTATGTAAATACATATTGTGACAGAACATATTAAGTTATTTCCCGATTACATAAGTACAGACAACTAATTTCAGCGTTTATTTTTATCACTTAAAGGGGTTAACAGGGGGTTGAGAGCAGATTTCGCGTAGCAGATTTTTTTCTAGGGTTTTTCAGGCGATAGACTCAAAACTTCATACAAAAGACTTTATAAGTTCTTTTGCGTTGTAATTTCGTAGAAAAATAATTATATCGTCGAACATATTTGCTTGCCGGGCAGTTCGTACAATTCCTATTTTGTATTTTTCCTTTTTTGATTCGGTCATGATTACGAAACTGACAGCCTAGCAAAACTAGTGAACGAGTAAACTGAAGGATTATGAAAACATCAAACTGGAAAAATTGTCTACTTAGCGTTACTAACCAATAGGTAAACCGGTTGATTAACGAAGCTGACAAAATATAACGAAACTAGCGGTTTGAAAAACTGGCAATTTTACGAAACTGACATCCTAACAAAACTGGTGAAGGAGGAAATTGAAGGATCAGAAAAATGCCAAACTAGCGAAATTTTCAAACTAGCGAAATAGTCTAATGAGTAAACCAGCGAAGTAGTGAAACTGACGAGCAAGGAAACCGACCGGTGATTCGTAACTCACATTTTGAATAGTCGCTAATGTTTTAGGACGTCGTAGATAAATATTGATCGCCTATCACAACTTTCATAACTAACTTCTGACTTCGGTATTTTTGTTTAAATTTTATTAATATGAATTATAAATGTATATGTATGTAATGTATATGTAATGTATATGTATAAATAGAGATTTATAATAACCAAATATCGTCGCGTATTAAAATCTATGCTTGGGAAAAAATTAGTTACAAACAATTTAGTTATAACTCCTATCAAAACAGCCAATATTTAAAAAAAATGTTTTTTCCAAACGAAACAGAATATTATAAACGACCTTTCTTTTGCACACTAATATAATAACTGTCAGACGCATTCACCATCCTTTATTTTTAGAAGCATCATTTGTTTGGTTTTAAACATTTTCCTCATGAAACCGGCATGACAGTGTTATTATAATTAGAGACGACATTGCGAGGCAAATTTTCGCGCACTGAGTTGCGATTGCGACCTTGCAAACGCCTCAATTGTAAGTGATTTAAGCTGGGTTCAAAGTGATAATTCAAGATAATTATCAAAATAAATGTAAGTTGATAATTATCTTGATAAGTAGATATATTCGAAAAGTTGCAAGTTTTTATTCACGAAATTATAAACCAAAAATTAATAAAAGATTACCTTTATTGTAAAATGTGTTTAATTTGTTTACTAATCTACTTGCTTCTAACGTAAATGTTGGTAATAACAGTTAAAAAAGGACTGCTAGGCTTATATCTGTTTGATAATTATCGGCATATTTATCTTGATAATTTCAAACCCTGGGTCTAAGCGATTATGGACTTTGCACAAATCAGTGCGCGCAAAAGATTGCTTCGCAGTGTTGTTTCTAGTTGATCACGTCAATGATCTTAAATTACATTTTATCGTTGTGTGCCGGCCATGGTCCACTAAAAAGTTTAAGGTGAACAAAATTTCGCTGACCAATTTTAAAACGAGTTTTGCATCGAAAAAAGGTTTAATGCCACCGCATGAAGAGTCATTGGCACATCGGTTACCTGTTTCGACGTAAGACGTATTTAATTAATTAAATTGCAGACTATGTGGCCATGTGCGTTTTAATAAATAATTTGTAAAGTATATATACAGGGTGACTAATCCAATTGGGTCAGTTAGGAGAAGTCAAAAACTATAAGAGATAGGAAAATCTGTATTAATTTGGAACCATGACGTCAATTTTTGATTTAATAAAAGTGGCATTCAATTTCTTTTTATCTCTCATACATAACCGGGAACCAAACCTTGTTAAAGTTCTGTAAGTAATCGCTTGTTGTTAGAGTTTATCATGTGAGCATAACTTTTTTAACGGTGATAATTCAGGCATTATGCAAATTTTAGAAATTGTACGGGTTTTTTTTCCGTTTCTAAAACGTCATTATGTTGAATTACGATTATAGTAACAAGAGGAAGATATTTTTAAAATCATTCAATGAATCGGCTTATAATGTTCATTATTATTTTAAATCACCTCAATGTTTTCTAAGTGCATTAAATGCCTCCTGAGTAGGTAATTCAGGTTACAAAAAATTTATTCGATTTTAGCAACGACACCGTTTACGAGATATCCGCATTGTTATTAAATATTTACTTGATTTTTTTACAATTAAAATAAATTCGTCGAAATTTTTAAGTCTCACATCCTTTGTTACAACAAAGTCAAATCGAAAGATTATCGAAGTCCAAATTCCATACAAAAATAACTAGAATTTTTACTCTTTTTATTATTTTGATTTTTAGAATTATCTAATTACGACAATTGAGTTTCTCCCGTGTTCTTTTAGCAACAACACGTGTTGTGAGACTCCATTGTAATTCTATCTACCGTACTAAAAGTACTTTTAAAATAATTGTGATTTTTGCGTATAATGCCCATTTTCTCATTTTATAGTAATTTGCAGTTGTATTAATCGTTTTTATCGAAATAGGATAATAAATTCATGCTAAATGTTACAAATCTCCACTCAGCGAGAATAAGCTGAGTTCGAACGGCCGGCGCATCGCATTTTGTGGTAATTTTGCAGTTGTATTTATTGTTTTTATCGAAATAGGATAATTAATTAATAATAAAATCTTTATTTCTCATAAAGTAACAATTATTCTGGTATAAAGTTTGCTCAATAATATTGTCGTAGATAGGACAAATTCACAATTTTCAAAGGTTTTTGGTTTAGAATAACATTTTTTCTACATAAAATCGATGATAATATCTAAAAATTCCGAGGCCTCTACAAACTATACGACTATATTATTAAGAGTTACCATTCTATTTTTTATTTCATTTGTTTAGAACAGTAGTTCAATCTAGGAGCTCAAAAAAGTGCCTTCGCGCGTATTATGAAAATCTTTATCTGCAATTTTGGGTTTAATTAAAAAGTTAAGCAAAATTTACAAAAAGCTAGGCCGCTACGAACTATGCCAATAGCTATTCTATACTATTTAATTAGTCAAAATGAATAATGTATTTTTGTTTCTGAGATCAAGAAGGCCAAAATTGGTCATTTTACGCAAAAATCACAGTCGAGATGTAATAGACCTCATAATGCTATACGCAAAGCAATTAATTAAGTTATAATAATAAATTACGTCAATTTGTAAAAAAAAGTTAGAGTGTAGGTGTTTTTGATGCACCCGGATGTAAAAAAAACTGAAAAATTAAAAAAATATATTTACTTTATTACCAAATGTTAAAAAAAAACAAAAACGTACTAACGCAAAGGAAGGCAGACAAAAGTCCAATTTCCTAACAATCTGTTCAACCGATAAGTACATCAGAAAAAAGCTTATCGCCAGCTGTCCTATTTATAAGCTTAAACAAGCATGACCTAGCTTTGCTGAAAAGCTTAGGCAGACTTAAGTTCTAGAACGTACCAAGGCCGATGCACCATTCACTTGTCTCTCCAATCTCTTTACAATGCGTGTGACTCAGTGTTTTTACAGGTAATATGTTCAATGCGAATACATTCACACAGATAAGGACATCAGGAAATGAAACCTTTATAACTAGGAAACTATTTTGGTTGGCACCTTTTTTGTTGTTCCAACTTCGATTGCATTTTTTTTTTTCGGTCTGTCAATAAAGCGAATCACACACTACGCAGATACGGTAATATTTTATCAGCGTATAAAAACTTATTTATCTGAAAGCATCACACACTAAACAGATACGATAATATACGAGACGATACATTCACTCGGAATCCTTCACACTGATGCCTATACGGCAGATGTTATCTGCAGATATATTTGTATACGCAGATAATAATCTCACCATCTGATTCTGTCGGTATATGTCGGTGCTCACAGATACTGTACGATAAAATATAAATTATCTGCGCTGTGTGTGTTGGTTCTTAAGATTTATATAGAGAGCGATATTGAAAGATATCTCCTCAGATACAGATATCTTACCGTATCTGCGTAGTGTGTGATTAGCTTTACATTCATATTGTAAAAAAGGATAAAAAAATTTATTGTTGTGGTTTTAGTCAACGTTTACGTGATGTTATTTTTGTTTTTGATTAAATTGTTATTTCCGTCCCAATTCAGCATTAACATTTTCGTAATTAAAAATAAAATTTTATTTGTCTGTTTAAGAGCTCTTTTTTTATTCTGTCTTTATTTAACAGTCGTGTCACACAAAACTATATTTGTTGTTAAAACATTGCGACGGATTAAGTTACTATGTATTATTAATTTATTTTGCCATAAAATACAGAGATTCACGAGAAAACAGGTAACAAATTGTGTCTTTCTTTCAAAAAAACAGTACAACTCCGATCGACACTAGATAGGTATTTGCACAAAGAAATGACAATAATTTGTAAACAAAACATCGAATTTGGCCGTAAGTATATGTATTTATGGCAAAATATATAGGTTGGTACATTTTGCTAGAATAAAGGACGAAATAAAATCCTCAATCTATAATTCTAGACATAGCCAGCTCTCCAGCCAGCCAGACTCGAAGGTTCGTTAGCATGTAACATGGTGCAATTAAGTCAACATGAGTCTAATAATTAATAGGCGGAGAGCGTAGAGTCCTAGATTCATAAATTAAACTGGTACCCGCGTTCGCATACTTCACATTATTATGTAAACCTGTTACGATATTGGTCAATTTAGTTGTAAAACATTTTTTTAAATTTTGTATTTTTTTCGTGTCAGTATGGCGTATCCCTTTGTCCAATATCCGTCGTTCAATTATTATACTCGGGCCAAACTCGATGAAGAATGTTTAAATGTAAAAATACGAGTAACACTAATTAAGAATCACAAAAAATTGTAAATTTTTTGTTTAGAGCCGATACAATATAGTTACTCTCGCTGGTTGAGGATTCTGGGTAAAGCACGCTTCCTTTGGCTTTATCGTCAGTTACCATCAGGTGAGTTAAAGGCCAAACCCGTAATTGATAAAAAAGCAACAGCCCGGGTTTGTGATTACCAATCCTTATTTGGCAAACGTGGTGATCAAACCAATCTATTGGGTCGATCACTACATCACATCACACATAACATACATACATGTAACCACGACTATTATCCCCGAAGGGTTGGATGTTTTTGCAGTCTTTAGTCCGTTAGTCGCCTTTTACAACACTCAAAGGCAGAGAGGGGGTGGTAGTATTCTTTCACCGCTATATACGCGACAAGGTTATTGTAGACTTTAGGAAACGTGTTATAGTCTAGATTCGCCATTGCCACTTCCTGTCAAGTGAGAGTAGTTTGCCAAGTGACATTAGATTATACATTTCGGGTACATGGCTAGTTCGCATTTTACAATAAAATAAATTTCCTGACCCCCCTTTATTGTGCACAATAGTAACGTAAATGAAAGAATTTTTAAATATTTTTAATGGTATAATACAAGTATCTAATTCTATACCATACGAGTAAATTTACACATGTCATGTGCCTAGATACTTAATTACCTAAGCTGTCACTTGTTTACTTCCTTAGTTAGACAAAGGGTTTCCCTTTACCAACATTTAGAAACACAAATGAATGTACCTTGAAAGTGAAATTAGGCAAGTGGCAATCGCTCCATCTGTCAATAGTCAATTGGTAGACAACTTTACAATATATACTTGGCGAATGCTCATTCTTTTCGATTGCTACCGCAGAATAAAATTATTAATAAATAAATAAATAAACAAACGCTGTGCTGTGCAAACAATAAATTGTTTGATGTCGCCTTATTAATAGTTCTAATATTAGTATGCACTACCAACCCATATCTTCCCTTGGGAGTCGTAAAAGGCGACTAACGGACTAAAGACTGCACATACGAGTACATACAAAAGCGTAGAGCGGCGATGGGCTCACAATCTACCACGCTGTGCACATGTGCAGTTGAAAGGAGAATGACCTTTTTACAATGGGAGTTAGGCTAGTTTTTTAGCTCGTTAGCGTAACACAGCGCTTTAATGAAATAAATAGTAATCAATAGCAGCAATGCTCTGAATTATGAAGAAAAAATTACATTACAATATCATGCGGGAGTTTGAAGAAATCTTTATTTTTAGCTTAAGATTTTTTAGGTATTTTGAGGTTATGACAACCGTTATCGTATGACTATCAGTTCAGTTCAGCATTTATTTATCACTTGACTCTTTACGCGGCGTTCAATAGAAAATCTTTTTTAACAGTAGTCATTATAACTTAAGAGAACACTTTTGATATGTGAATGATTAAGATGCAATAGATATCGAATAGGCTGGATTGGTCATTCTCCTTTGGTGTGCCTTGGACTAATGGCAGTACACTGCTTTTGCGGTCTAGCCTATAATCTCTGACTAACCCTTCGAAGATAATAGTCGCGAATCTATGTCTGTATGCCTGTAAAACAAGTTTTATGCTTTACAAACATCTGGTCTAGATTATTACATGGTCGCACTATCTAGATCACTTGTCTTGTGACATTTATTCAAAATGTCAGATCGTCATTAAGATTGCAATTGTAAATGCAATTATGCAATTAAAGCCATCGTTAATCTTGATTTAAAGAGCCGTGATTGATAATGTTTATTCAGTGAACTTTGCTTTTGCCCGCGGCTTTGATCGTGTTAAGGCGCCCAATTGCTAATTGTCTATTAGCAAACGCTAACAAATAGACGGAGCGTTTTCCACTTGTCTAAGAGGGCATTACTACAGTTCAAAAACTGTACTACAATTTTAAAAATAGCCGGCTTAAGTTTCATTTAATTATCTTAAATTAGAACTAATTAAAAATGCCAAACCAATTTATATGAATTTTGGTATATAGGTAAGTATCTATAATAGATGCGGCGCTGAACGGGCAAAACCGCGGGCAAAAGCTACTTAAAAATAAAGTTCACTAAATACACAATATTATCATTCACGGCGCTTTGGCTCGGGATAATGATGCCTTTAATCGGTAGCCAAGTTTACAGTTACTACGCGAATGCCAACTCCAGTCGATCACCACAGAACATAATAGAGAACAAATTTGCATAGAATGATGTTACATAAAGCTCTATAAACTTATATCCCTATTCCCTTTGTCTGTCACAAAGACTATTAAAAGTTACTAACAATTGCATTTCTATTGCGTCTGGTTTTTCGGCCGCTCTTAAAATGACAAGTTTACATAACTCCTTTTCATGCTCATACTACCTACTGGTTGACATTTAAAGAATCTAGATACGATCACAGCCATGAATCATACCGCGTTTCACTTTCAAATCGAGTCAAGCGCGAACTCACGAACAGCTGAATATTGTGCCGTGTAAGCTATTCAACAGCTACTTCCTAGTTTGACTTGCGTTTTCTTTTACACTGATTACATACATAATATATAAAGATAAAGATAAAATATACTTTATTGTACATCATTAACAACACAAAGTAACATACATTTAATGTTCTTGGTTCATGTAAGTATCCTTTTATTACAACAATATCCAGTGAGTTTTGTCAACTCAAGAAGGAACTGGCTTTTGTAACACATGTATTTTTTTTTAAAAGTCAGGGCTACATTAATATTTAAATTGGTGACTGTTGCAATAAACGTTTTTTCATTTTTCATTTTCATACAATTAGCGGCCTTATCGCTAAAAAGCAATTTCTTCCAGGCAACCGAGTTGGACATAAAGTGAAATTTGAAAGGACATTTATGGTGCTTTTAATTTAAATAAACAAGATAAACAAATAGTTACAATTACATAAATGAATATATTCATCACACTAATATTATAAAGGCGAAAGTTTGTGAGTGTGTATGTTTGTTACTCTTTTACGTAAAAACTACTGAATGGATTTGGATGAAATTCAGCATACAGATAGTTTATAACCTGGATTAACACATAGAATACTTTTTATCCCGATATTCCCACGGGAACGGGAACCACGCGGGTGAAACCGCGAGTGGCCGCTAGTATTTTATATATAAGTATACTAAAATCATGAAGATTGACATACTTACCTACGCTTACGATTATTATCCACAAAGGGTTAGACAGAGGTTAGGCAATGAGGACAACAAAATCAGACTTCTGCCATAGTACACGTCTCACCAAATAAAGACTGCACATGTGCGCAGCGTGACAAGTGGTGAGCACATCGCCGCTTATACTGTTGGATGTATGTGTAGTGTTTAGTCTGTAAGTCGCCTTTTACGATACACAAAGGAAGAGATGGGTTGGTAATATCTTTCACCGCTACGCGACCCGGTATTGACACATCTTTCTCAACAGTTCAATGGAACTAAGAACTGAGAACGTAAGTTACTTAACAGTTCCAAGGAACTACGTCAAGGCTATACAGAAGTCGATAATGACAATGCTTTGAGGACAAACTGTGTGTACGACTCATTATAGAAAACTTCGCCGTCCCACACAGCTTTTCCAGGGGGGTTACTCTTGAACGCAAACTCAATCTCAATTCAATTCCAATGCGATTATTATGTATCGATATTGGGATAAGTAAAGATAATTCCGGAACGCCATCACGATAATAATTTGTTTAATCAATTTCCACGCAATTTAATTCCAATGTGGCGCTATTGTCGCTTACAAAAGTGCCATTTGACATTTTTTAGATTTGTGATTGGAAATTGATTAATGCAATTGTGTTTCAAGAGTAAGCCTACAGGACTAGATATACGATGTTTCAATTTTGTTCATCTAATAGCATGTAATAGCTGTCTACCATTATAATACTCGTTAGAAATTCAATACAAGTAGTAACAACCGCCTCTGTGGTCTAGTGGCTAAGACACTGATCTTAGGCCAGAGGTTCCGGGTTCAATTCCCTATTGGAGTAAAAGATGAAGATGTGAAGATGTACCATCTTTGTGTACCTGGTTTGGTAGGTGTTAATTCAAGACAATCGCTACGCTGCGCTTCGCGATTGTCTTAAATTTCTAACCTATCACGTCACTTACAGGAGTAGGGCAATTTATGTTCTAGTGGTGTTTAAATCCCTAGATTTGTTTAGGGAAATGATAAAATCGTGTTGTTATTTGAACATCCTCGTAATTTGATCAAATCACTTAGCTTATCTTTCGCAGTCATATGATAAAAACAGAGATTTGGTCAATTCCTCCAAATCTCTGTTTTTATCATATGACTGCGAAAGATATAGCCAGTTCCTCAGTGGTTGAAGATTCCGGGCTCGCGCGCTTCCACCTTCGGCCTTATCGTCGCCTTAACTTACCATCAGGTGAGTTAAAGGCCAAGTGTTTCCCCGTTGTGGTTAAAAAAAGTGTAATAAGTATGATGTATACTTGTGAAATTGTTAATTATCGTTTTGCTAATAATAATCATAAATAAAAATGTTAAGCTACACTAACATTGAGTTGGAAAGGATGGGTGGGCAAGAAGGTTCGAGATTGTTGAGCGCAATCGCTACACGGAAGACTCGTGAGGTGAGGTTCAGTGAAAGTGACTTGCGAATGTAGGCTATACCGGTATCAGTCCAACGTGCATTTTGCAATGGGTGTCGCAATATTTAGGGGTCTTTGAGTTAGAATTAAAAGGACTGAAATAAAAATAAATTTAACAAAACAAAAATTATTCAAAAGTGACGTTCTATTGTTTTGTATTGGGTGTTGAGAGGTTTGTACGTCACAAAAATTGCTCGTGAACAAGATAATATGACAAATTATACACTGATACAATAAAACAGCTACCAACCGAGACATGTCAATTTAATAAACATTGATTAAAACATTCCATACCCATACCTAATATTCATAGGCAAAATGCAACATGACTTCTCGTAGTAATAACAATTATTATTATAACTTAATTATTAGCTTCGCGTTTTGCATTAAGACAATTTCAAGTGATATATATTTTCAAAGTACGTTTAGTATTCTAAGGTAGATTGGATTAAAATGGAGTCTCACAATACGTGTTGTTGCTAAAAGAACCAGGGAGAAACTCCTAGTAATACCAAGAAAGTTATTGTTTTAAAAGGAAGTTCAGTCATCAAAAGAAGGAAATCATAAAATAGTTTAATAAAATTGACTTCTTAGTCATCGGAGAAACTTTTTAGCATTAATAATAATAATTCTTTCATAGAAACTCTAGTGGAATATCTAACTATGACGTCACAATTAATCATTAATTATGTGTATTAGTTACTAATACTCGTATTAATACGTAACAGAACAAAATAAAAAAATAGTTTTAAAGAATTGTTACGTGATTTCATTATGCCATTACTTATATCATTTATAGAATTTCTTATAAGGACATTAATTATTTATGCAACAGTGTCAATCAATTTCCGCAACAATAGTTTGGATTATATAAACGCTAAATATTTAAATAAAACACAGTCCCCCAATCAAGGCCGCAATATCCAGTTTTCTATACCAAGTCAGGATATTTTTCCGCATTTTATTGCAATTATCAAGTAATCTTTGTGTCATTGCTGTGTGGTTCGATTGATTTTCCATTGTAAATTGTAGTGTTTGAACGTTCATAATTACAATTAATTAGCACGATTTATTAAATTCTGAACGTTCAACGATTTCCTACTAACGATTATAAATGCAAATTGCCACTTTGTACTCAGGGACACTGGATTACAATTTTGTTTGTTTTTTACTATACTTAGCCCAAAGATTACTTAATATTTAGATAAGAAACCATTACGCGACTTCGCGTACCCTATAATGTTTTTAGTTACTAAAGTCGGAAAAACCTTGACAAGCGTGCATATAAAAAGTTACCAATTATTATTTAAATATTCATCATAAAATATGGAATTAAATATATTTACTAATAAAAGATTTAATGCCCTGCTAAGAAATCGTAAAACATAGCTTTCAAATATATTTATTTGTCTTTTGTCTTTTTGTTTGTTTACTTACTTTCATTACCACTTGTTCTTATTAGCAAGTCATAATAATGCCAAATATTCTCTACCTTACTTTGTGTGTAAACAGCAAGAATGTTGAAACGAAGGCATTTTATTTTAAAATTAATTGCTTAAGCATTTTAATTGCTTTATGTTTCGTTACACCGCAAACTACAATGAAATCAGTTAATTAAACTATCTCATTATTTGTAGAAGCTACAGCCGTGACCAAGAAAATCGTTGATCGTCAAATTCAATGTCAATGTAAAAGGTTATGCAAAAAAGTATGACAAGCGCAGTAGTGAACGGTGATATAATAGATTTTAATGTAGAAAACTTTCGTAATATTAGTTAGCTAACTTTTTTGCGATACCCTATCAGGGCAATGTACCAGGCCATCATATTTATTATATCTTTAAGTTGTATGTAAAAACGATACTGTAACAATAAATAAATAGAGAACATTATAGTAGCCTAAAGAAAATAGTGAAATTTAAATATTTGGAGTTGTAGTACATTTTAAACATTTCTAAAAAAAGTTGGTTTATTAGCTCCGTAGGCAGAGCGGTTCCCTCATTGTTATTTATTTAAAACTAGCGGCCTGCCCGCGACTACGTCCGCGGTGACCCCGTACTCCTTGACAAATTTCCAAAATAAATATTTCATGCGAACCTAGTCTTGACAATTACACTACAAACAAAGAATTAGCTAAATAGATGCAGCCGTTCAGATGTGATGCACGTACAAACATTCGGGGCAATTGAATTTTATTAATATAGTTAATAGATGTGCGTGTACTCAAATAACAAACATTAAAACTAGGTTTAGCTAATAACTTCATCTGTAGTTTGTTATGCTGATTGCACATCTACGACACGTTAGTCGATCTAAAGGCTGGTTTCTTACAACTGTCGCTTTAGCACTAACACACGTTTAACGGACGTGTTACACCACAGTTTAGCAACGCCGAACAATATGCCGCTCACAGTGAATCACGCTCGGCTCTGCCCGACCTTGGTCCAGTTTTACGGCGTTAAACGGCAACAGAGCCTTTTTGAAATTCACTTATGGATGACTTTAAAATTAAGTAATTTGGAACGAACTAATTGACCAGATAATCAAACTTATTGACATAGCTCACAGACTTTTGAGTCGATAAAGTTCAGAGTTGCTTACGTTAGTAGAATACAGTAAAAAATATATTTCCTAAACTGTTTACCATAATTGGTAGTAAACAGTATTTTTATACACTGTTTACCATAATTGGTTTTCTCAGAACTTTGTGTAGTTGGTTATGAAGTATGGAAATGCATTAATAATTTAAAAAGCTATAGCTTTATAGAAACTTATAGTTTCTTGTAAATTCTTCAATTTAATTTATTTATTTTCGATTCGGTGGCAGAGAGTTTATGCGCTCGGCTCGATATCGAAGGTGCAGGGTTCAATTACCAGGCCGGGGGTATGTGTTAGAATATTCGATATACAGCGCGGGTTTGTGATCACATTTGGCAAGCGTGGTGACTGGTGATGATGCCAATACCCATCATATTGTGGCGATGACTTGATTTCAATGATGGAGGCCTTTGTCCGGCAGTAGGATAATATTAAAGCATTATTACTTTTGCTTAAGTGAGTAAGTAAGGAAGTTTTCGCATTGGATAATGAAAATTTTCTATCAAAGTCATTAAAATAATGTGTTATTTATTACAAGATTTTGCAAAAAATTTAATTCTAATAGTAAAAGTGAGAGGCAAAAACATAGACGCAATCGATTTGCAATAAGAAGACCTTTACTGTTCTAAGTAGAAAGCTAGACTAGAAAGTGAGATTTGAACGTAACAATATTAATGAAATGTCAATAAGATTGATTGAAGATTGATTTAAATCTTGTTTTCATGATGCAGACATATTCAATTATTGCAGAAATTGGAAGAGATCAAAAGATTACTTTAAACACTTTTCGTTCTTCTTCTTTACTTTACACTTTTAGTCAAGTTAGGAAGACATTATAAAATATTATTTCATAGTGGATGTTTACGAGTATATTGGTCTTTACTTTCCCGCCAAGATGTCTATTGATAATATACTTTTATCATTACTTTTTCCACTCTACACGGTTTGTGCATTTGGCCATTATTAACACATTACAGTACCTACCATCTCGTCCTTTGACATAAGAAAATAAATTTGTTACTCCTTATGTACTTCAAATAATTTGACATTTCATACATTAAGTATTGTTTGGTTTTATTTTGATTGTTGTTGACTGTTTCATATACATACATAATTACTTTATACTACCAATCATTAACTAATGAAGCACTCCACACATTTAAGACTTGCTTAGAGAAATCCGTTCGACCGTTTGTAGAAAGTAGCAGACTAAGTAATATGTTGACAATATGTTATGTGGTGATCAATATTTGCAAGTTATGTTCAAACGTTAAGTTATTCTTGTCTCTACAATGTTTAAGTATTATTTACTTGCACTTTTACTTTTACTTTTTTATTCTCTTGTCATTGTTAACTGTCGACATTATTTTCAACAGCTTTTCTGGTCTAACAAAGAGACAAGAGAAGAAAAGATTCGACATGTCATTTAAATTGACTATACAAACTTACAAACTAAACTCAAAATAAAAAAAATCAATATATCTTTATTGATAACTACTCGGAGTTTTTACAATGTGTGGGCCTCTTCTGTTAAGGTTGAAAAACCCTGTCGTAAAAGAGACCCCTCTCTTATCTGTATGTTAAAATGGCTGTATTTACATAGGTAGGTACTTATAGATTATTAATTTTTTAACTAAGGACTAAAGTAGGTACATGCTTTATAATAACACCATTGTTCTATGTATGAAAATAAATAAAATGAACTAGTGTAAATAAAATAAATTGAACTAAGCATATAGGTGTAAGTAAGTACTTAAATAAAATTAAATAGACTGTATAATCCAGAAAAATCTTATTTTTTTTCCTATTATTTATTTAGTAATTATAAGTATATATTATTATTATGAACATATCTAACGCTATCCGCTACATGTATATATTTAAAATGCATTTAAAACTAGGTACCATATTCTTAACTTTTTTTATTTTAAGGTGTATGTGTAGTACTAGTTATTGGTTGGATAAAAGTTTTTCTGTAGTTTTATGCTAAAATGTCCACCAGAAAAAAATAACTTTTTGTTTAATGTGTGTAAATGAAAATCATAAAACGTGACCGAGGTTCTACTTGCATAACAGAGGCCCTGCTCTCAAAGCGCATCCGAGACTTCGTAGGCCTGTAATGTACACTGTTGCGTGTATGACTGTAATGTCCCAATCGCTAATTTAAAAAAACCGCGCCCATTGTACGGGGAATTAAGTGCCAACGAATTTTCGGATAAGCTTTTGTTTAAAATTGTGGTTTTTGGTGGACCCATCTTGGATGTCGTAAAAGACGACTAACGGACCAAATGTTGCACATAGATCCAACAGCATGGAGTGGAGATGGGCTCACCACACCATCTGTCACGTTGAACACAAGCGCAGTTGTCATTAGGCGTGTCGTGGACTGTGGCAGTGGACTGCTTTCGCAGTCCTCATTGCCTGGTCTCGGACTAACCCTTCGGGGATAATAGTCGTGAATCCACTTATGTACCTATGCCTTAATAAACCGTCTCTTCTTTTAACCCACAGACTTCCCCGGCATGTGCTTCGCGTCCACCCGCTGCGCCACCGTCGAGCCCGGCAACACCTGGGACCTGGCGCCCTTCTGCGGCCGCAGCACCTGCGTCGTCAGCGAGGACACGCCCCCAAGGTTGCTCGAGCTGGTCGAGGACTGTGGGCCACTGCCGCTAGCCAATGACAAGTGCAAGCTTGACACTGGTATGTAATCAAAGACCTTTTATATAGTGTTCTTGATAAGTTTCAGAGAGTCTTCCAGTTGTGTACCAGACAACAACAGTAAGTATCCAACAGTCTTTCGGATATGACAGTGTCAAAGCACCTAGTGCGTATCTATTATTCAAAGGCCTAAAGTAACAGTTTAGATAGTATTTTTAATAATTACATAGTCTTTCTGAGACAACCTTACATTCATCATGCAAATGTTAGATAGTCTATCAGACATCCCCTCTCCTAATTTCACTAAGTTTATTTGTACTGGCATCTCGAGACCAACCGTTAGGTTATGCAAGAAGTGCCAGACGTCCCTGCGCCAGTAGAACACTCGCGCAGGAGACCACCAACGTTAGGTCTTGACGCCAAATTAGTGCCCGCCGCAGCGCGCTCTTCATTTGGTACTCATGAGACTAGTGTCTCAGGAGAGTACCCCCGTGAACACGTGTAGTTCACTGCCTATTGTCCAGATAGGTAACCGGAGCTGTCAAGCTCGCTCACTTCTCGTTGCGCGAAGGGCACAAAGCGCAGTTGCCACTGCTAGGGTCGTCGACTCTAAAGTCGACTCCCAAGTGTCCACCTTGGTAGCGGAGTAGTAAGCACACTCACTTCTCGGAACCCATCCGGGCGCCTAGCCAGTTCCCACGTCCTACGCGGCTGGCTGGACCGGAGGCTACGGCATCTAGGAGGCCGCCTCTACTAGTTCTCCAGACTAGTACCGGAGATGTCAACACCAATGTCCAATGAAAACCACCGGACAAAGCTGCCAACTATAAGGGAAACTCACGTTCCCCGCAGGACTTTTCGCTTCTGGCCCCTCAGAGACCGCTACTAGGCCCCGCTCGCTGTGCACGAGTTTGGAAGGCACACAATACCAGGACAAACGAACATTCCCAAGCTCTACAGCTAACCACACGCCACTACGAGTCCAACCCATGTTCGGATCCCGCCGGAGGCGCCTGGTTAAAGGCACGACCAGCGGGGGGCTAGAACCGGAACCCCGTAGTACCTCTGAAAACACAACTGGACCCGTAGTTCCAGTTGCGATACCCTATCTATTGAGGTCGGTAGATAGGGAGTCTATCAGACAGTGTAATTCTCCATATTCTTCCTGTTAAGTGTGAAACAGTCTTCCCTAAGTACACTAACACCTAAGACCTGGCGCCCTTCTGCGGCCGCAGCACCTGCGTCGTCAGCGAGGACATGTCCCCAAGGCTGCTCGAGCTGGTTGAGGACTGCAGGCCGCTGCCCCTAGCCAATGACAAGTGCAAGCTTGACACTGGTATATAATCAAATGCCTTTCACATAGTGTTAATGATAGGTTTCAGTGAGTCTTCCAGTTGTGTACCAGACAACAAAAGTAAGTATCCAACAGTCTTTCCGATATGACAGTGCCTAAGCACCTAGTGCGCACTATTATTCAAAGGCCTGCAACAGTAACAGTATTAAATAGTCTCTCTGATAAGTGTCACGTAGTCTTCTTAATAGTCAAAGAGTCTTCCATATTCTTAGTGTCAAACAGTCCTTCTAATAACACTGTGTCTAAGAAGCACAACACATTAATATCAGGGCATAGATGTATTATATAATATGTCCATGTATCAGATAACATTCTAGGTATATCTCATATAAACTTCCTGATTATTAAGATCATTATTATCCTCATCAAGGAACAGTCTTGCTGATCAGTGTAAGAGCCAAATTGATCCAACTTCTGTATGTTTCAAAATTTTCCTTTTGTTAGATGCTGTCATGGTTTAAAGTACTTTATTCCATTTGTAATGTCACTTATATGAATAATATGTAACAAAAGTATCTAAGATTCTAGAACCAAAAATTTATCATCTATCATTTTTCTTTGCAGACAAGACCAACAAGACCGCACCGTTCCCCGGATGCTGTCCAATCTTCACCTGCGAAGACGGTGCTAAGCTGGAGTACCCCGAGCTGCCCGCCCCTCCCGCGGAAGAAGAAGAGAAGAAGGAGACGGAAGAGAAGCCTAAGGCTTAGAAGAAGAGAAAAGAAAGAATAAATCCATTCGCCCACAGTAGCAGCAATAATGAGGAGAAATTCAGTAGTGTTCAAAACTCCTTTACAGCTTAATCGCTTTATCGTTTCTACTGTTTTTTGCCAGATTATAAAAGCTAGTTGATCGCAAAAAGTTTTTATTAATATTTTAGCGCGTTTATAACCTTTGTGGGCGAAGACAGAATTGGTCTCAAACAAACAAAAAAAATGTTCTACCAAAATTTATTACTTACCTAGATTATTCTTTGTAACTTTTTTTTATTAAAGTTGTTTTTTTTGTAACGGTACTTTCCCAATTGTTGGTTTAAACGTTAGTTAACAATACGATTACAATGACGGAACACAATGGCCACTACCGACTTCCTGTACATTGAATTATATTGATTCAAACAGAGAGATCTGTGACAAATAGGACGTTTATTGTTCCAAATTTTGTGAATACTTTCGTTTCGACGACGATAAAATGACGCTTGCGCCATTGCTGTGGATTTTTTAGAAGTTTACCTATTGGGCCTTTTTTACTTGAATACCTGCCTAATACTTATAGTACGTTTGTGATATTGATTACATAATAAATATAATATAAAAGATATTCAATAAAAAAAAATACAAAATTTCTAAAAAAATATTTTTTTTTTATTTCATTACCTTTCTACATTAAAAGTGGAACTTTGGGATCTCGCTTTATAGGGGTTGATGGGTTTTCCGTGATTTTAACGAGCACGCGTAGCGGAGTAATATTATTCTGTGGTAGCGGCTCATTAAAAAAATACTACCACCCCCTCTCTTCCCTTGGGTGCCGTAAAAGGCGACTAACGGACTAAAAACTGCACATTAATACAACAGCATAGAGCAACGATGGGCTCACGACCTGTCACGCTGAACACATGTGCAGTCGCTATTTGGTGAAAAGTGGACTATGGCAGAGGACTGCTTTTTCAGTCCTTATTGCCTAGTCTCTGACTTCGGGGACAATTTTCGTGCGTGATTATATGTATGTATGTTTGTATGTATGTAGCTATATCTTTGCTGCAAAAAATATGTTTTGATATTGATGCTTGACTTATTTGTATGTAAGTATGTAGGTAGGTATCTTTGTGTTGAGAAAGTGTAGAAGAGTGTGTTGAAAAGTGTTTATAGCATGTAGGTTGCTGGGTAGGTACTTACAGAGATCGATGGATTTTGTAGGTACAGTCACGAGCATAAATATGCAAGCAATTGTAACTCTCAATACAATGGAATAAGAGTCAAAGTGTATACATATTGGTGCTCGTGACTGTACTAAGGCTTTCTCTATGTGCTTTTTTGCTCGGTGATTACATTAGGTACTCAAAAAGGCCATTTTTATTAACTCAATATTTTATTCGGGAATAATGAATTTTCAGTAAATACACAATACAATTATAATCTTCAACACTTTATAATACGTGTATAATAATATGTAAACATACACCTAAATTACCTAAAACACAAGTTATTTAAGAAACATTCTGATAATAATTTCTAATTTGAACAAAAAAAACACGAGTCATAAAATAACTTTATTGACTATTTCATTGTTGACATACGTTGATTCAAAATCATATAAGAAAAATAAAATAAAAAACTAATCACAAAAAAATATTGATAACATTGACTCGAAAGACTTTTTTAAAACTTAACAGTTTAATTTTTTAATTTCCCAACTGCAATTATCTAAACACTGATCTTAACTATGATATTACATACATGTTTAAAATGTTATTTCTTTTAAACTATACGATAAAATATAATTTAATCAACTATATTGTTAAAATCACAATTGTCCTAATTATTACATTTAATACACTTATATTGCATAAAATACGAGTAGACACAGACAGGTATTAATAGATTTATCGTTTGAGCTATGGAACTATTAACTAATAGGCAACCATACGACAATTTAAGGTAATGCTAAATAAAATAAAATAAAATAATGAAATAACTACAGAAATAAAAAATAAGAGATTTTTCTAAAGTCGATAAATAGCTGCAGATTAGGTAATAGAACCACGGAAATATCCGAACGACTAATCAAGCTATCATTTTTTTATAGCGAGCGACACGATAAGCACGCAAACGTATATATTAAGTACTTAGTTATTTGACAGTTTTTAAAAATATATATTTTATATTTTTGCTAATTTTGTTTTTATTCTGTGTTGCGACCGCGACACAAACTATTTTCTGTCTATAGGTGTGTTAGGTAATATAATATTTAATTTAAATTATAACTCGATTTTTTACATTTTAAGAAACTTCATTATTAAGTTTGTCTATTAGATCAAGATTTTCCGGTTACATATTAACTAATTAATTATCTATCGCAAAAATATGTATTATTTTTTAAAAATCTAATAAGTAGTACATATTATTATTATGTTGTTAAAAATAACGTTTTGTTGCAAAAAAATATATATCATATTATATCTATTGTTATAGGACATATTTTTCACGAAAATATATTTTATATAGATAGCGCTTTTTCAAAAAATAAAAAATGATTTGATATGTCAGATTGTTGTACATTACAATAATTATTATTTTTAAATCATAAAATGTTTCATAGATTTTAAACAATACTTTATTAATATGTTTTGTTTTTAAAAATAATTTAAAACTTTATAATGATTATTTTGTGAGTCAAGAAATTTTATAGTAGGTAGGTAAGTTAATATTATTTAAAAAACAACGATAACAAGCAAGAGAGGTAGTAGATTCGGAAGAATAGTACACAGCATCAGAAAAATACATTAAAAATATTCAGAGCTCAAACCTTTATATGACAACAGCATGTAATATATATAGATCTATTTATTATGTACATTTATTAGAATTATTCCTCTCATTTTGACCTTTCATTATACTTACAATATTTTTTTATATATTTAAAAACTCTCCTAACACTTTCAGGATATGCTTTGATTGTTTTAAAAACAGCAAAATTATTATAATATTATTACGACTAGATAAGCATTAGCATTTAACATTAATTAAAAATAACATTAAAATGCATAGCGAAAATATTTCTTTACAGCTGACTCTGTGATTTAGTGGTCTCAGACACTGGAGTCCCGAGTTCGATTCGCTGCGTAGTTTTTTGATCGGTCGTAATTAAGGCTTCATCTAAGTATGCCAGGATAGTAACCGCCCTGTTATCTAGGTCTGTCGCCGTAACCGGATAGTTAGTAACACTGTGATCCAGGAGTGTAGGGATAAGATAGCCAGTTTCTCAGTGGTCGAATTTTTCGGGTAAAGTGCGCTTCAATCTTTATCCTTATCATTCTTTACCCGTAGACCGTACCCATCAAACAGCGATGACTTCACTTCCATGTTGGCGGTCTTCTGGAAGTGGACTGCTATATTTTACGAAGATGAAGGACAAGATCTAGCGCAAAGTCATTGTAAACTTAAAATTAAAAACCCAAAAGGCTATCCACTTTCGCTTGTGATCTTTTGAAATACGTTTGCATTCTAAAACAAGAGAGTAAAAAATATAAAATTATAGTTTCATTTTAGCTTTACTTCGTTACTCCACTATAGTTTTCGCCCGTAGTTACGTACGTGTGTAATTCGGCCTGTCACAAGTCTTTATTGAGGGCACGCGCCCTAGAATATTGACCAGAATAAAAATAGCCTATGGCACTTTATAGCCCACCAATTTTTATTTGTTCAAAAACTCACATCGATCCATAATTGTTTTGACCTGAAGGCAAGACAATCAAACAAACACGCTTTTTCATATTCAATATTAGCCAGTAGCATGAATTCTATTAATTCTTTCCTGCTACGAGATATAGGGCCTCTTTCCTTTTTTAAGAAGTTTGTTAGATCCTAATAAGATCCGATAAATAAATTTTCACAAATTAGTTATAGAACGAGTTAGACATAAAGACATAACTGTTATGCAAAAAAGGAGGTCAAGGATAATAAATGTAAAAAAAAAACACAAAATATTACTCGCAGGTAAATGCCGGTAAATGAATGCAGCAAGTCATCAATATAGGTGAAAATTCATTATCAACAATTAGTCCTTCGTGAACTGATTGCATCGATGCTTGTTACGAAAATCGTTGCATTGGCGAACAACTTGATTTCCAAACAGGCGCGAAATCACGACCGGATACCTGCTAAAAACTTGTATTTTTACCAAGACCAGTTATAACGCAACTCTGGTCGGCAGTTATATAAAAAAATGCAATGTCATAACAGGCATTGATGACATCAATTGTATTTTTACATTTATGTAACTATAACTAGGGATAGGTTTCTATTATTTAAAATTCTAAAGAATTATCTTATATATTGTTGGCATCCTAAAATCGGTTTCCCAAGCTCTGTTAGAGGATAAAAAAAAGTAAAACCGTCATTTATGTAAATGTTTTTGTTTTTTTTCTTTAAGTTAAATTACTTACCTCTTTTGCATCTAATTTACATAAACATCGAACTCTCTCTAACATCTATTACAACAAGCTACATTTTAAGTACAACTATAAATACGCTACGTTTCACTATAAAATCTTTTTATAAATGTATACAATATTATTGGGATCCAGATGATTTCCTTTATCGTCTTTAACATCGAACGTACTACTTTATGGAATGTAAGCTTCGGTAACATGTAACAACAAGCGTTTGAATACTAATTTATTTATAAACATTTTATAACAACAAAAAATATCTATACTACGATGTTGTCACTATTGTATCTTTGCGAAAAATCAAAATCAACAGCTTTGAACTATACACGTCAGCTACAATGACAAATCACTGCCACTTTTCGCAAACAAACAATGGTGGAGCCGAGAAAAACATAATTCATTTTCAAATATATTCCCTTTTCCCAATTATTTTATCACATCAAAAATTAACATGTTTTTTTCAAGTTTACCCCTTATCATTCGGTTTTATTTAAAAACTTTTTTCCCGCCTAAAATTGACCAGCCAATTACGCTTCCCTTTCCACTATCTTACGTTTTAACAATCAATTTAGAATTTAATTTCTTAAACATTTAAGCATACGATCGTGAAATAAAGTAATTTTAATGAAAATGTATTTTTGACACACATTGTTTTCGAATTGATTTGTTTTTTTTTTCTATCAGATAACAATTTGGCAGTTTGTCATTTATTACTTTTGATGTTTTTTTTAATTTTTTTATTAAAACAATTTTTTATTATTTTATATCTGAATATTGTTCAAGTCAAAGAAAGGTTATAATATTAAAAAAACGTATTCTTCTAAATAAAAAAACAAGCAGTTTTCCTTATTCTTTGATCAAACATCAAATATATTTGAGTAAGAACTTTAAAAATTAAGAATTCTACACGTTTTGTGCGACGTGAACTCGACATTTTCGTAATTTCTACAATTTAACAATTAATTTTTTAACGCTAACAATTTTTATTACTTATTAAAATTCTTAACATTGATCATTCAACCTTTATAAACGTCAATATTAGTTTTAAGACGGTAATTTCCCAAAAATGTGTACCTAATGTAATTAAATTTTAAACAAATCTTAACTACTTACGAGTTGTACAATATTTACACTCGTATTTTTATTCGCAATTTATTTCAAACCAAATGGTAACACGAAAATGTTTTATTTTTAGTTAAAACAAAAAATGCATAGTAATTACACATATTTTGCATTTAAATTGGTCTTGTTGATTTAGATTAATTTGCAAAGAGGTGTAACAAAGAATAATTTATTTAAAATTCATTTACACCAGGTGAATTTTTGGAGACAGATCCAAGATGATTTCTTAATAAATATTTAACTTGAGATTTTTGAAAATTAAGAAATTTTTGAATGTTTTTAATGGAAGTGCGCAGAACGGTTATCAATTAAATAAAGTGAATATTAAACATTAAAATGAAACACAAAGCAAAAAGTTGGAAAGGTCAGGTTAAATCGTTTACAGTACTTATATGAATTATAAATGCGACTATAATTAGATCGTATCACGTAAAGCAAATAGTGTTTCATTAAACATAATACAATAATAGTTAAAACTCACAAAAAGTGTCGAAGATTTTAACATAAGCAATCTTTATTTGTTTATTTAAATACGAATATTGATTAATTAACCAATGTATGGTAAAGGTCACACACCTGAAGTTATAGTTCTAGTATAAGAAGAACTCTGCGAAAGTGGTTACTTCACAGTTTTAGGAGCGCATCTTACACTGGTACCGTATAATCGGATGTGCATACAAAACAAACATAAAGAGACGTGCGCATTGCAGGTTTTACAGAGCATTAAATCGGGATTTTAATTCAAAAAACATTATCACATTCGATGGATTAAAACCGATTGAAGTCATACAACAGCGGAGAGTCAGAGATTCTTCTTTTTTTTTCGGCGCCATTTTGTTTTTTTTGTTAACCGCTCAGTCTTATGACGTTTTGTATTAACCTTTTTTGTTATAACTTTTTTATTTCTTCATTTTTTAATAACAACTTTTTACTCGGGCTTGAGACGATGCCATTGCACGATGGTCTGCCTGGGTTTGGTGATCATATCCTGCCAGTGCTTAGTCTCAGTGGCACCTGAGCCGTTTTTACCTGAAAAAAGCAAAAACAAACTAATTAGTCGCATTATTTGTACCATTTTTGTATCATGAATACTCGCATTCAACTGTAGTAGGTACCTATTTAATTTAAAACAAAGACTTTGTAGTCGTCATAATCAGCTCGTGTCCGTCTACAGCTAGACATCACGTCCACATCTTTCGTATTTGAAGATAGCTTCTCATTCATTGATGCCAGCCACCAGGCGTATGACGTTATTCCACCTTACTGCAGATTACCCTATTACGTTTGCCGAGTAACGATCTCCAATCGTGAACACTTCTGCACAAGCGATTGATAAAGAGTAACATACATACAAACATTCACGACTATTTCACCAAAGAGTGGTCAGAGACAAGGCAATGAGGACCGCAGTCCAACCACTGCCACAGTCCACGTTTCACCAAGTTGATAGGTAGTGATCCCATCACCGCTTTATGCTGTTGGATATATGTGCAGTCTTCAGTGGTAGCCTTTTACGACACCCAAGAGATAAGATGGGTTAATAAGTCGCCATCTGAACACAGAGTTACATAACTATATACGAGTACATCACGCTCGGAAGAGTAGGCAGAGACCACTGCTTTCCATTTGCTACGATCCTGATACATCCTTTGCTTCACTTACTCTCTTAACGTTCCTTACGCTCGTCGGTTTAGAATACCCTTGACCTGAACTTTAACGAGAACGTCCCCGATCTGATCTAAGTACGTTAGCTGAGGTCTTCCCTTTTTCTAAAGAGTTGCTAAACAAAAGTCTCACCAGCCAAAAGTATCCTGCCGATCAGTTCGTTCCGGCCGATGTTGTCGAAGTCCATGACCTGCACGTCCAGCGAGCACTCCCTGATTTTCTCCCAGGGTACGTTGAAGGAGAAGGAGTCGTTGAACACCGGATTCAGGGTGCATTTGAAGATGGCCGTCTTGCGCTTCTCGATACGTTTGTCGCCGAACTGGAGCCACACTTTCACGTAAGGATCTGGAGATGAAAACAGAAAGGAAATACAATTTAACATTCGTAATGTTTAAAGTTTTCAGCGCAGGTTGTGAAAGATAGATTCTCTTTAATTGTTTCTATAAAAAACGTAAGTAATAAAGCGTTGAAGATTTTCGTCAGGTCTGAGCAATACCTCGATGGTGAAGAGATCAACGCAGCCGCCCGGTATGCGGAGGACGTGTGACGTTCGATTCCCACCTGGAGTAACCATGTTTTCTACAATTTAATATACACACATCATGACCCCCGTTGCCAGAAGGCGTAAGCTGAGACCACAGATTTCCATTTTCAACAATCCTGTCACATTTTTATTCTTTAAACAAAACACCATTTTTTTGGACTGCATCGGCTGCTTACCATCATGCAGGATGTAGACACTATGACGTGTCACATATAAAAAAATATTTCAGACAATATCTAAAGAGGTTGGTAACGAGCGTACTTCACCTAGAAGACCTTCACCATCAGGAGATGACCTGGCTTATCTTTAACTTATCTCTAACTTTCCAACGCAACATTGCTACTAACAACTAAATTATTTCATCATTCCTTAACTTTACAAAAACGTACGATATCTTAAATATAAATGATCGAAGGAAATAAGACTCTTCCAAGCGAGAAAGGAACAAGACTCTTTTATAATTGGCCGATCTTAAGGAGACCATTTATTAGTTGATTTATTATAAGTGCTTGAGCAAAAAATGGACGTCAAGAATTAAATGGGGTTTCCGGTAGCGAGATCCTGAGATGAATTTATAGGGATGTTGATAATAACACCAAATAAACACAATATATTTAGACTCCTTGATGGTATAAAGTAGCACGTTTTGCAGCTTTGTTTGATTTTTTAAGATTTGTGATTCTTCTATGCCAATGTAACTTAGATGCATGTAGATCTAGTGCCTTTTCAACAAGAAAAAGCAATTTTATATAACGTCGTTTTGGCAGAAATTTTATACACCAGGATAAAAAAATCAGTTTTCTCTTTTTTACGACCTTGGTTTAATTACTTCCGACTTGTGTATTGTTATACTCGTAAAATACTTTCATTGTTTCATTCCACCTCATGACATGACAAACCACCGGAGCAATCTTTAAATTCTTTGCTACTTTATTTATCTCCAGATTCCAGCTGTTACTTAATACACTCTCTAACTTACAAAAGAAAGCGTAAAGGCTGATTTATAATGGTTGTAATATTTTGTATTTTCTTTCAGGAGTTTTGTTTATTTCTAAATCTTATTAATTGGTCAATAAACAATGAAATATGACTCCGTTTGTGAGACAAATGGGTGATTCACAATGAATGATAATAAGTGTTTAAAGTCTGAGAAGAAACGATATTAAAATTGTAAAAGAAAATTGTTTTTCCCAGATTTTCTCATGTTGTTCGGTGACTTAGCAAACGTTATTTCTACTTAGCATTACGAGTATCTGCCCCCCTAGACAAATGGCAAACGTTAATTCTTGTCTATTCGTGAATTCGTCGTACAATGCGCGCATGCTGCTGCATTTTTCACTAGCAATCGGCACAGTATACAGCAGTGTACTAGGAATTACGAATAGACAGGAGGTGAGCGTTTGACACTTGTCTGAGGGGCTGTCAGCGATGTCTGAGTCGTTAAGGATATGTTGTACGAGTCAACTAGTTTCAGAAGGTGCACTGCCTGTTGCAGATTAAGACAATTACCGTATTTTAAGCTCATAGGTAAGGTTTGTAATATAATCCCTATCTTTGATTTTAGAGTGGCAGTCTGTCAATTTGGCCTAAAAAAAACGTTTCATTCAGAATTTATGTATGCTGTATGCCCATACCAATTACTCATTGTGGCAAAGTGTACAGATTGCCGCATTTAAAACTAGTCGATAGTCAGCAGCTCCCCGTACTTGTCTTTATTCTTCAGCCTATTGCCACGTAATGCTAAGTAAAGGCTCCCTTTCCACACCATCTATCTTTGTCAGTAGCCATAGAAAGCCAACTATTTCCTGCGACTCTATCGATGTTGCCTTCCTACGTTCAGATCTTGGTCGCCATGTAAGGAACTCGTTTGACCACCGACCGTCGCGGTCGTTACGTCTGCAGACGTGTCTAACATATCTCCTATGGATTCCCAAAATTCTGAGCGACTGCAGCGCTTTAGTTGCGCTACTACCATTACGTAAAAGTGTTAAACTTACCCGATTTCCCGTTGATGTCTTTGGCCTTCAGGTTCCTCGCGTTCAGCAGCGTCAGGGTGAGCACGCTGTTGCTGGGGTGGTAGCACAGTGACGTCAGCAGCTCCCCGTACTTGTCTTTATTATTCAGCTTATTGCTACCTAATGCTGAGTGAAGGCTCCCTATCTATACCCTTCATTTATCTTTGTCAGAGCCATAGAATTCAACTCTTTCCCGCGACTCTATCAATGTTGCCTCCCTACGTTTCTACGTTCAGATCTTCGTCGCCATGTGAGGACCTTGTTTGACTACCATCTGCAGACGTGTCCTGCATATCTCCTATGGATTCCCAGAATTCCAAGCGACTGCAGCGCTTCTTCAGTTGTGCTACTAAAACTCCTATACCATTACATGAAAGTGTTAATCTTCCAGTTGATGTCTTTGGTCTTCAGGTTTCCCGCCTTCAGCAGTGTCAGGGTGAGCACGCTGTTGCAGTGACATCAGCAGCTCCCCGCAATTGTCTTTATTCTTCAGCCTATTGCCACCTAATGGTGAGTAAAGGCTCCCCTTGCACACCATCTATCTTTGTCAGTAGCCATCTTTCCAGCAACTTTATCAATGTCATCTCTCCAACGAGCCAGTTGGCTTCCTACGTAACTATACGTCTAGTTCTTGGTCGTCAAGTTATAGCTCTGCACTATGCAGCCGCGCTACTTAAATATTGTGCTGTCGAACAAAAGCGCGCAAGCGCTTTAAAAGTGATGTTGCGCTACTAAAACTCCTATGTGATAAACATACCCGATTTCCCGTTGATGTCTTTGGCCTTCAGGTTCCTCGCCTTCAGCAGCGTCAGGGTGAGCACGCTGTTGCTAGGGTGGTAGCAAAGTGACGTCAGCAGCTCCCCGCACTTGTCCTTCGCGGGGGGCTTTAATGCCTTCCAGAAAGACGGCTTCTCGCTCAGGTCCACCTGGAAGTAGCGATTCGAACCATTATTGCGCGTCACAAGGTTCAAATTCAAATGTTTATCAAATCATTATTCTCGTTAAAGGTCAGGTTAAGAGTACCCTAAACCGACAAGCATGTATGAAGAATGTTTTGAAAGTGAGTGAGACAAAGGATGTGTCTCAAGAAATAGCAAATGCTGGAAAGCTGTGGTCTCTGCCTACCACTGCGGGAAGCGGGCGTGATGTATGTGTCGCAGGCAGACTGTATAATTCGGCGTCACAAACAGCGTCCTCTATTTGCAAACGCTCGCTAGTTTTTGTAAAATGCCGAAGGGAAATTTTTGTAAAATGCCTGGTCATTTTGTAAAAATTTACGAAACCCAAATGACAATTTGAACGCCGTTTAGGAAATACCGCGTCAAATTGTAATAGTTTAGACATAGTACAAAGTTTAATCTTTATGTAATGCACGTGTCACAAGTTCAAATTCAAATCTATGGGGCATGTCACATAGTTCAAATTCAAATCTCTGGGACGTGTCACAAAGTTCAAATTCAAATCTCCAGGACGTGTCACACGGTTCAAATTCGAATATTTGTACGGCTGCCATTTAATTTTGACATACTTTATCGGAGTAATTAGCATATTTTATAACAATTATATTGCAAAAGAAATTAATAAATATACTAAAACAACTAGAATCTGAGTAGGTACCTACTAATGACGGAGAGACGTACAATTGTCAACATTGTCATTCACAATTTATCAAAAATCGAAAAAAAATACTCATCATAACAACACAAGTTGAGGCGGTGTCCTGATTGACAAAAATAATAAATAAATATACTTATTTACACTCACACCAATTATCTACTAGCCCAAGATAAGCTTCTTTTAAAACTCGTTAATATGGTTACATAAACGTAAAAAACACCCCGACCGAAAATCAATGTAGAAAAACTATTTTCTCTAAATTATTGACCCGACTGGGAATTGAACCCGGGACCTCAGAGATGGCGCGACGCCAGACCTGGCGTGCTAACTACTGGTTGTCTGGTATAAATCGCTCTATAGCGATTAGACCGCCACATTGTAACTGTGTATTGTACTTATTTATTTATGATTTGTGTATATTGTAAACGATGCAATAAAAGTATTGTCTATCTATATCAATGACATTGATCTATATTCATCTTTCTACTCAGAGGTAGACAAAAATAATAATTGTCTTGTGCTATGTTTGTTATTACTAATTAGCTTTTTTATTTTTAACATTTTAAGTATGATTGTTTTCTCCCTCTCTTTATCATAAGTAGGTAATTCTTACCTCATAATTATTATTGGCAATAGTAACCACTTTAGAGAGATGTAGAAATGAACGCCTACCTGAAAGAAAATCATTCATATTGCCGAAACAAACATTTGCTAAGTTACTTTTAGTAGGCGTTATAACGAACTCTACTGTAACGAGTATTTACATTGAGTTGAAATGTTTAGGGACTTTTAACGTTTACTTTAGTCTAGTATACTGATAGTGTACATATACTCTGAATTCATGTCTTATTTGGACCATTTTTATTACTTACAAACTTTATAATAATTGGCAACCTACTAAAAGCATTGAGAAAAGAGTCTTTTACTTTGCTTCATTAGGAAATTAAACCATGATTCCTATTATTTGAATTGAGCATCTCCTAAAAGGCACTCGTTCTTGTTACGATCGTTGAAGTTAAGCAATTTCCTCATTGCTGAGTCATTGGTAGGGTGACCAAATAAGAAAACCACTTTGAGCCATTGTTCCCGGTTGTCGTACGATAGCAGCTGTGTAACTTATCGGTGATCCAATGACGTTGATGGTCATGGTTCTTAAGCTGACGATAAAGACCATACTTATAAACTTTACTTGAAAGAAAGAAAGAAACAAAGCTATTTATTTAGCATCAAATACAGACAAAATTAAATTACAATCTTTGAAATCAATTTGGGGTTAAATGATAATTTTATTTTTAAGTATAAATTATATCACATGAAGTTATAGAATATGATTAATAAACCAATATATAGCTTTAAAGAATAAGTTGTTATAGAATATCGGTATTATATCAGATGACTAATATACTAATATACTAGGTACGTAATGTTGTTAAAGGAAGTGTATTTAGATCAAGTAAAAATTATATCCAATGAATGTTATGGGAGGACACTGTAACCCTTAGATCAGGTCACCTCATGTACTTCCGAGAGGGAGACCAGCTATCCCGAGGTGGGGTGGGATTCCTGGTAAATAAAGCCCTTTGTGACAACGTTGTGGAAGTGTCGAGTGTGTCAAGCAGGGTTGCGTACCTCGTAATTAAACTAACCGGGAGGTATTGCCTCAAGGTTGTGCAGGTTTACGCACCGACCTCAACACACTCGGACGAAGAAGTGGAAGATATGTTTGGAGACATATCCAAGGCCTTACACTTCACCACCAAGGCCCACTATAATGTTGTCATGGGGGACTTCAACGCTAAAGTGGGAGTACAGAATCGCGACGAATCGGTAGTAGGATCTTATGGTTTTGGCAGCAGGAATCAAAGGGGGGCAGATGCTTGTCAACTTCCTCGAGCGGGAGGGACTTTTCTTGATGAATTCGTTCTTCAAGAAACAACCCCAACGGAAGTGGACATGGCGGAGCCCCGATACTCTGACAAAAAATGAGATCGACTTCATCATGGCGGATAAGAAGCACATATTTAGAGACGTCTCAGTGATCAACAGGTTCAATACCGGCAGTGACCACCGACTTGTACGAGGCTCTCTGAATATCAACTTTAAGCTTGAACGCGTTCGCTTGATGAAGTCCAGGCTCCGTCCTAATCTGCTCCAAACCATCATGGGATCTGAAACGTTCCAGTCAAACCTCGAGAACCGATTCGCTGCCGTGGAAACCAGAAATGCTTTTGACGTTGACCAGGCTCTCGAAAACGTGTCTGAAATTCTCAGGGAGGAAGGTTTGAGATTTTGCGAAGTTCAGCGTAAAGGCAGAAAGTCAAAGTTTTCGGAAGAAACGCTCAGGCTTATGAAGAGACGGCGCGAAGACCCACCTGTCACTTCGTTCGACCAACGGGCCCTCAACAAGAAGATTGGCAAAATGGTGCGATATGACCTCCGATGCTCCAATACACGCTCGATTAAACGAGTAATTGAGCAGAATCGGGGGTCTAAAGTGTATGTCCAGTCTCTTGGTAGAAGCCACCTGACGAAGTTGACTACGGCCAGCGGAGCAGTCGTTGCTTCGAGACCAGACGTCCTTTCGGAAATAGAAAACTTCTATAGCCAGCTATACGCCTCCCATGCATCTCAAGCTGATCCCGAAAATGAGGAAACCAGAGCCACGTTGACCCGCCACTTTACCGAAGACTTACCAGAAATCAGCCCAGGCGAAATTGAGTTGGCTCTTGGACAGCTTAAAAACGGAAAAGCCCCAGGTGAAGACGGTGTTACATCTGAGCTCCTGAAAGCAGGAGGTAAACCTGTGTTAAAGGAGCTTCAATACATCTTTAACACCGTTCTCTTTGATGGGAGAACTCCGGAGGCGTGGAGTAGGAGATCGTCGTGTTATTTTTCAGAAAAGGAGACAAAACCCTTCTGAAGAACTACCGACCCATTTCGCTCCTGAGCCACGTCTACAAGCTGTTTTCAAGAGTCAACACAACCACCTTGCGCGAAGACTCGACGAATTTCAGCCCTCGGAGCAGGCCGGGTTTCGTGGAGGATACGGCACCATAGACCAATTTTGACAGTGCGGCAGATTATACAGAAGGCCGAAGAGTATAATCGGCCCCTGTGCCTTGCATTTGTGGACTATGAGAAGGCATTTGACTCTATCGAGACCTGGGCTGTTCTCAAATCCCTGCAACGATGCCAAGTCGATTGGCGGTATATCCAAGTGTTGAGGTGTCTCTACAATGCCGCCACCATGGCCGTCCAAGTACAGAACCAGCAGACAAAACATATCCACTTACATCGAGGTGTGAGACAGGGGGATGTGATATCCCCAAAACTATTCACAAATGCATTAGAGGATATGTTTAAAACGCTGGACTGGAAAGGACGTGGCATCAACATCAACGGCGAATACATCTCACACTTGCGATTTGCAGACGACATCGTCATCATGGCCGAAACGTTGCAGGAACTACAACACATGCTTAACGGCCTAGCTGATTCTTCTCGACGCATCGGTCTGCGGATGAACCTGGACAAAACCAAGGTTATGTACAACGAACGTGTCGTCCCGGAACCGATTGCAATACAAGGCAGTGCTCTCGAAGTTGTTAAAGAATACGTCTATCTCGGGCAAACTTTACAGACAACAACTTCGAGAAAGAGGCCAACAGAAGGATACTGCTGGGCTGGGCTGCATATGGGAAACTACGCCGGGTCTTTACGTCGCCAATTCCGCAATCTCTACAGACGAAAGTCTTCAATCAGTGCGTCCTACCCGTCATGACTTACGGAGCCGAAACGTGGACACTGACGGTAGGGCTGGTTCACAAGTTTAAAGTCGCTCAGCGGGCTATGGAAAGGGCTATGCTCGGTGTTTATCTGAGGGATCGTATTCGAAACGAGGTGATCCGGCAGAGAACCAAGGTAATCGACATAGCCCACCAGATTAGCAAGCTGAAGTGGCAGTGGGCCGGCCATATCAGTCGCAGAACCGATGACCGTTGGGGTAGACGAGTTCTGGAGTGGAGACCGCGTATCGGCAAGCGTAGCGTAGGACGCCCTCAGACAAGGTGGAGCGACGATCTTCGCAAGGTGGCTGGCAAGAGCAGGATGAGAGTGGCCGCGGATCGTGCTCAGTGGCGTGTTCTTGGAGAGGCCTATGGCCAGCAGTGGACGAGTATAGGCTGATGATGATGATGATGAATGTTATGTCCTTTGAAATTAGTTCATATTATGTCTTACTAGCGGCCGCTCGCGGTTTTACCCGCGTGGTTCCCGTTCCGAAAGTAAGTATACAAAATTAACCTAGAATTATTTACGATTGTATTAGTTGTTCAGAGTAATATGTATAATAATAGACGATAACAATAAAAGAAGATAAGTTAAGTATCAAAATGATAAATTCAAGTACCTACACAAAACGTACCTTTAGCTTAAAATTATTGCCATAATAAAACTTTTAAAAATGGACCGCATCACGTTTCGTTGGTCAGACTCTATCTTCAACCACTAACTGGCACACATGGAGGTACAAGGTAAAGCTTTTACTTAAAAGTACTCCGGGCACGCTGGAAGCAATTGAAGGCAAGTTAATTAAGCCAAAAGATCCTGGTGGAACGGCAAAACCTGAAGATGTACAAAAATATAATCATGAAATGCAAAGAAACATTTCTGGTTTTTCTTTAATAGTGGGAATATCGGGGTAAAAAGTAAAGTGTTAATCCAGGTTATAAACAATCTATATGCCGAATTTCATCCAAATCCATTCAGTAATTTTTACGTGAAGGAGTAACAAACATCCATCCATACTTACAAACTTTCGTTTATAATATTATAAGGAAGTAGGATATATGAAATGATACGCACCCGAAAGATATAAGTTAGCAAAGAAGACGGAAACTGGTGGGCCGAAATTTAAGAAGTTGATATACCTACCTAATTTAAAAAATTGGTCATATTTTTATTTCTAGGTACTGATACACAATTTGGAAGCGGAGATGTTGAAACCGATCAAACCGCTTGGGCCATGATTATAGATAGATAGATATGGCCCATGTGTGCTATTGTCGACGTGGGAAGGCCCAGCAGTGGGATTCTAAAGGCTGATGATAAAAGTCTGCATTAGTAATCGCTACCTGGCATAGTGGCAGAAACACCTCGCCGATAGAGTCGTCTCTCGAAAACCGGTCGTAGTCGAACACGTGGAGGTGTAGCACCTGAAATTAAAAAAAAATACAGTTTAAATTTTTAACCGAGTCGCGTAGCGGTGAAAGGTTCCACCGCCTCGTTTCCCTTGGGTGTCATAAAAAGCGACTTAACCCCTCAGTCTTAGATTTATTTGACAGTTTTTTGACACTAACTGTCAACGTCAAATTTGACAGAATCGAGCATAGACTATGCGATATTTTGCGATAACAATATATAAGATGAACCACAGAACCGAAATAACCAAACTTGTTCATACTAAAGTAGTCTGTAAGTCTATGAAAACACGGTACAAAGTCAAGTGTGTTTTTGTAGGTGCGGTCTCATGCGACCGCTTGGGGTTTGGGGGGTAGATTAAAGACTATACATCCAACAGCATAGAGCGGCGATGGGCTCACCACCTGTCAAGCTAAGCAAATGTGCAGTCGCTATTTGGTGAAAAGTGGACTATGGCAGATGACTGCTTTTACGGTCATCATTGCCTATATAGTCTCTGACTAACCCTTCGGGGATAACAGTCGTGATTATATGTATGTAATGTAAGAATACTTGATTTAAATGATGGAGGCGTAGAGTGTCAATTCTTTGCTATAAAGATGGAGGCCTTACATAGGTAATTAATTACTTTTTTACCCTAGACTCAAAGGCTCCTACACATCGGAAGTTTAATTTAAACATTGTATTGCCGCTTTGCAAGTAGATACGCCAGACGAACGCGGCCAAAATATTATTGTGATTTGGAAATCGAGAAAGTTCCAGCCCAGCAAGTTATAACTAGAAACGCAGCGCAAAGAAAGTATTTGCGCACTGAATTGCAGCATGACCTTTTTTATACATGAAGTAAATGCGTTTAAAAATTTCGACAGGTCTAACCAAGATCTTGGCGGCGAACTGGTCATTGCAGCGGATTATGTATGTTTTAATTGTAATAAGTAATTTTTAGTAAGTGTTAAGTTTAATTATTTAATAATGTTTTATAATAATGCTTTACTGTTTTATTGTACTGTATTGTATTGGGTGATACCTATACCTATACCTAACAATAGTTGTAAGCTTCTTGTTTAAATTAATAAATAAATATTTTTAGTACGCTATAGCTGCTTTAGTTTTAATACCTCAATGCTCATTAATAGGCACTTGCTCGGACAGATTTAATCTTACACGACACAACTTTAATGGACTGAGTTTACAAGTTGGCAAATCAGATAACTTGGTTCGTTTTAAACCGGACGACTTATTTTAATATTTTATAATATTCACGGTTTTTGTATTTGAAATGACGCAATACTCGACGTGCCGTAAAATTTATAAGATGACTGCTAGAAACCGCAAGAAACTGCAAGGGCTGGTCAGGTCATGTGTTTTAAACTTAACAAAAATGACAGAAGAAGAATTCGTGTTTTTTCATTTTTAATAATTCATTTTGTGAATTTTAATAGGATAGTCTTTGAGTATCTAATTTATTTTAAAGCATTAACAAAAGAAAAATAAAATTGAAACAATTAAAAATAACAATTATTTACCAAAATAACAATAATTATAATTGGGCCGGCTTGGAGTTAAACAATGGCAATCGTTGCTGTTATGTTTCGTCCGGTGAGCGAAAGTATTCGGATGCCCATCTCTACCCCCTTCCCCTTTCATAACTTAACTTAACTTCATAATTAAACTTCCCTCGTACTCGCTCTACTAACTACCTAAACTCAAGATGTGCGGAGCTGCTGTGGACCTTGCGAAGGCTGCTGCGGAGGAGGCTGCTGTGGGCCTTGATCTACCAACATCACCATATACTCTTGCTGCACATAGATCTGCTAGGACTGAGCGTCATGAGAGCCTCCCGTCAACGATGGCAGCTCGCACAGTTTCCTCGGGTCATCTCCGAGAACAATTTGTCGTTCGTCTTCGAAGTTCAGTGCTGTTTTTGTGGAAATTAAAACTCCTACTACTCGTAATTCCTTAAGGCCGGCAATGGGTGACTCTGACTCTCTGGTTTTGCGGGTGTCTATAGACGGCGGTGATTACTTCCCATCAGGTGACCAACCTGCTCGTTTGCTTCATTCTCACATAAAAAATTAAAAAGAATCACGGTGTGTTAGGTACTAATCTCTCAGTGTGTTGTTTTTATTGCAATAAAGAATATTTTATCTTTATCTTTACGATTATAAGATCAGATGGAAATCTCACCCGACTCTGCAGCTTCTGTATGGGGAAACCCTCGAAGTAGAATGTTTCATTCCACCTCGGGTTGAGGGTCCTCCGCTTGATCTTGGTTTCCAGCCGATGCTTTTTGTCCGGCAGCAGCGTGACCCTCACGTACGGGTCTGATGTGCCACTCAGATCTTTGGCAGGAAGCTCCTTACCCTGGAAAGATAGAACACAATTACTGTAACGTACTTTCTGATAGTTGATGATAGAAGATGATAGAAGAAGTGCTGTGCTGGTAGCGGCTCATTAATAGTAACTACCACCCCATCTCTTCCCTTGGGTGTCGTAAAAGGCGACTAACGGACTATGCACATACATCTAACAACATAGAGCGGCGATGGGCTCACCACCTGTCACGCTGCGCAAATGTGCCGTTGTAACTTGGTGAAACGTGGACTATGGCAGGTGGACTGCTTTTGCGGTCCTCATTGCTGTCCCTGACTAACTCTTCGGGAGAATAGTCGTGAATCTATGTATGATGATAGAAATATTGGATCGGTGACGTTCTCGTTAAAGTTCCGGCCAAGAGTACCCTAAACTGAAGCAGGCCTATATCCAGCAGTAGGTGATTTCAGAGTGAGATGATGACATTTTTAACTTTATTTTTTTTCCTTTTGTAATGCTTTAATAAACTCCTTTTTTTGTGTTGTTGTTGGTAGTAATTTACCTCAGAGTAGTTTTTTTGAGTTTTAATTACACATCTCTTTTCTTATTATGAATAATCAAAATTTTATTAATTGTGTACTGCTGGCACCCTTTAACTATGACAACGTCTTACTTGACCGCCACAGGTCAGGCAGTGCGTAGTGTGGGGTCACAGAAAATCTCAGCCTCATCGAAAATTATGCTTATATTTAGCCACCTGTGTATTTAGGTAGCACTATATTTTTCCATTGTATTTTTAAGTTTGTAAGAAAGCATTTATCAAATAAATTTATTTGTATTTGTGCATTTAATTTGTGGAGGAACGAGCAGTTAGATGCGTCTATCGTAATATTGTACAGAACAGACTAGACGCTAGCACTGCAACCTACCATAAAATGAAAACAATCCTTTAATATAGTTTGAACTTTGTCACTAGGGCAAAAAGGATCAGTATCAATTGGATAAAAATTACAGTTTATGATAGGTTAATCTACAGGCGTTTGTTTGTAATATTTATTGTAAGCTAAAAAAATAATACCAACATTTCGTTACAATGTTTGCTGATACAATTATATAGGTACTTCGTGAGCGACTTTGTGTACCGTTCAAATAAAATTATCTCGCTATTTAATATTGGCATGTGAAATAACAATCAAATTTTATGTTTGTTTCGAATGTGAACAAAGTGTGTGTGTTGATATTTGTTATCTTTTATCTTTATTTTTTATTACTGCGCATGCAAAGGAGTATACGGCCCGTCTGATAGTGCGCGGCCATCTTGCCCATGCAATACGCACTCTGAAGCTTCAGTTCCCATACCTCTATGTTCTAATGCCATTGGATCTGGAACCCTTTATACTGGAACGCATAAAATAATATGCTGCTTTGCTTGGTAGTTAGTAAACCGGTATTACGGTGGTCATCATCCGGTCGTATTCTAGGAATAATCTTCAGATAGATGATGATGATGATGAGGTTATGGCCCAATATTTCCATGTGTGGGCCATGTGAGAAGACCAGAGCGCCTACTCTTTAAGCCCTAAGGCTGGTTTCAGAATCACGCTGGCCGCCCGCGCGGGTGTAAGCGACTCGGGCCACGAGCTAGGTGTCGTCTTGTACCGTTCCATAGTGACGCTTACCACCCGCGCTGAGTCGCTTCACCCGCGCGGGCGATCAGCGTGACTCTATAACCACACTAAGCGAATCCGAACTTTTGTTGGCCCGTACTTCGTCGTAAAATGCACGCGCGCTTCTGCAGCTGTTTTTTTCACAAGCGATTGGCGCAGTACATGCACACACAGCCATGTGCGACGAATTATGGGCCGACGAAGTTCTGGATGAGGTTAGAGAGTAGGGCCTCTGTGGCCAGCAGTGGAACGTTTATAGGCTGATGATGGAGTTACAATAGACCAGCTGTGTGGTGGTGGCTCATTACTACCTACTACTAATACCTACCCATATCTTCTTTTGGGAGTCGTAATATGCGACTAAAGGACTAAACACTTCACATACATCCAACGGTATAAAGCGGTGAAGGTCTCACTATCTATGACGCTGAGAACCGTGCAGTTGTTTTTAGGTGAAACGTGGACTGTGGCAGTGGACTGCTTATGTGACCCTCATTGCACAGAATAACTAATAGTACTACCGTACAGAAGGTTCACTCTCTAACGACTTTCACGCGAAACTGAAACTTATCGTGTAACCCGAGCGTTCATATTCCGTTAAGCAACGCTGACTTGATATCGATTTGACGTCATGACATCATAGAGTGTAGGGTTTACACGCGCGCGCAGGGATTACGAGCTCGGTGTGCGGTGCGCCGGCTCGCGGCAACCTTTACTGCCATACGCCAGGCGGCCTGCCTGGGAGGCGCGCCGACCTAACTAACGTACCTAAACTGCAGAGTGACACCGCCCTGGTAATTTAGTCGTGAGTGTATCTCCATCATCATCATCATCACCATCATCATCAGCCTATACTTGTTCACTGTTCCGTATAGGCCTATCCAAGAGCACGCCACTGAACACTATTCGCGGCTACTCTTAGGCGAATGCTACACGCTCGATATTTATCGGCGATATTTATCACGATATATATAAGAGTAATATTTTGGATCAACTAGGATCCTACACACTCGATATGTATCGGCGTCATTCGGTCTCAATTTTTACACTGGGTAGACGCGTACAGAGGAGCAAGTCGGTGCTCCTCCATCGCTCACACGCCGTATAACACCCGTAGACTGGTCCTTTCTATGATCCACTAAAGAAACCACCAACCAGAACCAATTTATAAAATAAATACCTATTTTTATGTTTTTTTTTTTTGACACTGACAGAATGACGATAAATAACAACTCGAAGACTAGACGCTCGATAATTATCGCGCGATACTCGATATAGATCGTGGATTTCTGGATTTTTAGAAATACAACGATCCGTATCACGATCCGTCGAAACACTGTACTACACAGTCGATAAATATCGTCATCCAGGATCGCGATCCAAATATCGTGATAAATATCGAGCGTGTAGCATTCGCCTTATACAGCTCTTGCCAGCCACCTTGCGAAGATCGTCGCTCTACCTTGTCTGAGGGCGTCCTACGCTACGCTTGCCGATACGCGGTCTCCACTACAAAACACGTCCACCCCAAAGGTCATCTGTATGTATGATGAAACACAGTTACCTGAATGATCCTTAGTATCAGTGTGGTGTTCTGGAAGTCGTACTCGAGCGAGAAGTGGATCTGGCCGACGTTCTCTGACGGCTCCGAGTTGTCGATGTACATGTCCACCAGCGATATGGAGCGGTTCTGCAGAAACGCCATCTGTCAGCAATCGGCGACACTTTAAAGTGGTGCCCGGTGTGGTGCATTGCAAATGGCAGGCGCGTTTGGCGGTGGTGGTGGTCATATTGGGATTATAATTTTTTATGGAGAATTTAACTCAAATTAACTTTTTTAACCATTTAACGGTCATAGCATGTGCAAATTTTTCATTGGTTTTCGACCTTATCTCAATTGCATAAAGTTCAAAATTTGGTGGGAATATACATCCCTCTGCCCGTTAAAGGGTTAACAAGAATCATACAGTACAACAAGGCGGGTGTGCCTGCGCCGCGCCTCTTGACGGTAATTAACAACACGACCTCTTCGTTTTGTATGAAAACGTTTTAAAGTAAGTTAGGCACATTATAAAATTGGTAAAGAAATAGCTGATTTGATAACTGTTTTAGTTTTACATTATTATAAAAGAGTATTTTGTAACTTTATGTTTACTTGTAACAATGATAAACCCATAACATTTTCACCATCACCAAACAGCGATCCGCCTGTAACGAAGTCGAAATCGTGCACTAAAAATAATCTGTGAAAATAAACAGGTGATATCAATGTTGATTTTTTTTAAATTAAAAATATACACATTTTTTACTAGGTAAGTATATTGTAATAGGCAATGTACAACAACATCATGTTATAATTATAATGGCCATTATTACAAAGTAAAATATATACAGGTTTCCAAATAATCAACATTAAGAAACAAAAAAAGGTGAAGTTTTAAATTATAGCGTTTTTATAAAATAAAATAAAAACACTGCTGTCTTGTGACTTTCAATAAGTTTGTGTCTACTTTAATATTTTTAAAAACTATAATAAGACAAAATGAAATAATTGCACATGAGTAGGTATACACGTAACACTTGAAATAAATATGTACAAAAGTTTTAAAATCAAAATTGACATCAAAATACATTTTAGAGTTATTAATCAGTTATATTAAATCATTCATTGGTAAGTGGACTTTTAATAAGAAATATTTTCTAAATATTTAATTTAGTAATAATATAATATCTCTAACATGCAATATTATCACACAATATACTTATTTACATTTGCCTATAAAATTATTTGATTTTAATTTAACGCAATTATATAAAATACAATAAGTTATGAATACTATTATTTGTATTTTTACTTGACTGCAAGTTGCGAACGATATTATTAATTTGATATATTGTACATTTAATAAAATCAAAGAAATGACAATAATTATAACTTTAGCAAATTTTTAAAAGCATGATTGTATCTAAATAGATTTATATTCAAACTATGCTAAATCTATGCACTCACACTAAATTATCTAAAAAGATTTTTATGATGCGATATGAGATATAAAAAGATTTTTAAGAAAGAAACAAGTCTTTTCATATCTTATGTCACAGAAAGAAAAAATGCAATAAAAAGATAAAAAAAATTGCAGATGAATCGTGCTTTGTTCATATTTACATCTTTTTTAAAGTGTCGTTATTCTAGGGTTGCTATTTCTATTCTCTCATTGGCTGTGTAAAAACCGTGTTTAGAATAATTATACTAAATTGTGAATCAAACGTCACTCCAAGTCAAATGTGGTGATAAATAAAAAATCACTAATTTTGAAAAGCTTCGTGTATTTTGTGGTTATTGAAATTCTAATTATGTACAAAAAATAAAACCCAGAAGAACTTTTTGCATTATTTAAAATAATTATTACGAATAATAATTATCAACTATTAAAAGCGATCTCACTCAAAATCCGAAGCACTCAGTTTATATTAAAAAGAAAAATCTTAAAAATCTCTCTGTAAAGCAGAAAATTATAAATTAATTATAAGTAAGCTATTTTTTGCTAAATGTATTTGCTTTTTAAGTTTTTCTATTTTGTTCGTATACAACCTCTTCTACCTACCATTTTTGAAGGAGAAAGCATGGAAAAGGAATCCATAGTTAAGAGATATCACCAAAATAAAATGAAACAGAGAATACAACGAACTAAGGACACATTCACGAAAAAAGGACAGTTTTTTATTTATTATTTAAAACACCATATATAGTTCTAGACAATATAATTGTAAAGATTTAATGTCTTTCTTGTTTTCTATTAATTATTATCACAATGCTTTTAATTTCTAAAAGATATTAAAATACATTGCTTTTTTTAAAACTGTTATTAAGCACATATTGTTTTAAATCGTCGCCATTTTATAATTTCACTTTTTAGTCGTCCATTTTGTTACTCCGACTGACAATACTGAAATCCGTTTGTTTTTTCTTATTGTTAGGATGATAATTAGCGTCAAGCTATCGGTACAAAGTATTTATCTCTCGTGATGGGATGATTGTGATGTAGTCGATAATGTATTATACAAATACACGTTATTGTGATCGAAACCATTAAATTACATACAGATAAAAAAGTTTCCTTTGTTATACTTTGTTAAAACTTATTGACAGTAGATTGGTTCGTAAATAGAGAAACTTTTTAGCACCTGTAAAAACAGTAACGAGTTATCTTTCAAAGAACTTGTTATGGAATAGCAGCAGTTTCAATTAAATCATTGACTGCAGTATTATGCAGTCAATGATTTAATTATAAATATTAATAATAATATATTTATATAGAGTAACGTGCGTTTACTTGTACATTTTGCGTGTAGAGCACATTTTACGTTTTGCACATTCTGAGTATTGTACGTGTGTATTTTGTGTTTTGTACTTATGCTCCGAAGGGGTATAGCGAATCACTAAAGGAATTCTACCAACCTCTCTTCCCCCTTGGGTGTCGTAAAAGGTGACTAACGGACTAAAGACTACACATACAGTCGCGGTAGTTTCCGGCCGACCACTTTCCGGCGATATTCGCTTGCACACGATCTACGCGCACGCTACGGTATGTACGAGCAGTCGGAATGGAGCGCAAGTAGGGTTACTCACCATTTAAGAATTTGAAAAGTCCTGACATAAAATAAAGCCTGACATTTAATTTTTTTTTAGATAAATCGAGCTCGATGGCGCAGCGGCAAGCGCGTTCGGCTTGCGAACTTGCCCGTTAAGCAACTTTTGCTTTGCTTTCGGTCGCTGGATGGGTGACCAAACTTAAAAACATCTGAGCTTCTCCGTGTTTCGGAAAGCACGTTAAGCCGTTGGTTCCGGTTGTTGTCGTAAGATGACAGTCGTTAAAACCCACCAACCCGCATTGGGCCAGCGTGGTGGGTTGTGGCCCAATATCCTTCCGTGCATTGTCCACGTGGGAGGCCTGTGCCCAGCAGTGGGACGTTCATAAGCTGATTATGATGAGATAAATGAGAAGTTAATAAAGATTAAAGATTTATTTGATATTACTTGATGGTTAAACAAACTTACCTGAAGTGAAGTTTGACCGTAATTGTACGAGACGTTGCATCCGAAGAGATTTATATTCACAAGGTAGTCCACTCTTCAATGTACCAGGCATCCAACACATATTAAGAGCTATCGAAAAGAAATTTTATTAAAAAAACATAAAACGTTACCCATAGTATAGACACAGGCGCCATCTAGTGAATACCAACCGAGTGCACGAGTTTGTCACCCGCGCTGTCATCGTCATTCACTTTTAGAGCTTTTTTGCAAAATTAATTTATATGGGGCCAGCATGTAAGGGAAGGGAGGGATCTTTATATAAATCTCTTCGGATGCAACGTCTCGTACAATTACGGTCAAAATTCACTTCAGGTAAGTTTGTTTAACCATCAATTGTACTTCGACGTTGCATCCTCGAGATTTATATTCACAAGGTAGATGTTTAGAACACAAATTTTGCGAAATAATTTAAGTACCTATATGATTTAATTCAACTATTATAATTGAGTATTTACGAGTATAACCGATTAAATATTATTAGGTACCATATTAGTACAAACCAGTATGAAATATTATAATATTATAATGAATGATATGCTAGAAATTAATCAATGTAAATAGCCGCTGCAAAGCATTATCGTCATTCTCAATGGTAAGGGGTCGATTGTAAAACAGTGCAAACACCAGAGAATTACCAGTCCATCCTGCAGTTATTGAAAGGCCTTTTCTGTTTGCTGCCGAGGTGGACGTAGACGCGTGTCTTACACGTGTGCGCTGAGAATAAAGAAGTGTCAATGCCGCTGTTAAATAGGGTGTTTTTAAACTAACGACTTAATGTAGAACTAGTTACATTATGAATAGGCTTCAGGTGAGCAATAACCTTTCCGTTCTAGGTTTATCTCTGTAAACTTTAGTCATATCTAAGTAGGAGGTAATGTTTTTGCAGGGCAGATCTCTATCTTATTTAGAAAAAAATGGTATAAATAAACAAGGCGGTCGTCGCCCTGGAGCAGATGTTTTAATTAAATCATCCACAATGGTTTCGACATAGTTATTATTTATTTTAAAATTAGAAATTTGAAGATAACGTCTGTACTCGTTGTGCGGTTGACAATGCGAGCAGAGTTACTATTTTTTTAGTAATAAACTCCAGAGCAAGTTCCTCATTTGGATATAAATTACTAAGGTGATCGATTACAATCATTGGATCTCACGTCTCCGAATATTTCAGATGACTAGGTTAAGTCCTGTAAATACCTTTAAAAAATCGAACAACTAAATCAGCTTCACTATAACGTTTGCCCTAAATAGCTAGAGCAGAACGATGCATATTTAATGAACTACAACCAATTTTTGCTGTTAACAGTTAACCGTAAGGAATTTTGATTGAATTGGAAGTGGGGAGTTACAGAAATCAACTTTATAAATATCACAATAACTCCACCATTTCGTAAAAGCGACATTGTATTGTTTTAGTGAGGATGTAGACAATGAGGAAATCATCACCTCGATGGTTTCATTACATAACGATTGTCTTTGAAATGCTTTTCTGATAATTTGTATGCTACCAGGATAAGTTTCTTGCAAAGGGGGTGCTGGGTCCTGAAAGGTGATAATAACATATCGTCACTTGGGCCGAAGTATATTGGTGGTAAGCTACTGAGGTAAGTAGGGGATACCAGGGTTGACTCGGCCAATACGATACGACTAGTACACCAGTGGCTTCGTCGTTAATTATTTTCCTGAAGCATTTTAATATGAGCGAGAAAGGGGGAAAAGCATAAAAATAAAATATATTCCAATTTAAGGTGAATGCATCTATGTCAAAGGCGTAGGGGTCTCGTTGCCATGAGACGTATTTATTGCATTTATAATTTTGGTAAGTAGCAAAGAGATCTTTAAGAGGTGTCCCAAACGATTGAATAATTTTTTCGAACACAGGTGCCGACATTTGCCATTCTGTATCGATATTCATACGCTGTGACTCCATAACCGCCTCGAAGTTATCTTTAGATTTTATGTAGGATGCAAAGACAAATATTTTGCGTTTCTCGCACCATTGCCATAGACGACAAGTGATATTATTTAAAGGAACTTATTGTACTCCACCCATTCTATTGATATTTATTTGTTCAAGAATGCGTTTTCGTTTTCCTATTGGCAATTGCAAACACATATTTTCAGAATTTAATTCAAAACCGAGAAATTTTCTAGTCTTTTGTGGTTCCAAGTTACTCTTTTTGAAGTTTTATCAAAGCCTAGATTTTGTAATAAACAAACAGTTTCGAGAACAAAACTTTTACATTCTTCATAAGAATGACCAAGGCACAAAATCTAAATATATTAGAATTAAAAAACCTCTGTTTCTAAGATAAATCCGGTAGATAGACCGGTTTCATGAGTTTCGTAAAGACATAATAAGGTGCTGAACTAAGTCCAAACGGTAGGCACTAAAATTCATACGTATTACTTTTGTGTCCCAAAAATTTGAACCTTAAATACTTTTTGTAGTTTTCATTAATAGGAACTAAAGAAAAAATACGCGTCTTTGATATCAACATTGGCCATATAACTGTCTTGGAACAATAATTTGCTTGCTGTCCGTATGTCCTCCATTTTAAAGTGGTATGAGGCGACAGATAAATCTGGACGATCCATCACTTTTAGGTGTTAAGAATATGGGAGAAATAAATTGGTCTTTGACATCCTCTCATATGCATATTACTCCAGACTGGCACAAGTCAGATATAGCTGTGATTAACTTACTTATTTCAGCCGAAGAAAAGTTAGGAGTGATAGGTTCAGTAGCTTGCTTTACAGTATTATTAAATGGTATTTTGTAACCCGTAACGTACTGTCAGACTACCGGGTCATTTGCGATTGAACACCAAGTGTCAACAAAAAATAAAATTTATACGTACAGCGTGTAAGGTTACCTTGGTTGTTATTTACGCAACATCGCGACCGTTTAGAATAAAAAGGTTCCAACTAACAATTTAGTCAAAATTAAAGATATGACATAAAAAGGTTCCATTTGCTTAATACTAACGATATTTCAAACTCCTAGCGCCATCTGTTGCATAATTATTGAAACTAGTCTGCGTAAAAGTTCTAAGTGAAACCTATTTCTAACAAGAATTATTTAAGAAGGTTCTATTTGGCAGTAAGGACCCTTTTTTCCCATAAGTGTTAATATATCGTAGTGTTAGTAATTTAATAAAGTGAACTTTTTTAAATGGTAGCATTCAGGTTTTTTCGTTGACAATGACTAAAAAAACGTAAAATGTCATCTGATGACGAATTGGATCCCTACGAAGGGGAATCAATCGTCAGGATCTTCATATAAACCGAGCGAATCAAGCGAAAGGTACGTACTTAATTCCTCCTTATTTTCTGTAATACTTTGCTGATTACAAAAGATTTTGTAGGGGTTGTATCGAGTTCTTACCTAACATCAAAATCTTTACATTTTTAGCAAAGAAGACCCAGAAGAACGAATAATTAGCGTAGAAGCTATGATTCACAATGAAAATTTCGTGAGAACTTCTCAGCAAAGGTATGTTTTTCAAACTATACAGAGTTCTGAGAGCCGAGTGTAAGTTTGTAAATGTGCAAACGTTACTATCGCGTTTGAGTTAAGAGTTATGATTCGCGATCTTATTTACTTAGCTTAAGATCTATCTGTCAAAACTTAACTCAAACGCGATAGTAACGTTTGCACATTTACAAACTTACACTCAGCTCTCTGAGGTTTTCCTGTTATATGTATGTATTCAAAAAATAACGTACCTAACAATGTTTTCAGCTGCACGGACCAAGACAGACAGCCAATGGAATCCCCAGTTCAACTAACATCATCAGCAATTACAATAATATTAACTTTTACAGGCAGTGGCGTATTTTAAGATTCTGCGCCCTGGGCCTGTAAGGTTTGCCGCCCCATAAATTAACGGAAAAAAGCAAAAAAATAATAATAAAATAAATCCAATCCAGCAGTATGTTGTGGTCTTTGTTGACGTGGGCTGAGAATGATGATAATAAATGAAAAACTAAAAAGGCTATACAAAGAGTTAACCCTTGGGGTGCCTGGTCGGTAAAACTCACACGGCGTGTTTAGTGGATCTGATAAACCCGTTAATAAAATATTATACTTATGTATAATTTTATACGATAGAAAATAGAAATTTTGGAATGCATATTTTCTGTTATTTTTAATGATATATTTACATAATAAAACCATATATATAGGTACCTATATTAAGTGCACATAGTGCTATTGAAAAAGCAATGCGTTCATCGGAGATTTATTCACCTATTGGTTTAGTAAGGCTTCTGAAGACAATAAACACAAAAGTACCTTTTTAGTGATTCAAATGCTTGAAAGTGATTTCAAAGATTACAGTTCTGTAGCAAAAACAATGAACTTTAAACAAGTTCCATTTACAATTGTTTGCAGCTTGAAGTTTACACAAAACTTGTTTCAAGTAAGCTTTCTTTCATCATTCACACATTCCTTGTATAGAGTTTGTAATTTGAGATCAAAAGACCGACCAACAAGAATTCAACGCGCCACAGAGGTTAACATTGAATTGACACCAAAACCATACAGAAATCCTCCAGGGATATCTAAAGAAAAAAAGGCTGATATTAAGTCTATGCTTATGCTTAAATATATGCCCAGTCAAGATCAAAAATATTTTAAAAGTTTGTTAAAAATATATATAAGAAGCTAGACAGTGTTAAAATATAATAATATAATTAAATAAGAGGCTCTCGGTTTATAAGAGAATATAATATACCTATTTTAGGTATAATAAAGTTTAATATGATATAAGAATAATAAATAATATAATGTTACAAGATGTCAGAGCATTTTAATTAAACCATTTTTGATTATTTTTGTTTTGTTTTATTACCATACCTTATAAAACTGAATAGAAAAGAGTTCAACCATAAATGAATAAATCACTATGTGGTTCAACTCAATAACATCATCATATTCAGCCCACTACTGGGTATAGGTTCAACCCTTAACTCATTTAACTAAGGTTTAACTACATTTCGTATATGGATGTTTTATTAAAAAAGGTTCTTTGAGCTTATGAAACTCTTTTAAATTACAAATTACACCTCTGACAAAATTTAATAAGGTTCTAACTCACATTTCAGTCTTTAATATTTCTTATAATAACACAGCTATAAAAACAGAATCGTTTATTTAGATGTACCTTGAATCAATGTAAAATTTATTACAAACAAATATTTTGATATCTGTAAAGGTACTGAAGTTATAGCCATTCAAAACTTTACGCGCGATTTTCTCGGAATGTGTGTTGGAGCACTTACAACCTTTTTATTCCAAACGGTCGCGGTCTGTATGACGGTCTTACTGCTGTCGTGGTGTGATAGCGGGCGAACGTCGGTGCTTGCGCTGATCCGGCTGATCGCCTCCGAGGTGGATACGGGAATCTTTGCTTCCTCCCACCCGGCCTGGCAACCCATGACCTTGTTGCTTGGATGGGTCTTGCCACTTTCCCTGCTGGGCGACGTAGTTCTTAGTGAAGTTGACGGTCCAATGTTGTTAGTATTCCGTATTTGCAAACAAGATTTTTCAGCGGCCTTAGCAGCTTCTATCTTTTCTCCCAAATTTTCTCCAAAAGAGTGTGCGTCTCTTTTAACATCTTGTGTCATTGACAAGAATTTTTTATCAAGAGTAGGCAGGTAGTGTAAGCATTTTTCTATTCATGGTATTTTCAAAATGTAAATGCAGTATAATTTGGCCAACTTCAAACACGTATCAAAGTTGTTGCTAACAGTTCTTTTTTATTATCTTTGTTCATACCATCTATGAGGATTTCCCTAGTGTTTAGAGACCTCTTCTGGTATTTTGGGTCCCAATTTTACCTCCTTCACTTTAGAAACTCCAAGAACGTCAAGAAAATCCGACGATATTGGATTTACAACTGGCAACTCCTCTGCTGCGCTTGGATTAATACGACTAGGTATCCCTAGCGTCCTGGATGGTCTGGGTAAGATCCGGACTGTGTACTTGTGCTACGGTCATGACAGATCGTAAGTCTTTTTCAATATTAGATTTATATACGTCCGTTATTTACGGTTCTTTATTGAAGTCGGAGTCACGAAGCCTTGTGGTAGGCGAGAGGCCTTGCGCAAACGAAGTCATTTGAAAGGAATGATCAAAGAATAGAATTGCCGTAATCACATCACGGTAATACATAAATGTGCAGTATGTAAGGCGGCACTGTAGGATTTAGTAGAAAACACTTGCATACGAAAAAACGCTCCAATAAAAAGATTAGTAAAAAAATAAAATAGAATGTAGGTAACTACTGCCTCGCGCAAACAAAGAGTCATTTGGAAGGAATGACCGAAGAATAGAATTACCGTAATTGCGTCACAGCATAGGGTATGTACCCCTAATATCGATCGTAATCTCGTCACGATACTAGATTTCATACTAGCACTGACCGTAATCACTTCACGGTACTACTAATGTGTTTTTTACTTTTTATTATTATTTAAAAAAGCTAAACGTCTTATGTATTTTTGAAAATCGATAAATAGTTAAAAAGTCAAAAAATGTGGGTAACCACAAATGCACTAGCGAAAGTATTAATCGAAATTAAGAAGGAAACGTACTATGAAATATATTTCAATAACGTTTCTACTTTGAATGTCTCACTAAGAGGTTCTGAGTCGTATATTCGCTAACGAATCACATAGTTTTTAAAAAATCGTTTGTCTTTGTAATTTAATCATAACATCGACAAAATGTAATATTCAAAACACTGACTGACCTGATTTACTTGGCGATCGTCGTTTACGCAGTTTTTCCACATGCGTATATAATGATTATCCTTTCTTCCTTTTGCACATAGTTTTTTGCTACACAAAACACTTTTAGGGTAACGATGTGCGGATGCCCGAACACGAAAAGCGAATGACGATGACAGCGCGGGTGACAAACTCGTGCACTCGGTTGGTATTCACTAGATGGCGCCTGTGTCTATACTATGGGTAACGTTTTATGTTTTTTTAATAAAATTTCTTTTAGATAGCTCTTAATATGTGATGGATGCCTGGTACATTGAAGAGTGGACTACCTTGTGAATATAAATCTCGAGGATGCAACGTCGAAGTACAATTAATATGTAGTTTTGTTACTCATATTCTAAAATCCGGACAATCTAAAGAGCCGTACAAAGACCGCACTAGTCTAAAATTCCAGACAGATGGTAACTTTAAGCGACTTATTTGATATTACTAATTGATATTACTAGTTTTGTTACTATTCATATTCCAAAATCCGGATAAACTAAAGAGCCGTACAAAGACCGGACTAGTCTAAAAGACCAGACATGTCAGGAATAATCCGGACGGATGGTAACCCTAAGCGCAAGCGAATATCGCCGGAAAGTGGTCGACCGACTTCCTCGACTGTACGTCAAACAGCATAAATCAGCGATGGGCTTACCACCTGTCACGCTGAGCACATGTGCAGTTCTAATTTGCTGAAATGTTGACAACTGTGACGGCCTGCGTCCCCACATAATTTATTATCCTCACGTATTGTTAAAGAGTTTGTAAGCGCATTCCTAAACGCGTGTAGATCCGATAAAGATCGATATCCGATAAGACACGGCATCCTCCCTCCAACATCTACGTAGTTATTTTTGTATAAATAGTTTTGTAAGGTTTAGATAATAAGTTAGTCACAATGTAGTCACTGTAAACATACCTACAACATCACATAAAGAGATGCAGTCGTTATTTACCATCGCCATGGAACCCTCCATCACCACAACCTCCCATCATCGTCCGATGGAACAACAACCTTTGTCTCTGCCTAACCTTTGGGGATAATATCTGTGAATCTATATGCAGGTAAATACGTAATTACATAACAAAGGAACCCACAGACCCATATTGGGCCAGCGTGGTGGGTTATGGCCCAATCTCCCTGTTATTCATGTGAAAGGCTATTGTTCATGTGGGACTAGTTGCCCAGCAATAGGACGTTTATATGATGATAATGAATTACCAAACCCATCAACCCACATTGGGCTAGCGTGGTGGGTTGTGGCTAGGCTTGCCAACTCCAAAAAAGGCATTTACGGGATTACCCAGCTCGACATCCGGGACCTGGGTATATTACGCGGGACCACAGAATGGCGTGACACAGCACACTAAGTATAAAATGATTAGTAAAAAAAATCATGTTTTTTATCATTACAAAATCAATACAAATACCTAACCCGAGGGTAGTTGGTACGAGATAGATACTTATATCATATTATCACTGATTTCCGGGACAAAAAGCGTCCAGCAAGGGATCACGGGCAGGACGGCCCAAAATCGAGCCAGAAGCGGGACGTCCCGGAAAATCCGGGACGGTTGGCAAGCCTAGTTGTGGCCCAATATCCCTACGTGCTATTGTCCAAGTGGGAGGCCTGTGCCCAGCAGTGGGACGTTTGTAGGCCGATGATGATGATGATAATGAATGAATTATCAAACAAATAAACAACGCACTTTAGATTCCTCGTAGCTCCAGTCTTACTTTCAAGTACGCCAAAAATGTGGAAGCTCAAATTAATTTGCTAACTTAACAACTGTGTACCTACTTTAAGTAACAATTTCAATATCTTTCAAATCGATATTCCAAACATTTTGATATGAAACTTTTATGCTATGGTAAATACAGAGCTCTGATAAGACCTCTACTTAAGGAAAAGTTTTACATCGGATGGATTCTATTGAATTACATATAAACAACTTATTTTATGTTCTATTAAAAGTAGTTAATACCAGATATACAGACTAGCATAGCTAGACAAGTGGCAACCGCTCCAAGTCGATTCTAAAGCGTTGAACGCCAACGCCTTAGCGTCAAATCACAACTACATATTTGCTTAGTTCGATAGGTGGTGAGCCTATCGCCGCTCTATGCTGTTGGACGTATGTGCAGTCTTTAGGCCGTTAGTCGCCTTTTACGATACCCAAGGGAAGAGAGGAAGTGGTAATATCCTTTCACCATTACGCGACACGCCGCTACGGCACACATACCTCCTGTCAAATTTCTTTAATAAATTTTGTACTTTGTCTCTAGGTAATAAGTATCAAATCGATCGAATAGAGGGGTTGGTATATTCTTTTAATAAGCCGCTTTACCACACGTCTTTTACGTAGCAGTCTTACGGTTGCATAGTAACAATTACATTACAATTACATACAAATTACATGACAGGTGACAGTTTGGCTGCGTTCAGTTCAGTGTACAGTCTGTCTCGCCAGCTTTTTATTTGTTTATGGCATATACGTCTGTGGTTTATGGTGATTTATTATTATTATTATTTTTATTTTATTTAGGTTTATCAGTTGAACGCACAGACTATACGTCTGTGGTTGAACGATGTTTTTTATTTTGTATATTTGTTTTTTATTTTTTATTCTTTGTATAGATAGATAGTGTTTAGTATGTGCATTTTTAATTTATGTACATTTATAAGCATTTAAGTTTTTTACAATATTCAGATATCCTTATTTATAACATTTTCTTATTTATTCATTTATGTAATCTTATTGAAATTAGAAACGTCACCTCGTACAGGCCCTGCCAGAATACCAGCGCCGTTGCGATATGACTTTGTCACACCGTAGCGGCATATGCTGAGGTAGGGTCCTGATTGGCTCGTCACACTGTTGTTTTCTGTTAGTAGCATTTTCTGTACCCTTATGTATTTCACGTCTTTTTTTTTTTTTCTTATTATTCTATATTTTATTTTATTGTGACAGTCAATAAATGTTTTTTCTTTCTTTATTTCTAATTAGGTACTTAATCTGTAATCGTGTCGCGTAACGGTGAAAGAATACTTACACCTCCTCTCTTCCCTTGGGTGTAGTAAAAGGCGACTAACGGACTAAAGACTGTACATACATAAAACAGAATAGAGCGGCGATGGGCTCACCACCTGTCACGCTGAGCACATGAGCAATCGCTATTTGGTGAAAAGTGGATTATGATGGCAGAGGTCTGCTTTTGCAGTCCTCATTGCCTGGTCTCTCACTGACCCTTGTGATTATATGTATGTATGTAAGTATATATGAATGTATGTAATATGTAATTTTCTTCATTTGTATAAATACACGCAAACGGTACCTATTCCAAACATTTTCCGACATCAATGTAATTTCTTTTTGTAGGTACTTGATTCTATCGATTTTACGTCAGAGCTGTCGAATAACTCAGAACCCAATTTGGGTGTACAATGGTGGCGTAGTGTTTGACGTTAATCCGTTAAATTGAATCAATCAAAAATTAATAAAAAATTTAGACATTTCAAAAATGCTTACCTATATAATAAGTTTACTTGAATAAAGAGATTAAGAGATTATGATTTGAATTCATTTGAATAGCTCTTGTAAAGTGGCTTTCAGAGAGGTTAAACCCTAGTTGTAGCTGATCCGTACACTTTGTTGTTTTAAAAATTGATTGATACTCAGCTGCTCAGGAACAAGGCAGTGTAGCAGCTAAGGCTTTTGCTGTCCTCATTGCCTAGTCTTTGACTTTTATAGATTAAGATTTATGAGAAATTATTATGTCGTGTGTGTACCTATGTATGCACGAAAAGAAGGTATAAAGATATAATCGCGACTATTGTCCCCGAAGGGTTAGTCAGAGACTAGGCAATGAGGACAACAAAAGCAGTAATCTACCATAGTCCACTTTTCACGAAATAGCGAATGCACATCTGCTCAGCATGATAAGCAGGTGGTAAGCGCATCGCCGCTCTATGCTGTTGGATGTATGTGCAGTCTTTAGTCCGTTAGTCGCCTTTACGACACACAAGAGAAGAGAGGGGGTGGTAGTAATCTTTCACCCCTACGCGACACGGTTATTATATTAAATTATGTTATGTTGTAGGTATAAAATGTTTCTCTGATGAATATAGTATTAGTCTCTAGTTTGGTATGTCCTTTGAATTAAATACGTAGGTATCCAAGATATGATTGTGTATTTAACAATATCTTCTGGTACTCTACTACAAAGGTGAACAAGGAATTTTTATCACTTTTAATCTATTTTCCAAACGGCTCAAACATTCTCCCGTCAACATCGTTTTTCTCACGTTCCAGCTGATTGGCTACCGATATAATACATATTATATAATGTTATATTCTATATTTTTCTCTCCTTTTTCCCACTCGACAACCCTCTAACAGTGACCGCCATAAATAATTCAACGCAACGTCAATAAAGGTCAAATGGATCGAAATTTTCCAACCCTCCTTCCGTCCTCGGCAGGACGTTTTAACTTAATATTGCGTTGGGCACTTATTTTGTCTTTCGTATTAATGGAATTGAATTTATTTCACAAGCAAGTGGTGAATTTATCCCCGGATTACCGGTCACTGGAATATAGAAATCCGTATCCGTAATAACCGTGTCTCGTAGCGGTGAAAGAATACTACCACCCCCTCTATTCCCTTGGGTGTCGTAAAGGCGACTAACGAACTAAAGACTGCACATACATCCATCAGCATAGAGCGGCATCACCTGTCACGCTAAGCACATGTGTAGTCGCTATTTGGTTAAAAGTGGACTATGGTAAAGGACTGCTTTTACTGTCCTCATTGACTAGTCTCTGACACCCTTTGGGGATAATAGTCGTGATTATATTTATGTATGTAAGTATGTCTGTGTGTCCTTTTGATTACTTTGTCTTTATTTTGTTATTGTTGGTTTCTGTTATTATGAATTAGTTTTTCTTTATATTTAATGGCGTAGTTGCTGGATTATATACCTAAAACAACAATAAGTATAAAGGTTAATTTACAAAGGGCCAGTTACTTAGTATTATATATTCAGAGGCAGCTCACTGAATGCAGAATAAATACGAAGTCCGGTGGTCACAGCAATTACGCCGCGGTTTTAGTTAAGTTAAGCGTTCCGTGCATAAGGGTACAACTCCTAATAAAATTTCGATGTGGTAACATTCAACTTTATTTTAAACTAGCGGCTGCTCGCGGTTTCACCCGCGTGGTTCCCGTTCCCGTAAGAATATCGGGATAAAAAGTATCCTATGTGTTAATTTAGATTATAAACTATCTGTATGCCGAATTTCATCTAAATCCATTCAGTAGTTTTTACGTGAAAAAGTAACAAATATCCATCCATACTTACAAACATTCGCGTTTATAATATTAGAGTAGGACTAGTCGATCCGACAGACGTACTGACTAAATTCTGCCACGAACGCCATCAATCTATACTAATATTATAAAGAGGAAAGATTTGAATGTTTGTTTGTTGAATAGGCTCCGAAACTACTGCAATGATTTAAAAAATTCTTTCTCCATTGGGAAGCTACACTATCTCCGGGTGACAGAGGCTATATAATATTTTCAAAAAAATTAGGGATCCTTACTAAAACTCTAATCAATTTCTTACATCGCGTGCGCTACGAAAACTATTGATGATAGAACAAATGCGATGTAGGCGTCGTCACTGGGGTATGAGAGGAGAGTCATTTTGAAAATTCGTCACGGGGTACGGGGTCCACGCGAACGAAGTCGGCGGCGATCTGCTAGTAATAGCTAAAGCGATTGGCTTTTTGACAGTTGTAACAATAAAATATGAAATATGTCGGAAATGGTAGTTCATAATTTAACGATAATTATCCAATAGTTTTTTTTATTAAGATAATTTGTAAATATTTTATTTTTACAAAATAAATTTGCGATTTTTTTATCTGTGGATTACAAGACCCGAAACACGGGCGGCAAGGGGCGGCCATGATAGAGCTTCATGTGATGTCACATTTCACAAAATTATAAAAACTGTCTGTCAGGTTTCAAGATAAGTTTCTATATTTATTCAAAATGTGACGTCACATAGCAAAATGTCACGTGACCAACCGTTTTCGCACGAAATTTGAAATCAATAAAGAAAAATATGTTTTTTTTTGTTAAATAAAGGTTTTTTCGATAAAGAAAATATTGTACGGGGTATAAAATAAGCGTTTGTAATTTTTTAAATACTTTTTCGAAAACTGTCAAGTAGCCAATTAAAAGTAATCCGAAGTGGGGATAGAAGAAATGACGGTAACCTATGTATCGCACGTCAGTAAAAAACAGTGTGGTATATCGATTCATTAAAAGAATACTACCACCCCCTCTCATCCCTTGGGTGTCGTAAAAGGCGACTAACGGACTAAAGGACTAAAGACTGCACATACATCCACAGCATAGAGGCATAGAGAGGCGAAGGGCTCACCACCTACCACGCTGAGCACATGTGCAGTCGCTATTTGGTGAAAAGTGGACTATGGTAGAGGACTACTGTTGCGGTCCTCATTGCCTTGTCTCTGCATGACTATATCCCCTTCGGGGATAATAGTCGTGATTAATATGTAGGTATGTATGTGTACTCTCTTCCCATGGGTGTCGTAAAAGGCGACTAACAGACTACAGACTGCACATACATCCACGGCATAGGGGCCGTCCATCAATCACGTGAGGCTCGAAAGTGGGGGAGGGGGTTCGGCAAAAATCACGAAATATCACAAGGAGGGAAGGGGGGTGTAGTAAGATATCACGTGTATTTGTTTTTTCGTCAAATGCGCGATTTCTAAACCAAAAGCGATGTGTAGTATGACCACATGAATAAATAAGTTACTCATGCGGTGTGGACCTTGACTCGCCGCGCCGTGTAAGTATCTACTATTTTTTATTCTGTGGCGCCGTTGCCTAGTTCCAGAATAAAATAAGATTATACCTACTTTATACCTGTATTTAAAGATACTATTCTAAAAACCTCTCACCAAGAAAGAGGGGGAGGCTAAAAAATTCTAAAAAAACATCACGTGATTGCCCCGACGGCCCCATAGAGACATAGAGAGGCGATGGGCTCACCAGTCACCACCTATCACGCTGAGCACATGTGCAGTTGTAATTTAGTGAAACGTGGACTATGACAGTGGGATCTTGTGCGAGCCTCATTGTCTTCTCTGAGTCTATGAAAACACGGTACAAAGTCAAGTGTGTTTTTGTAGGTGCGGTCGCATGAGACCGCTTGGGGTTTGAGGGGACCTCCTGCATGACCATATTTCAATGATATACCTATTACCTATGTTGTAGATATCAACGATTTGTGTACCCGTCGTAATGCAATTATATCAACAAGTTCGTTTCACTAATTCAGTGTTTGTTGTATAGTACAAGCACTATTGTGGTACAAGGTACAAAAACTTTAGAAACCAAGGGAACAAACAATTTTTCTCTCAATTACGTACATACCTTATTCCAGTTTGGTCGAATCCACCCTAAGTAAGTATAATAGTATATACTGTATACTGTCCCACTGAAATCAAGTCTTCGCTACAACTTACAAAAATATTTTTAAGTAGGTAGGTACTAGTTTCCCCTAGAAAGTTTAGTAAGTATAATAGTATATCCCGTGTACTGTCCCACTAAAATCAAGTCTTTGCTACAATTTATACGTATTGGCTCAACTACCACGCTTGACAAACGCGGTTTGGTGATCACAAACCTGGGATACGCATCGAAAAATCTGAAACGCCGAAAGGCGAGTCGCCTTTTACGATACCCAAGGCAAAATATAAAAGAAGAATTCTTTTATTAATGATCGAGCCTCCATCACACATTTTGTAAATGATACATACACTACATACAATCACGACTATTATCCCAGAAGGGTTAGTCAGAGACTAGGCAATGAGGACCGCAAAATCAGTCCTCTACCGTAGTCCCTATTCACCAAATAACGACTGCACATGTGCTCAGCGTGACGGGTATTTAGTCCATCGTTGCTCTATGCTGTTGGATATATGTGCAGTCTTTTGTCCGTTAGTCGCCTTTTACGACACCCAAGCAAAGAGAGGGGTGGTAGTATTCTTTCACCGCTGCGCGACACGGTTATACAGTTAATGAATGAAAGGTAAAACCCGCTAACGCCGTTGACTTGCACCAACACCGAATCATTTACAAGGACTCTCGACTGTGGTCTATGAATAATTCATCGGCGCGCCATTTCTGTTGAGATTCAAGTTTTGTTAATACAACAAGAGAATGACGAGTCATACTCATACGACAGTATGAAGTGGCAATGGTCTGCCCCTCTAGACAAGTGGCAAACGCTTGTCTATTCGTAATTCGTCGTACAATGCGCGCTTGCTGCTGTATTTTTTCTAGCAATAGGCACATAATACAGCAGTGTACGACGAATTATGAACAGGCACCTCTGGTCATGTTCCCTCATCAGCTAGCGAAGTGGCAACACGGAATTAGGGTTAACATCCGTCCGGATTAAACCGGACATCTCCGGACTTTTGGACTCTAGTCCGAACTTTGTTCGGCTCTTTAATTTGTCCGGAATTTGAAACATTAGTAACAAAACTAGATAATATTAAGTTATATTAAATAAGTCTTAAATCTTTGTTAAGTGATAAGGCTCTTACACACACACACACACAGGTGCTTTGTCCGGATTTTGGAACATGAGTAACAAAACTACATAATATTAAGTTACTTATATTAAATAAGTCTTTAATCTTTATTAACTTCTCATTTATCTAAAAACAAAATATAAAAAGCCAGTAATGTTTCCATTTTGTGACTAAAAAGTCCGGACTTTTATCGAAATGTCAGGCTTTTTGTCAGGACTTTCCAAATTCCTAAATGGTAACCCTACACGGAATAGAATATTAACTGTTCTGTGAGTGGCAAGGCTCCTACACACATACATTCACTCATGACTATTATACCCAAAGTGTTAGTCAGAGACTAAGCAATGAGGACCGCAAAATCAGTCCTTTGTAATAGTCCACGTTTCACTAAATAACAACTACACATGTACTCAGCTTGAGAAGTGGTGAGTCCATCGCCGCTCTATGCTGTTGGATGTGTGTGCAGTATTTAGTCCGTTAGTCGCCTTTTACGACACGTAAGGAAAAAGTGATAGACTTAGTATTAATTTAGTGTGTGAGAAAATAATAAAATAAACTACCTTTTTGAATAAAGCTATGAAGTATGTGTATGTGCATTTTACTTTTAAAATTTCACTGTAAGAAACTTGTATTTTAAGCCATAAAGAGACATATAATTAAGAATCGGCCATTTTCTTCAAATTGCCATTCTCTAATGGATGAGTACAAAATGTATGTTATTAATTGTTCTTCTTAACATTAATACATGGATCCCTTATATCTAGTGAAGTTGTGTCGAGTCACGCTCTATTTTATCTAACACAACAACGAATTTAATAGGTCGCTCTGGGAGAAAGCAATTTGAAGTAAACCTATTATATCGTTTAACACAAGAGAAGCTTTACATTGAGGTATACATAATGTTACACACTCGTAGTTTTTAATTAGTTAGGCCAGGGCGCACATTCAAGGAACTGGACATTCCAGGCAAATGGACATTAAAGGAACTGCATGGTCATTCAAGGAACTGCACATTCGAGGGACTGGACGTTAAAGGAACTGGTCATTCAAGGAACTGGACATTCGAGGAACTGGACATTCCAGGCAAATGGACATTCAAGGAACTAGACATTTGAGGCCAGAATCTACTTATCACTTGTTTCGGCGACGGGCACCACCTGTCACGCTGAGCATTTGTGCAGTCGCTATTTGGTGAAAAGTGGACTATGGTCTCTACCATAGTCCACTTTTCACTTGTTTTTTTCTTGTTTCACTTTCACACACAGTTTGTTGAAAACATTTTTAAATAACTGAGTTAATGCGATTTTATACTTTCTATAGTGGACTTTAAATCGCAAGAACTCATCTAAATAACCCTTTTTTAATGATTTCAACAAACTATTTAGCTCCCTGTATTTTGCTTTGGAATGCAAAGTTTCATTAAAATTGGCTTATTGGTTTTTAAAAATTTCGACTTGAAAGTTTGTATGGGAAACCGAAATACGTATGCCCTCTTACGCTCACAGGTACGGTAACCGATGAATATTCATACGGATATGTCCACAGCAGCTGTCATGAAACTGTTGTTTGCAGCGCCATCAAAATGGTCGGGACGGGAGGTATCTCTACGAGCAGCGATGATTGAATAGTTTTTTTTAAAGATATTGTGATTTTATTTTTATTTTAATAACCTTTGATTTAAACCGTGTCTCGTAGCGGTGAAAGAATACTACCACCCCCTCTCTTCCCTTGGGTGTCGTAAAAGGCGACTAACGGACTAAAGATTACATATATATCCTAAAGCATAGAGCGGCGATGGACTCACCACCTGTCACGTGCTGAGCACATGTGCAGTCGATATTTGGTGAAAAGTGGACTATGGTAGAGAACTGCTTTTTCTGTCCTCATTGCCTGGTCTCTGACTAACCCTTCGGGGATAATAGTCGTAATTATGTATATATTGTAAATGTACTGTTTACACCAATATAAATAAATATTTAAAAAATTAAACTTTCCTACAATCACACCAAGAGAAGCTTAGATGAAATTCTTTAAATGGTTACTAGACCACGGATAAACATACTTAAAAATCTTAAATACATACTTATTATACATAGAAAACACCCAGACCCGAGACAATTTAGAAAGACAATAATTTCTAAATTGACCCGACCGGGGATCGAACCCGGGACCTCAGAGATGGCGACACCATGAAAACCGGTGTACAAACCACTCGACCAAGGAGGTCGTCGTCGATATGAATGTTATAATTACTATTTATTACTAGTCTCTGACTAATCCTTTAGGGGTAATTGAAGTGAACTTATGTATGTATAACTAAGTAAAGCCTTTTAGTCTTTTCGCCCTCAAAGACATTGCCAAGCTTTTTTTTATCAACTACCGGTAAGCACTTGTTTCTCATCTCACCTGATGGTAAGTGACGATAAGGCCGAAGGTGGCAGCGCGCTTCACCGCTTCACGAGATAACAGCTAACAATGTCTTTCTTTAAAATACCAGAGTATTTAAAAGAAAGACATGTCGTGGTAACAGATTACCTACTTACTTATATTACATTAAATAACATATTAGAATTGTTTAAACTCTGTTGGTTCAAGGTGTGTTAAAATTCATTTTCTTTATTTATGACAAATAGAGTAATTTAAAAATAAATATGGTTTTCTCTTGTTTTTTCATTTGTTTTTCGCACTGTTGTCTTTATCAACAACTAGCGGACCGCTCGCGACTTCATCCGCGTGGAGCCCGTACCCTCCCGAATTTTTAAAAATATTACATGTCACCCGGAGAAAGCGTAGCTTCACAACGGTGGAAGAATTTTTCAAATCGGTCTAATACTTTCGGAGCCTATTCAATGCAAACAAACAAAAAATCAAATCTTTCCTCTTTATAATATTAGTATAGATATACATATAAGGCGACTGCTAGAACCGCAAGAAAATTCAAGGGCTGGTCAGGTCAAGTGTTTTAAACATGACAAAGATGACAAAAAAGAAATTTGTGCTTTTTTATTTTTTATTAAATAATTCATTTTATGAATTTTAATTTGATAGTCTTTGGGTAGGTATTAAATTTATTTTAGAAAATAACAGAAGAAAAATAAAATGAAAAATTTAACTATTATTTACAACGCGCGGGCAGCGGCCGGCCATTGACCCACGACCCGTCTGTTGACCCGTCCGTCGTCAGCTGGGCGATATAAGTACCTACGTTAGTCTGCAATCTTTTTTGTCATTTTTGTCATGTTTAAAACACTTGACTGACCAGAGCTTGAAGTATCTTGCAATTTCTAGCAGTCGCCTTATATATTATTACTTTTGTTGAATCATTAGTGGAAACTTTTAACGCTACTGTAGTATCTATAAATTATTGTTTATATGCATAATAATGAAGTTTCCTTAGCAAAGAAAAAAATAAAAAAAGCAATAAAAATCTGAGTTAGATATTTGCACAAAGAAATGACAGCAATTTGTTTTCAAACATTCTTCGTCAAATTTGGCCACTAGTATAAAGTCACGTCTCCCCAAAACGTTAACTGTTCGACTGAATAATGCAGAAGTGGCCTGGCCAGATTGCAGACCGACTGTTGACGCGCCTCTGAATATTCATTGGCCACGTTATCGTGGACAGATGTGGCCGAATCATAGGTTTGCGCTGACTTGTCTCTTTTTCGGATTGCCTACAATGTAATTGTTTATTTAAATACTTACATATACTTGATACTGACATATACTTACATGAGAACCGATTGATAGTGATTACTTAGGATGTACAGTTTGATGAGACACTGTTCCTTTAAAAACATAAAGTCAACACGTGTTGAAAATTACCAAACTTCTTCGTCTTTACAACTGAATATACTTGAAGTACTATCAACTGCAATGAAGGCCGCAAAAGCAGTCTTCTACCATAGTCAACTTTTCACCAAATAGCGACTGCACATGTCTTTAGCGTGACAGGTGTTGAGCCCATCGCCGCTCTATGCTGTTGGATGTATGTGCAGTCTTGAGTCCGTTAGTCGCCTTAAGGTAGGTATGATTAAATAAAATGATCGTAAAGGGACAATGAAACGAAATCATTTTTCTAAGTTCCCAAACCAAAAGTGTTCCAATAAGTTGTATTTGAACAAGAAAACGATTGAAAAAAGAGAGAAATAAATCTATTCTTATGTCCTTCGGGCCTTACAATACCCAGGGAGGTTATGAATAATTCAAAATTTCCGATAAGCAAATATAATATACAGGGTGTCTCAAGATATAGGGCCAAGCGGAAGCCTAGAGATAGAGCAGCTCTTGGGTCACCCAAATCACCTCTTTGTATGTATGTTCCGCGATTTTCATTAGTTACCGAACTATTAATATTTCGGAAAGTAATGAAATACTTATGCTGTGCTGGTAGCGGCTCATTAATATAATACTACCGTCCCATATCTTCCCTTGGGTGTCGTAAAAGGCGACTAACACACCAAAGACTGCACATAAATCCAACAGCATAGAGCGACGCCGCCTCTGTGGTCTAGTTAACCGCCTCTGTGGTCTAGTTAACCGCCTCTGTGGTCTAGTGGCTAAGCCACCGGTTTCAGACCCAGAGGTCCCGGGTTCGATTCCCAGCGGGGGGTACATCTTTGTGTGCTCGGTTTGGTTGGTGGTAGGGCTGTTAAGTCCGCCTGGCTAGCTACCACCATCTTATCTAAGTCTGTCGCCATAACAACGATGTTTATAGCATTGTTGTGTTCCGGCAGTTTGAAATAAGATAGCCAGTTCCTCAGTGGTTGAGGATTCCGGGTGAAGCGCGCTTTCAGCTTCGGCCTTATCGTCACTTACCATCAGGTGAGATGAAGGCCAAGCGCTTACCCGTTGCCAATAAAAAAAAAACGATGCGCTCACCACCCGTCACGCTGAACACTTGTATAGTGAAGTTATTATTTGGTGAACGTGGACTGTGGTAGTGGACTGCTTTTGCAGTCCTCATTGCCTGGTCTCTGACTAACTCTTCGGGGATAATAGAAGTGATATATGTATGTATGTATGAACCGTGCTATAAATTTATGGAAAACACTAATTTATATACTATTTCGGCCACTATGACTCTCATAGTTAAGCAAAGGTATTTTTTTATATGCGTCTGTAATTAAGGTATGTTTTCATTATATTATATTCAGGTCACATTAACTGAAAAGTATACAAACTAGAGTTTTACAAAAATTTATATTGATTTGGGTGCCCTTATGGCTGCTCTATCTCTGAGCTTCCGCTTGACCCTATTTCGTGGGACACTCTGTATATGGCAAATATAATAATGGAGGGAGAAAAAGAATCAAATCGCCTATATTATTATTGTATTGTAGTATATAAGTAATTATTTAAGTCATAATTTTAAATCTATTATTTGTTGCACTCTAGGTATGTGACTCGACGAATGTATGTAGGTCTATGATATACGCGACCTCACGCGCATGACCTAGTTATAAGTTATTATTATATTAATTAGAAATGTAATGAGTGCGCTCTCTGAATACACGACCATCAAAAAAACAACATCTTTAATTCTGCCCTTCACGATCCTCATACTTCAGTATCTTATTACTGCGCTTGCCACCTGTACTGGGCCAACGTGGTGGGTTATGATGAGTTATGTATGACCTTCGATCACATATAAAGCTATACCACAGTATAAATATGAGCTAAAGCATATTTATACTGTGGCTATACACAATCAACGCTCTAAAAACGTGCGCACAAAAAGATCCTAAGACATGTTTCGGTACTCATTTCGTTTAGTACTGTGCGAAATAAGTGTCAAAATGAGGAAGTGCTCCTTAAAAAATTGCGATTCTGCTAAAACATATTTCATGAACAGTATTAAAATTTTGTGTATTATACGTCAAACTGCCACTTTCCGCTACAATGATGTAGTATAGGATTTTGTCACGCGAAACTACAAATGAAGCAACCTTTTGTTATTATTATTATTATAACTTATTTATGGCTTCGCGTTTAGCATTAAGCCAATTTGAAGTGGTATATATTTTTAAAGTAAATTTAGTATTGTATTGTAGATTGAATTAAAATGGAGTCTCACAACACGTGTTGTTGCTAAAAGAAGACGGAAGGAACTCCGAAGCAACCTATAAGCTGGTGTGTGTGCTGTCACGGGGACGGTTGACATCGCAATGACGGCCGATCGGCTTACCTTTGTGTAAGGGTGTGCTGTACAATTACAATAATACTGGCTTACTTTATACGCGTCACTGTTTAAGTAAGTACGTGACGCGGAGCACTTATTTTTTTTAATCGTCCGTAAATAAAATACCTATTATAATCTCTACGTTGTTCAATGTTACCTGTACGTTGTGGTTTGGATGTGTGTTACAATCGTAGCAAATATGTAGAAAGCTGTGGACTCCCCTCCGGGAGTCGGGAGTGATGTGTGCATGTATTTTTAACGTTGGTTCGTTTTCGTTCCGTTAACACGTTGAGTGCGAAACCAGGGGGGCTATCACGATAAATAATCTCAACTAAAACACAAATGAAACGCAGTCGTTAGACGTACTTTTATAGTGCTATCGCGTTGGACACACGCGATAGCGCTTTACGAAGTCGGCTGAACGGTAAAGGTTTAGTGTTGGTAATATCGTTGGTGCTTAGTGTGATTGAGGCCCAGGTCTTAACACCTTGTCTATGTCTCGCTTACCGTGCGGCTAAGAAAACTATAGACTTCTTTGTCGTGCGAATGGCAACTTTATTTTTATTTTGGTTCGGTGTAGGAAAGAGATCAATATATCTAAGATATGTTATTAAAATAGAGTTAAGGGGCGTGCCTACCCCTAAAGGTTAATACCAGGTTTCTTAGACCTGTTACCGCACGGAAGACATAAAATTTCATCACAGTGCTAAACCAGCTCGAAAAGGCTCCTATCCGCGCACCTTGTACCGCACCCTGCGCTAGCTTCGCGCGGCCAGTGCTAGATCGCATTCAAGATAAACACACGCGTCGACATGGCGTCAAGACCGAAGAAAAGGTGCCGTAAAATGTTTAAAAGTATTAGGCTAGGTGTTAGTGAAAAATTAACAAAACACGTTTTTAGAATTAATTTTTGAAGTAGTAAACAGTAAAATTTGAATCTGCAAAAATTATGTAATATTGTTGAGGCTTTATTTTGTGGAATATACCCGATGGAAACACGATTTGATAAAGTTGGCTTTATAGAATAAATTCACAAAGTTACATAATATTTTTGTGTCATTTTATCTTTTTCTCTAGGTTTTATCCTTAAAATAAGTGATTTGATATTATGAGTTATTTACCAAAATAAAGTTTACAACTTGAGAGGTTATAACCGATCGTTTTTTTTTATTACATCTATCAATTTTTTTTCAATATAAAACGAGCTTAATCGTACCGCTTTGCTGTTATACCCGTCCCTTATCGTACCGTGTCGAGAGAGCGAGAGAGAAGCGCTCAAAATACCTCCTCTTAACTTTTAAAGAAAACAAGCTGTTGACGTACGCCTTCAGGTTCATGTTAATCAAGTAATTGATTATTGCTAATATTTAAAGCAAAAAATAAAAAAAATTTTTACATGAAGCCAAAAAACTATTTGAGTTTCTTAGACATTACAGGGTTTAATAAACCCTGTACCTGGTAGTTTCGCCTTGTGCTGCAGGAATGGAAAGAAGAAAGAATAGAAAAATCACTGCCGCGTCGAACGTGTTTGTCAACGTGATGGAATGGTGAATAAAAGTCCGCACTCTGTGGCCGAAAACATACACATAGGTACATACAGCCACTCACGACTATTATTCCCTAAGGGTTAGTCAGATGAACACCCTAAAACTCCGAAAAACTTATTTCAGAATTTGAAATTTCCGAAAAAATAAAATCACGATTATTTAAAATCACGAACGTCAATATTCCGAAAATCATAAATACGAGTTTTCAATTTTCTAATTTTCATAAGTCCGAACAAACAAAAACCCGAAATGTTATTAGTCCGAAAACGGAATTCCGATTACCATATTTATTTACGAAAATTCGTTGCTGCGGCAGCTTGTCCATCCATGATTACATGCATGATTAATACATTAATAATTAGAATAATATTATGATTACAAAAATAGCAGTTTAACCTTAATTTGATTTTAAATATTGTCATTAAAATATAATACTTATGTTGTGTTTTCAGTAATGTTGTGCTGCAAAAGTCATTGGCAGAAACGAATCGCTGCAAAACCGGCTCCACATAGACTTGTCTGCCCTACGCTAGAGTGTAATTTAAGCCCGCGTAGGCGCGGAGGGGTGAGGCGGCCCGCGAGCTGAGGTGGTGAGCGAAAGCCATCTGCGGCGATAAGCTCGCGTGGGACCATCGGAGCCTCGCAGCGCCGGAGCCGTGACAGAAGCCATGCCTGTTGCATGTTAGCTTGATAGCATGCTGCTTGCTTGCATGCTGCATGCTTGCATGCTGAATGTTGCTGGGGGGCTGGCAACATAACTGTGATCATTAACAGGTAAACCTAAGTCGATCGGTTTGCGTTCTTGCCAGTTAAGCAACTTTCGCAATGCCAAGTTACTGGATGGGTGACCAGACCAAATCATAAATTTCGGTTCTTTAATAATTCGGAATTTTGATATTTGGCATTCATATTTTTGAGACTTCGGATTATTGTTGAGTCGGAATTTTAATTATTTTAAATATTGAAATTCGTAATTTTAAAGGTTCGGAATTTTGTTTTTCATTTGTAGAAAAAAGATTTATGATATATCGGAATTGTGATATTCGGAATTCTAAACCATTCGGAATTGTACTATTCGGAGTTTTGAAATTCGTGATTATAAGGTTCGGAATTAAATTTTTCGTATTTATGTAGCAAACCCGTTAGTCAGAGACTAGGCAAGAGCGGATGCAGTCACTATGACGTGTCAGGCAGGATGTAGTCACTATGACGTGTCAGGCAGGATGTAGTCACTATGACGAGTCACATTAAAAAAAAGAGGACTGCAGAAGGAGTTCACTACCACAAGTCACGGCACACCAAGTAACAGCTATACTCATGTGCTCAGCGTGACAGGTGATAGCTTATCGCCGCTCTTTGCTGTTAGTTCGTTAGTCGCCTTTACCACACCCAGTGAATAGATGGGTCGATAGTATTCTTATAATGAGCCGCCACCACACAGCTCAACATCAACAAGTTAATTTTCAGACATGACCAACCTTTTTTTGTAAGCTGCGCAGCACGTCAATTCTCATTAAGATTTAAGCCAGCCTCTCGCTTAGCCCCACCGCTTGAATTATTCAAAGGGGTGTCGGAATAAAAGGTTGCGCGCCACAGGTGAAATTTGATACGAACTACAATAAACGATACAACAGCTTGGCTAGACAAGTGGCATGTCCATATCGATTCTATTGCGTTAAACGGTACGGTGTTCACGAGAACGAAGACAGGCGTGCCGCTAGTTTATTTATTTATTTATATTTTAAGCAAGTAAAGTCGATGTCAAAAAAGATACTTAATATGGCAGTTATTGAAGTCAAAATTAATAAAAAATTGGTTGCCTGTAAAGTCGGTATACGGGCGAAAGTTTTACGTGACAACGACTTTGAGTGGTAAAATAATTTTAATGTGAATATTCATTCGTATAGTAGGAAGAAGGATGAAATAATATGGAAGGGACGCGTGCCTTTCACTTTTTATGTCTGTCTCTCTCGCTCTTAGGCGGGCTAACTATGCCCGAGTGGAAGGGACGCGTGCCTCTCACTCGCTCTCATTGTGAGCGCATAACGTGAGCGGAGCGTAACGCAGTTTCTTGAAGTGTCACCCGGCAAACCAATTTATAAGACGTTGTCACGTCAATAAGGATATATTGAAAGATAAGGAAGGATCTTAGATTAAATCAAAAAGGGAAGATACGGCATGCGCCTACTTGTAGTCAATCAAAATATAGTCTTACTCAACTGACACGCATTGACGTCTCTCGGTCGCTTCGCAACAGACGAGTACGTACGACCGATTCCGATGCAACTGCGGAGTAGCGTCTTTCTCTTTTTCACACAGCAGAATATCCGCAATAGTACGATGTCGCCTGTTCGCTCGGCAAATTGCGACTGAAGTGAAATTGTGCCTTTAGGCCTAATTTTGGCGGCTCACTCACGAGAAGGTTATGCAGTATCTTCCCTTTTTGTTTTAATCTAAGGGAAGGATTGGTTTAACCAAGAAGGAAGAGTGAATTATGGTGAGAGGAACAGATATGCAAGCGATTAAAAGAAGAATGTAGATTTTTGTCGTGACTTGAAAATAAACATAATAGTCGAATAGTATGTATAAATAACATAACTTGACCAGGAACTGAAAGCGGTTATGGTATAAGGTTACGTTACCGGTATAAAATAAGTGTAACTTAGGGTGGATTCGACCAAACTGGAATAAGGTCTTATACCCAGATTAAACGCCGAATTTGTATTGACCAATAAGTCTCTAACTAATTACTCGAAGTAAGTCTTATTCCAGTTTGGTCGAATCCACCCTTAATGAAATAGAGGTACGGCTATACCGTTTTTAACCTTTATGCGGTATCGGTACCGAAAAACCTTGCATTGACAGTTGCGGGGCGCGGGGTGAAAGGTTTTGATATCGAGAACAAAGCCAACTAATGTAATTGATGAGAAAAACCAGGATATTATTGGTTTATGCTTGAAATGGTTGTTATGTTAGCCGTCTCTTTCATACGGAAATATACCTTTATTATTTTTAAAATAAATTTGGATATCGGAATATTCCGGTAACCGTTATTTTTCGGTATGAGGTCATACCGAAATATAAAGATACCATATTTTTTGGGTTATTCAGTCCCTGAACTTGACGACCGGGTGTTTGAGTGGTCAGCGACCCTGACTACGCAACCCACGGTCCCGGGTTCGAATCCCGATAGGGGCAAATGTTTGTGTGGTGAGCACGAGCATTTGTGACCGAGTCATGGATGTTTATTAGTATCTATGTATGTTTATCCGTTATTCAGTCACCATAATTCGGGGCTATGCTTATTTTGGGGCTGAATGCCAATCATTCAGGCCCAAATGTGACAGTTGTGAAATTTATTATTTATTATTAATCATAACTGGGTCGAAGTTCAATAGTCTTCACTCGAAATGGAAACTCTAATAGAATTGTCTAAAACCTGCCACTCAAACAACAACAATAACAAGTCTTATAATATCATTATGAAACTTGTCGATCGTAGCGGCAACGGATAGCAGATAATATCTAAGTCTAGCTTCGCGTTTGGTCTAGATTCTAGACTTGACATGCCCAGATTGAGAGGAAAGTTAGATTGGAATTGGAAGACATGACGACCCAGTTTTGTGTTAAACTGAAAGTTCTTTACAATATGGCTTGGAGAAAAAATGGTGGTAAATTTTGTCAGTATGGAGTAGAACCTTGGAAACTATAGGAAATAAGGTTTTTTTTATTTATTCATTGATGTAAAGGACATTGTTAAAGTTAGCCTAAGAACCAACACAAACATGACATACATATGATAATTCTTAGCTTATTTTTTACGACAGATAACAGTATTTAGATTTTGGCGGACACTTTTAGATAAGTAACCATTAATTAAAAGAACTTTTTGGACATTACTATTGAGTATCATTTTTTTATTATGGGTTGGGTATTGAGAGTTGAGTGCATTCAGCCAGTGAATTAAAGGTTTGTGACCAAAATATTTATAATATGTACAAACAAACCTAATAATATTATGCATGCATGGCTGACTAGATATACTTAGTGCATCGCATTTTATTCCTAACTGTAAACGTAAGTCGACCTATGATTCTTTTGCTTTTCCAATGAGGAGAATTTTACTAATATGCGGTACTGTGTCACTCACTGACTGAAGTTACTGTAGTCTGCTGTATTGTGCAGTTGACGTTTTTTGGCAAATAAAACAAAACAGTGCAACATCACTTTTCAAATTCTCTCAAGAAGTCCGTGCGAGATCTCAGTAAAGTACCACATCTTTACTGGAACTCAAGAGGTTTGGGGGGAATATCATATAACATTAAACGTTCATAATATTATCATCACATCACTCATCATTATCATCAGTTTAAACATAATCAATGAACTCTAATAATACGACTGAAGGACTAGTATCCATGGTCAAGAAAAAAAAAGTTGACGTTCTGGACTTCTTGGCGGGAAAGTGAAGTCATATTTGCAGTTTTGTTTTATTTTCTTTAATTTGTGTTTTGTCGAATATTAATATGAAATAATGATGGATTATTTAAGTGTTAGTGAACGTGCATGAGTGTTAGCATATAAAACAAAAGAGTGCAACATCACTTCTCAAATTCTGTAATGAAACATAACCTCAACTTATTCTAATGTTTAGGTTTTCAGGAGTGTCCGTCAATAATCTTTGTGTTTACAGTAATTTACTTGCAATTTCGAACCTAGAAAAGAATATTTCATAATTGTTGGTTCTTAGGCTAACAATGTATGGGCGCAGAATATTGTCCATTAAACACTGACAAAAAGACGACAACCTCAGGCGGGAATCGAACCACGCACCTCGGTAGCCAAGTGGTTAAGATAGCCGCCCAAATTGCGGAAATTGCGTAGTTCGATTCCCGCCTGAGGTTGTCGTCTTTTTTTCAGTGTTTAAAATTTACTTAAGTATGTTTAAGTGTTAAAACGCTAAAAATATATAAAAAACATTAATCTATTTATTTATTTGTTTATGAGGACAACCAACAAAACAAACACTGATACAAGCAAAAATTGTAGAATCATTTTATAAAGAACACACGAGTCGTTGGTTTTACAGTAACTAATTATTATTTCATTAATCTCGTTTCGGAAAACTATCTATTTAATACAATATTCTTTTTATTCTTTCCCTCACATGAAATGGTAGTTTATTTTTCAAGAAGAGGCCAAATATAAATGCGATAATATAAAAAACAGACACCTAACATCTCAATTTTATTAAAATATTGGATCTATTTCCGATTCGGACATAAGTTGAAGTCGAAGTCAAAGTCGAAGTGAAAGGCGAGTTTACAATCGAGCTTTAGAGAACCGACATGTTGCATCCATGTAGACGGTTCTCTGGCATGACGCCCAGCCAATACGAGTTTTGACCGAATTTAAAGTTTGACCATAACACGTTCAAAGTTACGCACTGTCCAACTTTTTTATGAGCCTATAAACAAACTCGCTAACAAAGTCATAACGCGGAGCTCCTTTATAAGTTATATATAAGGTAAACATTATCTTGTAGGATTTGTTTTATGTTCTAGAAACTTTAGATTTAGTCTGTTAAAATGGACGACCGCTTTTGTTAATAACAAGTATACGTACATAACTTATTCACACTAATCACGACTATTATCCCCGAAGGGTTAGTCAGAGACTAGGTAATGAGGATGGCAAAAGCAGTCCTCTGCCATAGTCCACTTTTATTAATAACTAGCGGCCGCTCGCGGTTTCACCCGCGTAGTTCCCGTTCCCATAGGAATATCTGGATAAAAAGTATCCTATGTGTTAATCCAGGTTATAAACTATCTGTATGCTGAATTTCATCCAAATTCATTAAGTAGTTATTACGTGAAAGAGTAACAAACATCCATCCATACCTACTTTCAAACTTTCGCGTTTATAATATTAGTAGGATAATAATGCAAATAAATGTGGTAAGTACATTACATAGATGAACAGGTTAGGTTGAGCACCACACATTTAGCTAAAGTACAAGCGTACAAATGTTTAGTTAATTAATAATAAAAAAGTTTAAATTTTTAAAATAAAATCATATAATATACCTAAGTATCACATTACTCATTCATTACCTACACATTACAATAATTGTTAATAAATTTATCAATTGTATAAAATACATTCGATATTAACCATTTTCTGAGCGCTGGTTCAAACCTAGTATATGGGAGCTAAGCTCCGTTATAAATAATGAGATTTTATTTTAAATTCTTATGCTGATTGCGTAACAATTATTTAAATAACATGTCGTAGAAAATATAAATTGGGTTATAGTAAAATTATTAAAATATGTCTTACTAGCTTATGGCAGTAATTTTTATTGAGGAAGTAGAGGGATAGGTATAAGATTAAGGGATGGGGTTTAAGGTATAGGATACATCCAACAGCATAAGAGCGTCGCTATTTGGTGAAAAGTAGACTATGGCAGAGCACTGCTTTTGCGGTCCTCATTGCCTAGTCTCCGACTAACCCTTCGGGGATAATAGTCGTGAATATATGCATATCTATGTAGAACAATAACCACTGCCGATGTCGAAAATCGTGTAACTTAGATCATTGCAAACCAAATAGAACTAAACGCTATGTCATCGAGCATCATAAAAAATAACGTACAAAAAGAAATACTTACAAAATTTTTATTTATCCTTTACCTACCTTCGTCAAATGAAATTAATTTTCGTTGATACAGAAAAAGGTCCGAGCGGCTTACACGACATAATGTAAAGGCCATAAAAAGCTTAGTTCAGCGATAAATCAGACGATGTTTGCGTAAGCGATATCCTCAGTAATTGGTCTTCGTAAATTCGGGACCACCTGACGTTTGGAGAAAAGGTTTTGTTTGCAAGAAACCGAACAATGAATTAAAGATAGGATAAAGATAAAATTTACTTTACCGAAGACTACAGAAACATATTAAAGGACATAAGTAGTACTGATAGTTGGCGGCCTTATCGAACCCAAACTCAAAATATATTAATTATTCCAAATACTCAATTAATAAGTACTTTGAATCGTCCAAATCTTTTTTAACCTACCCATTCAGGACGTATTTTTTTAGCAAAGAACGCGCGCACGAAACCACAGAGTACAGAAGCAACGACATCTACAAAAAAAGGATGTCGTATCGCTGGATAGAAAGCTAATATTTGCTATAAAATGGCAGTCTAGTATTATGGTCTATACCATTCTTTAGACCTTGAGCAGCTCGATCCCGTATTGGGCCAAAGTCGTAGCTAGCCTGTTAACGTCCCACTGTTGGGGAGGGGGGAGATGCGGCCATCATTACTTTTAAGACTAAGTAATCTGACTTGACGACCTCCTTGCTCGAGTGGTTTGTACACCGGTTTTCATGGTGTCGCCATCTCTGAGGTCCCGGCTTCGATCCCCGGTCGGGTAAATTTAGAAATTATTGTTTTTCTAAATTGTCTCGGGTCTGGGTGTTTTCTATGTATAATAAGTATTATTTAAGTATTTTAAGTATGTTTATCCGTTGTCTAGTAACCAAACGAGTTTCTTCGAAGCTTCTCTTGGGCTAGATAATTGGTGTGATTGTAGGAAAGATTTATTTTATTTATTTTAATCTTCATTCAATATATTATAGGTTACAACTAAGGATACTCAGGTCCTGCACGAAATTGTAAAAATTAACGTATTTTTAAGTCACTTGTACGCGCTTGTTGCGCTGAATTAGTTAAATAAGTACATTAAAAGAACTTATGTAAGTTAGCCTGATCATTGCACAAGGTCATGGTCTTGTTGAAATTTAAAAAAAAATCTTTATAAATAACAAACAATACATAAATCTAGAGCTGGATGAGGGTGGCCTCGGTTCGTGCTCAGCAGTGCGATTCTCTAAGTAAAATCCTTGGTAGCAGCGACTGCCGCAGCGCTGAGAAATGACTCTGTGTCTTTCATATTCATAGAATTGGAAAGAGACAGCAAATCACAGCCATGCGCGCAGCGTCTATGTGTCGTTTAGAGAATCGCATAGCTGTGGCGTGTTCTTGGAGAGGCCTATATCCAGCAGTGGACGAGTATAAGCTGATGATGATGATAATGCCGATGATGACAAATCTAATGACATCTAAAAACATATTTTTTAGAAAACTTTCTTAAGTAAAATTTTAAACACTGAAAAAAGACGACAACCTCAGGCGGGAATCGAACCACGCACCTTCCGCATTCCGGGCGGATGCCTTAACCACTTGGCTACCGAGGTCTGGCTTTCAACCGTCGAAATTTGTCAGTGCTTGATGCTTATGTTTTTAGTCAACATTGCTTCATCAAATCTTAGAAGTTTCCACCTCTGAGATCCGAAAGAAATATTTTTACAAATATTTAACATTCGGTTAAGATGAAGCTGCGTTTATAGATTAATGTTTTATATTTTAGCGTTTTATTAACGCTTAAATATACTTAAGTAAAATTTTAAACACGTTCGATTCCCGCCTGAGGTTGTCGTCTTTTTTCAGTGTTTAAAATTTTACTTAAGTATATTTAAGCGTTAATAAAACGCTAAAATATAAAACATTAAATTTTCTTAAATTTACGCATGAACCAATAAATTCTTACATAAAATATTTGTATTGATATTCCGCAGGGCACCCCCTTCTTTAAAAGTAAATTTAAATTTTTAACACAAGCACGTGATGGTTTTGAAAATTTCGCAGAATAAAAACATTGTTCTAATTAATTTACTAGGTTTGAAACTTCAAAGCAGAATTGATTTTATTATTAATATCATTATGATTTTGAAGTTCATTATTAAGACTTATGTCTTTTTTTTGCGTTCGCGCGGCACCCCCACCGAATGTAAAATCTTCTTTTAAAAATGAATACGATATTTTCAAATATTTCAACACCTTGCCAATAATTGTAATAAATGGCTGGTATAATAAGTCAAAGCCAAAGTCAAAAAATATTTATTCAATAAACTCAATTAATAATTACTTTTAATCGTTAAATTCTTTTTTAACCCACCACCCATTCAGGACGTGGCAAAGAACGCAAGAAACCACAGCGCACAGAAGCAACGACATTTACAAAAAAAAGAATGTGCCAGGTCATAAAATACAAAATATGAATTTAAATAATAATAAATGATGCAATACAAAACTACAATACAATGTAAGTCAATCAATCAATCCATAAACAAATCAATAGTCTTACATTGTATTGTAGTTATTAATTGATGTAATATATTGTAACCATCTAGTTAAGAGTACTTAAGTACCTATTGTGGAGAGAAAATAAATTGAAAAATTGAATTGAAATTGAAATTGAATAGTAATTATAGATAATTAGAAATAGCTGTTAAAGTACTTGGAGCATTTCAGATCCAAGCTGTTTTGTCTTCTGTGTAATGGTAGGTAAGAGCTTGGTAATGTATAATTCTATTTCTGTTAATAAATACTTAAATAAATAATTAAAAAGCCACGCTACGCTGGCTCAACACGGGATGTGGTCTGATCTGATCCAATCATTACAAAATAAATAAAGCTCAAGTCCATCAGGGATGATAATCTAAACTGCGATCCATCAATCGTTTAACAAAAGTCATAATTAAACCAGCTCCATTCAAGTACATCACAAAGACGCAACGCACAATGAAAGTGCTAACTTAACTATACAAAATGAAATTAATGAATACACCCGTGATCCAATCTAATTTACACCCTATCTAGCTGAGCGGTAGATTAATAATCCTTCACCTCAAAACGTGTAGCTAACTCTATAATTAATCTGAAGAAGCAGCGGAGTGGACGTAAAATTAATTATACAAATTGGAAGAGATCACTAAAGTGGCGACCATTTTGAGTTTTGTATTTTTACTAACCGTGTCGTGTGGCGGTAAAATAATACGACCACACCGTCTCTTCCCTTGGGTGTCGTAAAAGGCGACTAACGGACTAAAGACTGCACATACATCCAACAGCATAGAGCGGCGATGGGCTCATGTGGGTTAGTGGGTTTTAACGACTGTCATCTTACGGCAACAACCGGAACCAAAGGCATAACGTACCTTCCGAAGCACGGAGGAGCTCGAGAAGTTTTTAATTTAGACACCATCCAGCGGCAAAATCGCAAGCCGAACGCGCTAGCCGCTGCGCCATCGAGCTTCTTATATTCTCCTCCTATTTAGCAATCACTTTGATATTCAATGCACTGGTTCGCAGTTGGAGTATTGCTCGTCGGTTTGGGCTCCATACTATGATCAACACAGGAGCAGGATTGAGTCTGTACAGAAGCGCTTTTTGAAACATCTAAGCTCTAAAATGTGTTTAAGGCGAAAACTTCCGTCATATGAAGATAGGATAAGACATTTTTTGACACCTTAGAGAGTAGACGGTCTTTACATGGCTTTGTCATAATATAAGCTGGTAAATTCGATATGGGATGCTACTGAATTGCTGCATGAGGTTGAGCTCATGATTGGAAAATACCGTATTCAGAAAATCTTTTATGTGCCTTTGACGACATAGAATGTACGAGTATATCGTATAATGATTCACTGTTCACTATGTTTCGCAACTACGATAAAATTACTTAATAGGTAGTGGATATTTCCATCAAACTTTAGAATCATATATAACCTCTACAAAGTCATCTAATCAGGTTCAGGTTTAAGTTAAGTAAGGCTTTTTTACTATACTTTTTAATGATTTTTTCATTATATAATGTTTTTCTAAATTTTTGTATATATTTATTAGCTTACTGTAAGCTTATCGAGCTTAATTAACTTTATATATTTTATGTGAATGTTTTGCTCAATTTTTTTAGGTTCCAAGGTAAGTAAGTTTAAAGTATAAGAAAAATTTTGAGTAGGTATATGTCATGGTTTGTGCTTTGTTATTTTGTCTAAATAAATAAATAACAGAATAAAATATAAAAATGTAAGAAATTGTCTATCTATTGTAGGCATTTATAACTTTTTCAATAGATTTAGAGGACATATTATTTATTCAACAGTGGCACCTGATATAGAGAATTCCGAAGCAATTAGCGTTGGAGCGAACACCTGTTTGCATTGCACTCGGACAACAGGAAAGACAAATACAAGTATATAGCATTACGTCACCGAATTTCGGCGACTTCCTTGATCGAAATTGGGACGACTACAAAATATACAGATCTATTATAGTTAACTACGTACTTTCAACGCGAGAAGGCGTCGCGGCAGACTAAGGCGAAGACCGCGTCACAAACTCTACGAATATGAGCTAGATTGGACCACGGAAACATGAAAGGGAGGCAAAGGCTCAGCATTAGGACACATACATACATAGATACACGATTTTTATGCCCAATGGGTTAGTCAGAGACTAGGCAATGAGGAGCATCGTGGTTTTGAGCCATCCCCGTGGCACAGAAGGGATGGTACTAGGTTTTTAGGGGGTAGGCCACCCCTCTCTCCATCGAGCTCATCTAACTGAGCGGGAGAAGGAGAGGACAGTCTCACATCGCTCAAAGTCGCTCCTGGCCTTGGTGTATGCGTGAGACGGCGTTTTACCTAGTTAAAAACAAAAGAAAAGGCAATGAGGACCGCAGAAGCAGTCCTCTGCCATAGTCCACGTTTCACCAAACAACAACAGCTCAATATGTGCTCAGCGTGATAGGTGGTGAGCCCTCATGCAGTTGGATGTTTATGTGGAGTCTTTAGTCCGTCAATCGCCTTTTACTACATCCAAGGGAAGAGAGGGGTAAGTACTGTAGTATTCTTTTAGTTAGCTGCTATACTACACGGCTTATAATCATTATACCTAATATTCCCAAAGAGAAAGTGGTTAACTTGTTCTAGTTCATACACATCACGACTGGTTCCCGAAGTGGTAGGCAGAGAGCTATCACATCCTTTGCTTCACTCAGTCTCATAACGTTCGTCATACATGCTCGTCGGCTTAGGGTACTCTTGACCTGACCTTTAACGAGAACGTCAAAGTAAGTTCGCCGAGGTCTTCCCCTTCTAACTATCCCATTCAATCTCGCCTCGTGCACCTTTTTTGTAATTCTTTTTTCATCCATCCTCTCTGCATGACCAAACCATTTACCTGTTCTAGTAAAGAATAAAAAAATACCTTGATTATAAACGTAGACGATACTAGTACCAAGATATACCATGTTGTTTAGTTATACACAGTGTCTGGGCCTCATCGCTTTGTTTTTCCAGTTGACCGCTTTCTCGTTTCATAAATAAACTCGTGAATTCTGATACAAAAGGATAATGGGGTAAGTTATATTGGCCGAATCCCTTAAAGCTATCTCTATTAGGATTATGGTGGACGTGTTTATAGTTAAACATCTACTTTGCCAGTCGGAAAGTTTAACAAAATAGGTACGTTTTAATTTTGTGAAAATCTTTCCTTGGTCGGCGTTCTAGTCTTTTGTTTTTAGATTTACTTTTTTGTGTTTATTCATGGACAGCTCAAAAGAACTTAGTTACATCAAAAACAACCCATCGCATCGATACACTTCATGATTAATAAAAGATAATTTACTGATAGGTTTTCATTTTAGTTATTGTTAATTATATTATATTTAAAAGAGAAAAACTGTCCTTTTTCGTAGTATAATAACTGAAGAAACATCTACACATCGGGTAGTTTAAACCTACCATATATCTTGCGGTCCAAATAGTAGCTAAAAGTTAGGACAATGCAAGACAAGCTAACAAACATAGATTTTTTTACATAAATATGTTTTTTAAAACCAACTATTAAAAATAAATACTTTATGCTTCTCTACTTATATATTGTTTTGCATTGTCCTTACAACACCAAAATACCTAACATTGAAATAACACAGTCAGAAACATAATAACATCATTCAGCTTGTTCAATCGTCTAGCTCAGATTATTTCAAACAAACAAAGAACACTAAGTATTCTAATATTAAAACAAATTAAAGTTTTCTAATCTCGCTAGACGATCGAGCAGTCTGCATTTGAAGTAACATTTAACACTGTAGAACAATTATTACACATCCCCAAATTCTTAAAGCAGGCATCCACTTGAGACAACGATAACACTATAAAAATAATGAACATTAATTTGGTATTCACAATCAATAGCTAAACATCGACCTACCATACAGCATATACTTACTGATTGATTTGCCCCAAATATGATATACGTGCCCCAAATTGATATACATACCCTAAAACGGATATGAATAATTAAGGAGACAATTCGCCCCACTTTGGAAGTCAATTATTACACTGATATCTATTAGTATTATCGACCGAGTAACGTGGACTTTCACGAAGCTTTAGAACATTAGTTTTTTAATAAATAGATGGTAGGGACTATACACAGTCATGTTTTCATATATTTAGAAGTTCATTAATATTATATCATTGATAATATGTTTCTATCGATAAAATGTAAGCGCTATTAGCACGTATTCATATCAAATATTTAATAATCCTATGCCCATACTGCTAGAACTTAAATAGTGAGATAAGTAGATACATTTTCATCACTTTCTACATTTTTTACTAACTAGAAACAGCAATGAGAGTTCAATTTTTTTTCAAGATTTACTCATCTGTTTTCATCAATACTAACATGCTTTTTTATCAACATTATTTATCAATGTGGGTAACCGCATTTTCCTCTCCAGAAGAGCTAATAACGCTTCTGATAAGAGTGGGTTTGTGTCGGTAATGTGGCTACAGGGGATTAGACCGTTACTTCTCGCATTACACTGGAACCGGAGTACAACCCCTTCAGATATCGACGATTATAATTCTAAAGTACCCGTTAGAACATTAAAAACCGATGAGTGTATAGACCCTAAGTACTGCTGTTTGTGCACAATCTTATTAAGCTTTTCAGGCGTGGTCCTGAAATTTCTTGAATTCACCGGAGCGTTCCAGACCTCGTTTCGTATTACGCAATACATTACGCCACTCCCCACCGTTCTCGCTATGTTACTACGTACAAGAACTATGAACACGTTTTTGCTACTACTCCGCAGTTAAATGTATTTTGTTCGGCACTCAATTTGATGGTATCTCGTCTACTTTCGCGAGCTTAATACCCCTGAGAATGAATTAAATTGGTGCCCAATTTAATAAGGATTATCATTTGTTTGGAGTTGTAACTATATTCTGTAATTTGAGGTAGGTAACTATTACGCTACTATTTTGAATACAAATATCTAAATTCCCATTAATACATTTATTTTCGTTTGTAAGTTTTGTTCACGTTCATCGTTCTATAATGATGAAAGTAAATTTTCCTCAAGTCAAATCAAATCAAACAATGCGTTACTCTAATACTCCAATATTTTAAGAATAAGATATTAAAATCTGACAACATTTTAAAAACATGTTATCTCCAAACATCGTTAATTATAAAGTAACAAAAATTAAAACTGTATTAATTTCAGCAAAAAATGTTGTAAGTATCCTGAACAGTATTTCTATTCTAAGCTTTCCAACCCCAATTAGTTGACCTCTTTCTACTAAAAACAACGCTTCTCATAAAATTAATAGCACGTTTATAGCGAAACATTAATTGTGAGCCCTTAGGGAGCTTCCAAACAAGAAAAGTATTTCTACCTTATTATCTGTAACCTAAATTCACAAACTATTAATAATTAATCATGACCTTTGAGTAACAGTAATAATAGAATACAATAACATAACTTAAACATATTAAATAAAAAAATGTTTAAGTCACGTTAAATTTCCCCAAATTGCAACGTAAATGCCCCAAAATTTGTACTTACGGAAGGATGCGGCGGATGCTCCTGCCCCTTGACATTTTGTAGTTGCTTGTTCTGCGCTGTCGGGGTCCTCTCTCCGGCTGCTGTGGAAGCGCTGGCTGCTGCGCCGGCGCTGCTACCCGCTGGGGACTTGGCTTGGGGGGAGCTGGTTGAGGTCGTCCTGGGGCAAAAAAGGGTATCGATTACAATTTATTTGCTACTAGCGGCCGCGCGCAGTTTTACCCGCATGGTTCCCGTTCCCGTAAAAATATCTGGATAAAAAGTATTCTATGTTTTAATCCAGGCTATAAACTATGTGTATGCCAAATTTCATCCAAATCCATTCAGTAGTTTTTACGTGAAAGAGTAACTAACATACACACTCACAAACTTTCGCCTTTATAATATTAGTGTGATTACTACTGCTACTACAATATGTTCTTCTCTGCTGGTAGCGGCTTGTTAATGGAATTCTATCGCACCATCCTTGGGTGTAGTAAAAGGTGACTATTGGAATAAAGACCGCACATACATTCAACAGCATCCAAAGGATTAGTCAGAGACTAGGCAATGAGTACCACAGAAGCAGTCCTCTGTCATCGTTTACGTTTCACCAAAAGAGCACTCTGCTCAGCGACGGCGGTGAGCCCATCGCCGCTCTATGCTGTTAGATGTATGCGCTGTCTTTGTTACATTAGTCCCCCTTTACGACACCCAAGGAAAGAGTGGGGTTGGAATTATTCTTTCTAGTGAGCGGCTATACCATACGGCTATTAACATTACGTCTTAATCCTAACTAGCATTGATGTTATGGCCACATATTGAGGTAGGTATGTGGGAAAGTTTGTGGGTTTGCTTTTGGACAGATAGGTAAGATACCCGCCGAGGACTTGACTTGAAGGGAGCTAGTTGGAGTCATACACACATACGTATAGTCACAACTATTATCCCTGAAGGGTTAGTCAGAGACTAGGCAATAAGAGCCACAAGAGCAGTCCTCTGCCATAGTCCACTTTTCACCAAATAGCGACTGCACATGTGCTCAGAGTGACAGGTGGTGAGCCCATCTCTATGCTGTTGGATGTATGTATAATCTTTAGTACATTGTTGGGTTCATCCTGAGGCAAAAACGGGTTTTAATTAGCAATGCCCCGTTTTTGGAGCTATGCGTTTGTACATTATACTCGTAGGTGGTAAATTTTGCGTTACACTGCGATAAGATGTCCCCATGAGTAGGTTACGTATGTAACCAAGGATAAGAGTTATTTCGTCATTTTACCACCTGTAATGTGGCCTTATGGTAAGATCACCAGTTGTACACCAGAGATCCATGGTTTGATTTCATGGAAACTTCTTTAAAACAACTATTAACTTCTGTTATTGGTTGTTATTATAACTGCAATCTTTTTACTGCAGAGACAAATAAATTGTTTTGCGTTCCACAAAAAGTTAAATCAAATAATCAATTTGGTCACCCATCCTGTTACCCACCATGCTAAAGGTAGCAGTAGTAGTAACATTTGCGATTGATTTGACTGAGCAACATAGTATTGCTACTCAACTCCTTAGGTCTTTAAGAATGCCTTTGATTTATATTTTCACGTGTAGGTAGGTACTCCCACCTCTGTTTCTGTATTCAGAATGCGCTACTGAGATACAGCAAAGTTTTGTTCTCGCTGTTAGAAAGTTAGTTTCGAATAGTTCCTTTCCACTGTGAGAAAACTTCGTGCGAGATAAAGTGGTTACTCTGAATCTTGTGGCTGTTACATCGCCTCGCATGTTCAAAACAATTGAATAAAATTCGCATATTTTTATGAAATAATATGTTAAAGTAAAGATAAAAATAAAATAAAAAAATAAACTTTCCTACACTCACACCTATTATCTAGCCCAAAAGAAGCTTCATTATGAAACTCGTTAAATGGTTACTAGACAACGGATAAACATACTTAAATACATACTTATTGTACGTATAAAACACCCAGACCCGAGACAATTTAGAAAAACAATAATTTTTAGATTGACCCGACCGGGGATCGACTGCGTGATCTCAGAGATAAATAAATAAAATAAAAAATAAAAATAAATCTTTCCTACAATCACACCAATTATCTAGCCCAAGAGAAGCTTCGAAGAAACTCGTTAAATGGTTACTAGACAACGGATAAACATACTTAAAATACTTAAACACATACTTATTATACATAGAAAACACCCAGACCCGAGACAATTTAGAAAAACAATAATTTCTAAATTGACCCGACCGGGGATCGAACCCGGGACCTCAGAGATGGCGCAACCATGAAAACCGGTGTACAAACCACTCGACCGAGGAGGTCGTCAAAATGCGAGATTGAATGGGATAGGTGGAAGGGGAAGACCTCGGCGAACGTAGTTAGATCCGTGACGTTCTCGTTAAAGGTCAGGTCAGGAGTACCCTAAGCCGACGAGCATATATGAAGAAAAGTTACTTAAGACTGCACGTCTTTAGTGCCAGTGTTTTGATCCGTAGTTAACTGAACCAATGGTTAAAAAAAGTAACTAAGTTAAATATCTTGAAAATTCGTTTTTCAAACAATAGTTAGCTTAACCAATAGTCAAATAACAAAGTATTAGTAAAAAAATGTAATCGCCCAAAATTGAGCGGTTAGCAAGATGGCGGATGGTTAAACGACGCCGTTAAAGCTGATCTAAACTCTAACTGAGTCATTAAATTCTCAATGTATAATCTCTCAATATCTTAAGGTTTATTATATATTTTAGCGTTTTATTAATGCTTAAATATACTAAAGAATTTTTTTTAAACACTGAAAAAAGACGATAACCTCAGGCGGGAATCGAACCAAACTCAATATCTCTCAATATATGTCATAATAGAAGAGAGGTGGTGGTTGCATTCTTTCACCGCTACGCAACACAGTTATTACTTATAAGTAGGACATATCTTCATAATTAGTCAGAATCTTAACCGCCTCAGTAGTCAACTGGTTACACCACGGGTCTGAGACCCAGAGGTCTCGGGTTGGATTCCCAGCGAAGGTGGAAAGGGGGGGGAGGGGTTAAATGTTAAACCGCCTGACCTAGATATCACCATCTTATGTAAATACGTCACCATAACATCGATGTTACTAGCTTTGTTGTGTTCCGCAGTTTTACATCGAGATTTTTCATTGGTTTTGGAGCCGAAACCCTTTTCATGTTTATCATCAGTAGAAGCTATTTAGCTTGTAAAAATAAAAATATGAGCGTAAAAAAAATATATCAATATAAAATGTAAGAACCCTTAGTACCGGACGATCTTATCAAAGTCAATGACCGAGGAACTTCAAACGCTCCGCCTATTCCCGCCCCGCCGCCGTGGCAGGTGGCCGGCCGGGAAAGTTCATAGGGGTCACGGTGTACGAGTAGATAAGGAGAACGATACTATGTGTTTTCGACAAAAAGTAACTTTTACAACTTTTTTTTCTTTGCTCGTAAAGCGATTATTATTTCATAAATAGGTACAACACTTTTTTGTATAAAAACGTTTTCGGTTCCAAATCCAATGAAAAATCTCGGTATATAAGAAAACCAGCTCCTCTGTAGTTGAGGAATCCGGGTGATGTGCGTTTCCACCATCGGCATTATCATCACCTAAGACATATACATATATACATATACATTCTGTCATCATCACGACTATTATCCCCAAAGGGTTAGTCAGAGATGAGGACAGCAAAAGCAGCCCTCTACCATCATAGTCCACTTTTCACCAATTAGCGACTGACTGCACATGTGCTCAGCGTGACAGGTGGAAAGCCTATCGCTGCTCTTTTGTGTTAAATTGATGTGCATTCTTTAGTCCGTTAGTCGCCTTTTACGACACCCAAGGGAAGTATTCCTTCACCGCTACGCAACACGGTTATGAAGGCCTAGTGTTTATACGTAGTGGAAGAACAGTTGTTCAGTCGAAGAACGTTAAGCCTGAAGCAACGTCCACCAAACAAAAACCAAAAGAAGTTGTTTGTATTTCCTAAAAGAGCCTATATAACCTTCAGTTTACGTGAAACGAATTCTTAACTGCTTATTTACGGCCGGCTTAATTAGAACCCTAGTTTGGCATGAAACAGTGGTTCTATTGCCAAGGGCTGTAAACATGCCCTGTTTGCATAATACCTAGAAGGCTGATTAAAATACTTATTTGATAGATTTGTGACTGTAATAATAAATTCAATTATTTCATTAAGTTTTATAGCGGCTCACTAAGAGAATACTTTTAACCCCTCTCTACCCTTAGGTGTCGTAAAAGGTGACTAACGGACTAAAGACTGTACATACATCCAACAGATAAGAGTGGCGTTGGGCTTATCACCTATCACGCTGAGCACATGTGCAGTTATAATTTGGTGAAGCGTAGATTATGGCAGGGGACTGCTCCTTATTGCTTTTGGGGATAATTTTTATTGGGGATAATAGTCGTGAATATATGTAGGTGTGTATTGACTTAGACCACATAGATAATAAAGTGAGAGGCAAAATTAATATTAACATTAATACATTCCAAATTAATTATTAACAAATCAATTCATAAAGTGACAGATGAATTTAATCTGTTAATTCTAAATTATATTTAAAGAAATAGCGGGACTTTTATCACTACACCTTATCACACAGGTTCTCTATTGTTTCGCTGTATAACTTTTAATAATAATGTCCTTTTGTTTAATTACAGTTCGTCTGAATCAATCAATCCGTTATCCTACTAATATTATAAACGCGAAAGTTTGTAAGTATGTATAGATATTTGTTACTCTTTCACGTAAAAACTACTGAATGGATTTGGAGGAAATTCGGCATACAGATAGTTTATAACCTGGATTAACACATAAGATACTTTTTATCTCGATGTTCCCACGGGAACGGCAACCACGCGGGTGAAACCGCGAGCGGCCGCTTGTAGATAATAAAGTGAGAGGCAAAATTTATATTAATATTACTACATTCAAAATTAATTATTAACAAATCAATTCATAAAGTGACAGATGAATTTGATATTAATTAATCTGTTAATTCTAAATTATCTTTAAATAAGTAGCGGGATATTTATCTCTACACCTTATCACACAGGTTCTCTCTTGTGGCGCTGAACAACTTTTAATAATAATGTCCTTTTGTTTAATTACAGTTCGCTTGAATCAATCGATCCGTTATTATTAATAAAACTATAATCTAACATTGTATGTCGCAAGAAAACGAATGGAAATGGCGTCATGAAATCCCTAGGGATACCACATAATCATAGCTGACGAATACATACATACATTTATATTTACGACTATTATCCCCGAAGGGTAAGTCAGAGACCAGGCAATGTGGACCGCAAAAGCAGTCCACTACTGCCACAGTTCACGTTTCACCAAATGATAACTGCACATGTGCTCAGCGTGACAGGTGGTGAGCCCATCGCCGCTCTATGCTGTTGGATGTATGTGCAGTCCTTGGTCCGTTAGTCACCTTTTACGACACCCAATGGAAGAATGGGGGTGGTAGTATTCTCTACACACGGCGTCAGATCAACCTACCCTAAACTGTCACATTTCTCCAATGAATATTGATCCTTTTATCCTTACAAACTTACTTGAGGAGCTCGATGGCGCAGCGGCTAGCGCGTTCGGCTTGCGAACTTTCTCGCTAAGCAACTTTCGCAATGCCGGGTCGCTGGATGGGTGACCAAATTTAAAAACATCTCGAGCTCCTCCGTGCTTCGGAAGGCACGTTAAGCCGTTGGTCCCTTTTGTTGTCGTAAGATGGCAGCCGTTAAAACCCACCAACCCGCACTGGGCCAGCGTGGTGGGTTATGGCCCAATATCCCCACGTGCTATTGTTCACGTGGGAGGCCTGTGCCCAGCAGTGGGACGTTTATAGGCTGATGATGATGATGATCCTTACAAAAAAGTTCAAAATCGATTGTAGAATTTGGTCAGAAAAAAACAGCCTATAATTTATTCTGACGAAAAAGGAATCTGACGAATGTGTCCTAGATCGATACGAGCTACCAGTAATTATTTTGTTTTCATATAACCAATATGAAATCAACAGCTCTCTGCCCAGACGTAGAGCTACGTCTCTACACTTTATAAGACTAGTCAAGCTTCCACTTCCACTGACACATACGGGTGATTCTTCGGGGCCCTAATTATTGACGTCCGGGGGCTTAGTTTAATGAACTCTTGTCTTGGTTTAGAAGGCTAGTTTTTTTTCAGAGGTGACTGATATTCATATTTAACTGGGACATTGGTCGATTTTTGTGTAAATGATTCTAAGCATTTACAAAAAAAATAAAAAATTCCATATTCTTACTACTTTGTCGTGTCCGTTCTCTGTTTTATTGAAAACATATAATAATAACTTAAATTTCGTCAACTTTATCAATATTTTGAGTGTTTTTGTTTGTTTTATTTTTTAGTAATTTAAATAACAAGAAAAATCACTTATTTTTTAATATTTTAAACCTATACTACTCTACATACTCCTCTGTCGTCAATTTCTTATTCCTTTAGGCACAAAAATTAAACAGTTAATTATTTTCTAAACGAGTTCATTAAAATTAGTGCCTAAATCATATTCATGTTTCTAAATAAATCTTCTTTCATTGAAGAATATATTTATTACACAAATAAGAAAAAAAAGTACGACAGAGGAATAACACAAAATCACGACCGATCGCGAATCAAAAAGTGTTCGGTGTAGACGACTAGAATCCAAAAGTCGTCATTTGCCGACTCAAGCTACATTAACAAATTCTCTAACAAATGTGCAGCGCCGTGACAGCTACCTGAAGTAGCAGCTACGGGTACTATTAGTTATTCTGTGGCTACGGTTTCCGATGTGTGTGCTGTGCTACGGTGGGCGGTGTCGGTAACAGGCGACAGGCGAATGTGTCCGGTTGCCGTTTCCGGATACAGCAACTACGGTTTCGAGTGATAGTATCCCGTAATCACCGCAGCCCATGGACACCCGCTAAACCAGAGGAGTCGCAGATGCGTTGGCAAACGAGCAGGCGGGTCACCTGATGGAAAGTAATCACCGCCGCCCATGGACACCCGCAAAACCAGAGGAGGCGCAGATGCGATGGCAAACGACTTCAAGGGGAGAAATGTGGAAGGGGGGAGGGGGGAGATGGCCATGTGTAAATGCATCGAAGTTTTTTCGCTAAGAATATGTTATCAAAAGGCTATCAAAAGCTATGCCTAACTATCCTTTCGCAGCACGGCGAAAACACAGCAGCAAATCTTCGGTCAATCTGTATTTCAATATCACCCCTGAACCGAGTTTGGTGTTAAAGTGAACTAGTTTACTTACTCAAGCTGCGCTCTGTTGTGGTCATTAGGTCAGCACATGGAACAAAGAAAACATTATTGTTAGTATTTGTAAGGTTCAAATTAACTATATACTCATAAAATCACCTATGTTATAACAATTCATTGAAGCAACTGCAATTTAGGCATGCAAATAGGTACTATCATCACAGGTTATATAAGTTTGATATTTGGTATTTAATTTTTAGTTATAAGTAGTTTTGATTTTTCTTTTTCTAACGTTGGTAAACGTACTCGCGTTTGCACTCACGGTTGTAGCTTGTAGAAAACCAGCGATTCGCTCGCAAGGCGATTGAATATGACGCTGAGCTGCCACCCTTTTGCTGCTGCGGCACAAATATTTTTTTTTAGCTGTGTTTTTTATTGCGATTTTGTGTACCAGCATGTGTGTGTCTCTTAGCAGTAAATAAAGTTTTTATCTCTCTAAAATCTATATTAAAATAATGAAAAAGAAAATATCTCTGATCACTTAGGCACCGAAGGTCAGTTCCCTGGGCAAAATGTGTATCGAATTAAAAGAAAATATTTCCGATCAATGAAGCACCGAAGGTCAGTCCCCTGGTCAAAATATGTTTCGGATTATAACAAAATATCTCTGATCAATTATACACCAAAGGTCAGTTCCCTGGCAAAATGTATTTCGGTTTCCGCAATGCGTAGCCCAGCGGCCAAAGCCTGCTAATTTACAAATGGCATAATTGAATCGCAATTGGATCGCATTGTGATTATTTGACACATTAGGTATTCTCTTACTCATCTAAGAATACCAAATGTGTCAATTACAATGCGATCCAATTGCGATTCAATTATGCCATTCGTAAATTAGCAGACTTGGGCCCCAGGGTTGTGATCAAATCATCAATCCGTTTGACAAACGATAGTGATTAAACCTATCGCATCAATATAGTAGCGAAAACTTAATTTCATTGATGGAGGCTTTTAGTGAAACAACATTTTATTTTAATTCTTTTCTTATTTTTGCTTTTTATTATGCATAAAGTTTATAAGTTCTCTCCATCCGATTGGTTGTCTGGCAGAAATCGCTTTTAAGCGATAAGACCGCCAAATTGTAACTTTGTATTTTTGATCTTTTTTTTTAAAGGTATTATCTATCTATCTATCAATGTGTAGACCTGCTTTATTTACTTTACTTTTTAAACGATTTTTTTAAAAGTCTCACACCAATTATCTAGACTGAGTATTTATTTGAAACTCGTTTATATGGTAAGATCGGATAAATATACATAAACATAGAAAAAACACCCATACCCGAAATCAATTTAGAAAAACAGCGATAGCGATAGTGGCGCATAGTACAGCACCATCTCTTGACAGAATTTTGTACTTAACTAATTAGTTCATACAACTTTATGTTAGAATATAAAGAAGTATTAATTTAATCGAATAATTAAACATGTGCATAAATAATAAAATAATAATAATAAAGGGTTATTTTCAAGTCTGCAAAAATTTTAGTAACTAATCTAGAATTCTGACGTTCAGCCCATGTAAACTCCAAGTTATCCTCTGAAAAGGCTATTTTCCGGACCATTGGGCTTTTCCAAACTTCGGAGGTCGGAGGTCGTCTTTGTGAAATGTACTGCCCGCGATCGAATCCGGGACATCTGGGTCTAAGACCGGTGGCTTAGCTACTAGACCACAGAGGCGGCTACAAAGAGGTGGTTACAAACAGTTTGTTCATTACACTTAATGCTGCGTCCACACGCTTGGCAAACCTCAACAAGCCGTCACAAATTCAAACGGGTGGATAGAGCGTTTGGCTTGGCTTGCAAGCGCTTGTAGCCGATCCGTCGAGTGTCGGTTTCCAACCGTTTGTAGAGGTTTTTGTTTGTGAGGAGTTTGCGGCAAGTGCCAAGCGTGCGGACGCGGCATAATAGGATAGCCAGTTGCGAGATTATACGGGGAGATGATAGTGTCATCTCCACTTTGTATACCTATCACCAAACCCCCGTGTCGCGTAGCGGTGAAAGAATACTATCACAACCTCTCTTCCCTTGAGTGTCGTAAAAGGCGGCTAACGGACTAAAGACTGCACATACATCCAACAGCATAGAGCGGCGATGGGCTCACCATCTGTCACGCTGAGCACTATACAGTCGCTATTTGGTGAAAAATGGACTATGTAGAAGACTGCTTTTGCTGTCCTTATTGCCTAGTCTCTGACAAACTCTTCTAAGATAATAGTCGTGATATATAAGTTACAAACATCCTATTCTACTCAGTCAAGAAAGTACCGGGAAAAGATCAATAATACACAAAATGTTACTTATTCATCCAAATTTATTTTATCGCCTTCAAAGTATGCTCCTTCAGAAACGATACACTTACGCCAACGAATAGTCCAATCATCAAAACATTTTTTAAACGCTTTTTCCGGAATTGAGTTCAGTTTTCGCCGCGAGTTCTCCTTTATGTCTTCTACCGAATGAAAACTGGTGCCACGAAATTGTAATTTGAGTTTAGGAAAAAGAAAGAAGTCGGCTGGAGCCATATCTGGTGAATAAGGGTGTTGCTCGATTGTATTTGTTGAGTTTTTGGTCAAAAATTCGTTCTCAATTATGGCCTTGTGCGAAGGCGCATTATCGTGGTGCAAAATCCAAGAATGTTCTTTCCACAAATTTGGCCTTTTTCGTCGAATTTGCTCTCTTAAACGCCGCATAACGCTCAAATAACATTATTTTTTTACTGTTTGACCTTCCGCAGGAATTCCGAGTGCACAACACCGCGATAGTCAAAGAAAACAGTCAACATGACTTTGATTTTTGATCGACTTCGGCGTGGTTTTTTTGATTTTGGTTCAGTCGGATGGCGCCACTCCGATTCTTGTTGACTAGTTTGCATGTCAAACTCGTAAACCTACGTCTCGTCACCAGTAACAATGCGTTGCATGAATGTTGGGTCGGAATTGACTCGTTCTAGCATGTCCTATGCGGCTCTTATGCGATTGAGTTTTTGTAGAAAATTCAGGTCTTTTGGGACTAACCGAGCGGCAACATGTTTCATACCCAAGTGATTATTTAAAATGGTACGGATCAACTCGTGAGACACAGAAAGTTCAGCGGCTATCTCTCTCAAACTTGAATGAGGATTTTCAGTCACCATTTCCTTCACTTTTGCGATGTTAACTTCAGTTAAAGACGTTGATGGCCTACCACAGCGAAGCAAATCTTTCATCACATCTCGACCGCTTTTGAACGCTTTGTACCACTCATAAGCACGTGTTTTTGATAGAGTCGATTCACCGTAAGCCTTCTGTAACATTTTCAGTGGCTCCGAACACGAAATTCCATTGGTGACGCAAATTTACGACAAACTCTTTGTTCGATTATTTTATCCATTATGAAATTCGCAATACACACAAGATATAAAATAACTAAAAACAGCACTGTATTTATTCTAATTAACAGATGCAACTCAAACTCCGCGCCAAAATGGATAACAGTTGTGCTAATCTAACAACAAAAAATAAAACAAAAAATTGAATTTGGAATCATAAACAAATCATCCGTTCCCGAAACTTTTTTGACAGAATGTATATCCATCTGCCTGTCTCTTTTCCATACAACCAAGCCACATAGAGAATTACGTCCATGCATATAGAGACAACCCAGCCATTATAAATCGTCCTACGGTTTGCGTCCAAATGCGTTCCAGTTCAGTACACATTGTATGGGCGGCTATTGTGTGTCCGTCATCTTTGCCGAGACACCTAGGCAAGTGACATACATTTGCTATTGTAATACCATATGAACAGACCTGTTAGCAAGAATATTCTGCATGAGGCAGGCATTGCGCTACCTTGGACGTCACAAAGAAGGTAGGCATTCACGGTCGCGCCATCGCGTCAAATGGCGTGATATACGTCCAAAGTTTGATCATGAGTGTGAAACCCTTTAGGACTGATGTAAAACTATGGATTTACATTCACGCCAAAATCCACCGCTCTGGGCCGTGGCGTCGCGCCGCGGTTGCTCGTGAATGCCCGAACCCACATCCATTTTGAACTCATATCAAACGTCTTTTGGCCCTGTCAAACACGTAAATGAATGAAAATTGGAGTGATCGTGAATGGGAAATATGTTTAGCGTCTAGCCATTTTACTTAAGAGGGCTTACGCATTTCGTTTTCCCATACAAACTTCCAAGTCGAAATTTTTAAAAACCTATAAGCCAATTTTAATGAAATTTTGCGAGCTAAAATAAAGTACAAGGATCTAATTAGTTTGTTAAAAACATTTTTAAAAAACGTTTATTTAACTGAGTTATTGCGATTTAAAGTCCAATATAGAAAGATTAAAATCGCAATAACTCAGTTAAATAAACGTTTTCTAAAAATGTTTTCAACAAACTACTTAGATCTCTGTATTTTACTCTAGCATCCAAAGTTTCATTAAAATTGGCTTACAGGTTTTTAAAAATTTCGACTCGAAAGTTTGTATGGGAAAACGAAATGCGTAAACCATCTTAAGTCGTTTGGAGTCAGCCAAATGGCGCTACCGTGAATATCCACGTTTAGAGGTTGTAAACAATTGAATATCTATTGCGTCTGGCAATGTCCATGTAGGAAGGCAACGCAGCAGAGTGAGACGTTAGGCTGATAATAAAACCTTCTTAAACTATTTAAACTCATGAAATTAACTCAACTCAATTAAATCAACTCTTTGAAATTATTTCAAGATACAACACCCTTAATTTTTATTACACTAAGCAATACGAACTAAGCAATGAGGACAGCAGAAACAGTCCACTGCCATAGTCCACGGCACACCAAATTACAACTCCACATGTGCTCAGCGTGATAAGTCGTGAGCCCATCGCCGCTCGATGCTTTTGGATGTATATTATGCAGTCTTCTAACGGTGAAAGAATACTACCACCCCCTCTCTTACCTTAGGTGTCGTAAAAGGCGACTAACGGACTAAAGACTGCACATACATCCAAAAGCTTAGAGCAGCGATGGGCTCACCACCTGTCACGCTAAGCACATGTGCAGTCGTTATTTGGTGAAAAGTGGACTATGGCAGAGGACTGCTTTTGCGTTCCTCATTGCCTAGTCTCTGACTTACCCTTCGGGGTTAACAGTCATGATTGTATGTATGTGTGTTATGCAGTCTTTAGCCGTCAGTCGCCTTTTACGACACCTTAGAAAAGAAAGTGGTTGATAGATTCTATAAGTAAGTCACTACACACACGGCTCTTTCAAGATAATATAATTTGGTTAACTTAAGAATTTGTCCTGTAAAATTAATTTTATCATTACAGTGTTGGCTGGAAGATATCGCTTCTAGGGATACTCCATTTGTACATGTCTTCTACAGCGTGCGGTTAAATTTTACTTCTTCACGGACGAAATAGCAATTTCAAACTATCAATAACTCACGAAACTTCGTATCAGTATCGTTTTATAATATTATGCGCAGGCAGATCGAAGCCTATAGCCGACCATTTACAATGACAGAACTGCTGGAATCGCTGAAAAGCATAAAACCGAATAAAGCTGCGGGGCCGGATGGTGTCTATCCTGAGTTTCTCTTACACCTTGGAAAGGTTGCGAAACGGTGGTTACTCGGATTTTTCAACCACGTTCTTGAAACCTGCACACTGCCAGAGACATTGAGAAAAGCAAAAGTCATTGCGCTACTAAAACCTGGAAAGACGCCAGACATCGCATCAAGCTACAGACCGATATCTCTGTTATCAGTTATATACAAGCTCTTGGAACGATTAGTGTACAATCGAATTTACAAGGATGTCAATGCTACTATCCCACCAGAGCAAGCTGGATTCAGAGAGGGCAGGAGCTGTACAGACCAGGTGCTCGCGTTATCGTCTTTTATTGAAGCGGGTTTTCAACGAGGCCTAAAGACTTTTGTGGCCTTCGCAGACCTTAGCGCCGCGTACGATACAGTATGGGTAAGGGGACTTGTACACAAGCTGGGTCTCGTGATCCCATGTAAGAGAACACTCACACTTGTGAAAACACTTTTAGGACCCCGAAACATCCAGGTACATTTGGGGGAAAATGTAAGCAGCCAAAAACTGCTTAAAAATGGCCTCCCACAGGGTTCGGTGCTGGCACCACTATTTTTCAACACCTTTACCAGTGACATGCCAGAGACGAAGGGCCGCAAATTTGTATACGCGGATGACCTTGCACTGGCTTTCCAGGCGAAGACATTTGAGGAAGGAGAAGCAGCTCTAACCGCTGACCTTGAAACGATGGGTGGCTACTACAGCAAGTGGCGTCTTTGTCCGAATCCTGCGAAAACAGAAGTAGCGGCTTTCCATCTATCGAACTGTCTCGCGCACAAAGAACTCGATGTCTCTTTCTGTGGAATGCCTGTTAAACACAACCCAACCCCAAAATACTTGGGCGTTATACTGGACAGATCCCTGACCTACAAACACCACCTCGACAGCTTAGCCCTAAAATTGAAGACTCGGGTAAGCATCATAAGAAGTCTCGCTGGTACCAGCTGGGGAGCCTCGGCCTCGGTCCTGCGGTCGTCTGCACTCGCGCTTGTTTACTCCGTAGCCGAATATTGCGCACCCGTATGGTATCAAAGTGCTCACACCTACAAGGTTGACAACCAGCTCAATGAAACCATGCGGATAATTACCGGACTTATCAAAACAACCCCGTTACCTTGGCTTCCAGTACTAGCGCACATACCACCACCTGAACTGCGCAGGCTCAGCGCAGCTATTGCCGAATGGGAAAAAAGTCAAAGGCCAAACATACCAATCCGGGAGACTCTGGAACAACTGCCGACCCAACGCCTTCCGTCAAGATCTCCTATCTGGGCCGATGAACGTGTAAACGCCCCTTTCAGCTTAAAGGAAGCGTGGCGTTCTTCCTGGGACCGCTTTAACGTGCCGAATAGGTTTTTGATCTCTGACCCAACTGAAAACCCCGCAGGAACCGATAGCCAGCGCGCGCTGTGGGTCAAATTAAATCGGTTCAGATCTGGACTTGGACGTTCAAACCACCATCTTTACAAATGGGGGCTAAAGGACTCGCCAGCGTGTGAATGCGGAGCTCCGAACCAGACACTGAGTCACATTGTAGAGGACTGCCCACTGCACTATCTCCCTGGTGGCCTGAGAGAACTCCACCAACTAACGCCTGCAGCCCAAGAATGGCTGTTAAACCTGAAAATTAAGGTTTAGGACGTCGCAGTTTTTGCCATTCGATATGATGATGATTATGCGCAGGCCATCAATTTTCACTGAAAGAATTTAATGCAGAAGGCACTTTAAAACTGTTGCGTTATAGTTGGTATTGGCCGAGCAAAGTTTTAATATGAAAATCCGTCGGTCGCGAACGTAGGATGAATTGGACGGAGACATACGGAGCTGTATTTTATACAATCTCGACTATTATCCCCGAAGGGTTAGTCAGGGACTAGGCAATGAGGACAGCATAAGCAGCCCTCTACAATAGTCTACTTTTCACCAAATAGCGCCTGCACATGTGCTCAGCGTGACCGGTGGTGTGCCCATCGCCGCTCTATGGTGATGGATGTATGTGCAGTCTTTAGTCCGTTAGTCGCCTTTTACGACACCGAAGGGAAGAGAGGGGTTGGTATAGTATTCTTTTAGTGAGCCGTTACACACACGGCTGAATATTATAACTGTTATTAATCAACGTGACTTAAAGTTAAATCTGGTATAAAAGAGAGTGTCTTGTTTTTTAATCCTAGAGACAGATAAAAAAAGCATCAGTTGAAAACCAGCTTTATCTTAAATCTTCCTTTATGATTTATTTTACTGAGTGGTAGAGCCACGCTGCGTTGCAGCACGCATTGGCCCAGCTCGCCCGGGGTAATACCACCTTACGAATATCCGGCGTGAAATAATGGCACTTGGTGCTGTTGTGTTTCGTCCGGCCTGTAAGAGTTCCGGAGGCCCCTTTCCCCCTTCACTATTCCTATTCCTTCCTTAACCCTATTCCTTTCTTAAAGGTCGGCAACGCATCGGCAACGCATCTGCGATTCCTCTGGTTTTGCTGTCCATGGGCGGCGGTGATTGCTCTCCATCAGGTGACCCGCCTGGTCGTTTGCCTACTTCTGACATAAAAAAGAAAAAAATATAATACGCTATACCACACGGCTCTTTTCAATATCCTATTTTTAATAATTCTATTCTATTTCACTTTTTGTCTAGTCATGAAATATCATCCCGTATGTCATCAAGCAATATTTATTCACGTTAGCAATGGATTATGGCTGTCCGTTGCTTCTAAGGGCCGTTGCGTAAGATACGCTGCCGAATTTTAGGATTTATTACAAGGGTATTAATTATAACTCAATCCCGCGTCATCTCTGTACGTTTGTTGGGAGATATTGATTTATCTTTGAGATTAGTAACTGCCTCGAGCTATAATAGTTCTTTGACCACCTATCTTGGACTTAGAAGTTTTTTTTTATTTATTCTACTACGCTTGGCCTTCATTTCACCTGGTGGTAAGTGACGATAAGGCCGGAGGTGGAAGCGCGCTTCACCCGGAATGCCCAACCACTGAGGAACTGGCTATCTTATCTCTAACTGTCGGAACACAACAATGCTTTAAACATAGCTGTTATGGCGACAGACTTAGATAAGATGGTGGTAGCTAGCCAGGCGGACTTAAAAGCCCTACCACCAACCAAAACTCACAAGTCGAGTTCCAGCGGGGATATCAGGGTGTTTGTAATTAGTATGTACTTACATACGTACATACGTAAATATAATCACGACTATTATCCCCGAAGGGTTAGTCAGAGACTAGGCAATGAGGACCGCAAAAGCAGTCCCCTGCCATGGTCCGCTTTTCACCAAAAAGCGACTGCACATGTGCTTAGCGTGACCAGGCGGTGAGCCCATCGCCGCTCTAAGCTGTTGGATGTATGTGTAGTCTTTGGTCCATTAGTCGCCTTTTACAACACCGAAGGTACAAGAGGTAAAAATAAAACAATATCAGTTTGTTATTTAGGTTAATTAGTACCTAACAGCTGCGCCATCAAGCTCCTCGTTACAGTATGGATGTGTGGATAAACGCAGATTTTTTTTCGCAAGAAAATACTAAATATTTTTTAGAGTTACTTTTTTTGTTACTGACTGTATCTTATTACAATTAACGTATTATGGGATTCATTGATGAGTGGTATTCGTCCGGAATAGAAAAATAATCACGATTACAAACAAATACCACTGGTATTCGTTTTTGGTATTAGAAAGAAGTAGATCTTTATTACACAGTAACCAGGTCGCGTAGCGGTGCAAGAATACTACCCCACCCCCTCTCTTCCCTTGGGTGTCGTAAATGGCGACTAACGGACTAAAGACTGCACATACATCCAACAGCATAGAGCAGCGCGATCACCTACCACACTGAGCAAATAAATACAGTTGTAATTTGGTGAAAAGTGGACTATGACAGAGAACTGCTTTTGCAGTCCTCATTGCCTAGTCTCTCACTAACCCTTAGGGGATAATATTCGTGAATGTATGCATGTACTATTACAGTTTCAGTGTTCTTACTGACCCGTTCGGATTACTCACTCTGTATATTACACACGCACTAGGAGCTTAGAAGCTTCCATGTAAGTATTAGCTCATAAACTTACAGACGGAGCCATCCGTCTTTAGGATTAAGTTTTCGTCCATCATTCCTTAGAACGTAACAATAGCTATTGTGGGAACGGAATAGATAACAAAACGCAACGTCATCTTCAACGAATGAGTAAACGTCGATTCGTGTAACGTTTTTAGTAATAGGATAAAAGGTTTACTAGACAAAAATCAACCAGTCTCAGGAAGATCGAGTGGGATTCGAACCCACTTGGTAGCTCAGCGGTTAGAGCAGTGGACCGGCAATCCAAAGGTCGTGGGTTCGAATCCCACTCGAGCTTCCTGAGACTAGTTGATTTTTATCTAGTAAACATTTTATCCTATATCTATATAGCATTGTGACTGCAAAATTTCAATAATAAAGAGGTTTATTGTTATGTCTTATATTTTTTAAATTACTGTGATTAAGGTCTGTCTGTAGGTACTGTCATTCCATCCACATCACCGATGGATGGCGGTCTACTACTCGTTCTGTGCGTTTTTCACGAAATTTCTTGCCTCGAACTACAGTGTTGTGGAATTAGCTCTCGGCGGCGGCGGTATTTCCGGACCGTTACGACTTAGGGATCTTCAAGAAACGAGGCTATTCCTTCCTTAAAGGCTGGCAACGTGTCTGCGATTCCTCTGGTTTTGCGGGTGTCCATGGGCGGCGGCGATTACTTTCCATCACGTGACCCGCTTGCTCATTTGCCTTCTTCTGCTATATAAAAAAGATTAAATGTCGCACTGCTGGGCTAGGCCTTTGCAAATGGTCATCAGCACATGAAGAGATTGGGTCATAACCATAGACATACATAATGTACACCTAATTATGACTATTATCCCCGAAGGGTTAGTCAGAGACTAGGCAATGATGACCGCAAAAGCAGGTCTTCTGCCGTCTGCTCCTCTGCCACTGTCCAGTTTTCACCAAATAACGACTGCACATGTGCTCAGCGTGACAGGTGGTGAGCCCATCTCCGCTCTATGCTGTTGGATGTATGTGCAGTCTTAAGTCCGTTAGTCGCCTTTTACGACACGTAGTATTTTTTCACCGCTACCCGCCACGGTTACCATAGACAAATTAGATTTAACCTACCACGCTGATATAATGTGGGTTAATATGTGTTAACGACTGCCATTTTGGCACAAAGTCCGGGACCAATGGCTTCACGTGTTTTACGAAGCACGGAGGAGATAGTGATGTTCCTTTGATCATCCATTCGACCCGTCCTCGCGAAAGTTGTTTACTTGCCACTATGATGGAGGAAATGGAGCAGAGACTGCTTCGCTCCTTGGGGCTGATGATTAATGCCCGTCTCGAGGGCATTGAGGAATGACTGCTCCCTGCCAAAAGCCTCCGCCCCCCACTTGCGGCGGATAAAAGGAAGGAAGCAGCCGCAAATGCATCGTATGCCAAAGCCGCCGCAAAAACGGTGGCAATTTCAATGTCCCGCTCAAACACGGAGAGCTAACGACTGCCATCTTGCCACAAAGTCCGGGACCAATGGCTTCACGTGTTTTACGAAGCACGGAGGAGATCGTAATGTTTCTTTGGTCACCCATACCACCCGTCCTCGCGAAAGTTGTTTTACTTTAACCAAAGCCGAAGCCTTAAGCTAGCCGAAGTCTTTTATAAGAGAGAAACTTTCTAGATGTTAAATTCTTATTACAGCTGTATTCAAATCGTGTCGCGTAGCAGTGAAAGAATACTACCACCCCCTCTCTTCCCTTGGGTGTCGTAAAAGGCGACTAACGGACAAAATACTGCACATACATCCAACAGTATAGAGCGGCGATGGCCAAGTAACACAGAAAGCTGTATATTTAATCACTTGTGGTCATAATGGCTGCTTACAGACCGTTATTATAATTAAAACCGTTATTATAATTCACTGGAGATCTTTAAGCTGAACATTAGTAGGTACACAAATAGCTATATTCTGAATAAAAACTAAATAATGGTAGATATTCTAGATGCGTTTATTTGGTATATAACCTACGCTTTTATTCAGCCGTTTTAAATTTTCAAGCCAACTTACTGAATAAGGGCAATTAAGTAGTGGCTAATATGTATGCTGTATATTAGAATAAATGTGTACCTCTAATCGCTGCCTTCTAAAGGGAATACATGTGTACTGTTTCACAGATATTTAATATATAAAGGAGTAAATTTAGTGTGTTATTCAGTAAATGGTGTAAAAATTCCCTGTTGATCCGTATCTATACTGCTATTATTAACGACTAAATATAGTGGCTGTTTACAAGTTCATCTAAACGTTATTATCACTCTTGAAGAGCACTTCGAGTATTTTATAACATACATTGCCTAACAGAGGTTCACATCAGTTGATTTAATCAGATGATGACTGAATAAGTATATCCCCGAAAATCTTCTCACGGATCATTTCATTCATGTAACAATAAGTCCCTAAAATGGTTCAGTCGGTATTATCCATAAAAGTGTCTTTTATCACACATTTTATCGTTGCTAGTTCGAACGAATATTCAGCTAGTAATCAGTGCATTGCCGTATATGGTACATGTAAGACTTTATTACGGGTAAGTTTGAATAAGCAGACTTACTCGTATGTGCCCGATTACGCGGGCTACGACAGTAATGTTGAAGTATACCGGTTCACATCACACTTTAATTTCACCACCATTTTTTATTCTGTAACCTTTAATGTCTACACCGTTATACCTACATAATTTTTTTTATTTAACACGAACTTAGTATAGTAACGAATTTCAAATAAATATTTTTAATGTAATTATTGGTTACAGACTAAAATAATGACACAATTAGTCAATTTATACGTAAAATATTTTCTCCTAAATGTCTTTATTTTAATATAATTTGCAGTAAAAACTTATTTATGTACTGGCGCTTGAAAATGTTCTTAGAAATATATGTACACTTACTATAACAGTAATTTTGAATTCCCACTAGCTTTCACGTAAAATAATGAAGTTATTAACAAAATGTACTTATACCGATATCATACAATCATTTTAAAAACTTATCTTCTATCACTATCATAAATATAAATCATCTGTCACCAAAAGTATTAATAAACGTTCTTACAGAACAAATCGTGGACTTTTAACATAATTACTATATATAAAATCGTATATAGACGACAATTGTCTAAATAAAGTGTAACCACCTGTTACACCTAATACTGCGATTATAACGTTACTATAATGATATTACTCAGCAATTGTGAACTAAAGCTGAATAATTTATGCCCATTTAAGCAGTGTAGTGTCTGAATAGCATGCTACTCTGCTTTTATTCAGTAATTTTATTCAGCGCTCAGTACACAATAATCCATTATTCATCTAGTATTCAGCCTATGTGTGTTACTTGGGTGGGCTCACCACCTGTCACGCTAAGCATATGTGCAGTCGCTATTTGGTGAAAAGTGGACTGCTTTTGCTGTTCTCATTGCCTAGTCTCTGACTAACCCTTCGGGGACAATATTCGTGATTATGTACGAGTATGTATGAGTATGTATGTATGTATGTATGTCAAATTGTTTATTCAGTCTGGACTGTTACAGCACTAAGACTTTTGAAAATCACAGAATATAGGTACCAATACAAATCTATGGCGAAAGACTTTGTACTGAGAAAAACTAGCAAGACACTTTTCTAGTAGATATAGGTATAACATAATGTAAAAAGTAGCTGTTTTTTTTCATAATTTCAGAGTTAATTGTTGACATACCGTATTTAACGCAATTCTGCCGCGAACGGTCTAGTAACATTGGATAAAGTGATATAAGTCCTCACAACAAAAGACCCTTTGATTAGGCGGGAAACGTAATCGTAACAACAAAACACTGTCGTAATACAGATCTAATCTACACAGACAAAGGGATCTTTATCACAATAGGCATAAGAGCCGAAATTAACCAGAACAAACTATATAAGGATGTAACAATATACGGATGAGCAATTATAAGTATGAATGTAAGTGATATAATACATCATATTAATATAAGCTGGTATATTCGTATGTGCCTGTCCCATGGTCTGCGGAGGCGGGGGTAATAATACATAATTAATGGCTTCGCCGTTAGCATTAAGGTTTCCTATACAAACTTCCAAGTCGAAATTTCTAAAAACTAATAAGCCAATTAATATATAAATAATGAAACTTTGCATGCTACAGCAAAATACAAGCATCTAAATACTTTGTTGAAAACATTAAAAAAAAAGGTTTATTTAGCTGAGTTATTGCGATTTAAAGTCCACTATAGAAAGTTTAAAATCGCATTAACTCAGTTTTAAACGTTTTTTTAAAATGTTTTCAAAAAACTAGTTTTATTCTAATACATTTCTTTTTTCTTTTTTGTTTTACATTTTTATCTTATTTTTATATTCAATTTTTCTTATTTTCCAATAAGTACATTCTCTTTCTTTTATTTAACAATTTCTTATTACTGAGCCCCGTGGTTAGAGCGCCGCGCCCGCGCGATTTTTTTTTCATATTAGCCCGGCAATTCACCCCTTGGGGTAAATTGCCGGGCTGATGATCCACCTGATGTTAAGTGGAAGTGAAGTCCAGGCGCGAGGACAACAGGTGCAGCGTAAGAGACGTAGCATCAGTCACCCTCACTCTGCCGGCCTACAAAGTGCCTCTTCACGCCTTCGTTTGAATGACCCTATGACATAGGTAGGAGGGAATACGTGTGCTGGTAGACTATTCTCTCTTTTGGAGGTGCGACAAAGTCATCTTTCGTCGCCCCGTCCGGTCCCCGCTGAACATGGTACTTTCACGTATGAACTTGCCTGCCTATGTGTGTTAATTCAAATTTCTAATTTTATTTGAGATTCATACAGACTTATCCCCCTTTTTTACCCCCTTAAAGGGCGAATTTCTTAAAATCCTTTCTTAGTGCTCACATAAAAGAAAGCATGGTGCAAAATTTCAAGTTTCTAAACTTAGTAGCTTGGGCTGTGGGTGGATGTGTCCGTCAGTTAGTCACTAAGTCAGATTTCCTTTTTAAATAATGCAAAATTTCAAGAGTCTAAACCTAGTAGCTTTGGGTGCGCGTTAATGTTTCAGTCAGTTAGTCAGTAACAAAGTCTGATTTCCTTTTTACATAATGCAAAATTTCAAGTTTCTAAACCTCGTAGCTTGGGCTGTGCGTTGATGTGTCAGTCAGTTAGTCACTAATTAAGTCAGATTTCCTTTTTATATAATGCTAATTTCAAGTTTCTAAACCTCGTAGCTTGGGCTGTGCGTTGATGTGTCAGTCAGTTAGTCACTAATTAAGTCAGATTTCCTTTTTAAATAATGCAAAATTTCAATAAACCTCGTAGCTTGGGCCGTGCGTTGATGTGTCAGTCAGTTAGTCACTAATTAAGTCAGGTTTCCTTTTTAAATAATGCAAAATTTCAAGTTTCTAAACCTAGTAGCTTGGGCTGCGCGTTGATGTGTCAGTCAGTTAGTCACTAACTAAGTCAGATTTCCTTTTTATATAACGCCAAATTTCAATTTTCTAAACCTAGTAGCTTGGGCTGTGCGTTGATGTGTCAGTCAGTTAGTCACTAACTAAATCAGATTTCCTTTTTATATAATGCAAAATTTCAAGTTTCTAAACCTAGTAGCTTGGGCTGTGCATTGATGTGTCAGTCAGTTAGTCACTAACTAAGTCAGATTTCCTTTTTATATAATACAAAATTTCAAGTTTCTAAATCTAGTAGCTTGGGCTGTGGGTTGATGTCTCAGTCAGTTGGTCACTAAATAAGTCAGATTTCCTTTTTATATAATGCAAAATTTCAAGTTTCTAAGCCTAGTAGCTTGGGCTGTGCATTGATGTGTCAGTCAGTTAGTCACTAACTAAGTCAGATTTCCTTTTTATATAATGCAAAATTTCAAGTTTCTAAATCTAGTAGCTTGGGCTGTGGGTTGATGTCTCAGTCAGTTGGTCACTAAATAAGTCAGATTTCCTTTTTATATAATGCAAAATTTCAAGTTTCTAAACCTAGTAGCTTGGGCTGTGCATTGATGTGTCAGTCAGTTAGTCACTAACTAAGTCAGATTTCTTTTTTATATAATGCAAAATTTCAAGTTTCTAAACCTAGTAGCTTGGGCTGTGGGTTGATGTCTCAGTCAGTTGGTCACTAAATAAGTCAGATTTCCTTTTTATATAATGCAAAATTTCAAGAGTCTATAGCTTGGGGTGCGCGTTGAATGGGTTGCCGTACGAATTAATAAGTAGTGTCACTCAGAAAAATATCAAGTTTAAACTGAAACAACATTTTTATAATTTCTTGTAACCAATTTTTTTCTTATTAACTTAATATTATGTGTAATTAACTTTTTATTATTTTATTATACCTACACCTAAATATTAAACTTATTTACACAAATTGTAAACTCGCGGTAGTGTAAGTTTAAACCTTAGTGGTTTTTTAAATGTATCGCATGCCAATACATTGTAATTGTTTGTTTATAAGATAAATAAATAAAAAAAAATATGTGAGTCAGTTAGTCACTAATTATTTAGATTTCCTTTTTATATAAGTAATGCAAAATTTCAAGTTTCTAAACATAGTAGCTTGGGCTGTGCGTTGATGTGTCAGTCAGTCAGTCACTAATTAAGTCAGATTTCTTTTTTATATAATTAAGATGCCATCCTGCCGGGTTTAGCAGAATACTACTACCATACCACAAAACTATGATGTCATCAATCGGTGAAACTCCTAAACACTCACACGTAACGCGACCAACTAGTAAAACGTTAACTAACTCAGTTGCTGATTAGTTTGCGCCCATTCGTTTATAGTAATGAATGTGTGTTGCTATAACTCGAATCGAATTTGCACTTTGTTTGTTCGTGGGCCGAGGATCGTGTTAGTCTGTGTAGAAATAAACGTACCCCTTCGAACATGTAAACTATAGATACACGATTGCTGCTTGAAAAATGGCACTATATTATGTGCACGAAACAAGGCACAAATCAGAAAATTGCCTTGTTTTTATTCTTTCAAAATTTCGAATTTAGAACTTTGTTCCAACTTGCTTGAATCTAGCGAGCGTAGTTCCAAAGTGATGTAAATTCAATGACATTTTTAAGAATTTGTACTTTAGTGCCTAAAGTTTAAGGTTTACTTTACAATAAAATTTTATCTATATAATAATAGTATGTATTTACACGGGGACATTATTTGAGTTTGATTTTGTATGAGAACGTGCATCTATTGTTTATATGATCGAAGCGGTACCCTATCCGTTTATACATACTTATGTATTAATATAAATACCTATCCGTGTAGCGGCTTGTAAAATATTACTACCAACCCTTCCCTTCCCTTGGGTGTCGTAAAAGGCGACTAACGGATTAAAGACAGCACATACATCCAACAGCTTAGAGTAGCGATGGGCTCACCACCTGTCACGCTGAGCACATGTGCAGTCGCGGTCTTCGTTGCCTAGTCTCTCTGACTAACCCTTTGGGGAAATTAGTCGTGAATCTATATATGTATGTAACTTATGTAGAATTGTGAATAATTTGTTTACAAACATTGTTTTAGCATTTTCAACATTAAGCTCTACAGGTTAGGTTTTGATTTTGCGAGGCATAGCAACCTTAGGCGCGAAATACACAGAAGCGATGTAAGATTCGGATGCGATGCGGATGTGGATCGGATTCGTTGTCTCTTCAAATCTTGTTCGTACAAAATGTATGAGAGAGATGCCTCGTAAATTACACAGAAAGAATGCGGCGCCGATTTCGCCGGACTACATTTTGTACGAACAAGATTCGAAGGGACAACGAATCCGATCCACATCCGCATCGCATCCGAATCTTACATCGCTTCTGTGTATTTCGCTCTTAGTGCACCGTCGAATAACATCTCTAAGCGGTGTGGCAACATAAAAAAGTGAACATTCCCCGTACGTTCGATAACCAATCGGCTAATGGTTCACGGCATTTTCGTCACTCAAAATGATTATGTTCCGCGTTAGACCTAGTGGTGTACAAGACTCGAGCTATCTGAGTCCTTTTACGTAGGGCTCGGAGTCTTTTACAGATGCCGCGACGTCTCCGACTTTACGTGAGCCCCGAGCGTGGCATTAGAGCTCGAGTCTCTTTCTGCGCTCGAGTCTATTTTAGAGCTCTAGTCTAAAACAATAGTGTTTTGATGAGTTATTTCATGATTAAAAGTTAGCATTTTAAAACAAAACAATGATGAGTGTGTTTAAAAAGCAAAAAAACAATGATTGATCATTTGTATAATACTGATTAAAATAGTAGTTAAAATTCATCTAAAATCTTTCTTCGAGCCCTTGTTGGGCGTCGAGCTTCAAGTTTTTTTTTATCTCGAGGTTTCTTGACAGCTCGAGTTCTTTCTAAGACTCGTCGAGCTCTATTGAAGGCTCGTATTGTTGCTCAGAGGGCTCAGTAAGCTCGATAGACTCGGAGTCCCGAGTATAGTTGAGCGCGTTGAGTTGACTGCAAATCTTATCGAGTTTCTAAAATTAAAGACTCGAGGCTTGCACATCACTAGTAAAACCGCCGCCATCACCACCGCCCGCGCCCATGCATTAAAATATACCGTTTCACGTGACAGTATCCACGCTGCGGTGTTAACCTCTTTACTTAATTGATTATGTACGCGCAATACAGTCATTATAATATAAACAGTGTAATACCGGAAGTTTGGTAATAATTAAAAAACATATACACACTTAAATTAACGATTATTATCCCCAAAGCGTTAGTCAGACACTAGGCACTTTTATAACAATTGATTTAACTATTAATATTTGGAAAGTACACAATAGAACACCGGCAAGTCTAAGAGCTTAATTTATAAGAAACATTTTTACTTAATTGTTCATATATTATTTTTAACAATAGATGATTATGTCCCACTTATTGAAGTTTTATTTCATAACGGAATATAGTATAATAATATACATGATCTATTTTATGAACCGTAAAATTATTATATTAACAACAAAATAGTAACATAGTAGGTACCCAGAACTAGGGTTTTCTTTATAATTTCGATTTGGGTTGAGTAAGGAATACATAATATTATGTGGGATGAGTAAGGAATTAAAAATTAAAATATTGATGTGGGTTGAGTAAGGAATAGAAATGGGATAAGTAAGGAAAAATTTATTAGTGGGATGAGTTCATGTGGGTTGAATACGAAACAACACAATGAAGACCGTAGAAGCAGTCCACTGCCATAGTCTACATTTCAAAAAATTAACCCTTTCACGGGCAGTAAATTTTTTAATTGTTTTTCAATCGTATTCCAACAGCATAGGGTTCAATATTTAGAGGCAATATAGCAGCCATTGCCTTCGAAAGGGTTGAACTGCACTAGCGTGAGCGTGACAGGTGCTGAGCCCGTCGCCGATCTGTGCTGTTGGATGTATGATCAGTCTTTTGTCCGTTTGCATTTAGTCATTTTTACGACACCTGAGAAAAGAGAGAGTAATCTTTTTGGTGAGCCGCTATACCACACGGCTCATAGTTTCGATAGCTTTTGTTTAAATGCAAAAATACGAAAAAATTAACTACTTATCTATAATCAGTATGTTTGTGTTCTTATGCGCTCTACAAGCTTATCGCGGCCGAGGTTTATGCTTGGAGTTATAACCATAATTACGCGACAAGCTTTTATATCGGCATAAGAACATGAACATACAATAGACAATATGACTATAGAAACTTGTTAAAAAATTTTTTTTTTATCTTTTTCGTTATAAATATTTCTCAGTCTATCCATTTCCATTTTATAGTTTTGGTAAAGACAAATCAAACGAGCTTGAGCACAACTTAATTTGACTTTGACTACGGGAGAAACTCTGAAGTTGCGAAAGAAAACAAACTCTATACTAGAGCTAAAATCCGATGAAGAAAGTTTATAAACAAATTATTTAGGTACAATTCTTTGTCCAAACATCTAGTGTCAATTGAAATTTAACTGTTCCTTATGTGAAAGACATCATTGTTATATGGTTTTCTCTCCTAAGAAACAGCCAAAATCCCAGTGACACTAGATGTATGAACAAACATACATACATACATATAATTTAGACTATTATCCCCGAAGGGTTAGTCAGAGACGAGGCGATGAGGGCCGCAAAAGCAGTCCTCTGCCATAGTCCACTTCTCACAAAATAACGACGAAAAAACAGAAGGTGGTGGTGGTGGATTTATTTGTTTATGTAAATATGATCATCAAATTTAGCCAGACTATATAAAAGACACGAACCTTTGACACCACCAGTTTCAGTTGCCATTTAAGCCCGTAATTTATACGCAATAAACATAATAAATATAATACTTGTTGCATAGCTGTATAGTAGAGAGGGCTAGTAAACATGAATATCAAATTTTACCCTTGTCAGAGCGAACGTCTGGCAAACATGGCAATACCATTACTGTTTGCTATTATACGACTGAAATGTGGAGGTGGTTTTGCACTATGCATATTAGCGGAAGGAGAGTTTTTTTCATTTTGGTTTCCTATTTCTTTTCTGCCCCACTACTTAGCAAAAGGGAAAAAGCTATCATCATTGAAATCGACATTAATAACCATGTCGCGTAGCGGTTAAAGTATACTACATCCGCTCTCTTCCCTTGGGTGTCGTAAAAGGTGACTAACGGACTAAAGATTGCACATACATCCAACAGCATAGAGCGGCGATGAACTCACCACTTATTACGCTGAGCACATGTGCAGTATCATCTGGTGAAACGTGAACTGTTGCGGTGGACTGCTTCTGCGGTCCTCATTACCTGGTCTCTGACTAACCCTTCGGGGATAATAAGGGGGGTTTACAGTTTAGGTACGTTCGTTTGGCGCGCCTCCCAGGCAGTCCGCCTAGGCGTATGGTAGTAAGACCTTGTCCAGAAAGGTTGCCGCGAGCCGACCGACGCACCGAGCACCGAGCGCAGTCACTTGTAATCCCTACGCTCTGTGACGTCATGACGTCTAATCGATATCGAGTCAACGTTGCTTTAACAGGGTTTACGTATTTCGGTTTCAAATATAAATATCCAAGACGAAATTTTTAAAAACCACTAAGCTAATTTTAATGAAACTTTGCATGCTAAAGTAAAATACAGAGATCTAAATAGTTTATTGAAAACATTTAAAACAAACGTTTATTTAAGTGAGTTATTGCGATTTTAAACTTTCTATATTGGACTTTAAATCGCAATAACTCAGCCAAATAAACATTTTTTTAAATTTTTTTCAACAAACTAGATTAGATTAGATCTCTGTGTTTTACTTAGGCATGCATTGTTTCATCAAAATTGGCTTAATGGTTTTTAAAAATATCGACTTGGAAGTTTGTATGGGAGACCGAAATGCATAAGCCCTCTTAACGGAATATGAATGCTCGAGAGTCACACGATAAGTTTCAATTTCGCGTGAAAATTGTTAGAGTAGAGTTTCGAATCTTCTGTACGTAGTACTATTAGTTATTCTGTGATAATAGTCGTGATTATATGTATGTATGTAAAAGCTCAGCATAAAAAATCCAACAAGTTGTTATATTTTCTAGCCACAGTATCGAAGTGTATATTCTATTGTGTAGTAATAAGTATTCCATTACATAGCCACACAACTCTTACCTAAATATTTTTGTAAAATGTTTGTCTCTTGCACCCGTATTTAGCAATCCATTGTAGTGATTTCATACTTAATACAAGGGTAGAGACTAGGCAATGAGAACAGCAAAATCAGCCCTCTACCATAGTCCACTTTTTACCAAATAACGACTGCAAATGTGCTCCGTGTGACAGGTGGTGAGTCCATCGCCGCTCTACACCGTTAGATGAATGTGGTCCTTAGTCCGTTGGTCGCCTTTTACGACACCCGAGGGAAGAGAGGGTTTAGTGCAATGAACCTACTAATATTATAAACGCGAAAGTTTGTAAGTATGGATGGATGTTTGTTACTCTTTCACGTAAAAACTACTGAATGGATTTGGATGAAACTCGGCATACAGATAGTTTATAACCTGGATTAACATAAAGGATACTTTTTATCCCGATATTCCCACGGAAACGGGAACCACGCGGGTGAAACCGAGAGCGGCCGCTCGTATTATATAAAACAAGAAGCAGATATGTTATAAACGCGCGCAAAGTGAAAACTCATATAAGTCCCAATTGAGACGTCTTGTATGTAACTCTATGCACAAGAAACATTTGAAGTGCAATCATTAAAATTTTAGCTATCTCTTTCATTTGCGTGCTATTTCGTATCTTTTGTTTTAATTATCAGTGAAACTTGTCAATGTGTGTAGCTTGGAACACATTTAAAACGCAAATTACTATGAACGTAACATATCTATAGTTTATAATATCATTGGTTTAGTGGCTCATATTTATTTAGCAGCATGTTTTACGATTACGAGTATCATGATGTTTGTGATTTGCACCCGCACCTATTTGAAAGGGTGGTGATTTAGCTAGTATACCCATCCATTGTAGTGAAGACTTGATTTCAATTCAGGCCCTTTGCCAGCAAGTATGTCACGTACGAATGAATGAAAGTTTCCGTTTCGCCGATGTTCCCATCTCCCTCTCACTAATGGACAGTGAGCGAGGCCGCATTATTCGTTTAACCGTCCACTGACTGCCGGTCTTTTGTTTCGTTAAACGTCAGTCGCTATTATACTTCTGGGGAGCTCTTTGCAGCCTCTATTATTTGAAGTCAGTGGGTAAATGAATGGGCTATATTTATAAATAAATAAAACTCCTATAATTATACCAAACATCTAGCCCTAGAGAAGCTTCGAAGAGACTCGTTAAATGGTTACTAGACCACGGTTAAACATACTTAAAATACTTAAATACATACTTATTATACTTACTTACATAGAAAACACCCAGACTCGAGACAATTTAGAAAAACAATAATTTCTAAATTGACCCGACCGGGGATCGAACCATGAAAACCGGTGTACAAACCGCTCGACCAAAGAAGTCGTCAAGTAATAAATAATATGCGTATTCAATATTTTTTCTCATCCTATAGTGTCACACATCTGGGCCAAGGGTCTCTTTATTTCGATCAAGTACTCAACAAGCTCCTTAGCCAGCTGTAACTAAATAAAATAACGTAATTCAACGGGTTCGTGGTGGGGTGAACCTATCGCCGTTTTACGCCGTTGGATGTATAGGAGGTATGCAGCCTTCAGTAAGTTAGTTGCATTTCTAGACACACAAGATAAGAGATGGGTTGGTACGTTGGTAGTATTCTTTTGATAATGAGCAACCATCGTAAAGCTTCTTATGTAAAAACAGATTTTTTAGTTATTACTCTAGAATATAAAAAAAAATCGATGATAACCATATCATCGAATATTTTTTGGTGTCCGCAGAAGATACCTTTGGTGTCTTGAGAAATGCTGAGTGGATACAATTTCTGTGTCACATCTGCATGTTCAACTGTTCTTTGACAACTTCGATCAACAATACCAACTAGATGTCAGGTCGGCGCTAAAAATATGTCTCGGTAAATAACAGCGCACTTGAGAAGTGAGCTCTTATTTTGTTTAGTTTGCTTGAAACACAATCAATGTAAACACGTTCACAATGCCGCAATGTGTATTTTAAAGTTTGCAAAAAAATTGCCCGAAAAAGCAATTTAACGGCCGGAGTGTCTTACTTTCCGTAAGTACATGTAGAATAAATTATATTTTAAGCTTTGAACTAACAAATAATATTTAATTTTGAACACAATTACCGATTTTAACCCATGCTATACAAATGTTCGGCCAACGTTGACCATTAGACGCGCCAACATTTGTATAACAGAACAGTGGATGCGTGGATGGATGCATTTGTGGTTTATTACTGGGTGCCATGGTTGTAACTATGTTGAACTTTAAACTGTTTTATAACTTTTGTCTCAGTTCGTTAGTAAAGAAATGAAGCTGTATAAGAATTATTCACGTGGACAGAATTTAGCTTTGATTTTGTACGTGACGCGTTATCTAGTTGGTATTGTTTATCAAAGTTTGACAAAGAATGAAATGTTTTCATTTTAATTATCAATATCGCCGCTGCGCCGCGCGTCATTGAGAAAGGGGAAATTCTTGCGAAAAAGCTGTGCAAAATATGAAAGCAAAACTAAAAGTGAAAATTAAGATGTCTCCGCGAAGAATTAATCACAGCCAGTGTAGATAGTCGCGTCCAGTAATTAGGAGCCCGTTGAGCGGAAGAAATTAAGAAATTCTTCTCTCCTCTTTCATGAGTTGAGTCGTTATTTATGGCGGGTTGGTTCGTCCGTCGTCATTTTAATTTGATACTGTGTTTTTTTTTAAATATGAGAAGTAGGCAAACGAGCTGGCGCGTCACCTGATGGAAAGTATAATCACCCACCGCCCATAGACACATCCTTAAAACGTGTTGTAGATGCGTTGCGTTGCGGGAATTAAGAGGCCTATTACATCTCGAATGTGATTTTTGCGTAAAAGGCCTATTTTCGCATTTTGTAGTAATTTTGCAGTTGTATTTATCGTTTTTATCGAAATGGGATGATAAATTTATGCATAATATTACAAATCTCCATTCCGTGAGCATAAGTTGAATTCGGACGGCCGGCGCATCGCATTTTGTAGTAATTTTGCAGTTGTATTTATCGTTTTTATCGAAATAGGATAATAAATTCATGATAAAATCTTTATTCCTCATGAAGTAACAATTACTCCGGTATAAATTTTGCTCAATAATATAATCGTAGATAGGAGGAGATATTCACAGTAGTTTTTTGGTTTAATAAAGATTTTTTTTTATATAAAATCAATAATATCTAAAAATTCCGAGGCCGCTACGCACTATTCGACTATATAAGAGATAACATTATAATTTTTCTATTTTACTTGTTTAGAACAGTAGTTCAATCGATGAGCTCAAAAAGTGCCTTCGCGCACTTTATGAAAATCTTTCTCTGCAATTTTGGGTTTAATTAAAAAATTAAGCAAAATTTACAAAAAGCGAGGCCGCTACACACTGTTCCAATAGCTATTATTACTATTCAATAAGTCATAATTGTTAATGTATTTTGGTTTCTAAGATCCATAACGCCAAAATTGGCCATTTTACGCAAAAATCACAGTCAAGATGTAATAGGCCTCTTAAGGAATAAGTAGGACTTTTGAGGAAGGAACAGTAGGATTTTTTTTAAGCAGGTTAGGTTTCCTAATTGGCTATTTGACAGTTGTAACAATAAAATATGAAATATGTCGGAAATGGTAGTTTATGGTTTAACGATAATTATCCAATAGTTTTTTTATTAAAATAATTTGTAAATATTTTATTTTTATAAAATAAATTTGCGATTTTTTACCTTTGGATTACAAGACCCGAAACACGGGCAGCCATGATTGAGCTTCATGTGACGTCACATTTCACAAAATTATCAAAAACTGTCTGTCAGGTTTCAAGATAAGTTTCTATAAGTATTCATTGAAGTGTGACGTCACAAAGGAAAATGTCACGTGACCAATCGTTTTCGCACGAAATTTGAAATCAATTAAGAAAAATATGTTTTTTTCTATTTAATAAAGCTTTTTCGAGAAATAAAATATTATACGGGGTATAAAATAAGTGTTTGTAATTTTAAAAATACTTACTTTTTCGAAAACTGTCAGTTAGCCAATTAAGTACCAAAACAATGGAATGTTAACCGTTTTTTTCATTTACTAAATTGTATTAAGGTTATACACTGTCTGTTAATAAATAATAAAAAAAACATTCAACGTTTCGTTTGACATAACGCAATTGAACACAAAAAAACAAAACACGTTTCGCGAATGGATTCGAACGTGTTTACAATTTGAAACAATCACAAACCTTTTGAAATTTAAAAAGCACAACTGGAAATTTCATTCTACAAATACGGCAAATACCTAATTAAGTATGTTATGCAAATTCGAACGAATGGTGAAGGTTGGCGATTATTTTACCTAGCAGGTGATATTAAAACATGGTTGAGCGAAGCGATGGCTGATTCACATGTCATACTCGTGAACGAGTGCCGCCTGTGGAGGCTGGTCTGCGGGTCTAACGGCAAAAAAATTTGAATATGGACATGGGCTTCATTTGACATGTGAAGCCCATAATATGCCCATATAAGGACAAAATATGGGCTTCAAACGTCAAATAAAGCCCATGTCCATATCCATATTTTTTAGCCGATAGATCCGCTGCTCTTGCTAACTTATTTATATTATTGTAATATTAGTACTTAGTTGTAGTCTTACTTTTATTTTTCTGTACTGTAAGACATTGATTACATTGATTATTTTATATTGATGAATATCTGAACTTTTTATTTTTATTAATATTTTTTTTATTTTTATGTCCTTGTAGTTGTTTTATGTTTTTACTAGCGGCCGCTAGTGATTTCTCCCGCGTGGTTCCCGTTCCCGTGGGAATATCGGGATAAAAAGTATTTTATGTGTTAATCCAGACTATAAACTATATGTATGCCAAATTTCATCCAAATCCATTCAGTAGTTTTTACGTGAAAGAGTAACAAACATCCATCCATACTTACAAACTTTCGCGTTTATAATATTAGTAGGATTATTGTAATGGAAAGTGCCCTTCTATGATAGGGAGAGCATTTTTTTTGACGCTGTAAAAGAAAGGGAGAAAAGAAATGCCCTTGCTGAGTTTCTTGCCGGTTCTTCTCAGTACAAGGCTCCCGCCCCATAGTTAGACTTACGAACCGATGGCATAATGACATTCATAAGTGCTGTAACCTAAGCATGGCCTAACCCATTGAGTTATAATGTACTACGTACTAGAGAAGACAACTCAACCAGATTTTTTGTAACACGCGTTAGAGCCAGCTCGCTCCAACTACACTAGTCTGTGGCAGGCGCTAGACGCAACAATACGTGTGAATTCTGTTCTATTTTATTAAAATATGCCTAAAAGTGTGCTAAGGTACTGTTTAAACAACTCAGGAAATACAAATAAAACCAAAGGAATCAATTTCACCTGGAAATACGTACTAAATTATCGATATAACACGCATTTGACTAATTATTTTATCAAATCGCCGAGACATGAAGTGGCGGCCATGTTTCGGCAAAATGCATAGAGTAACAATTTTCTGTTTTGTGCAGAAGACGACAACTAAGCCCCGCACCACGGTAGTGTACCGTGTGTATCATTGTACCGTGCCCGCAACGCACCACGCACTAGATGCACGCTGTCATCTAGCTGAGCACATTTATTGTATGGGACGTCTTCTCTAGTTTATTTACCTTAATGGCCTAACCTGAATAAATAATATTGAATCTTGAATCTTAAATCACTTTCATACATACTCACAATCACAACTATTATCCCTGAAGGGTTAGTCAGAGACCAGGCAATGAGGACAGCAAAAGCAGTCCACCGCCACAGCCCACGGCACACCAAATGATAACTGCACATGTGCTCAGCGTGACAAGTGGTGAGCACATCGCCGCTCTATGCTGTTGGATGTGTGTACAGTTTTTAGTCCGTTAGTCGCCTTACTCTATTAATGAGCAGCCATCACACAACTCTATAAAAACACAACTTAACTTTTCACCTTCCTCTGAGAATCGGACCCGGCATCTTTAGATCACACTTAACGATTACCTAAACGATTAAGAATATTTTTTAAATGCACGCCGTGGCATTTAAAACAGTTCCCATACAAACTTCCAAGTCGAAATTTTTAAAAACCGTATAGCCAATTTTAATGAAACTTTGCATGCCAAAGTAAAATACAAGGATCTAAATAGTTTGTTGAAAACATTTTTAAAAAACGTTTATTTAGCTTATTCATTGCGATTTAAAGTCCACTATAGAAAGTTTAAAACAGCAATAACTCAGTTAAATAAGATATTTTTTAAAAATGTTTTCAACAAACTATTTAGATCCCTGAATGTTACTTTAGCATGCAAAATTTCATTAAAATTGGTTCATTCGTTTTTAGAAATTTCGAAAAACGAATGGAAAACCGAAATGCGTACACCCTCTTAAAACAAATATATAAAATAAAGACAATAGCTTAAGTATTTCAGATTGTCGCTTGCAAGGCCTTTTATACATATGAATACGAGTATGCAAGTGTGTACACAAAAGAGGGAACAAAGTAAAACCACTTTTAAAGCTGGACCTGAAAGAGATGTAAGCCGCAAGCAGGCGCGCGTTAATGAAAAGCGGGCGGGCACACACGTAACTAAGGCTGCTATTACAACACTGAGCGAGGGAGCTAAGATACATCCTACCAATATTATAAACGCGAAAGTTTGTAAGTATGGATGGATGTTTGTTACTCTTTTACGTAAAAACTACTGAATGGATTTGGATGAAATTTGGCATACAGATAGTTTATAACCTGGATTAACACATAGGATACTTTTTATGCCAATATTCTTACGGGAACAGGGTGAAACCGCGCACTCCATGGGTGAAACCGCGAGCGGCCTCTAGTAAGTACATACATTAACCTGGTCGCGTAGTGGTGAAAGAATACTACCACCCCCTCTGTTCCCTTGGGTGTCGTTAAAGGCGACTAACGGACTAAAGACTGCACATACATCCAACAGCATAGAGCGGCGATGGGCTCACCACCTGTCACGCTGAGCTCATGTGCAGTCGCTATATATTTGGTGAAAAGTGGACTATGGTAGAGGACTGTTTTGCTGTCGATATCTTTCGGGGATAGTAGTCTTGATTATATGTATGTATACATATAAGAAGGGTTAGTCTGAAACCATAGGTAATGAGGACAGCAAAAGAAGTCCTCTACCGTAACCCACTTTTCCACCAAATAGCGACTGCACATGTGCTCAGCGTGACAGGTGGTGAGCCCATCGCCGCTCTATGCTATTGGATGTTTGTGCAGTCTTCAGTCCGTTAGTCGCCTTTTACAATACCCAAGGGAACGTTTCAAGGTTTCGACGACCTCTTTGGTCGAGTGGTTTGTACACCGGTTTTCATGGTGTCGCCATCTCTGAGGTCCCGGGTTCGATCCCCGGTCGGGGCAATTTAGAGAAAAACTGTTTTTCTAAATTGATTTCGGGTCTGGGTGTTTTTTCTATGTTTATGTATATTTATCCGTTATCTTACCATATAAACGAGTTTCACAAGAATACTCATCTTGGTCTAGATAATTGGTGTGAGCGTAAACAAAATTTATTATTATTATTATTATATTATGTTTATATCATCCATATATTTTAAGGGAAGAGAGGGGGTGGTAGTATTCTCTCACCGCTACGCGACACGGTAAAAAAAAGGAAAAACTTGTCTTATTAATGAACGCCCCCTAAGCAGTGCGCGAGGAATAGCTCCACTATAGCATAGCTCTAGAAGAAAAGCAGCCTTAGGGTCGCTGCAGTTTTTATTATGAATGTTTTACGTAGGGTAAAGCCACGAAATAAAATATTATTTATTCACACGAAATGGTGGTATTTACAGTAATTAAGTGTTTTTTTTTTTATGATAAGCCCGGCAAATGACCCCACTCCACCTGATGTTAAGTGGAAATGAAGTCCAGGCGCGAGGACAACTGGTGCAGCGTAAGAGACGTAGCATCAGTCACCCTCACTCTGCCGGCCCACAAAGTGCTTCTTCACGCCTCGTTTGAAGGACCCTATGTCATAGGTAGGAGGGAATACGTGTGCTGGTAGCCTATTCCATCTTTTGGAAGTGCGACAAAGAAACGACTCACCAAATTTCTTTGTGCGTGATGGAATGTTAGAGACTGTAAATTGGTGACTCCGGAGAGCAGCACGCGTACTCCTATGGAGGAAGGGAGAAGGAGGGATGAGGTCAAAGAGTTCTTCAGAGCACTCGCCATGGTATAAACGGTAAAAGACGCTGAGTGACGCAATATCTCTACGCAATTGCAAAGGCTCGAGAGTTTTAGTGACCTCCGCATTGCAGATAATGCGCACAGCGCGGCGCTGCAATCTGTCCAAGGCATCGAGAAGGTACTTTGCGGAGCCGTCCCAAAGGTGAGAGCAATACTCCACGCAAGACCGCAATATTTAATAACACAAAAGTAATAAGTAATAAAAACAACAACATAACTTAAAATTAAACTACTTACATAAACATAAAATTAAAAAAAATAAACCTTTAAATTACAAAATGTCCTCCAACTGTAGGCTCATATGTACGGTACCATAATGCTGGCAACGTTACCTCTTTAAATTGCCAAGCTGATACGCTGGCAGAAGTAGCTGCCAGCTTTCTTGTCACCGGAGGCCTCAAGAAGGCGAGCACTTAACTCTCTAACGAGCTGATTTGCCTCCGGCCCCCATGGACCCTTTTATTCACTCAAAATAGAGATATTGGGATGGATTATGATGGGTTAACAGTGATGGATAACATGCAAGTGCAGTCTCTGATCCGTTAGTCGCCTTTTTCGACACTCCAAGGAAGAGACGATAATAGTAGTAAGTATTATTTTATTGAGCCACTATTACCACACAGAGTTAGTCAGCTACACGAGGTTATTCCACCGTCCCCATTCTACCATCGGGAGTCCAGACGTACGGCTGGCTACCACCCTTAGGTTAGGTCCTGAGTCACGGCGCAGTCATGTGCAGGCGGAATCCGCCGCGCACGAAACAAATAAGTAGGTATTCGACATGTAAGATAAGAGCCTGTCCGAACTGCGAGTTCTAACGTTCCGCAATCCGCCTACGCGATGCGCCGTGATTCAGGACCTGGCCTCACTTGGTAGATATTACACTCATGCGCACCAAGTGCTATTCGTCTTCATTCTTAATGCGTACAGCCAAGGAATGGTGTGCATATAGCCCCAACATCTTTAAAGCCGAGTGAATAGGCTGCTTCTGGGCAAGCTCGCTCCATCGTCGGCGTCTTCTTAATCCTATATATGGATAAGAATGTGGCCAAGAGCAAGCCAATCTATTATAAAAAAAAAACAGTTTACGACCGGCACCAAAATGGTTTTACGTGCCTTCCGAAGCAAGCTAGAGATGTTTTGTAACATACTGCTTTTGCTTAATAAGAACATAAATTATTGTCTTAGAAAATAAAATTAGTTATGAACAAAATAGTGTAAAAAATATTTGGAAAAAAGTGTCCTGTTTAGGAAATTATTTACCCCTTGCTTGCATTTTCGTGAGTATGTTGTACATACATACTTACGAATACCTACATAGGTATAGACGTAACATACTACGGCAATTTTTTTTAACGGTTGCGTTTCGTTTCCTACGTAAATATATTACAGTATCATGCTTGTGGTATTGGAATTAAGATTTAATAACCTGTGTGATGGAATCCCGGGCAAGCGGTAAATTTCCACCACCTTCTTACGACATTGAAATTTAAACGATTTTTTTTATTTCAATAGCTTCCGCATTTACTCTTAAATCGCTAAAGAATAACGAATCACGCATAAAATAATTTAAAATAGTGTTTATTATTTATGTATGTGTAAAATCTACATTAGTGTTACATGATGTCATTTTGGTATCACTCCATTTCCTTCTTTAACAAGGTATACAAATTAGACTGTATTATGAATGATTTGATTTGAATGTTGCATTGTTAAACCAAACAATGGTTCAATTATTATGTTAGTTTCCCTGGTCCAGAGGGATACCGTTCTCTTTCCAGTCGCATGGCTTGACGCATCTTTGCGCATATTTTCGGAATTTCCGATGATAAAAACAAAGTCTGTCTCGGTTACGCGACCTTGACCTCTGCCTTGGCTGGAAATGAGCGCTGAGTCGGGCGTTTTTGCGTATAACGTGATCCATAGCGCACATTTCTAGTTGCATTTCTTTTAACTGCTCTAGTATGACTTCTATTGCACTTGTTTGTACTTGGTGTGTGTCGACTGAGGATACTTCGTTTATTTTAATATTTTCCATTATGCAATCTGCAACTTGGCCCATTTGATCTAGTTCCAACGTTTCTGAGGGGGCTAACACAGATGTAACGGGAACCTGAAGTAGCCTGAACCACAGAACTCACATTCGGTGCACATACGTACTATATATACTTTACTTTTATCTAAAATGTTTCAATAACTCTTAACAAGCTATTTCAGAAATCCAATCAAACTTTAAAAATGTCACCGCAGAAATCCAGCTACAACAGTGGAAAATTTGTAGCGACGAACACTTTTCTATTTCTCCAACTCACTGTGATATTTGTAAAGAATTTCTCTCTGGCCAACGGTATTGATTGGTTTGGTAAATAAATAGGAGACGGTGGTGTTTGTCCTTTGCTTAAAGGATCATGATTCAGTCAAAAGCTGTACGTATTGTATAAGATTTTGTATTATACGGACGGACAGAATTTGTCCTGCCCATATGTTGGATTATCGTTTGGCTATTCGTTCGTTCAAATATACATACATACATACATTCATACATATATTCACGACTAGGTATTATCCCCTAAGGGTTGGTCAAAAACTAGGCAATGAGGACAGCAAAAGCAGTCCTCTGCTACAGTCCACGTTTCACCAAATGACAACACTGCAAATTTGCTCAGCGTGACAGGTGGTGAACCCATCGCCGCTCTATGCTGTTGGATGTATGTGGCAGTCTTCAGTCCGTTAGTCGCCTCTTACAACACCCAAAGGAAGAGATGGGTTGGTAGTATTCTATTAATGAGCCGCCACCAGCACAGCTCAAATGAGTCGTATGAAATCAAATTCAGCAAAGTAGGGTGGGGCGAAAATGAGATAAATATAGGGCAACACTGAAAATTCAAATGTTTACCGATAACGTGGTTACTTTTAAATCAAATACGGCCCTAAACCCTTCAAAAACATGAAATAAAACTGGCTTTGGGATCAAATACAGCAATCGACGGGACCTATCAACCATGGTCGGCCAACTTTCGCTGTCAACCAATCAATTTATGACTATGACTATGACTATGAAGTGTTGTAAAATCACTGTTTCAAAATGGCGGATTGCATTATGACCAACGTTTGGTACCAAAGAAGGCCTTGAAAATCTTGCCTTGGTTTGGGTTCAATATGGCAATCTTTATAAATTCAAAACCGAAGTCAGAAATCTAGCAAATTGTCACCTTTATGGTTACCTTTACAGATATTTTTGACTGTTTGTGGCTCAGTACACGTTACAGTAATATGACAAAAGGTTTGTCATTATTATTTTAGGATCCAATCGAAAATTAACGGTTTTTGTTCAATTGCCAAAATTTAGGTCAACCCTACTTCGCCGATTTTGATTTTATACGACTCAAATATTTTAACGTATTTAATCTTATCTCATCTTAGTGGGGCCTGCAGAGGTCTCTCATTGCGATAATTTGTGCAAAAAAGTATTCAAATATTTTAAAGGTCTGGGAGTTAAAAAATCTTTGAACTCGACTGCAGCGCCATTTCAAAACACATACATACATATAATCACGACTATTCCCCGAAGGGTTAATCAGCAATGAGGACAGCAATAGCAGACCAATACCATAGTCCACTTTTCACCAAAGAGCGACTGCACATGTCGTGCTTAGCGTGACAGGTGGTGAGCCTATAGCCGCTCTATGCTTATGGAAATATGTGCATTCTTCAGTATGTTAGTTGCCTTTTAAGACACCCAAGGGAAGAGAGGGGGTGGTGGTATTCTTCCACCGCTACTCAACACAGTAATTTAAAAAAAAAACGTTAAAGATAGTGATCTTCATGACTTTAATACTCGCAGGAAAAATAAGCTTGCCATCCATAGTTTTAGAAGAGTTGTGCTATTCTCTAAATACTTGAATAGGGTACTGCTCTCCTTCGGTGTCTATTATTATCCTGAAGTAGAAAGCCGGAACTTACCTGTAACAAGGAAATACATTTATTATTACTGTTACCTTTAAACATTTGCAGTGTTGCATGGAACAGCTGAGTTTTTTTTTGCAACTTTAGAGTTGCTTTCCTACAAATAGTTGTGCTTCGCACTTAATAAGAGGCGGTGCAGTTGTGGGATTATTATTTCATCATCATCATTATCATCAGGATCATAGGTATATATACCTTCTGCCAAATATACCCTGTGTACCTCGTATATGGCGAAACGAACGACCGAAACGGTACAGTACTTCCCGAAGTTTCCGGTCGACCATTTTTCGGCGATATTCGCTTGCACACGCACACTATCCACGCGCATGCTACTGGGGACCGAAACCGCGGCCGTAGCAGCTACGGCGCGAGCAGCGGCTACGGCGCAAGCAGCGGCTATGGCGCGCGCTACGGCAAGGCGCTACGGCACGCCGCTACCACAGACCAAGTGGTCTGTGGCCGCTACAAACCGTACGTACGCGCGGTCGGAATGGAGCGCAAGCGAATATCGCCGGAAAGTGGTCGGCCGGGAACTTCCTCTACTGTACCTTTCGCAAACCCCATATTGATTTAGCTGTGGTCACTCGTGTTTTCTTATCTACTTAGGCGCGTTGAGGCATTATAACTAGAGATGACATCGCAAAGCTAGTTAACGCGCACCGAATTGATTTGTGATCCGACCGAGATTGTGAGTGATCCAAGCGATTGTGGATCTTGTGGCCGCAAATCAGTGCAAAAATAATTGCTTTGTGGTGTCGTCTTTAAGAGGCCTATTACATCTCGACTGTGATTTTTGCGTAAAATGTCCAATTTTGGCGTTATGGATCTCAGAAACAAAAATACATAAACAATTATGACTTATTGAATAGTGTAGAATAGCTATTGGAATAGTGCGTAGCGGCCTCGGTTTTTGTAAATTTTGCTTAACTTATTAATATCTTTATTATTGAAATTTTGCATTCACAATGCTATATAGATAACGGATAAAATGTTTACTAGAAAAAAATCATCATATTTTTTTTTTTTGCAATTTTTGAATGCAAAATTTCAATAATAAAGATATTTATAAGCAATTACGTCTTTATCGATTGTTAAATACTTGCAATAGTATTTCTTTCGAATGTGAGGGTAGACTTCACAGTGACGTAATACCGCTGGCTTGCAGCGTAAATCAAACTACTAGGAAAGATTCAACGAGTCTTCTGGGGTCTCGGTAGCTCAGCGGTTAGAGCAGTGGACCGGCAATCCAAAGGTCGTGGGTTCGAATCCCACTCGAGCTTCCTGAGACTGGTTGATTTTTTTCTAGTAAACATTTTATCCGTTATCTATATAGCATTGTGAATGCAAAATTTCAATAATAAAGATATTTATAAGCAATTACGTCTTTATCGATTGTTAAATACTTGCAATAGTATTTCTTTCGAATGTGAGGGTAGACTTCACAGTGACGTAATACTGCTGGCTTGCAGCGTAAATCAAACTACTAGGAAAGATTCAACGAGTCTTCTGGGGTCTCGGTAGCTCAGCGGTTAGAGCGGTGGACCGGCAATCCAAAGGTCGTGGGTTCGAATCCCACTCGAGCTTCCTGAGACTGGTTGATTTTTTTCTAGTAAACATTTTATCCGTAACTTATTAATTAAACCCAAAATTGCAGAGAAAGATTTGTACAAAGTGCGTGAAGGCACTTTTTTAAGCTCATCGATTAAACTACTGTTCTAAACAAGTGAAATAAAAAAATTATAATGTTATCTCTTATATAGTCGAATAGTGCGTAGAGGCCTCAGAGTTTTTAGATATCATTGATTTTATTTAGGAAAAAAATCTTATTCTAAACCAAAAAACTTCGAAAATTGCTATAAGTTAACTGTGAATTTCTCCTATCTACGATAACATTATTGAGCAAAATTTATACCAGAGTAATTGTTACTTCATGAGGAATAAAGATTTTATAATGAATTTATTATCCTAATTCGATAAAAACGATAAATACAACTGCAAAATTACTACAAAATGCGATGCACCGGCCGTTCGAATTCAACTTATGCTCACAGAATGGAGATTTGTAATATTATGCACAAATTTATTATCCTATTTCGATAAAAACGATAAATTCAACTGCAAAATTACTACAAAATGCTAAAATGGGCATTTTACGCAAAAATCAAATTCGAGATGTAATAGGCCTCTTAATAGTTAATTTTAACTAAGTATTAACTTAAATCCTAATATATTAGGAGCGTGGCTCTATCGTTTCTATAAGATTATTAATTTTGTTTATTTTGTTGCATTATTTGGCCCATTATGGGAAGCATTACTTATATACTTTTATATTAAAGCTTTCTTTACAAAAATATAAATAAATAAGTTGTTTTTTTAATGCAAATTACAGTCCACAATTCCACATTACATGGCGTGGCAACCTGTAATTATGATGAAACTTAGCTTTAACTTTATGTTTGTTTCTACAATTTTTGCTTGTATCAGTGTTTGTCTTGTTGGTTGTCCTAATAAATAAATAAATAAAATAAAAAATAAAGGTCGTGCTCAGTGCACATCTACCAGTATTACTAGTCGATCGTGGTAACGGATAAAATAATGTATTTGCGAAGAAAGAAAAGATAGAAGGCGAAGGAAAATTTTACGAAAATGAACTGTTTATAGGAAAATGATAAAGTATTTATTTCTCAAAACCAAAACAGTTGCAAAACAATTTTTGTTTTAAACAAGAAAATGGGATACATTACATAATAACTAATTAATAAGCAGGTTGTATTTGAGTTCTAGGAAGACCCTGCTCTATAAGTAAAATGGGAAAAATTTATAATGACTAATTAATTAGCAGGTTGTACTTGAGTTCTAGGAAGACCCTGCTCCGTAAATATCAGATGAAATAAAAAGTATTCCGTATAACTAACTAGCTCTTGCCCACGGCTTCGCTCAAGTATTCTTTTCGCGGAAAAGGTACCTTATAACCGTCTCCAGGGCCCCATCTGTCCCAATTATCCCCCATTACAAATTTTATTAATAACGGTTTAGCGGTTCTAAGCGTGAAAGCGTAACGTAGATTTTATCTCACTTTCACCATTATAAGAAATTTAATTAAAGAAACTTATCAAGCTAAAAAATCAATGACGACATTGCAAGTAAAAGAGCAAAACAAATCACTATTTTAAATAACCTGTCAAAAATATAATAACTATTTAATCACAAGTTACACAAGTAGGTACTAATACTTAATTCGTATTGCATCCGTTAATACTGGTTTGTAGCTTAAATACTTCCCAAATGAGTTAAAAAAAAACTTTTTCTTTTATAATACATTTTGACTTTGACTTTACAACAGCTACTTTTTACCGGCTACACATTATCGTAGACAACATTTCGGATATCAATAAAAAGTAATGCGATAGGTATCGTATACGAGCGAATTGCCAGGTACGGAACGGTCACGCACTTACGAAATTAAACGCTTACACCGGAAGTTTAGAGTGTTCGATGTTATACATACATATAACCAAGACTATTATCCCAGAAGGGTTAGTCAGAGACTAGGCAATGAGGACCGCAAAAGCAATCCTCTGCCGTAGTCCACTTTTCAGCAATTAGCGACTACGCATGTGCTCAGCGTGACAGGGGTGAGCGCATCGCCGCTCTATGCTGTTGGATGTTTGTGCAGTCTTTAGTCCGTTAGTCGCCTTTTACGACACCCAAGGAAGAGAGGGGGTAGTAAAGTGCGCTTCAAGAAATACCCCTATTCTTTCACCGCTACGCGACACGGTTAAATGGAAGGTAAGTGCTTTTACGCATTATCATTACGTCATATTATAAAGTAAAGTTTTGGGGGTTAAAGTTACTCGCGTCCGTAGGTTTACCCTTAAGACCCTACACGTGACCCCTGGGGTTTGCTAAATGAGTGACACTGACTGAGTGGTAGAGCCACGCTGCGTTGCAGCACGCATTGGGCCGACACACCCGGGGTAATACCACCCTCTCACGAATATCCGGCGTGGAATAATGGCACTTGGTGCTGTGGTGTTTCGTCCGGCCAGTGAGAGTTCCGGAGGCCCCTTGAAATTCCTATTCCTTCCTTAACCCTATTCCTTCTTTAAAGGTCGGCAACGCATCTGCGACACCTCTGGTTTTGCGGGTGTCCATGGGCGGCGGTGATTGCTCTCCATCGGGTGACCCGCCTGCTCGTTTGCCTCCTTCTAATAAAAAAAAGTCGCCGTATTCCTCTGTCTGTGGCACCGCACTATTCTTCTAAACCACGCAATGGATTTTTATGCGGTTTTCACTAATAGAAAGAGCGTTAACTGAGGATGGTTTTTGTTTATTATTTGTAGATATTTTGTGCAAAATGGCTGAAGTATGGCGGTGTTTATAAGTTAGCGTAGACGAAGGCGCGGGCGGGCCGCTAGTTACCTTAAAGGTGTCTCAATGTATTGTTAAAGGAGAATGGCCTTTTTACTATGGGAGTTAGGCTAGTTTTTTAGCTAGCTCGCGTAACACAGCGCTTTAATGAAATAAATAGTAATCAATAGCAGCAATTCTCTGAATTTTAGGTATTTTGAGGTTATGACAACTATTATCGTATGACTATCAGTTCAGTTCAGCATTTATTTATCACTTGACTCTTAACGCGGCGTTCTATAGAAAACCTTTTTTAACAGTAATCATTATAACATAATAGAACACTTTTGATATGTGAATGATTAAGACGCAATATATATCGAATAGGCTGGTTTGGTCATTTTCCTTTATATTGAGCAATAAAGCTGAAGCCATGTGGTATACAACTGTATACCATGTGGTAGCAACTCACTAAAAAATACTAGCGACCCCTCTATTTCTTTGGGTATCGTAAAAGGCGACTAACGGACTAAAGACAGTACACACATAGAGCAGCGATGGGCTCTCCGCCTATCACGCTGAGCACATGTGCAGTTGTAATTTGGTGAATTGTGGACTATGGCAGTGATCCTGCTTTTGAGGTTCTCATTGCTTAGTCTCTGACTAACTGGATAAGTCGTAAATCTTTGTATTTAGTTATGACGTCCCTTATATGAATAATATCTTATGTGACTATGCGACTTATCTAGGATAGAGACATTTTAGTTACAGCTTCCTACAACATGGTTCTTGTTCGTACACTTCCTTCCATTTTGAGCGTTCGATTGACACGGAAAGCCATTTTGCGATTCCCCGAAGCACTCAGCTCGCCCGACCCCTGTTACAGTCATAATACGACAGTTGCTTTTTGGTAGTATCTTTCATTTTTCATTCGAAATCTGTTCTTGAACGACTCGTTCGGAATTCATGGGAGCTTTTGAGGACAATAAAAATGGTATAGCATTTGAAGAGACTTGAAATCGGTTGGGATCTGCAACATACGTAATTATAATCACGACTATATCCCTGAATGGTTAGTCAGATACTAGGCAATGAGGACTGCAAAAGCAGTCTTCTACCATAGTCCACTTTTTACCAAATAGCTACTGCACATGTGCTCAGCGTGACAGGTGGTGAGCCTATCGCCGCTCTATGCTGTTATGTGCAGTCTTCAGCCCGTTATTCGCCTTTTACGACACCCAAGGGAAGAGAGGGGGTGGTAGCATTCTTTCACCGCTACGCGACGCGGTTTTCTAAATGAGCTTTTTAATATAAAAAGGTTCGCGTTTGTTTCAAGTTGTAAACACGTTCAAATCCATTCGCGAAAAGTGTTTTGTTTTTTGTGTTCAATTGCGTTATGTCGAAGGAAATTTGAAGGTTTTTTTTGTTTATTAACAGACAGTGTATAACCTTATTACAATTTAGCATATGAAAAAAGGTTAACATTACAATGTTTTTGTGATAGTAATTGGAAAACTTAATTTACTATAAAAAAGTCCTATTGTTTCTTCCTCAGAAGCCCTACTACTTCCTCAATGCCAACAACTCATCTACAACTCCTCTGTTTTTGGGATGTGTCTATGGGCGGCGGTGAATACTTTCCATCAAGTGACGCGCCAGATCGTTTGCCTCATCCTCACATTAAAAAACACTGTTTCAAGTTAAAATGACGACGAACTAACCAAAAAAAGTCATTAATAACAACCCTGCTTACAAAAGAGGACAGAAGAATTTCTTAATTTCTTCTGGGGTGTTATTATTCTTTTCCCGCTACACGCGACATGGTTACAGATCTGGCAACAACTTTTACTAAGCCGGCAAACGAGCATTCGGCCCTTGTGATGGTGCTTGCTGCCATTCCATGGACGCGCGGCACCGACGACGCGGGTATTACGCACGCAACGCACACAGAAGGTACAGTTTCTATGCCTCTATGGCCTCTTCACCGGGTCTAGTAACATTACATTAAACAATGCGCAATGCTGCTTGGTAACGGAATAGTTGTGGAAGGCAGATATCGATGCGAGAGCCTCTAGCGTCAGCGTCGCGATTTAGTCGCGCGACTTGTACTACTAAAACTATGTGAAACAGCTATTACAAGGGGTAACATCGCAAACGGATACAAATAGAAATAGAAATATTTTTTTATTATAAACCGTGTTACTACCACCCCTTCTCTCCCCTCGGGTTTCGTAAAAGGCGACTAACGGAATAAAGACTGCACAAAATCCAACAGCATAGAGAGGCGATGAACTCACCACTTGTCACGCTAAGAACATGTGCAGTCGCTATTTGGTGAAAAGTGGACTATGGTAGAGGACTGCTTTTGCTGTCCTCATTGCCTAGTCTCTGACTAACCCTTCGGGGATAATAGTGTGATGTGAATAAGGTACACAGTAGATGTTAATAACAATAAATATAAATTATTCCTATGATGCCATTAAAAGCACGCAAATATCTTGAATTATACAACAAAATTAAGAGCAGAAAGTGTCAATTTGTTTCATAAAAACCTCAAGTATTTAGGTACACGCAGATAGCATTAATAATGTCTGTACCAGCCCTAAACATTTCAGCGCTAAAGGGGTATCAAGAAAATGATGAGCCTTCGTCAAAGACGGATTAGGGGAATCGCACGAGGATCCATCCCTCACGAAATGAATGGGATGAATTGAAACTTTTTGCAGTTATTCGTCTACTTTGCTTCAGCAAAGATGTCGTAATTTTAGAGAGGGTGTAAAATTACGACAATTCCGGCTCTGATCTTAAGCAGTAAAGTATAGAACAGTATACTGTCCCACTGCACAGCATCGGCAACGTCGAAAACACACTTTGCCCGATCCGGGAATTGAACCCGGGACCTTCGGATATCGAGCCGAGCGCTTGACCATTCGGCGCTCTTAACCCCTCAAGCCCCAAGCGGCCATATTTAGCCGCACCTAAAAACTCGCTATTCCGTCAGACCCCAAGCGGCCATATATGGCCGCGCTGGCCGCGCTCTCCACTTGACTTTGATACCCTTAGAGACTACTTTAGTATGAATATAGTAGTAGACAGTAGTAGTAGTAGTGCAAGGTCGATTATTTCGGTTCTGTGGTAAATTTTATGCATCGTGACTGAGAGGTTAAGCAGTACCTTACTGTTATTATCATTTAGCCTAGCTTATTCCACTGCTCCATAATCTCTCGTAACTTCTCGTATCTTGCTAGACTTCGTAAATAGTACATACCCAACTAGCAAAATTTCCTCTTATACACATCCCAAGACTATAATTTTACCAGTCTTATGGTACTCCGCTAGACTGCTATAAGTGTGGATTTGGGCGCACTTAATAAGTCTATTTACCCTTAAATATATCTTAAAATGGTCTCGAGAAGTGTATTTCCAATCTTACAAAATTCTTGTTGATGCTTTAATAATACCAAACAGACTTACAAATGATTTACAAAGGCTTTCTTTATGGGCATTTACCCTTATAATGCACTTACTAATGCTGTTCTAAGTGTGATATTACTTGTAGTGCTCTTTGCAAGCTTTTAGTAAGACATGTAATCAGATGTAATCACAGTCCGCCGAAAGGATTGCCAAGTGCTCGTGAAACTTTTCTGAATAATAAGAAGAGTATTAAAAACGTAAGTATTATGTACTGTCATGTTTAATTCACTTTCCTACAAAATGTGTAAGCATAATTTAATGTTAATTACGCATTACTAACTGTTATTTAATTGCGAAGTCGATTTTATCGAGTATTTTGAAATAACAATCACAATATTTTTACGGGCCATTTCAACAATGTATCTTGATTAATAATAAATATTATATTAAAAATGAAAAATATGGAAATGTCGCCATTATCACTAATCATGCCTTATAGTGGCTTTAACAGAACCAATATAAGTGCATTACCATTGTTTAAGGTTTACACCACACTTCTAAAATCAAATTCAACCACATTTTTTAATCCACGCGGCCCTTGCTCATAACCTTTAGGGTTCCTTATTAAAGTAAAAGTAGGCTAAAAGACAAACAGGGAAGTTCCTGGTCGACCACCTTTTGACTTTTTTGCAATACATTAGAATTTTAATTGCAATTATCTAGTTTCTAAGACATTTGACGTGCTAGTACTCTTTACTATCTTTTACAATAGTCACTTCTAAGATTGAGTGGTCTTACAAAGTGCATGTATAAGTGTTAATTAAGACTCAAGGGCAATTAGGCTTATAAAGTAAAGTATGCGTGTATAATACTATTGCTCTAATAAACATTATATAAAGTTTGCTTATATACGTCTGTAAGAATAAGTTATGAGTGTAACAGCCGATATCTAATAAAATACTTTGATAAGTCACTTTTAAGATTAAGTGGACTTACATAGTGCATGTATAAGTGTTAATTAAGAATTAGGCTTACAGAGTGCGTTTATAACACTACTGGTTTTATTGATGTCATTTCTCGTTTTCTTATATACTTCTAAAAGTATTTTTTACAAGTATATATGCTCTTATAGCTTAAATAGACTTATGATATGCCATTATTAGAGTCTCTATCTTAATCAGAACGTATATAAAATTTATTTATAGCTCTTAAAAGCTTTCGTTTCTAAGGTTATTTTGTTAGCTGGGTAGGTACCTACATATATCACCACTAAGGAGTACACACACACATAACCACGACTATTATTCCCGAAGGGTTAGTCAGAGACTAGGCAATGAGGACAGCAAAAGCAATCCTCTACCATAGTCCAATTTTCACCAAATAGCGACTGCACATGTGCTGAGCGTGACAGATGGTAAGCTCATCGCCGCTCTAAGCTGATGGATGTTTGTGCAGTCTTTAGTCCGTTAGTCGCTTTTTACGACACTCGAGAGAAGAGAGGGGGTGGTAGTATTCTTTCACCGCTACACGACACGGTTCTAAAGAGTGCCAAACGTTATGCCAAATCATTTACCTGCTTTGTGGTCTAGTAGCAAAACCACCGACCTCAGACCATGAGGTTTTGGGTTTGATTCTCCACGACATATGATTATTCTGTGTACAAGACAAAATGCGTCCTCTCAATAGAGTTTTTTTTTATGTGACACGTCATGGTGACTACATCCTGCCTGATGGTAAGCAGCCGATGTAGTCCAAAATAATAAGAGCGCTCCTCACCGTGGAACAAGCACGGTAACAAGCGCACCCATTCATGACGGCCTGCATAAATGCCGTTAGTTTGATCCGGGACCGCTGTAAGTTACAAAGTCAAAGTCAAATTATTTATTCAATGTAAACCTTTACAGGCACTTATTGACGTCAATACTAATAATAATAAAAAAACAGTTAACTAACTTATAGTTAAGACTTACTCGTAACAACTAATCTAACGAGCTATTATAGTCTGTGCCAGACAAATGCGCATCGCTACCCCCAGTACCACTGCACGCCGAAACAGAATCGCGTCGAACCGAAATATAAGCCGTGCTCATAGAATTGTGTATTCATAATTACAATTGTCAGAACAGTCGCTTAAATCTACCAATCTGCATTGGGCCCGTGTGGTAAGTTTCAACCTAATCTCCCCAAGTGTAAGAAGTCCTGAGCACAGAACGGAAACCAGATTTTTTTTAATAATATCTTCAATTCCATTATGTAAAGAGTACTCTCCTAATTGCATTTTACCTGCTTTTCAACATAAAATGAACAGTCCAAAACTTAATTTAAGTGCAAACTTACCCCAGTTTTCCTTATTGTTGGAAATAATTTATCGTTCGTTCATTGCTTTATAAATGGGGAGCGAGATAGGTAGCGGGCGTTGCGTTTTAAAGGAACGAATGAGTAATGAACGAACGAACGAACGGATCTGATGAAAGCTTTTGGTGATTTACAACGTGCAGCCGTTATACAGTTGTCTGATAACGGTAATGGCGATGGATTTATTTATTATAATTAATATAATTAATAATGACATTGAGATTATTAAAGATTAATATTGTTAGGTAGGTATGTATTTTATTTACTGCTACAAGAAACACATGTAGGTACACAAAATCACAATAACAAAAAATGATAAGTACAAAAAATTTGAAAATAATATGTGTGTGTGTGTCGCAGCAGTAAAAAGGTGGCAGCTCAGCGTCATATTCGATCGCCTTGCGAGAAAATCGCTGGTTTTCAGCAATGTTGTTAAGTTTTGTAAGATTTTTAAATGTGGTAGCTTTGTTAATAGCTTAGTCTTATTAATTTTGTTGTCATCTTTTGCATTTGTAATCTGTTAGTTATCCTAAATTATTAAACAAATAAATTAAATATAACCTTCATCGACGAGCATGTATGAAGAATGTTATGGTAGTAAATGTAGCAAAAGTAATGTCAGGATCGTAGCAAATGGTAAGCTTTGGTCTTTGACTACCCCTCCGGGAAACGGAACTGATAAATATTGTGATCAGACTATAATCATCCTATCTACTTACTATATGTATCCCTTCCCACATGGACAACATGGATAGTGTAGGTTTTTTTTTTAATTGGCAACGGGTAAGCGCTTGGCCGTCATCTCACCTGATGGTAAGTGACGATAAGGCCGAAGGTGGAAGCGCGCTTCATCCGGAATCCTCAACCACTGAGGAACTGGCTATCTTATCTCAAACTGCCGGAACACAACAATGCTATAAACATCGTTGTTATAGCGACAGACTTAGATATGATGGTAGTAGCTAGCCAGGCGGACTTAACAGCCCTATTACCAACCAAACCGAGCACACAAAGATGTACCCTCCGCTGGGATCGTACCCGGGACCTCTGGGTCTGAGACCGGTAGCTTAGCCACTAGACCACAGAGGCGGTTATGCCACACTTTCCCTTGTGCTTGCTGTCCATGTGGGAAAGCATGTGCCGACCAGTGGGACGTTAACACAGAGGCGGTTATGCCCCACTTTCCCTTGTGCTTGCTGTCCATGTGGGAAAGCATGTGCCGACCAGTGGGACGTTAATACATACATATAATCCTCGAAGGGTTAGTAAGAGACTAGGCAATGAGGACAGCAAAGCAGTCCACTTTTCATCAAATAGCGACTGACATGTGCTCAGCGTGCAGGTGGTAGGCCATCGCCGCTATGTGCTGTTGGATGTATGTGCAGACTTTAGTCCGTTTGTGGCCTTTTACGACACCCAAGGGAAGAGAGGGGGTGGTACAATTCTTTCACCGTTACGCAACCCGGTACTTTCTAAGGGCGTTTATATGCTGAAGATTACAATGTGATTGACTCTTACTTTGTCAGTAAGAAATTTTTAAGAAAGTAATTTGATGGAAAGCGACTTTGTGCACACACGAGACAGATTGCTTACATAATCATTCACTCGTCATTAGATTCGTTCATTGTATCAAAGGCTTAAACGGCAGCTTCACACGTCTTGCCGTCTGTGATGTTCCAATTGCTATGCCCTGTAATTTTATTGGATCTGCTACCTTCAAATTGGAACACAAATGAATGCGAAGCAAGTCTGCTTTGGGCAAAAGGCGATCGGTTTGCGATCTCGTTACTTTCACAATTCCTATGGTCACTGGATTGGTGACAAAATTAAAAACATCACGAACTCGTAAGTTTTAGTCAGTTTATTAATTAAACATTAGGGCGCTTAGCCACTCGGCCAGAGAGGTTTTAAAGTAATGAAATAGGTATCTAAGTAATATATTATGTAGTTAAAATTATTGTGTCCAATATATCGCTAACAGAGCACTATAAAGGGTTAAAAGCGCACTTTTACGCAACAAAACAGGAGTTAAACGCAAAACGCTTTCCCGAAACCTTGTTGAATTGAAACACAGCCATTTATTTTTGCACAATACGCTCCGAGTACGAAAACCGCGGACGCTTCCGTCGAATGAATGGGAACGAACGATTACGTTCAGTGAATGGGAACGAACGAATCTGAATCCGTTCACCGAAATATGTAGTTGCGTTTGCAAAACGACACAATTCTCGCACGAAATATTGGTGACTCTTTATTTTTGAGCGGCGAATGTTCTTCTTGAAATTTGCAAATGAAATAGGTCTTTCCTATGGTTTAAGCTAGTTTGCATCGTATTCTCTGACGAAATACCATTAGTAACCGTGTCGCGTCGCAGTGAATGAATACTACCAACCTCCTCTCCCCTTGGGTTGTCGAAAAAGGCGACTAACGGACTAAAGACTACACATACGTCACGAATATGCGCGTGAAATAATGGCACTTGGTGCTGTTGTGTTTCGTCCGGCCAGTGAGGGTTCCGCAGGCCCATCCCCCCCTCCTTACAATTTCTATTCCTTCCTTAACCCTATTCCTTCCTTAAAGGACGGCAACGCGCCTACGATTACTCTGGTTTTGCGGGTGTCCATGGGCGGCGGTGATTACTCTCCATCAGGTGACCCGACTGTTCGTTTGCCTCCTTCTTTTATAAAAAAAAACATACATCCAAGAGCATAGAGCGGCGATGGGCTCACCACCTGTCACGCTGAGCACATGTGCGGTTGCTATGGTGAAAAGTAGACAATGGTAGAGGACTGCTTTTGCTGTCCTCATTGCCTAGTCTCTGACTAACCCTTCGGGGATAATAGTCGTGATTATTTGTATGTGTGTTGGTACGATTAGTAAAAAGAAATTATAGTCTTTATACTGTCCCACTCCAGCATTGCCTTAGTTACTACGTTTGCTAAATGCAGGTGATCACAGAACCGGGTTATGCATCGAAAAATACGAAACACACTTTGCTCGAATCGAATTAAACCCGAATGTTGGACCGATCATTTAAAATCAATGCTTTTTAGTAGGTTTTTTGACATAGGTTTTATTTCGTCAGGCTTCGTTGGACCCACAGAAAAGATTATGTATTCCGTTGGTTGGACCTGACAAATGCTGAATTGGCTGCTTGTTAAGCTGCGGCCGACAAACATTACTTTATTTAGTGTTTGTACTTATAAATGATTTATTTTTTTAAATATACATACATACATATAAGTAATCACAAATACTATCCCCGAAAGGTTAGTCAGAGACTATTCAATAAGGACCGCAAAAGCAGTCCTCTTTAACCATAGTCCACTTTTCACCAAATAGCGACTGCACATGTGCTCAGCGTGACAGGTGGTGAGCCCATCGCCGCTCTATGCTGTTGGATGTATGTGCAGTCTTCAGTCCGTTAGTCGCCTTTTACGACACCTAAGGGAAGAGAGTGGGTGGTAGTATTCTTTCACCGCTACGCGACTCGATTATAGGCTAAAAATATTTTAATATTATAGTTGTTAATGTAGTAAAACTGTTGTTGTTCATCAGAACAGATAAGCCTGTCTCGTGTTAAATAAAATAATTTCATTTCATTTCATTTGTTTACATAGCAACTCTCTCTTCTCCGCTTAAGGGGGTGCCGCGCGATCGCAAAAACTGACATAAGTCTCTTAATGAACTTCAAAGCAAAATCAATCATATTGATATTTAAAATTAGAACAATTCTGCTTCTGAAGTTTCAGACCTAGTAATTTGATTAGAGCAATGTGTTTATTCTGCGAAATGTACAAAACCATCACGCGCTTGTCATGTAAAATTAAGAAAGTTGTCGAAGAAAAATGTTATTAGATTTATGTATTGTTTGTTATTGTTTATAGAATTTGTATCCTACGACCTTGTGCATTGATCAGGCTAACTTTCGTCTGTCTTTAAATGTATTTAACTAATTCATCGCATAGTACAAGTAACTTAAAAATACGTAAATATTCACAATTTCGTGCAGGATCTCCTTAACCGTAGAATATACATAATAGTGGCTTAACTAGACAGGCAGCCTTACTCAATATCCAACATTTTTAATAATGACTTGATTTTAGGTATACAGGTTTATGCATATGAGTAGGACGGTAAAGATTTTACACAATATAAGAATATAAAATATGTAAACGACAAATTCAAACATTTAAACGGATGTAGAACTACGGTGAAAATACTTTACCGTAGCACAAGTTGAAATTTAGAAACGGTTACTTATCGTAATTTAGTACACAAGAAACTTTTCAAATAACCTGAGATTCGGAGAAGTTATGTTATGACAAACACAACTTCCCTCGTAATTTTGAACAAATTGAGATCTATAGCGTCGTTATGTTCAACGGTTATAAATATTAAAAAAAAATGTAAGAGGGTCACACCAAAATGAGTTAGGTAAATACTAAAGCCTTGTCTCCTGCGACACTGTTTTGTGTTTTCAAACAAATATGGGCGTGGCCTACGTACATGTTTTGACATATTTTGTTAGATGTTTGATCTTAGGATCTCCTGCGACACTGTTTTGTGTTTTCTAACACCTAACATCAAACATCTTACAAATATGGGCGTGGCCTACGTACATGTTTTGACATATTTTGTTAGATGTTTGATCTTACACAGAAAAAACAGTTTTCTTTGAATAAGAACAATTGCTTTGCATCAAAGCAAATTTATTAACTCCAAGAAAACGGTTTCCTCCCTATACACGCTAGAGAATATTTACTTGTTAGCAGCAAAAAAATATCTTAAAATAGTTTATTTGTAACCAGACAATATTTTTTAAAGCAATAAAAAATTGATTCACTCAAGAATTACAGTTATATCGAGAGCCAATAAAATAAATTCTTCAAATGAATGTATTTGTTATTACCTTAAAGACACAAATTACTTAAAATAAAATATATTATTCTTGTTTCAAGAAAATATTTCATTGTTACTTGCATTTATTGACTAAGGTTGAGAATGCGCAATGTTAAACGAAGAGATTATTTATTGGATTTATATTTATTTTCTCTTAAGAATCTAAAACTAAGATAATATTTATTTACACTGAAACGGAATTTCTTAATAAGTTGTTGTAAATTTCATTATGCTTAGATGGTTATGTCTTAAACCAAGATTTTTTTACTTAAAATTAACAAGACTATAAAATTAAAATAAGATTTTACTGTCTTAGTTACAGCATGGAGTTTACTTAATTCAAGTTATATATTTTCTTTGAGACAAGGATTTTTTAAATTATTATGATTATGTTATTAAAGTAAGATTTTACTGTCAAGTTATATATTTTCTTTGAGACAAGGATTTTTTAAATTATTATGATTATGTTATTAAAGTAAGATTTTACTGTCTTAGGTAAAGCGTTGGGTTTATTTAATTCAAGTCATGTCATTTCTTTGAAATAAGTACTTATTATACGGGTGTAACTAACAGGAATGTGCATCACTTTTTGGAGTGAATGTACACATTTACCTATGATGAACATCACTTTCGTACAATTTGGTCACTGAGCTCTGCCAAAATAAATAAAAATCAAAAAAAAATGTAAGTACGAAACAAGAAATGTTTAAGTTAGTAAAAGTAGTTCGTATAGATGAGTACATTCACCTCCTAAAATAATGCACATTCCTGTTACACCCAAATAATAAGTACTTATTTCAAAGAAATGACATGAAATGAATTAAATAAACCCAACGCTTTACCTAAGACAGTAAAATCGAACTTTAATAACATAATCGTAATAATATATATTTTTTAAATCCTTGTCTCAAAGTATTAATTCTGTTACGTCCTCACAGCGCATGAAGAAAACCCACATTCCGTGGAAAGGTGACTATAAGAGTAACACGAGATGTATATACTTTATGTTATAAAAAGCAAATTTTCAAGTAATATGTAAGTAATATATTTTCATAGAAATAGACCAATTCTTAATTACACATAATGTTAATTTATTTATAATAAGATTTACATCATATGTATTATTTAGTTTTTTTTATTATTATAAAACGAAAATGGACAAACATCAACTCCCTAACCTAAACGTATAATATCTTTATTTTAATATAATGTCCTATGTTCATATTATAATTGATAACGCATATTACAATAAAAATTTAGTTCACAAGTAGGTATTCAACTCTTTGGAATCACAATCTAATATTTGGGATTAAAATAAACAATAAGAATTCAATTAAACATAGGAATCAAAATTAACTTCAGCAGAAATTATAATTGATACTCTAAAAGATAACTTTAAAAACAAGCAGCATTTAACATTTTCTAATTTAAGGTTTCTTACCAATACGTCATTCCGTGAATTTGACAAAATTTTCCAATCCTGTCTTCGACATTATGTAGAAACTCATGAAGACTTTACGTTCCCCTTCCCTTCTAAGGCTATATGCGGCCTTTTATTTTTGTTGCACATGGTCCATGGTTCCGAATTGGAGTTCAGCCACAGTTTGTCTCGAAATTGTATAATATCTTAAAAAAAAGAACTTTGTTAACTTTTAGTGCAACATAGACTTCATCGACAACCTTAGATAGTACTGTACTGGACATAGGCCATAGGATGGTTAAATAGACCATAGTATTAAAATATAAAAAAATAAAAACATTCTAAATTACTTTGCAATTCCTGAGTCGTTTTTCATCTAATTGCTGGTGATTAATTTTCGCAGTCGCATTGTCTCTTCTAATTTTCCTTGTGCATCGTCCATTTACAAAATTATTTTTTCTTATTGGCTTTGAAAAGTATTTGCCTGTAGTCTCCTTTGGGAACAATGTTATTATTTTTGCTGCAATCACATTGTATTTTTCATAAATTAATCGACTGAAAGAAAAAAAAATGTTTAGTTATTCAGCCAGTATTAACCTAAATAAATAAAATCGATTAGAATATTGAATTTAATTTACTGCCAATACTGTGTACAGTAAATTAATAAATAAAATAGAATAATTAATCCTCGGCGCCGGTGCGGCGTAACGGGGCACTAGATAGATGAGCGAATACTTACCCAAAATAAAATTTATTACATATTCACGTATTCCCTCCCCACAAAGTAAGCGTAACGACAACAGAATCCACGTTTCCTTTTGACAGATTATACTTTAACTCCAATAACATATTATGTTAAAACAAAGCTCTGTGTTCAATTTGACTACTTGTAAGTACAGAACACCTCGAACAAAAGTGAAAAAAAATAAACAGATTGCGAAAAAAATCTTAAATCTCAAAACAAAGTATTTTGGTTAAAACAAAGTTAATTCGTGTTGATACAAGACTCCGATATTCTTGTATAATAATAAATTAAATTCTCTAAATCCAACAAAACAAAACACAAAATGAGAAAAAATATTTCATAGTAATGTTGTACGTCTTTAAAAACTAGAAATTTATGACACAAACATAAATAAAATGTTATTTTGGACCAACGTAAAATACTTCTAAACATTAATAATGCATATTTTGACTTAAGAAAATATTTAATAAACAATAATTAAAATATTCTGGAACTGAATGAAACCTTTTTACATTTCAGAAAGCCATATTTTCTTAGACAGAAAATATTTTTTCTTCTTACTGTACTACACAATTCTTATTTCAAGATAAAAGACTTGAATCATTAATTGAGAATACTTACATCTTAACCAAAGATGTTTTTTTATTGATTCAAGTGCATTTAAAGTTCTTCATTCAAGTAAAGTTTAGTATATCAATCAAATTATACATGAATCTTGAAACAAAAATATTTCTCTTAATAAAACAAAAACTTCGAGAGCAAAGTTGTATCAGAAAAAGATAAGCAGTTTTTTTATAACAACAATATATTTTTGGTCCTAGAAAATATTTTATCGAAATTACGAAATATCCTGAGAAAGTGCTTTGTCTTATTCAAAGAAATCCTTTTTACCTGTGTAGGTGTTAGAAAACACAAAACAGTGTCGCAGGACACCCGCCTTTACTCCCATATTTGTTAGATATTTGATGTTGTTAGATGTTTGATGTTAGGTGTTAGAAAAAACAAAACAGTGTCGCAGCGCAGGAGACACGGCTTTACTCTTTACTCATGTCGCGTAGCGATGAAAGAATACTACCATCCCCTCTCTTCTATTGGGTGTCGTAAAAGGCGTCTAATGGACTCAAGACTGCAAATACATCCAACAGCATAGAGCGGCGATGGGCTCACCACCTGTAACGCTGAGCACATTTGCAGTCGCTATTTGGTGAAAAGAGGACTATGGTAGAGTACTGCTTTATGCGATCTTTATTGTAGTAGTCCCTAGTCTCTGACTAACCCTTCGGGGATAATAGTCGTGATTCTTCTTCTTCTTCTTCTTTTTGTGCAGTGGCGTTTCCCTTTGGATTTCGCCAATATCCAGTTTTTGAATAGTCGTAATTATTGTATGTACGTATGTCATTTGTTTGACACTGGCATGCTTCAAGTAAAAGTATTTTTTTTTCTTTCCCTTGGTACGTAGTACTATTATTTATTCTGTGCCTTGTAATGTTTGAACATTAAGCTAGTGACAATCCCTCTCGCTTGACTTTCAGTAAATAAACTGAGATCTCACACCGGACTTCTTGAGACAATTTGAAAAATCTGATCAAAAGGTCATTGCCATATATTCTCATGGGCTGTTGTGTTAAAGCAATATTGTAATGTAAAATATTGCTTCCTTTTTAAATAAAAAAAGAGTTTGCTGATCTTCAAACCACACACACATTTTTTGTTTTTCATTTGTACAGCTCTCAGACAGAGAACATTTATAGGCACATCGACCTTGCGCCTTCATCAAAGATCCGGGCAAACCTTCGCTTCTGAATTACATTAAAATACCAAAGGATCTTAAAGTTTTACTTAGGCCAGAGTTTACTGCATGAGAATAGGCAGAGGGCGATTTTATTACGGCCCAAAATGGCGAAACAACCCCAGTACTTTGTACTGTAGGTATACTCCACTAAATAAACAAGCCATTCTCTTGTAAGTTGAGGCACATGGAAGAGAACGCAGAAAAGTCTTTTTTTTATGTACTATACAGTCACGAGTAAAAATATGTACTCAATTGTAACTCTTAATTCAATGGAACAAGAGTCAAAGTGTATACATATTGGTGCTCGTGACTGTACATTACATATAATCAAGACTATTCTCCTCGAAAGGTTATTCAGAGACCAGGCAATGTGGACCGCAAAAGCAGTCCTCTGCCATAGTCCACTTTTCACCAAATAGCGACTGCACATGTGCTTAGCGTGGAGCTCGATGGCGCAGTGGCTAGCGCGTTTGGCTTGCGATCTTGCCCGCAAAGCAAATTTCGCAATGCCGGGTCGCCTGATGGGTGACCAATTAAAAAAAACATCTCGAGCTCCTCCGTGCTTCGGAAGGCACGTTAAGCCGTTGGTCCCGGTTGTTGTCGTAAGATGGCAGTCGTTAAATCCCACCAACCCGCATTGGGCCAGCGTGGTGGGTTATGGTCCAATATCCCCAAGTGGGAGGCCTGTGCCCAGCATTGGGACGTTTATAGGCTGATGATGATGATGATGATGATGTGCTCAGCGTAACATGTGGTGAGCTCATCGCCGTTCTATGCCGGTCGATGTATGTGAAGTCTTTAGTCCGTTAGTCGCCTTTTACGACACCCAAGGGAAGACATGTGTTACCAATACTATGTATTCTATTAGTGAGCTACGCACCTGGGTAATTTGGCCAAAACCCACCACGCTGACCACCACGTGTTATAAAACTACCGGCATTGCGAAACTAGCTGAATAAGGTGACTGCTAGAAGCTGCAAGAAACTTCAAGAGCTGGACGTCAGGTCAACTGTTTTAAACATGACAGAAATGACAAAAAAAGATTGCAGACTAACGTAGGTACTTATCGCCCAGCTGACGCGGACGATTCAACAGACGGGCGGGTCAACGGCCAGCCGCTGCCTGCGCGTTGTAAATTTATAATCGTTATTTAATAGTTAATTCTTTCATAATATTTTTCTAATGTTATTGCTTTACAATAAATTAGATACTCAAACACTATTAAATTAAAATTCATAAAATAAATTATTTAATGAAAAATAAAAAGGCATGAATTTCTTTTTGTCATTTTGGTCATGTCTAAAACACTTGACCTGACCAGCCCTTGAAGTTTCTTGCGGTTTCTAGCAGTTGCCTTATATAATTTGTAATGGTGCTGTTATTCTGTGTTGTTGATTGTTGGGAAAGAAATCTGCTGTCTGTCTATGACGTTTACCGAATACAGCTCGATCGTAAAGCTAGCCTCTCATTTCGATCCACACGTTCCGATCAAGAGTGGCCTTTGTAAAGTTTTGTGTAAAGTCCAATTTAGAGAATACGGAGTTGATAACTCATTGCGGAATCAGGATCGAGTTTTGGACCGAGCCTCTAATAGTCTCTAAGAGCCTATAGCTAGCTACGAGAAGCGCACTGCCGGTAACTTTCGGTTGTGACGTAGTGACTGTACAATTCTTTCGTTCTCTCGATTTTCGAGAGATTCTCTTGGGGCCAGCACGCAAGCTTGTCGGGAACAAGTACTCGGTAGAATCTCGAATCGAATGAGTAGAACGAACAACCCTTGGGCTACAGCTCTGAGCTCAAAATACTGTTATCATGAATAATGTACGCTGAAAAGGGATCCACTCGCGTTTATTTTAGTTGTTATTTTATCCTCGCGTTGCGTTGCCCATGTGACTTTTAAAACCCAATATGAATATGGTGGAATAAAGTATCATTTATAAGGACATAACTATTAAAAACTTGGAAGCACCTTTTTTAATATTCGATTGTCGTTTATCTAGCCGGTGGTCCACTATTGCTACCATGCTTGCTACAATATAATTTGTCCGCTTAAAAGGACCAGTTGTCAATAAACTTGTAATTCTGTGTGTATCAGAAGTAAAAAACTTACATGTAAATTAAATGCGAGTAGATCGATGTAAAAGTTACATTTAAAGGCTGTCTATGTCAATCAATTATTAGAATAATATGAATCGTCGATTATGATGCGCTAATATTAGTCGATGTTCCCATTGGTCGTAAGCGTTTAACCGATTTATCGATTATGGCCGGCTTAAGCTCAGCGCTTGTGAATTTATTGGGCTATCAAATTGTAAACTTGGATCAAATATTCAATAGCTTATACCTTTTATAAAGAGTGGCGAGTCTTGAAATAATTTTCCATCATAAAAGAAGTTTCGCGTTTCTACTTACTAGTACATATGAGGTTTACCACAGAAATATCACCTGTTCCATAATTTAGGTCGAAATGTAATTTGTATAAAACAGCTGATAACTATACAAATACCAAATAAGTTGTTATTTGAACTTATTAGTATAAATTATATACTTATACCTTTTACCAAATAGCAAGCAAATAGTTCATCATGGAAAATTCAATAAGCGTAAGAAATAGGAAAATATGTTGTAGGGTACTGCCATCTTAGGACAACAAATGGGACCAACGGCTTTACTTGCCTTCTGAAGTAAGTAAGTTGCCGTTGGTCCCGTTTGTTGTCCTAAGATGGCAGTACCCTACAACATATTTTCCACGCAATGCCGCGCCGTGCCACGGGATAGGTGAACAAACAAAAACTTCACGAGCTTGAGAAAAAAAATCATAAGATTTGCAATTTGCAAAATAATCATAAGAAAAGTAAAATCTATTGTTTTATTAAAACTTAAATAATTTTACACTCATTTAATATGCACGATGGTTTTGAAATTTATAGATTTTCCTATATTATTTAATCACAATATGCGTTGCACTAAAAAGGTCGTAATTTTGAGACATATCACTTTTCACAGGAGGCACAGAATTACGTTCTAACTACTTCTAACCTATATTGGTCACCTGTACAGTATCAATCAATAGGCCGGTAAAAACAAAATGACCGATGACTCAGTTGCTAAGCGACAGCCGCCATTGCCACAAATAAAGTGCTTCGCCTGAACCCGATCCGGTTATAACCGGTTACCTCTCAACTTTACCCGGGTCAGTGGTTTATCGGGAACTATTATAACTAAGACCGGCTACTTGGTTATAAATTTTCATGTAAGCTCAACATAAAAAGTACATCGAAAGTTGCCTGTAAAATGCAGTATCGTTTAAGTATACACAAATGGTTAACAAAAATAGAACAACTAGTCTCTTCTAGGTATTTATTTCATTTTTATTTATTTAAAAAAAAGGTGCACCAACAGTACACATTATGTCAAAAAAGTTTCGGGAACAGATGATTTCTTTATGATTCCAAATTATTTTTTTTGTTTTTTGTTGTTAGATTAGCAAAACATCTGTTATCCATTTTGGCGCGGAGTTTTAGTTGCATCTGTTATTTAGATTAAATACAGTGCTGTCCTAGTTAGCCCAGAACTTGTGTATTATTGAACAAACACAAAAAAACATCGAACAAAGAGTTTATCTTAAATTTTGCGTCGCCAATGTAATTTCGTGTTCGGAGTCACTGAAAATGTTACAGAAGGCTTACGGTGAATCGACTTTATCAAAAACACGTGCTTATGAGTGGTACAAAGCGGTCAAAAACGGTCGAGATGTGATGGAAGATTTGCTTTGCTCTGGTAGGCCATCAACGTCTTTAACTGAGGTTAACATCGCAAAAGTGAAGGAAATGGAGACTGAAATCCACATTCAAGTTTGAGAGAGATAACTGCTGAACTTTCTGTGTCTCACGAGTCGATCCGTGCCATTTTAAATAACCACTTGGGTATGAAACATGTTGCCGCTCGGCTAGTCCCAAAAGACCTGAATTTTCTCCAAAAACTCAACCGCATAAGAGTCGCTGAGGACATGCTATAACGAGTCAATTCCTACCCAACATTCATGCAACGCATTGTTAATGGTGACGAGACGTGGGTTTACGAGTTTGTCATGCAAACTAGTGAACATGATTTGGAGTGGCGCCTTCCGACTGAAACTGAAACCGAAAAAACCACGCCAAAGTCGATCAAAAGTCAAAGTCATGTTGATTGTTTTCTTTGACTATCGCGGTGTTGTGCACTCGGAATTCTTGCCGGAAGGTGCAAACGGTAAATAAAGGTAATGTTATTTCAGCGTTATGCGGCATTTAAGAGAGCAAATTCGACAAAAAAGGTCAAATTTGTGGGAAGAAAATTCTTGGATTTTGCAGCACGATAATGCGCCTTTGCACAAGGCTATAATTATGAACGTATTTTTGACCAAAAACTCAACAAATACTATCGAGCAACTACCTTATTCACCAGATATGGCTCCAGCCGACTTCTTTCTTTTTCCTAAACTCAAATTACCACTTCGTGGCACCCGTTTTCATTCGGTAGAAGATATAAAGGAGAATTGGCGGCGAGAACTGAACTCAATTCCGGAAAAAGCGTTTAAAAAATGTTTTTATGATTGGATTATTCGTTGGCGTAAGTGTATCGTTTCTGAAGGAGCATATACTTTGAAGGCAATAAAATAAATTTGGATGAATAACTAAGATTTTGTATATTAATGATCTTTTCCCGGTACTTTCTTGACAGAGTACCTAGTACATAAAAAACATTAAAAATAAACATTTAACATATTTATGTTCTGTTGTTATTTTTTGTTAGATGCTCTTCACTGCTTTTTGCAGTCCTCATTGCTTAGTCTCTATTTAACCCTCTTGAAAGAATAGTAGTGAGTGTATGTATGATACACTATCTAGGCATCTCTCAAGTGTCATGATTTTAGGGCCATACTATGAGAACATTATGAATATTATAAGCCCATATAAATGTTATTAGTTCCACTACAGGGCAAAGACCATCCTTCCTTCTGTCCACTTTTTACTTTGTACTTCCACTTAATACCTATTACGTTTCTTCTTCATTGATTTGCGTTTTCATCTCACTGGTAAGCTACGATAGTATTGATGTATGAGTTTTGTTTCACGTGTTGTATTTTGTTTGAAATTACACGGATTCACTTAATCACTTTACATTTAATTAAAATGTTTGCGTTAATACAACTTGCCATATAAGTACTTTCCCAAATTACAATACAACGATCCAACCAACACATATTATAGTGAAGCTACACAAACTTCGTAAATGAATAACCTTAATGGCTTTAATCTACTTTCGATGGGGGGTAATTATGTGTCGCTGTGACAGAAATTAATTAGTCCATGTTCGTTAAACGATTTCATTGTTTGATAGCTTTGGCTCTTAGTAGGTATTGTTTGGAAAAGTTCTTGATTGATGTTGAGAGAGTGTTTTGCCAAATACTTGCTAAAAAGTTAGATAATTTCATCACATTAGGAGCCGTTTCTAATATTTAATGAACGCTTATAACTCATTCAATCATTATTTTTTATATGCTTTTTTTCATTTATTCTTTTATTCATTATTCATTTAAACCAAAACTGAAACAGTCTCTATCTTGTCTGTAAAGCAAACGGTACGTCTAACTAACCAATTAATAATTAATTAATTCATCCATCACAAACAGCAAATTATTCGTTATCGTGTTGTTACATAAATGTAATTAAAGTTATGTCAAATTAGGTGGCCAAAGAACAAACAATGACAATGTTTATCATCATCAGCGTCGTATTTACTGGGCTTCTCATTAACAATGGGAAAATCGGGCCTTTAGGAACCACATTAATAAGTTGTAGCTTATTCTGTTCCACTGCTCCTCCTTGGTCGAGTGGTTTGAACACCGGTTTTCATGGTGTCGCCATCTCTGAGGTCCCGGGTTCGATCCTCGGTCGGGTCAATTTAGAGAAAAACTGTTTTTCTAAGTTGATTTCGGGTCTGGGTGTTTTTTCTATGTTTATGTATATTTATCCGTTATCTTACCATTTATACGAGTTTCACAAGAATACTCATCTTGGTCTAGATAATTGGTGTGAGCGTGAACAATTTTTTTATTTTTTTATTTTACTGCTTGGCAAAGGAATGCATCGTAATCAAGTCAATGATGCAATTGATAATATTGAGGCTTATCACCACGCCGCTAAAATGCGGTTGGATCATAAACCCGGGATATGCTTTAAACAATCTGAACAAACACTTTGCATGTCCAGGGAATCGAAACCAGGATCTATGAGATAGCAATGAAATTTGCTTCAATCTGATATGTTGTTGAGTCGTCCATATAATTAAATTACCTGTATTCAAAGAATGAATATCAGTAACACCAGCGACCTTCTCCTCGACTGTCATTAACCTTTGGGAATTATTGGTATACGATCCACTATCAGATAGAGCTTAATTGGATAATTTGATTCAATTAAGAGCAAGACGTGGATCATTACGTCGTTAGTCGAGATAATCAGTGTGTATTATGAGTATATTACATACTGTTGTCCACAGAAATAGATCTGTTTCTGTGCTGTTGCCAGTCGTAAAAAAGATGTACTCAAACAACGACTAAGGATCACGTGAAATTTCCAGATTCACAAGTTTCATTTCGAATATACCTGTATAAGTTTGGTGATAGGTAGATAAAATGTGATTCTATCTTATGAGATCAGCTGCCGTGAAACCAGACACAATAGAAATTCAATTGTTAGTTACCTCTAGAAGTCTTCTTGACAGACAAGAGGTCATGGGATGTTTGGAAGGGGAGGACCTCTGCTAACATACTTCGTCCCGATCGGAGACGTTCTCATTAAAGGTCATGTTAAGAGTACCCAAGGTATAGAATTCCTGCCCCCAACATCTTTAAAACCCGAGTGAATAGGCTGCTGCTGGGCAAGCTCGATCCATCGTCGGCCTCTTCTTAATCCTACGGATTAATATGTGGCCAAGAGAGCAAGTCCATCTATTGTAAAAAACCCATACCATTGAGTACGTATAAATAACGTTATGAGAGTATAATATGTAGAAAAGAATGTGTCTCAGGATCGTAGCATACAAAAAGCTGTGGTGTCTGCCTACCCATCCGGAAAACGGGCGTGATGTACACTCGGCGTCAGATCAACCTACCCTTAACTGTCAAATTTCTCTAATAAATAGTGATCTTTAGAACCAAGCATTAAAGTTCAATATTAGTTATAGTATTAATATTGTAGAAATTTGACAGTTTTGGGTACCTTCCCAAAACTGTCAAATCAACCTGATCTGACGTCGTGTGTACGTGCAATTCTATCGTAAATAGCGCATTCTCTTTGTAAAAATATATAATAACATTTAACCACCCCTTCGGAGAAACACGAACGCGAACGGGTGACAAAGTTAAACATTAATTAACTGTGTTTGTAAATTACGTCCTTGCTAACACAACAGTGCAAAATTAGCTAGCAGCAAAACATTAGGCCTAATTAGGGCAATTAATAAAAGAATTTGTTGTAATTTGTTAGAGTTGGCGCGATAACGACAGTTTTTGCTGATAAATATTGTGTTTAGGTTTTGCACAACGATTTGTTACCTTGATGATGTAATGTGTATGAAACAAAAGATTTGTGTCACATCAGAAGAGTAACAAATGGAAAGCAGGTGGTTTCTGAATATGGATAATTTGATCACACGCAATAGTGTAACTTAAAATTAAATGGATATGATATGGATGTGAAAATTAAAGTGTCAATTTTAAGAATAAGATTAAGAAAATATTTATTGACAATCACACAAACGTAGGTTATACATACATGGAGACTACGATTTTCTATATAAAATAAATAATGTAATATCATCTAAGTGCGAAGTGTTACTATTTGTATGGTAACAACTCTGAAAGTGCAAGTTCCATACAAAACTGCAAATACACAGCTGAATTTTTACGATTTCAGAGTTGGTACAATGCAATTAGTTGTTCTTTGCACTTAATAGGATGACCCAGTTTCGGGAGTAGGTAAGTACTCATTTATTTATTTAATTTATTGAAAGGGTAAACCAACAGCAATACTCATTAAACAATCGCGAAATAAGTCACTAGGGATTAGGTACAAATATGTTTGTCGAGTGTACACAGCATTTGTTACAAAAAGTAGTTTTAACAATGAACTAAAATTAAAAATTGTACGTAACAAATAAAAAAAATTAAAATTTAAGTACCTACCTACATACAAACAATATAAAGATATAATCAATGACAAAAACAATCATGCATTTATTACCAAACACCTTGTATATCCCTAAGTCGTCTTATGCGTACTATCAAGCTAATGGGAAGAGGTCACACACAGCCTACTCTCCTTAACGACCATGAGTCTGGCCACTTACATTAATATTGATCTCAGCACCGCAACCAAATTAATTGATGCCATTTCTATTTATGAGGTCACACGCGACATCGTCCATGTTAACAAAGCCGGTGAATGCGTAGGAATTTTGAAGTATTCTATACTACATTTTATATTTACTAGGTGAGTATAAGAAACCTAGAAACTGTGTAAGTGAATGCGCAGGCATAGTCATCTCGATGCCCTTTTTTCCTAAAAATGATATTGAAAACACTACATAAAACTGTTAACCAAATAAAAAAATTAAAAGTAAAAGGAGAGTGGGCAAAATAGTATGGAGCCTGGGCGATCCGCGGCCAAACTTGATTTTGTTGTTTTTTTATAATTACGTTTTATAATATTAATTATAATTAGTTTAACAACATATTCTTAATTATATTCGGAGCTTAAATGATAAAAAGTAAACCAGTAAATCTAGATAGTACCATTTAATATATAATGCATATAAATAACGACATTATTAATAATCGAACAATCATAGTATTACGATGTGATACAAAAGACTATGTATCACATTTCTAGTGGTCATACTCTACCATTTATTTATTATAGTATAATGCAATTAAATAACGACATTATTAATAAATACCCACTTACAATTATCGTACAATCATAGTATGACGATGCGATACATAAGTCTGTGTAACATTTTTAGTGGTCATGTTCTATAATAACAACTTAAGTAGCTTCGTAGGGTTGATTTACCTGCGCTCGAGCACAAACAATGGCGGCACTTGCTTTGGTTACAATGCCATCAACCTGGGGCCCAAGTCTGCAAATTTACGAATGGCATAATTGAATCGCATTGTAATTGTTTGACACATTTGGCATTCTCTTACTCATTTAAGAATACCAAATGTGTCAAACAATTACAATGCGATACAATTGCGATTCAATTATGCCATTCGTAAATTAGCAGACTTGGGCCCCTGTTTTGTGTTGATGACATTGCAATCGTTTTCAGAAGACGTGGCGTTTTATCAAAACGCATTACACAGTTACACACACGAAATAATTGTTTTTATGTTCTATGAAATTCCATTACGTTTACATGTAAATATATTTTTTCCTAAATGGATTGCAGCGAAACGTTCTTAGTAAAAGTTGTTCCTAGTTATCACTACTTTCATTTGACACTACTTTCATTAATGGCCGCTGACCGCCCAGAGGTGCCCATTCTCCTTTTGATGTGTTTTAGTTAATAACGTTCAATTGATATAATAAAGACAATGAAAATTTTAACCACTGCCTCATGTGGGAATCAAACCCACGACTTCCATAAGACGTGGATTCTGTCTTTAAATAATGTAAATCCGAAAAATTAACACTATTATGTCAAAGTAACTAAAGTCGGGTTGGTTTATTGTTTTGTAAGGTTTACGCGAGCACTACACAATGAAATGAAACACTTTTACGGATCTAACTCTGATTGGTTCGTCACACGTCTGTTTGGTTTTTTTTATTTATTAAGTAAATATTTGTTTGTTATTTCCTGTTTTAGTATTTAATTTTTTTCTTTTTTTATTATTTTATGACAGTCAATAAATGTTTTTTCATACTTTCTTTTTTATTAATACTTTTTTGGTTTTTATTTTTTTTCGGGTTGGTTTACTTTAAGGCTAAGGCCACACCACACTACAAAGAGCTTATTGCTAAGAGCCAAGTGACTTGCTTACGCCCGAAATCTACAATGTATCTCGATAATTATAAAGCCTTCTAAATTCAATTTTTTGATTTAAGTTCCATACAAATCATGTTAAATATTTCACTCTGATAGGTTTGACAATAAAAAGATAATTATGGTTTTAATTTCGAGCGTTAGTGACTGATCCTAGCAAACAGACTTACTGCCCTATATCGCAGCCAGCCACACTGCGAGAAGCGCGCTTAGCTAGGAGCCTGTCCCCCTAGACAAGTGGCAAACGCTTAAGGGGATGCCGCGCGATCGCAAAAACTGTCATAAGTCTCTCATAGAGCTTCAAAGTAAAATCAATCATATTGATATTTATAATTAGAACAATTCTGCTTTGAAGTTTCAGACTAAGAAATTTAATTAAACCAATGTTTTTATTCTGCGAAATGTGCAAAACCATCTTGCGCTTGTGTTAAAAATTAAAATTTACTTTTTAAGGAAGGTGGCCTGCGGAATATCAATACCAATATTTTCATGTAAGAATTATTGTTTCATGCGTAAAATTAAGAAAGTTGTCGAAAAAATATGTTTTTGTGAGTCATTAGATTTTTGTATTGTTTGTTAAAGAATTTGTTTCAAATTTCAACAAGGCCATGACCTTGTGCAATTATTAGGCTAACTTACATAAGTTCTTTTAATGTATTTAACTAATTCAGCGCATAGTACCAGTGACCTAAAAATACGTAAATTTTCACAATTTCCTGCAGGACCCCTTAATACCCCCTGCCTATTCATAATTCGTCGTACAAAGCATGCGCGCTGCTGTATTTTCATAAGCAATTCGCACAGTGTACAGCAGTGTACGACGAATTAAAAATAGACAGGAGGTAAGCATTTGCCACTGTCTTGTCTGTCACCAAGCGAGTCGTGACACGAACGAACGTGTTGGTAAATTTTTCTTGGTTGCCTAGTGACTTTGTAATTTTACAATGGAAGAAGTTTTAATTGCCGCGGTTTTCAAAGGGAAAACCACTTTGGAACCATAGATTAAAACAAAAAGGGAAGATACGGCATTAGCGTCTCGTGAGTGAGCCGCCAAAATTAGGCCTAAAGGCACAATTTCACTTCAGTCACAATTTGCCGAGCGAACAGGCTACATCGCACTATTGCGGATATTCTACTGTGTGAAAAAGAGAAAGACGCTACTCCGCAGTGGCGTCGGAATCGGTCGTACGTACTCGTCTGTTGCGAAGCGACCGAGACGTCAACGCGCTACTCGCTGACTCCCTCGCGCTGACGTTGAAACTTACTGCTTTGTCTCGCTCGCTCGATTTACACTTTGTAGGTGTGCATGTGTGAGTGTTTGCTTAAGTAGTTGAGTAGGACTACATTTTGAATGACTACAAGTAGGAGCATGCCGTATCTTCCCTTTTTGTTTTAATCTAAGTTTGGAACCCATCAAATAAATACCGCAAGAAGGTGCTTATACTAAAATAGCTAATGATAGGTATAATACAATTAAATATCTGAATGCGATGACTTTCTTTTGTAACCTAGCTTTTAGCATGTAGCAGTATATCAAACGTAGGTATGTAATTTGTTCTGTTCTCATCGACAGACGGCGCAAAAGTGAATTGTGTGTCACCAAGATAGGCTTCTTGTGTGTGGCCATTGTGTATCATGTACACAAGCGTTGCTCCTAGTTTATCTCTAAGCTTGGCACGTATAGTATGGCCTAAACCTTAGGGGAATTCTCGAAATAAATACTCTTCTAAATTAGACCAATAAAAAACGTACCGACAACATAAATTGTTTCGGGCAGTGTGAGGCCACGTTCCTGTTTGTACCGTGAACGTGGTATATCGCTATTATGGTTACATGTAGATTAGCATTCAGCTCATATTACCACTTGCCAGCACCAGAGGTATCGGATTTTATTCCCAAAAGGGTATATATTGCGCTCCAATTGATTAGGGTTGTCCGAGTTTGCCTGGCTAACATCTGGTATCTCTAGTGTATATTGACGATGTTTTTGGTAATCCTATACAGTAAAGTTGTAACAACTTATTAGGATTTAGGAGCAATTAGAGGCAGTTAGTGTGATAGCAAGTGAGAAAAATTGAGAAAGGTATGCTTATATGGTTGGGCCATGTAGAGAGAATGGATGAAAGAAGACTTTAGGTACATCTCGACTGTGATTTTTGCGTAAAATGGCCAATTTTGGCGTTATGGATCTCAGAAATAAAAATACATTAACAATTATGACTTATTGAATAGTGTAGAATAGCTATTGGAATAGTGCGTAGCGGCCTCGTTTTTTGTAAATTTTGCTTAACTTATTAATTAAACCCAAAATTTGCATAAAGTGCGCGAAGGCTCTTTTTTGAGCTCATCGATTGAACTGCTGTTATAAACAAGTGAAATAAAAATATTATAATGTTATCTAGACGAATATCTCTTATATAGACGAATAGTGCGTAGAGGCCTCGGAATTTTTAGATATCATTGATTTTATATAGGAATAAATCTTATTCTAAGCCAAAAACCTTGAAAATTGCTATAAGTTATCTGTGAATTTCTCCTATCTACGATAATATTATTGAGCAAAATTTATACCAGAGTAATTGTTACTTCATGAGGAATAAAGATTTTATTATGAATTTATTATCCTATTTCGATAAAAACGATAAATACAACTGCAAAATTACTACAAAATGCGATGCGCCGGCCGTCCGAATTTAACTTATGCTCACAGAATGGAGATTTGTAATATTATGCACAAATGTATTATCCTATTTCGATAAAAACGTTAAATACAACTGCAAAATTACTACAAAATGCAAAAATGGGCATTTTACGCAAAAATCACATTCGAGATGTAATAGGCCTCTTAAGAAAAAAATGTTTTAGGCGAGAGTGATTGGAATGGTTGGATTTTTTTTGTGTAGCGATAATAGCCATCTCCTGGGTAAACTCTTGGAAACTGGACATATTGTGTCATCAAGCCTTTCCACATGGACAACAGCACATTAGGGTAATTGGGCCATAGCCTTACACTACTGGCCTAATAGGGGTTTGTGGGTGACATTTAGCGATTGGTAGAAAAATACTTAAACTCGCGATCCCAACGGCTTCTTTGAGAAATAGAAATAATATTATCTAACCTTAAAACCCGATAATACTTGAACACAAAAGATAGCTTTTTCCAGTCCATTTAACGTAATTTGCACTTCACAAGGGACAGTACAGAAGATCAAATTAAGGAAACGGCAAGTGTCACTTTGTATTATCGCTTTTTTCAGTACAAAATTGTTGTTCATTTGATAGTATATTATTTTTACTGCAACGTAGAAAAGGTTGGGGTTCATTCATACGCCCCGTTCCCGGATGGGTCGACAGAGCACTAGCTACGATTCTGAGACACACACACTCACACACAAAATATACGCATGTAGTGTGTGTGCCATATAATTACACACATGCATCTCCACCCAATATACACATATGCCTTATTAAATAAACAGTCTTATAACTGCAATCATCTCTTTTATTCGTTGCGCGAACCTTCAGCCTTTGCATGGCGACCCTGCCAAGGCTGCTCATCAATAGCTATGAACCAAAAAAAGACAATGAATGTGTGCGGTTGTGTTAATAAAATAATTAATAAAGAGTCCGCTTTTGCACGCACATGCACACAAAAATATTGTATCTTCAGCTGGCGTGGCAGATTTTTTTTTTCAAATAAAATAAATAATTCATAACAGATTATGCTTAAAACCAATATATTTTAAGGCAGAAAAAGTGTTGCAGAAAAAATATTATCTCACCTTAAATATGAGCAACATGTATCGGCAGATTTTGGCGTGTATTTGATTAATGGGACCCGGACATGCACGGGAGACTCAATTTATGGGTGAGGGAAAATTAAGCGGCTTACGAACCCTGGACACAGGTTGCATAAGAATGGCGAATATAATAATTAAAGGATCCGTCACATATTCTCTTTTTATACTTAGTCAGCATGCCCGCGGCTTCGCTTTCGTAATTTTTTCGCGAAGTTAAATAGTATGACCGTCCACAACTTTAGGGCCCTATCGATATACCAAAATTCAATGGCCTAGTGGCTTATGCGTGAAAGGGTAAAAAACCAACAAACTAACTTTCGCATTATAATGAATGACCTAACATACATAGATTTACAACTATTATTCCCAAAAAGTTACTCAGAGATTAGACAATGAGCCTGTTGGATGTATGTGCAGACTTTAGTGCGTTAGTCGCCTTTTCGACACTCAAGATAATGGATGACTTTTTAGTATTCTTTTAGTGTGCCGCTATACCACACATGTAACCAAATATTAACGCTATCAGATTTATAAAAAGTAATAATATTGCGTACAATATTTCAACACAAACAACGACTTGTAACGTGTGTGTACCTGGCCATTCGTCCTGTCAAGGTTGTATGATTGTATGTTATGACATAACCATAGGTATGGTTGCCGGATGATTTATGACAGTCGTTGTGGGGGGCGGGTGAAATTTATGGGAGAGGGGGGAATGAGTCATTATCCGAATGGACACAAGATACTGTCGGATCGCAAACTTTTCACGAGAACGTATTTTATCTCTGTAGGTAAGTATACAGATAGATCTTATTTTACAGCGACGGCTTCTTTTATTTTGGCAGGGCCTAATAAGATAAGATAAGAGACTGAGTAAGTGATGAGATAGGATAAGAAACTGTTTTTGGATCTAACTCGCGTTTATAACATTTTAGGGTTTTGATTTTAGTCCTGACGTTTCGAACCCTTTACAGGGTCTGTGCTCACAGCGAGACTGAGGTGTTGGTCGTCTTATAGTTAGAAGTTATTTGCCTACCGTCAATCATTTTTATATTAAACCGGGTGCGTTCAGGTTTACACAATACGAGATAACAATGTTTTTAGGTCTAGGAAAAAAGTGTTTTATTACAATGTGTAGTCCTTGCATAAACCTTAGAAAACAATATTAGATACTGTGTTAAAGAACAGTGCCTTGTTCGTAGTAAATGGACAGCTGCCTCTATGAGAAACAGGCGTGATTCATCACCACCATTATTAGCCTATTAACGTCCCACTGCTGGGCACAGGCCTTCCTACGTGGACAACCGCAAAGGCGTGATTACCTCGGAGTGATTACAGTCAATTTTTTTTTCTGTTTATTGACTTCTGATTTACTAAATATGAGCTCGCAGTGTAAACAGGTTTGCGCGGGCTCCACGACAACTAAAAAATGAAAATAAATAAATTGAACCTTTTTTAGGACAAGCTTTTATTTAAATGCACAAAAAGGAAAAATAAACTATCTAAGGTATTTCCTTTCATCGGTAAGTACTACTTGTCCTAAAAAATCTGTTAATTAATTAAAAAACTATTTATTTTAATATTTTCATAAAAACACTAACAAGCAGTATTATGTTCAGCCATTTAGAAGCTTGTCCCGAAATTTAGTTTTAAATTCCAATTAAACAAACATTGGCCGCGACTAGCTTTTAGAGTGCATCAGAACTTAAACATACTAATAGATTACAGGAAGTTTTTAATATCCTTTTTTGCATTTATTATTTTTAATCCTCTCTGTTCGAAGTCCTAAGCACCCATGTGTAGTGTCAAAGCGTGCTCGCCTGATATGACGAGGTCAGCCATTATTGTAAGCTGTGGGACATTTTTCACGTAGCCAGTGGTAGCTTTGCTCATACGGGTTACAAATGAAGGATTAGAACTGATTGTGATGATTTCATTATTAAAATACATACATATATAGTTTCAAGACTATTATCCCCGAAGGGTTAGTTCACTAGCTAGCTAGCTACCACCTATCTAACGCCTTAACAACCATGTTAATAGAACTGTTGTGCTCCCACAGTCAAGTTTTAAGATATCCAGTTCCTCAGTGGTTGAGGATTCCGAGTGATCGCGTTTCCACCTTCGGCCTTATCGTCACTTACCATCGGGTTATATGAAAAGTGCTTACACTTGTGGGTAAAAAGAAATTCGTGAGCCAAACGCCGTTTTTTATTATGTATTTAACCTTTGTAACAGTAAGGTTAGCAAATTTATTTTTGCACCACCATTCTCTCGCGGGAGAGAAAAATGTGACCGGAATAGTCTTTCATTTATTATTACACTGACGTTTTTGCAAATTCACCCCACCGTTATAATTATTAGCGACGAGGATATCTCACTAGGGACGGACGAAGTATATGTAAATTTGCCGCTATCAAGACTGTATTCAGAAAACCATTTGTCCGGATGTTTAATTAAGCATTTCCTTCACTTCACCAGTGAAAGTCATTAATATTCTCTTAAAATTCTCCACCGCACTTTTCTGTGCATCTAACTTCTGGGAAACTTTAATTAATTTCATTCTGCATTTCTTTACGTGTTACGAGTATTATATTATCTTTTGCAAGAACAATATTGTGGGTTTACAACGTGTTAGTTAATTAATTAAATTGCTCCAAAATTTAGACACCCAGCTTATCAGCTCGTCCGCGCCTTCGTCCGCGTGGACTCTATTTGTACTTACTTAATATAAGCATAACGTTCAATTTTAATTATTTCATTTACTACTAGCAAATTAAAGTACGGCAAGTTGGTTCTTCCAGTCGGTTTCAAAAAGTTGGTGTTATGCTTAGTTGGTATCTTGCGTAAGTCAAAGTTGGTGTTATGCTTAGTTGGTATCTTGCGTAAGTCAAAGTTGGTGTTATGCTTAGTTGGTGTTTTGCGTAAGCGGTTTTTTCCTAGTTAGGTGTTTTGCGTAAAGGTGGTGTTTCGCGTAGGTATTTAGTTTTGTGAGTCTAAAGGTCAGTATCTACCCGTGACGAATTTAATAGCATTCAGATTGTGAGTGCAACGTTGCTAAGTAAATTAAAAAGCTGAAAAGCAAAAATGTTATTGTTGTTGGAATCGATTGTACTCTCGATTCAGAACAGTTTTTTTCAGATTTTAAGCTTATTACATAGCACGTTGTATATTCCTATTTGGAGGAGCTCGCTTTTAGCTTAGGTTTCTTTTTTCTTTTTTTTTTAAAATGATAATATCACAAATAAGGTAGAGTCCTGACGATCTCCTTGGTCGAGTGGTCTGTACACCGGTTTTCATGGTGTCGCCATCTCTGAGGTCCCGGGTTCGATCCCCGGTCGGGTCAATTTAGAAAATATTGTTTTTCTAAATGGTCTCGGGTCTGGGTGTTTTCTATGTAGGTATATTAAGTATGTATTTAAGTATTTTAAGTATGTTTATCCGTAGTCTAGTAACCATTTAACGAGTCTCTTCGAAGCTTCTCTTGGGCTAGATAATGGTGTGATTGTAGGAAAGATTTATTATTATTATTATTATTAGTCCTAAGATGACGTGAAGGTTTTGAAAGTTAGATTCAACTATCGTAAAGAACAGGGAGATTCTCCCGTGTTCTATTTAAAACACCACGTGTTTTTAAACTCTATTTTAATTAAATCTATCGTACAATAAATAAATGTACTAAAAATAGATATCACTTTAAATTGGCTTCATGCTAAACGCGAAGCCATTAATTAAGTTATAGTAATAATAATAAAAATGGTTGATAGGATCCCATCATATAGGTATTTCAATTCCGGCCCTAACACCTTACTTGCACTTTCTGCCTACCTATAACAGATACCGCATTTGATTCACCTACGATCGTGATTGCTAAGCAACTTCCGCATTGACCTGTCTCTGGATGGGTGATAATTTTTTCAATCGTTTCGAGATGACAGTCAGCACGTTGAGCCCTAAGATAAAATATAAAGACAAACCACTCCGCTAACTTAACATGACTAATATTATGAGAAAAAAGAGTACCAAGCCTTGATGGATTGGGAAAATATTGTACTTTCTATTCTCCGTGAACTAGATATATTTTCGGGGTACTCTTCATATTTGAGCACAGTGTACACTCAGACAGTAAACTTACTGTTTAGAACAGAACATTTTTAAGGTAGTAAAACATACATACAATGACATACATCTGCTACGATCCTGATATACATCCTTTGCTTCACTTACTCTCATAACGTTTAGCCCCCAGTACACATTGGCGTATGTCGGCCCACTGCCGGCCATCGCCATTGTGTAGACGGGGTAAATTGCGCACCACTATCGACAAATTACACCATTACCCCGTCTACACATTGGCGATGGCCGGCAGTGGGCGAACATACGTCAATGTGTACTGGAGCCTTTAAAAGTTAAGTAAGTAGGTGGGTAGTAAAACATTGAATAAAACGACTACATCAGGGTAGGAAACGAACCCGCGTCTTCCGAAAGCCGCATATACGAGCGGATATCCGTCAAGGAGAAAGACTGCATATACATCCAACAATTAAGAGACCCCCCACACTGGCGTCTTTCGAGCGTCAGCGTCATACCAGTGGCGTCCACGCGGCGTCGTTGCAGCGCTCACGTGGCGTCGATGCCACGCGAGCGCTGCACTGACGCCGCGTGGACGCCGGCTCGACGCCGACGCTCGCAAGACGCCAGTAGTGTGGGGAGTCTCATAGAGTGGTGAAGGATGGATGGATGGATGGATGGATGGATGGATGGATGGATGGATGGATCACCATCTGTCACGCTGAGCACATGCGCAGTTTTTGGTGAAACGTGGACTGTGGTAGTGCACTGCTTTTGCGGTCCGCATTGCCTGGTCTCTGACTAACCCTTCGGGGATAATAGTCGTAGTAGTTTGTATGTTTATGTATGCACTAGCGGTCGCTCGCGGTTTCACCCGCGTGGTTCCCGTTCCCGTGGGAATATCGGGATAAAAAGTATTCTTTGCGTTAATTCAGGTTATAAACTATCTGTATGCCAAATTTCATTCAAATCCATTCAGTAGTTTTTACGTGAAAGAGTAACTAACATCCATCCATACTTACAAACTTTCGCGTTTATAATATTAGTAGGATAGGATGTATAAAAGTATATTATAAAAGTACTTTACTGTTAACTGTATCAACTATGGCGAGTCTCCGAAACGGCAAGCAATAAAAGAATACCTTTTCCACCGTAATGTAATACAAACATCCTGTCTATCAAGTATACCGAAGAATTATGTTACAAAGTTTCATAAACAAAGAGGTGTCGAGTTTCTTAATATTATATAACAACGTACGGGCCAGGTATAGGGAGTATTCTACTTAGTTTACACTTTTACTCGTTGACGGTGTAGATATCTTCTAAACTTTAAATTTCTTTCTGCTATGGAGATAATTAAAAATGTTTTATCTCCTGGTTTTAGAGAAGCACTTTATAATTCTGACTTATTAACTGTCTACAACTCTAGATGGTTATATTATAAAATTTTGTAATTATAATTTTAAAAAGAAGCACTTTTTACGGACGAAACTCGCGTTTGTTTACTCCTTTTTTGAGTTTTATAATAGTCCTGACGTTTCGAACTCTTTTCATTACAATGTGTAGTGTTCGCGTAAACCATATAAAACAATAATTATTTAATTATATAGATTGTAACACTTCTGTCTAACCACAAATCCTAAATTGTACTGCTGTGCAAATAAAATACAAACTTAAAACATACAATGATTGGTCAACAATGAATTCTAGCTGTTGGAGTACTTACGTTGATGTTTCATTCCATAATATCATATCAAATCAAATGATTTTACTATAAACGTCCTACTGCTGGGCAAATATGATTAATTTAGCTAATTATACAAATCTAATTTACCTGCAATAAGCATTGATTTTTGACAGCTGCCAATGACGCATTTAACAGAGGTTGTTCTCACCTCATGCTTTAGTTATTGTTCTGAGGTTCTCACTCTCCATATCCTGTCCTTAGCCACTTATGTTAGGACGGTGAAAGCGTGTTTGAGCCGGATTGAAGTGGTTTTTAATAATTAATTTTTGTAGTGCTAAGTGTAAATTCTTTTAATTAGGTAGTGTTATGGGGTAAGACATATTGAAGAAATATCATGGATTTTTCTGTGTGTCTTACACCATAATATACACAGACATATAATATAATATATCACTTATAATTTTTTGACACTCATCGAACGTGTAAAGCCGGGCATATTGCTCTGTGTTCTCTTTGGTCTGGTCGCTGATTTTTTGTCTCGGTTTGAGTGATCATTTTGCATTGAGGCGATGGAGGATTTGAAATAACAGTCGGAGTATTTTTTTTTACTGTCTTCTGTTGATATAAAAGGCCGACTCATGCTGAGAAGGTTTAGTGTTAAGTAATTGTAGTGTTAAGTTTACTTATTATTCATTATAAATCAATAATAAATGGTTACAGTGTACCTCACCCTACCCTTTCACCAAAGACGATATAAGCTCCCAATTCAACTACATCCCTAAGGAGCAATGGTTTATCCCGCGCACGCAAGCGGATTGCGACTCGGTGGCCGAGTGGGAAAGTGCAAAGTCAAAGTACTATAATGATACTACACATCTGGCATGTTGTTTGATAATCCTACTACATAATATTATAAATGCGAAAGTTTGTAAGTATAGATGGATGTTTGTTACTCTTTCACGTAAAAACTACTGAATGGATTTGGATGAAATTCGGCATACAGATAGTTTATAACCTGGATTAACACATAGAATACTTTTTGTCCCGATATTCCCACGGAAACTGGAACCACGCGGGTGAAACCGCGAGCGCCCCTAGTAAAACCATAAAGTACTTAACCTGTAATTTGAGGTATCACTTATATTATTATGTCATAAAAAATATTGTGCTGTGTGGTGTGTTACCCTTACCTTGGGTGTTGTAAAAAGCTTATGCATAAAAAAAAAGCGACGGACGGACATTGGGCTCATGTGCAGTCATACTTGGACTGCTTCTGTCGTCATTGCCAGAAAACAGCTTCGTGGACCTACCTATGTGTATACTCTTTGTCCAGCATGTCGATTCTGTAACGCTCGCAAGCGTGAGGGTCGTAACAAGTGCGAGTGCACGATCGAGCGGTAGAAAATCACACCCCAGCAGTTGGACAGTATACTTTCTTCTTCTCTTCTCTACTTTTTGAGCGGTTTGCACATTAAGCCAGTGTTAAGTTAAATTAAGGATATTGTTCAAGAATGAATCAATTTACAGAAGCAGCACTAGTCACACGCCAACCATACTCTAAGCTCCAACCTCCATAAGAGGCCTATTACATCTCGACTGTAATTTTTGCGTAAAATGGCCAATTTTGGCGTTATGGATCTTAGAAATAAAATACATTAACAATTATGACTTTTTTTTTTATAAAAGAGGGAGGCAAACGAGCAGGCGGGTCACCTGATGGAAAGTAATCACCGCCGCCCATGGACACCTGCAAAACCAGAGGAATCGCAGATGCATTGCCGGCCTACAAGGGAGGAATAGGTTTAAGGAAGGAATAGGAATTGGAAGGGGGGGCGGGGAAGGGGCCTCCGGAACCCTCACTGGTCGGACGAAACACAACAGCACCAAGTGCCGTTATTTCACGTCGAATATTCGTGAGAGGGTGGTATTACGCCGGGCGAGCCGGCCCAATGCCTGCTGCAACGCAGCGTGGCTCTACCACTCAGTCAGTGTTACTCATTTAGCACCACCCAGGGATCACGTGTAGGGTCTCAAGGGTAAACCTACGGACGCGAGCAACTTTAACCCCCAAGTTACTTATTGACCGACTTATTGAATAGTGTAGAATAGCTATTAGAATAGTGCGTAGCGGTCTCGCGTTTTGTAAATTTTGCATAACTTTTTAATTAAACCCAAAATTGCAGAGAAAGATTTTCATAAAGGCACTTTTTTGAGCTCATCGATTGAACTACTGTTCTAAACAAGTGAAATAAAAAAAATATAATGTTATCTCTTATACAGTCGAATAGTGCGTAGCGGCCTCGGAATTTTTAGATATTATTGATTTTAATTGAAAAAAAAATTTATTATAATCCAAAAAATTTCGAAAATCGCTATAAGTCAACTGTGAATATGTCCTATCTACGATAATATTATTGAGCAAAATTTATACCAGAGTAATTGTTACTTCATGCGGAATAAAGATTTTATAGTGAATTTATTATCCTATTTCGATAAAAACGACAAATAAAACTGCAAAATTACTACAAAATGCGATACGCCGGCCGTCCGAATTCAACTTATGCTTACAGAATGGAGATTTGTAATATTATGCACAAATTTAGTGTCCTATTTCAATAAAAACGATAAATACAACTGCAAAATTATTACAAAATGCGAAAATGGGCATCAAAAATCACATTCGAGATGTAATAGGCCTCTTAATGCCAACCTCATTATGCATCATTTTTGAGCCTATGGTTTTTACCGCGCTTTTTTGTACGTAATTCTGAACATTTTTTAAAAGTATTTTACAAATCCACTGATTTTAATTTGCCTAATAAAGCCTGACCCCCTACAGATATATACCTACAACCTTAATTTTTCTTAAAACAAAAACAATTAAGGGTGAGTTCCACCCATCAAACTGAACAACTTTCCCTAAGAAACCTATGTGCAAAAACGACAAAAAAAATTCGATCTCCCATACTATTGTCGTCAGCTGATCGGACAATTTTGTATGGGAGGTCAAATTTTTTTGTCATTTTTGCACATAGGTTTCTTGTGGAAAGTTCTTCAGTTTCATGGGTGGAGCTCACCCTTAATTGTTATTAAGAAAAATTAAGGTTGTATTGCCAAAATATTTTATTTATTACCAACCATTTATTTATACAGGTACACTCACGACCATTCTACCATACCAGGGTTAGTTAGAGACTAGGCAATGGGGACTGCAAAACAGTGCACCGCCACACTGCATGGCAAACCGCCGCCACTTTATGTTGTTGAATGTATGTGCAGTCTTTATTTCGTTATTGGCTTTTTACGACACCCAAGCGATGAAATAGGTTGGTAGTATTTTTACAATGTCTAAATCGCCATGTTCTTTCACAAAATTAAGAAAACAAAACAAAGCTGCAAACGTGACGCTTCACTTTCCCACCAAGAAATCTCGCTAATTACTTTACCGTCTTAAATATTAGTGAGCACCTTAACCCTTCGCTGGCGATGTATGCATCCAATTTAACTACGTCCCAAAGGAATAAGCTCCTCTCTAATATTCGCCAGCGGAAAATTAAGCTACGCGTCTGTATCTTAAATACAGAATGGCAAAAGTCGCGTCTTAAAAGTTTTAATTATTTTTATTTCAGTGGTTTGCTGCAGTTCGCACATTTGGTTAATTTAAAGTTAAATTAATTTTAAAAAAAAACTAAATAAACTAAGTTTGTTTAGCATGTAGTCAGAGCATATGGTGGCGGCGGCACATTGTATTTTTACCATCTTTACATTGTATGTTGCCTGAATTAAAGAATTTTATTATTATTATCGTCCTTATTTAAATATATTATATCTTTAGAATTTTTTTTACAATATTTTATATAAAAACATATTTACAATATAAAATATTATAAAAAAACTTAAACTAGGTTGCCACAGGCAGCGGGGATAGACCCAAGTTATCGGTGATTAGGGCTGCAGAGTGAGGAAATTCCTCACAATACGTGCCGTGTCAAGAAGTACTGCCTTCTGTATCTGACCCTTGACCCAACCTTTCTGCGAGAGCCTCTCTAGGTGTTGATCGACGCTCTTAGCTATAAGACAGTGTGCCGAAACGACTATCGGTACAATAATAGTTGAATCCACATCCCACATGGCGGCAACCTTGTGAGCCTAGTCAAGGTACTTACTGAGCTTGTCCTTCTCGGCTTTCACGAGGTTCTCGTCATGAGGTACGGTGATATCAATCAATATTGCTTGGCGCTGTCAGGATATCAGGCTTTTATTAGCAACAATAGTCCTATCCGTGATGATAGAGCGATCCCATGCAGTAGAGCGTTGCATGACCATTTTCGAGAACTGGCGCAAGTCCGTACTCATAGTACGGCACCTCAGATTATTATTATTATTAGAACCACTCCTTCGGGTGTCGTAAAAAGCGACTAACGGACTAAAGACTGCACATACATCCAGCAGCAAAGAGTGGCAATGGGGTCACCATGTGCACTTTTTATTTGGTGAAACGTTGATTACGGCATAGAACTGATTTTGCGGTCCTCATTGCCTAGTCTCTGATTACCCTTAGGGGGAAATAGTCGTGAATTTATGTATGTATGTATGTATACACGGCGTCAGATCAACCTACCCAAAACTGTCATATTTCTACAATCAGTTTTGAACTTTATTGTTTGGTTCTAAGCATCATTATTGATTCGAGAAATTTTACAGTTTAGGGTAGGTTGATCTGACGCCGTGTGTACATACCTATCACAAAGTTCAAAGTTCTTTATTGCATTCATGTTGTACATATACAGGTGTAAATTAATAAAATAAAAAAGAAACAGACCCTGCAAGGGCACAGCAAGTAAGTACTTACTTAATATCTTAAATTATAATAAAAAAAGAAAATACATTTTCAAAATAGTGGTATTACCAATGATATCTTGTTTTATATAATATCATTGGGTATAACACTTTAACAGACAAATAAGTTCAATCTGATAATTCAAAAATCGGCCCTTAACGTCATACATAACGTTAGTCAACACGCTCATACATGAAATGTCTCGTCCATTACCAGTGAAATGAGAATTCCCGCCCGAGGTAACGAACCGTGGCTCGTCCCCCGACTTATGAGACAAGGGAATGAGCATTGTGACACTTTAGAATGCTGCTATTTCCATGGCTGTATAATACGGGATTTGTTTGCCTTGTTGAGGTGATCATTTTGAATTGTGCTCTTTGAAATAAAAAGTAGATAGTACAGTCCCATACTAAATGGTAGCTGAATAATAGCTACTAGAGGAGCTATCCCAAGCAAAAGTCTTGTTCTATTTTTATAAAAGTTATAACAAAAGTGCGCTGCAGCGCTAAAACAATAATGTATCGTCTTTCTGAACAATCTAAACATACAGCGACTAGACCGCTTCTTTTCTCTCGACCATAAGGTCTAAAGCGCCGCAACATGGCCGCCGCTCATGTCTCGGCGATTTCATAAAATAATTAGTCAAATGCATTTTATATCTTTATATATTTACAGGTGAAAAGTGATTCGTTTAGTTTTATTTGTATTTCCTGAATTGTTTAAACAGTACCTTAGCACACATGAAGGCATAATTTAATAATAAAGAACAGAATACACACGTGTTGTTGCGTCTAGCGCCTGTCACAGACTATTATAGTTGGAGCGAGCTGGCTCTAACGCGTGTAGCAAACAATCTAGTTGTGACGTCTTCTCTAGTACGTAGTACAATAAAACTCAATGACTTTGACATATACTTCTGACGTGTATCTGTCTGTTGTCAGAATAGCAATTTTTGAAGGAGCACTTCGTCATGTTGTCACTTAGCTCGTACACTACCAAACGAAATGCGTACCTACACCTCTCGCTAGGTACACACGGCGTCAGATCAACTTACTCTAAACTGTCAAATTTCTCCAATGAATATTGATCCTTAGAACCAAACAGTTAAGTTCAAAATTGATTGTAGAAATTTGACAGTATTCGGTAGGTTGATCTGACGCCGTGTGAACTTTTTTTGTAGCGGACGTTTTGAGAGAGTATTGTGCATCTAGTTTTTATCTCGCGTTCGTTTTTAGAGTTTCGTACCCAAAGGGTAAAAACGGGACCCTATACTAAGCCCCTTAGTACATAAGACTACGCCAATCTTCGATACTCGACGATTTTAGTCTCCGAGCGACTACCGCCATAGAAATCCATTGAGGTTCGTACACGAGTCGCGTCGGTCGCCGACATTTGTCCCGCGACTCCAATTGTATGGTTTCAGTCGCTTGGAGACTAAAATCGTCGAGTATCGAAGATTTGCGTAGCCTTGTGTACGAAGGGGCTTAGACACCATTGTGCTTTAGTCCCTCTGTCTGTCACCAGGCTGTATCTCATGAACCGTGATATAGACAGTTGAAATTTTCACACATAATTTATTTCTGTTGCCGCTTAACAACAAATACTAAAAACAGAATAAAATTTATATTTTACAGTGGACCAACCCAAGTACACCCGCTGGGAAACCAACCTGGGACCTAGGGGTCTTGGATCGTAGGCTTAGCTTCTAGACTTGCGGCGGTTAAAAAACAAAGAAAAACCGGCCAAGTGCGAGTCGGACTCGCGCACGAAGGGTTCCGTACAAAAAATCGGCAAAAATATCACGTTTGTTGTATGGGAGCCTCCGTAGGGCCTGTTTAGTCCGCCTGGCTAGCTACCACCATCTTATCTAAGTTCTGGTGCCATAACAAAAAAGGAGCATTGTTGTGTTCCGGCAGTTTAGAGATAGATAGCCAGTTCCTCAGTGGTTGAAGATTCCGGGTGGAGTGCGCTTCCATCTTCGGCCTTATCGTCACCTAACATCAGGTGAGATGAAGGCCAAGTGCTTACCTATTCTTAACAAAATTATAATTACAATTTGAAAAAGACAGTGTCGAAAAAATTTCCAAGAGCAGGATTCGAACCCGCACCCTTCTGGCAATCCGCGATAGGTGCTCTTTCCAGTTGAGCTGGAAATTTTTTCGACACTGTCTTTTTCAATTAGTAATTTGTTCGCAAAAAAATTTGCGTTAAAGTTACATAGACAATAACATTTAAAATAATTATGATTCGATTCCATTTTCATCGACAAAAAAACGTATATTATCTAACGATTACTACGGTTACTCGAGCAAATCTAGAATGATCCTCCCCTGTCTATTGACATGATGTCACTCTTTGAGTAGGGTTGAGATGTTACAATAATTAATTCATAGATTGGAAGGGACAGTTCTGTTTTCCCTCTTATCGTCACTTTCCTAATTCGACCTTATCAGGTGTGATGGGCTAAGCATTTTCCTGTGGGTGGAATTCTCTCATCTAAGCTATCTCAGCCCCTCTAGACAAGTGGCAAACGCTCAACCCCTGTCTATTCTTCATTCGTCGTACACTGCTGTGTACTGTTCCAATGGCTAAGTAAAAAAAAGAAAAAAAAATAACTTTTTGTTAACGGTTTTATTGAAAAAAAAAAAAAGAAAATGATGATGTAGATAATGTACTTACTAAAAGCTACAAAATAATTAAAAAATATTTAAAAATAAAATCGTGGGGCGCGTGAAATTTCTGTCAACAGTCAACCGTTCTCATATCATTAAAAATGCTGATTACACATTTAATTTTATACAGGTTATGCTACGCCAAACGATTTTATGTTTAATTATTTTTTATTATTTTGTAGCTATTAGCAGATGCATTATCTACATCTTCATTATCAATAAAACGGTTCAATAACCAAAAAAATATTTATTTTAAATTTTACTTATTTTTATATAATTTTTTGTATACTACTAATTTCTTCCTTCCTTTCATTTGATACCTATATTGAGGTGGTTGAACAAAAAATGTAATCCACCATTTTGTGGAGGCGGTCATTTTGGTTTTACAATGATACTGAATATACATAATTGTATTGTCATCAGAACTAAAGGTGTGTACCAAATTTCAGATCCATCGGTCAACAGGAAGGGTTGTTGTACATTCGCCACAAAGTTGATTTGCCACGTTTTTGTAACTCCATACATTGAAAGTTAATTCGCCACAGGTAGGTAATCGTTATTGTACATTCGCCACAAGTCTTCCTAGTACATTATTTTTGCATAAAGTACCGGTAGCAAGGAAAGTTCGTTTTGAGCGCTCGAAATGAAAGGTAGTTATTTTATTCTAAAATTATTGATGTAATCAATCAATCAATCAAAATATCTTTATTCAGTAAGCCTAAAATAATCATTTTGGATCGTCTAAATTTTTTTTTAATGGATGTATGGATAGGCGCAGGAAGTATATAGAACGAAAAATAGTTAGAACTAAGTAACCATAAACTAACAGAAAATATCAATAACGAATAACGTACGTTTATTATTAGAGTATCTACCTCTTTTCATTTATGTCACCCTGGTACTTTTAGCACAGAATAAGTATTAGTACTACCGTACTTTTAGTTCAAAGTAACTGTCATGATTCAATTTACTTTTTACATAGTAAGTTGCAGCACCTAGTCCTACTCGTTTATTTCTTTTTTCCTGATAGTTAAAGGTAAGTAAGATCGCTAAGGCGCCTATCTACCTCTTTTCATTTATGTCTCCCTGGTACTTTTAGATCAGCATGATTGTCATGATTAAATTTATTATTGACGTAGTAAGTTGCATAAGCACCGTTTCTATCGACATCAATATTACGAATCTTTTAAGGTCTCTATTTTTTACGGTAGGTGCGCTTCGAGGAATAAAAATATAATATTTTAATTACCTATTCTGAAGCGCAGCCAACGGGTGCGCTTGGAGGAATAGTTCAGGTGCGCTTGGTCTGGTGCGCTTCAAAATGGGTGCGCTTCGAGGAATACCCCAAGCTCTGGTGAGCATGGTGTAAGTATTTTTTTATAATTACTTACTATTATTTTGTTATCTAACTTTTAAAAAAATAATAAATAACGTTTTTACTTCACTTATTGTTTGACTTTTCTGCTGTCTGTGTCGAAAATAAAAGTGTGGCGAATCAACTTTACAAAAGTAGAACTGTGGCGAATGTACACATACTTTTTTCTGTGTCAAATCAACTTTGTGGCGAATGTACAACAACCCAACAGGAAGGGGGCAAAATTTTAAGTACTAAATTTGACCCAACATCAACAACATCAACAACAACAAACAAGTAAAGCTAAATACGCTCGCATTCCACGACAAATTACAAGTAGACAAGAGGTGTGCGTTTGTGCCACTTGGCTAGACCCTCAGGTATGATTGGTTAAGCATTTTCCTACTGTGGTTGGGATTCTCCCATACCTAAGCTCTATCCCTTTTATTCTAGTTGCCGTCTATTTCTGTGTATCTTTGTGGTTATTTATTTTTTATTGCTTTTTGGAGAAAAGTGGACTATGGTAGAGGACTGCTTTTGCTGTCTTTTGTACTCATTGACTAGTCTCTGACTAACCCTTCGGGGATAATAGTGGTGATTATTATGTAAGTATGTATGTATTTTTTATTTTGTTTAGTTGGGATTACAAACGATTGTATTTTAAAGTTCTATTAAATATATTTACTTAATAATATTATAAAAGTGGTAAATTTACAGTCTTCAACATATTCCACACATTAGATAGATAGATTTATTGCACACACAAACATACAGAAAGACATGAAATATACATTTTAAAACTAATGTGGGCAAAGGCTTATCGCTTAAAGCGATCTCTTTCAGACAACCGTAAAAAGAGGGCATGCAGTAATACTACGTATGTAAGCCTGTGACTGTGTCAGGCTTTATTTATTTTATTTATTAACTGTCGAATAATATCTAAAACAATTACGTAAAGAAATAATGAAATTAGTGTTAATGTTAAAGTCGGACTTTAGCTAAGCTCGCTAACAAAAATAAGGGGACTCCACTGGGGTGTTGGTAGCGTCAAAACTTGGGTTCTTACTCATGTGGCTGCACCATGCTTTGGCATTTTTAAAACAATCATTCATAGATTCACGCTTTGGATTCACGATTATTTTCCCAAAAGGGTTAGTCAGGGACTTAGCAATGAGGACCGCAGAAGCAACTCCACTGCTCCACTGTCCAAGTTTTACAAAATTACAACTGTACATGGGACTTCTTGGCGGGAAAGTGAAACGTCATGTCTGCAGTTTTGTATTATTACTATACTTTGTGTTTTGTCGAATATTAATGTGAAATAATGGTGGATTATTTACTGTTAAGTGTTCGTGAACGTGCATGAGTGTTAGCAAATAAAACAAAACAATGCAACATCACTTTTCAAATTCTCTCAAGAAGTCCGTGTGGGACCTCAATAAATTCCCATAGCTTTATTGAGTTTCCAGGGGTTTGGGGGAAAATCGTTTACCATTAAACGTTCATTATCACTCATTATCATCCACTTTATGCGAAGAAAATAATAATTACCTATTATTAAAAACTTGACACTGGCTAAATGTGCTGATCGCACGAAGCCATTATATAAGAGAAAAAAAAACTGTACATGGGCTTAGCGTGATAGTTGGTAAGCCTGTCGCAGTTCTATGGTATTAAATGTATGTGAATTCTTTAATCCGTTAGTCGCTTTTTACGACACCTAAGGTAAGAGGAAGGTTGGTAGTATTCTTTTAATGAGCCTGAGCCGCCACCACATAGCTCTGCACACACCAAACAATCTTTGTTAATTTAGTTTATTCACAATTAATTTAACTTTAAATTAACCAAATGTGAAAACTGCAGTTTATAAGCCACACGGCTTATAAAAACTTTGGGATTCAAGACATACGTAACTAGGTAAATTATAACAACCAACTTTAGTTCCATAAATATCCTAACAAGCTCCGTTAAACAGCAGGTAAGCTCTAATTAGTGTCCCCGAAACACATAATTCAACTGAAATTTCATTTCCCCTCTAGTCCGAGAGCCTTACACACATTAGTCATAATATTTTATTAAGGAAAATTCCTACCCTACATTTTGTACGCACATTACAAGGTCGAGTAGGGCTATTTCATCAGTGGGGCTATTCTGTCAGCGGCAGTGGGACAATTATACAATACGAGAATAAAACATAGAATAAAGAAACAGTTTAACAAACTAGCAGTGTTGTTTTGCAAACGTGTCAATTATGTATTAGCCGTGTGTAGCGGCTCACTAAAGAAAGAATACTATCTACCACTCTATTTCCTTGGGTATCGTGAAAGGCGACTAACGGACTAAAGACATAACTGCACTACAAAGGATTTGCTTTCTATCCAGTCCAACATGGTAGCCTGGAAGAAATTGCTTTTTAGCGATAAGGTCGCCAATGTATGTACTTTTGTGTTTGCCCTATAGATGTTTCTGCGGTGTTCAATAAAGATTATATTTTCATTATCTTTAAAGATTGCACATACATCAAACAGCAAAGAGCTGCGATGGGCTCACCACCTATCACGCTGAGCACATGTGCAGTTGTAATTTGGTGAAACGTGGGCTATGGCGGTAGACTGCTTCTGCGGTCCTCATTGCCTAATCTCTGACTAACCCTTTGGGGACAATAGCCGTGAATTTAGGTATGTATGTATTTATTAGCTAACTACACGAAAGCTCTTGCTGTTCTGCTTTTTTACCTTAACTAAGCAGGGTAATAAGAGTTTTTCTATATAAGAAAATACACTAACATCTTGTAGTAACAAAAGTAAGTGTAAGCGTAGTAAAGAATAGGTTATGAATAGGTGAGGTATATCGAAGGGAAGCTTTTTCGTAAGGCTAGGATCCTTCATTTGTTGAGAAAAATCTCTAAGTGTTGTCTCGAAGCTTTTGCGAGTCCTTGGTCAAAGGGAGGTCAAATTCAGTCAGTCTACGCGAGCAAATTCTCACAAAGCGTAATATTTCAAAGCTTTTTGAATTTGAATCGAGAATAGCCCAAATTAGGCTTTAGGAGACCGACTGTATTATTATTTTAAATATCAAGGTCCTTTCAAATTAGAGTAATTACTGGCCGGTGGAGTTATTAGTTAGTTTTTCATTGTTTTTGAGTCTTTCCAACCCGCTTTAGGCCTCGTGGAGGTTGATGGTCTAATATCCCCAGGTTTTTATGTAGGTAGGCCTGTGCTCAGAAGTGCGACGTTTTTAGGCTGATGGTGATTCGATATTTCGTTAACAGTTGATTGCACCATGACACAGCTGGGCAAAGACTTTTATTGAAATCAAATCAACGCCATAAAGCCAAACCCAAGTGATGGTGATTAATCGTCATGCCTGGCAAAATGCAGTATTATTTGAGATTAGATAGATTGCCCCGCTGACGGTATAGCCCCGCTCCACATAACTGGGTTAGGTACGTTTGTAAATTTATTATTATTGGACCAAGGTTTCCTTTGATAATAGTAATGGTAACGTATGGTTATTGGACAGCGCTGGAGGGGTGGTAACACGTATCCGTTAAGAAGTTAAGACACACGTTATCCTTTAATGGAACATTTTCCACACTCGATCCTACTGCAGGTTTATATCATTTCCACACTTAATGCTATTTCGTTGGAGTGATGTTTCATACATACATATATACATCTCACCCGCAACCTGGAGGGGTTGCTTTACTTACTCTCGTAACGTTCTTCATACATTCTCGTAGTTTTAGGGTACTCTGGTCTGATCTAAGTACGTTCGCCGAGGTCTTCTCCTTCCAACTATGTCATTAGCTCTGACCTCATGCATCTTTTTTGTTAATTATTTTATAATCCATCATCTCTACATGACAAAACCAACTTAGAATGCCTTTCTAATTTTTTGTTAATAATCTTCATTCATTCTACACTTCTCTCTTAGCACACTAATACTCCTTAGTCGATCTTTTAAAGTCACGTTTGGCAATCATTAGTAACTGTTATAGAGATGCGTGTTCGACTAAATTAAACATTTTCCACACTGTTTCCTTCTACAGTTTGATATAAATTCCACACTTAACCCGGTTTAAATATAGTTTATCAAGTATTAGTAATTGTTATGGAGATGTGTGATCGAGTATGAATAGACCAAAACTTACGTTATCGCAATATGGAAATATTTTTCACACTTGATCCTCCTGCAGGTTGATATAATTTGCTTGCGCGTCTCTTGAGTCCGTTTATCTTATAATCTGTTAAGCAACTGTCACAGTAGCATGTGACTAGATGGGTGTTCAAATTAATAAAAATGAGTTTGTTTGTGCTTAGGAGGGCACTTTAACGTAATAATTTAGCGATAAGGAACATGTTTTTAAAAATTTTTTTCAGGGTTATTTTTTTCTTAAAAGAAAATTACTTGCGTTTACGTTTTTACGTTTACGTTTAGTAGTTTACGTTACTATTTTATTATTATTGTAAAAAAAATCGTAACCACGTTCACGGACCGGACAGAACTACAGTAGCATAGTTGGTAGTGCACCTTATCCATAGATGAAGGTAATACTTGACTTTATCCATACTATCAGAGAGTTGCAGGTGCGAATACTGCCCGTGTTTTTTTTAATTTCGACAATTTTTGACAATGTGTTACAAAGAAGTTCCTGCTCCTGGAAAGTTTTCAATTTACTTTTTCAATTTCGAAAATTTCGTGTAATAAAAGAAAATATTGCTCACCTCTGTGCATAGTACTCGAAGAAGGCGACCAGTATCTCAATGGACCTCGTCATGGCAGCCCACATTTCGTGCGATTTGCATTTTGATGGCATCAACGAAGGAAGCCTGGACGGACCCTCCGACATTTAAGTATTTATTTATGTATTTCACATAATCACTTAAATGAAAACTAAACACTTTCAACACTTTTATTTATGTAATTATTTTTATTTTACACACTATGGTAGTAGTTACTTAATTCCTTAAAACAATCAAACAAAATAAAATGAGGAAAAAAGGTTTTATTTATATGTTTTAAAGATACAATTTAAAAAAAATAAAACCTCTATGTTGTTAGAATGGAACTTCGTTATCCAATTTTAAAACAAAAAAGCGCTACTATCTTTTAAAAGACTAAACATACTAGTAAAAGGTATAAGTTTTTCTTTTTTTGTAGGAAGAAAACCTTATAATATATCATTGTGTTTTCATCTTAAAATAAAAGATTTAGAATTAAAAAAATGGAACAGTGCTTTGAAAACAAAAAAAAAGCTACGCCAGATTACATAAAACTTGACATGAATTATCTTCACAATTAAAAGTTCCAAAGAGTATTTATGCGTAAAGTTCACATGAAAACCTTCATACGAACGGCGAAAATTGATCGGGTTTTCCCGCCCGCCTTTACGATACCACCTACGCCATACTATCAACAGGTAAACGGCCCGCGTTGTTTATTACTCTTTTACAAGATAAATAGCACAAATTTTAATACTGCATGACAATTAAACATAACAATGATTAGAAAACAACAAAAACAAACAGTTATGTAACACGAACTGCGATTAAATCCGAAATTACATTTCAAGAAAGTAACACATTTTGAAAACAAAAAGTTTTTATGCAACTCAGTGACATCATAAAAACTGTGTTAGTAGTATCTATTGTTTTTCTCAACAGTTTTTTGTTATTATTTATTGTCGGAAATTTTCGATACGCGTAAAACGCGCTACACGTTGTTAGAAGCGCGTCAGCTTACAGATACTGAATCGTGGGTTAGCACCGCGCATGCTCCTTAGCAAAATTGTGTAGGACCAAACCAGAATATGAGAGCTCCCGCACCCCCCTTCCGTACTCATTCCACGTGTATAATCCCGAAGTGGTAAGCGACACCGTAGCTCAGCTTACAATGGTTATTGCTTAGACGTACCAAATACGTACCAACTAGCTAAGAATCCACAGTTGGTTCGGCTTTCACACTCGAATCGGTGCCATAATTGAAAACATGCCCCTCTTTATACAGAAACCTGTTGAGGAGTTAACTTGTATGTACTGGTGACAACATATTACAGGTGCCAGTAGAAATTACGGAGAATGCATGTGTTAAACAAACGAGACGAATCACAAAAAAAGCTGAAGAACAACCTACATACTGTCACCTGTCAGGCTGTCACACAGCCTCCATAAAATCAGATTAAAAAAGCATTTTTGTTACTGACTGTATCTCATTACAATTAACGTATTTTGGGATTCGTTTTCGTTCGTTTCGTATTCGTCCGGAATAGAAAATTAATCACGATTACAAACAAATACCAAACAAATACTCATAGCACAATACTATTAGTTTTTGGTATTAGAAAGGAATAGATGGTTGAAATCAAGTTATCGCTACAATTGGCTATTTGACAGTTGACAAAATAGTAGACAAAATAAATTAGCGACTTTTTATCATTGGATTACAAGAGCCGAAACACGGGCGGCCATGATTGTGCTTCGTGTGAAATGTCACATTTCACAAAATTATTAAAAACTTTCTGTCAGGTTTCAAGGTAAATTTGTTTCAATAATGAAGTGTGACGTCACAGGGCAAAATGTCACATGACCAAACGTTTGAAATTAATGATGAAAAATATGTTTTTTTCTAATAAACAAAGCTTTTTCGAAAAGAAAAATATAGTAAGAGGTATAAAACCGTTTGTAATTTTTAAAATACTTTTTCAAAAACTGTCAATTAGTTAATTGATGGGTATTAGCTTAACCCCACGCTTGCCAAATGCGGGGTGGTGACCACAAACCAGGGCTAAGAAACAAAAAATCCGGGCCACTCTTTGCCCGGGACGTGGGAATTAAACAATTAAGATCCTGACCTCCGGATAAATGGCCGTGCGCTCAGCCATTTGCCCACAGTACGCACGGCGTCAGATCAACCTACCCAAAACTGTCAAATTTCTACAATCAATTTTGAACTTTATTGTTTGGGGTCTAAGGATTCATTGGTAAAATTTGACAGTTTAGGGTAGGTTGATCTGACGCCGTGTGTACATTACACACATACTTATAATCACGACTATTATCCCCTAAGGGTTAGTCAGAGACTAGGGCAATGAGGACAGCAAAAACAGTCCTCTGCCATAGTCCACGGCAGACCGAATAACAACCACACAATGACAGGTGGTGAGCTCATCGCCGCTCTATGCTGTTGGATGTACGTGCAGTCTTCAGTCCGTTAGTCACCTTTTACGACACCCACGAGAAGAGTTTGGTAGTATTCTTTTGATAATGAGCCATCACCACACACCTCAGTTTATTATTATTATTTATTTTTTATTACATACTAGCAGACAGCCAGCGTTTTCGTTTGCGTGGACCCCATACCCCGTGACGAACTTTTAGAATGACTTCCCTCCCAAGAACACATAATGTGACGTAACTAAAATAGTTAGACATATGCTATCGCGACACTTTTTGTAGATAATAGTGTGTTCTGCAAAGTCATAGTACATTATTTTATTCTATCATCAATAGTTTTCTTAGCGCACGCGATTTAAGGAATTTATTTGAGTTTTAGTAAGGATCCCAATTTTTTTGAAAATATAATAAAGATTAGGTATGTCACCCGGAGTTATTGTAGCTTCCCAACGGTGAAAGAATTTTTTAAATCGGTCTAGTAGTTTCGGAGCCTATTCAATACAAACAAACAATAAAATGTTTTCTCTTTTTATTATTAGTATAGATTATAAATCTTAAGAAAAAAAATTACAATATTTTATATAAATAAACATATTTACAATATAAAATAAATACTTACTTATTATAAAAAACTTAACCTAGGGTGCCACCGGCAGCGGGGATAGACCCAAGCTATCGTTGGTTAGGGCTGCAGAGTGAGGAACCTCCTGACAATACGTGCCGTGTCAAGGGGTACCTACTGCCTTTTGCATCTGACTCTTGAACCAACCAAAAACCCAACCATTCAGCGAGAGCCTCTCTAGGTGTTGATCGAGGCTCTTAGCTAAAAGACCGTTTGCCGAAACTACTATCGGTACAATAATGGTTGAAATTATTATTATTATTATTTCAGCCATGGTCGTCCCACTACAGTGCAAACGCCAGCTCAGTTATAAATTGTAAATAAATAATATTGTTATTTAATAACTACTGCACAACATACAAAGGGGCGATGAGCACACCACTAACAGACTGAGCACATGTTTAGATGTTAAATGGTGAAATTAAGACTGTGGCGTATGGCGATATGTACGTGATATATGTTGGTATGAAACTTACTAAATTATGTTGTTATTATCCACTTATTTAGAATACCTATACCCATGTACGAGAATAACAAGTCAATAGATAAACAAATTATTAGATCAAAGTAAAATTAAAATGGAATATCAAGGTAAAGAAGAGTGGGGGTGGGGGATACATGTTGACTCGATTGATTGGTTAGGCCTTGTTTTGGGCGGAATTACAAATAATTTTTATCTACCTCGGTGAGAGAGTGGCAAAGCGTTTTCAATAGTTTTTATGTCAATAAAAATTTACTGTGAATACACATAAGTACATACATAAACTGACTATTATCCCCGAAGGCTTAGCCAGAGACCGGGCAATGAGCACTATACGTTTCACAAAACTGCAACCACATGAGAAAAGAAACGGAACAGAGACAAAGCTTCATACAACGCGCCGTCGCGAGTCTCTCCGTTTGTCCACTGGCCGAGCGAGCGTAAATACTGTGGTAAACCGGTTTTATCCAGTGGCGGCGCATACGCGACGCAGCGGCTAGTGGACACGCACACATGCGCCGTATGCTTGTAGTAGTTGACTCGCGACGGCGCGCTTGTATGAAGCTTTGTCTCTGTTTCGTTTCTTTACTCATATGCTACAACTGCACATGTGCTCAGAGTGATAGGTGGTGAGCCAAACGCCGCTCTATTCTGTTGGATGTATGCGTAGTATTTGGTCAGTTAGTCGTCTTTTACAACACCCAATGAAAGAGATGGGGCGATAGAATTCTATTAATTAGATGCCACCGCACAGCTCAATGTACTAATGGCGGACTCCGTCGCTTTACCAGTCTAAAGGTCAAAATCCCTTGCACACCGCGTCGTCTATTTGGTACGGGCACGTGCCCGGGCGGTCGGTGCGTTTCAAATGAAAATCGCTGCAAAGTGGTACAGCGACGGTGATCCCGACCGTACCTATACTTTTTTTTGTTGTAAAGCCATGTCGCGTAACGGCTTATTAAAGGAATACTACCACTCCCTCTTATTAATTGGGTGTCGTAAAAGGCTGCTAACTGACTTAAGACTGCACATACATCTATCAGCATAGAGCGGCGATGGGCTCATCACCTGTCACGCTGAGGACTTGTGCAGTCGCTATTTGGTGAAAAGTGGTCTATGGCAGAGACTGCTTCTGCGGTCCTCATAGCCTAGTCTCTGACTAACCCTTCGAGGATAATAGTCGTGATTATATTTATGTATGTATGTATTGTTCAAAAAAGTGAAGAATTTTTCCTTTAGCTGGATACGACTCGCTAAACTTTATGCTATCAACACAAAGCACCGATCGCAGATAAAGAAGTCAAATAAAAAGTTTGCAAAACGGCACCAAGCAGTCGTTAGACGGGTAGGGAATCTTTTTTTAAATTGTTTCGGGTTTAGCTAACGGTGCGGCGTTCCCATTTTGAAAGTGACGTTAGAGAAAATAAATGGCCGACTTACCTACATGAAGGTTCAAAATTTCGGTATCATAATAAAAAGATTTAAAAGTTTTTAAGTTTTACAAACCTATTAGCTTATTTTCGACGCTCCCAAGCAACAAACCGGCAATCAAGAAATCAAAATTTTACAGGAGATAAGATTTACTGAGTGACGTTTGAGATAAAATAATGGTTCATTATGGGTTTACACATTTCGGTATATAAAATTTTAAAAGTAAGTAAGTTACTAGAGTAAGTTTCACAAACCAATTAGCCAGTTTGAATGGAACTTTGCCTAAATAAATATGTAGTTAGTAAAAAACAACGTAAAAATGTATAGCTGATATTCTTCCGATTTTAGTTCTCGTTTCTGTCTAACCTTCCGAAAACCGGACGTGATGGATGTAGGTACTTACGTTACTATACTAATATTATAAAGAAGAAAGATTTGTTTGTTTGAATTGAATAGGCTCCGAAACTACTGGACCGATTTAGAAAATTCTTTGAAAATCTACATTCTTCCCAAGTGACATAATATACAATGTGATAGGGGTGGTAGGTACTTCTAACCCGTTAAGGCTAAGTACTACATCTAAATTCATTGACAAAAAAAATAATATGGGGGGTCCAACCCCCTATAATTAAAGTTATTATTAGCTAACCCTTATTGCTGTATTTTTAAATTTTAATTCAAAATTAACCGAAGATAATCGAGAAAATAAAATAGGAGTACATAATCGAAAGGAGCTTAACGCCCGCGAAGTTGACGCACGGGCGAGTGCACTGAGTCATCCGCAGCATCGCTACCGCCCATCGCCGCCAGCGCCCCGCTCCGAGAGGCGTATCGTTGACTAGCCTACCCCGCGCGTGAGGGAGGTACGTGACTTTACTAGCTTGCTGAGCGCCTGGTGCTTTGTGTGAGTCATCTCTGTCGCCACCGAGACGGCTATCCGTACTGTTGGGTTTATATGAACTCCGTTGCGCTTTGCTACCCTGGTGACTTTGCTGTTATTAAGACATTTTGATTTTATTTGAAAGTAAAAACTGCAGTATGAAGTACGCTTGTTGCAAGTCAACAACAGATGGCGCTAATGCTACTTTAGTGTGTACCAAATGTAAACAAGTTTATCACGTTGCTTGTTTGTTCGCTACGGATAAAAAAAAAGCTTTTAGTGTCGATTTCAAACAGACTTGGGTCTGCCCTGGCTGTACCCAGAACCAGCCTAAAGCTGTGAAAAGTGATAACACTCCGATAAGACAGACCACGGGAACCGCGAAATCACAACAACCGGGTGCAGATAACATAAACACCCGTAGAGGCGGCACTCGTGGTGATTCAACGCCGCAGGTTTCCTCATCTCCGACTGTTTCATCTCCTATTCCATTCAATATGGAATCTATCAAGGAATTTATAGCCTGCGAGACGGCAGCAATGAAAGTTGAGTTGCGACAGGTACTGTCCGAGGCGATCTCTCGAGCGATATCTAAGGAGTTAAAGCCTATTAAAGACGAAATCTCAGTCATTAGGGAGTCGTTGACTTTTTTGAACAACCAGTATGACGACTTATCTAAGAGGGTTGCAGATCTTGAAAAGGAAACAAGAGTTATATCGAAAGTTAAATCCGACGTGGGCGTAGTAAAGGAAGCGATAAGCAACAGCGAAATCGACAACAACAAAAGAGATCAGTGGGCGAGACGGTCTAATGTGGAGATTTTTGGAGTCCCTGAAAGAAAAGGAGAAAATCTAATGGATATTTTAGCAAAGATTGCTAAGTGTGGCCAGTTCGCTTTGAATCCCTCTAACGATATTGATTTTGTCACCCGTGTTGCACCCAAAAGTACTGACAATAAGAAGATAAAGCCAATAGTAGTGCGTTTCTTGTCACGCTGGAAAAAGGACGAGTTTTTAGCAAGTACAAAAAAACTCAGACTTAAAAGTAGCGATATTGGCATCCCAGGCGATTCCTTCGTTTATATGAATGATCACTTGACCAGCAGAAACAAAGCTTTGTTACAGCGTGTTAAAACACTCTGCAAAGAAAAATCGTATATGTATGTATGGGTAAAAAACTGTTCGATCATGGCCTGTCGTTCCGATACGTCTCCCGTTATACATATAGCAAATGAGCTGGATTTAAACATACTAAAATAAGTCTTGTTTCTTCTCTTAATTGTTGTGTAGTGTCTGTTGAGATAAGAATCTTATTTTATGATTGCCTGACTGGCTTGTCCGAGTGCTCATACCGAGAGTTTTACACATATTTTGATTATTTTTATTCATTTGCGACTATCTATCATGTTTATTTTATTGTTGTATTGCTGAATTATTGTTTTATATATTGTTATAACTTTGGGCGTAAAATATTAAAGGAGTATTATGGTTATAATAGGGGTCCTATTGATCGTTATAAGTTTTACTACTTTATGAGCTATAATGACAACTTTAAATAATAGGTTCTAACACTGAGTTATCGGTTTATTACCAAAACGTTCGTGGTTTAAGGACCAAATCTGATGTTTTCTTTCGCAACATCATGCAGGCTGACTATGATGGTATTTGTCTAAGTGAAACGTGGCTATTATCGGGTATCTACGACTCTGAGTACTTTGACACTCGATACAGTGTTTATAGGTGCGATAGAGACTACGACACTCGCAGAGACCGCCTAGGTGGCGGTGTTCTCATAGCAGTCCGTCGCGAATTTTCAGTGCGGTCTTCTGGTAAGATAACTATGACTAATGCAGCGGCAGAGGCAATCGAAGTCACAATTGAGTATAATTCCTACCGCAATTGTATGCCGCATTTATTGTGGCTATTTTCCCCATTGTCCATTGCAATATGATAGCTTGTGTAGTTTTTTTGAAGCTGTGTCAGACACTATTGTTGGCTTCCCTAACGATGTTTACCTAGTATGCGGCGACTTCAATATATCTTCAGCGCAATGGGATCGAAATAGGACTGCCGTAACTCTTACTAATTGTGATATAAATAAATCAGATATCTTAGTACAAGCCTTACAAAGTTTCTTGAGCTTCACTGATTTAAAACAATTTAATAATGGAACCTTAACAACAGGATGCTGGATCTGGTCATGAGTGGTTGTGAGAGTATCGTAACCCATAGTAAAGAACCGTTGATCGATGAAGATGCTCACCATCCTGCATTGCTAGTGCGTGTTAAGTCTTTGCTTCCACGTATGCTGCGACCTGCGTCTCGTACCGTGCGTTTGTTTCGTATAGCTGACTATGAATTGCTAAACATTAAAATTGCATCGATTGACTGGCATGATCTTCAGAAATATCGTAATATTGATGAGGCTGTTGCAACGTTTTACGAACAAATAAACAAAGTAATTTCGAAGCACGTTCCTAGTAAGGTGGTTAAGGGTGACATGCGGTATCCTCCCTGGTTTACCCCAGCTCTAATTAAGATCATCAGAGAGAAACTGAAATACCACAAGATATTTAAACTTTATGGTAGACAGAGCGACTTCAATACATTTTGTCTTCTCCGAAAGCGCCAGAAACGAGTTCAACGCCAATGTTATGACAAATTTATTACAAATCTGAAAATATGATTAAAGTTAATAGCAGGTTTTTCTGGACTTTCGTAAAGTCAAAGAAATCGGTCTCTGAATTTCCAGATAATATGAATATTGACGATGTGTTTTCTTCCGATGGAAAAGAAATTTGTAATCTTTTCAATAATTACTTTCGTTCCGCCTTCGAACCCCCTGTGTCGGATTCTTCATTCTTAGAATCAACAAATAGTACAAGTACAATCTCAATTGGATCTGTTAATATTACGGTATCACTGGTCAACAAACATCTTAAAAGGCTTGACGTAGCGAAGGGCAGTGGGCCAGATGGAATTCCACCTTTGTTTCTAAAGAAGTGTTATGAATCACTAGCGTTCCCACTATATTTATTATTTAATCTTTCTTTAACTTCTGGTAAAATGCCTATGGTTTGGAAACAATGTCATGTAGTCCCCATTTTTAAGTCTGGAGACAAACACAATATCCAAAACTATAGGCCGATATCGAAAATTAGTGTAATCCCCAAGTTGTTTGAAAAGATAATATATGACTCTGTTCTACCTGTATTCAGATCCGTAATTGTAAGTCAGCAACACGGTTTCATTAACAAGAGATCTACAGAAACAAATTTATGTGAGTTTGTGCATAGAGTCGCCACGGCAATGGATAAAGGTTACCAAGTGGATGCTGTATATACAGATTACTCGAAGGCGTTTGATAAAATCCCGCACTCTAGGCTAATACACAAGATTGGTGAAGTTGGCATGTCGGTGATTTGTTGCGCTGGTTGGAGTCCTACCTTAGGGAGCGTAGTCAAGCCGTAACTATAAAAAGATTTTGCTCAACTTTTGTCCCTGTATCTTCGGGGGTGCCTCAGGGGTCACATCTCGGTCCCCTCTTGTTTAACCTGTTTGTTAACGACGTTGTTACAATGCTCAAACATTCAAATGTCTTAATTTACGCAGACGATATGAATTTTTTTTAAAGTATAACATCACCTCAGGACTGTATCTTACTACAGAATGATCTTAATGCGCTCTGTAAGTATTGTCAAATAAATCATCTTTATCTGAATTCCAAAAAATGCAGTTCAATCACATTTACCCGTAAATCGAAGGTCATTAATTTTGAGTATAAGTTGGATAACATAAGTATTAGTAGGGTGAGCGAGGTGAGAGACTTAGGGGTGATACTTGAGAGCAAGTTAACTTTTGAAGGGCATATTAAATATATTGTGACAAAAGCATACCGTATGCTTGGTTTTATAATGAGAATAGGAAAAGACTTTAAGCAGTGCTCCACCCTTGTGCTTCTTTTTAATTCATAATATGTCCGATCGGTTCTAGAGTATGCATCGGTGGTCTGGAATCCGCAGTATAATGTACACATAGAATCAGTTGAAAGACTAAATAAAAAAATGCAAAAGTACATTCACCATAGAGCTATTCGTAATAGGCAAAAAGAGATATTTATTTCCCCACTGATGGAACGTCGCATTGAAAAAGACCAAGTTTTCCTTTACAAAATAATAAATGACCTCATTGACACTTCGTTACTATTAGAAAATATAGGTATTAGATGCCCTCGGACAAGTTCTCGTCTTAAAAGTTTGTTTTCTTTGCCCTCTACGAGTACTAGATATGCAGGTAATACATTTTTCTTTAGATCATGTAATAATTATAATAAGAAGTTTGCTTCTTTGGATATGTTTAATTGTACTGTTTCTCAGTTTAGAAAGCAAATACGTGAGTTAATGAATAGCAATTTGTAAATGTGTCTCGTTTAACAACAATTTTTTTTTTATAATTACATACTTTTTTATATTGTATTTATTTTACTGTGTTTGTTGTAGAGCTACTCTTTGTGTCCTGAATTTAATCTGTATGTATAATTTAACTGTGGAAACTTCACTGATAACTGTGTAAACCATTTTGTAAAAAAAATTATGTGTTGTTAAATTGTTTGTTTCCCAAATAAACTAAAATAAAATAAATAATTTATGACCATTTTTACTTTATGCGATATCAAAGGTTTCATACGTCGCAGAAACATGAAAAAAATGGCAAACGGTAGCTAATGACACTGGCTAACTAATAATTACTTACTTTGTTTACGAAACAAAGTAATTTATTAGTTAGCTTTGTTTGAGATTATTTTGATGAGAAAAAAAATCATACTTAATTATTTTGTGATTTAAAATCATTTTTTTTATGTCCATATTTTTTTTGTCGATGGATTTAGATGTAGTACTTAGCCTTAACAGGTTAGAAGTACCACCCCTATCACATTGTATATTGTATATTTTACATCGATGTTCCCACGGGAACGGGTACCATGCATTGACCTAGAAGTATAGACAAGAACGTTCATACAAACCATTTGTTCAAATTCTGGAATGAGAGACCTAAAGTTCGCTGCAGCCGCTGCAGCGCTTAAACATTTAAATGTCGTCTAACCAACAGACAGACATCGCAGCGCCGCACACTGGCTTGTCTTCATACAAACGGTTGGACAGCGCTATGTTCTAACATATATATTTTGATATCTTTTGAACCTGACTATATAGTCAGGTTACTTAATAATGCTGTCTGAAAATTTCAGGCTTCTATATAAAAGAAAGGAACTATACTTTGTCAGCATTTTTGAAAGAAATAAAGATTTAAGTCATTTTAAAATAATGTGTTAAATGTACACTTAGTTTTCGTACTTAATTATTTTTATTTAGATCGTTTAAAATTTCTATTAAAATAAAATGTGTACTGAAAAATATGGAAAAACTTGATTCCGCTTCACCCGGAATCCTCAACCATTGAGGAGATGGCTATCTTATCTCAAACTGTCGGAACACAACAATGCTATAAACATCGTTGTTATGGCGACAGACTTAGATACGGTGGTGGTAGCTATCAAGGCGGACTTCACAGCTCTACTACCAACCAAACCGAGCACACAAAGATGTACCCCCCCGCTGGGAATCGAACCCGGGACCTCTGGGTCTAAAACCGGTGGCTTAGCCACTAGACCACAGAGGCGGTAATTAAAAGATGCGGTAAAGATAATTGACCAATAGGTACAATCCTGTTATGTTCAATGATGTCTCCTCCGTGAACCATTGCTATTATATTTCTGTAGGGGTAAAACTATTTTTGTCATTTTCTCTAAAATGCGGTCACATGAGATCAAAATTACTTCATAAAGTAGTTACTCAACATTATATTATCTTAATATTTATAACAGTAGCTCTTTGGGGTTTTCTGGGGATTTCTTTAAAAGTCAACGTTTAGGTAAAACTGACCTGTACATGAAAAAGTAATCATAATATAGAAAACAATGCTATGTTTGGTTCAAATGCTATGTCTTATAAATAAATGCATTATACTCTGTCACATTATGTAAAAGAAATACATTAATAAAGCTCACATTTTAATATCTTAAGACTTGAAACCACATCAATTTTTGCAGAGATTCATTTGTGTTAGATTGAAGTCTATACTTTTCCATGAAATATATTTTTATAAATTAAAAAATGAGTAGTTTGCAATAGTATAGTAAGTAACTTTTTATTATTAATTAAGTGTAGACATAGATTTTAACCTAAGTTATAAAAGGCAACGTCCAACCGTTTGTATGGCTACGAGCCAGTGTGCGCCGCAGAACAGCCCTACCACCAACCAAACCGAGCACACAAAGATGTACCCCCCGCTGGGAATCGACCCCGGGACCTCTGGGTCTGAAACCGTTGGCTTAGCCACTAGACCACGGAGGCGGTCAAACTGAATTGGTTGTTTGCACAGTGGCACGCGCCTTCTTTTCAGCAAAGGTATCTGCAGAATACCAGTGCCAGTGACAACGCGTATTGCCAATACGCGTTGTCACGGCTCAAACTGAGCAGAGGCCTATTTGGCGTACCTGGCGTTCATTTCATTGTTTATATTATATTTGTTTCTCTATTTTGTGTGTGCGGGTTATCCAATAAACGTTTTTCTATTCTATTCTATTCTATTATGGCCTATAATTAACTGTCGCTAACTCGAAAAGAAGAAGATGGCCTAATCTTTGTAGGAGGTTATGAAGGTAATGCATTACTTACGAATTTAAGACGTGAAGTATAAACTACTTTGTAGAGGCGAACTTACCTGCAAACAAAAACATTCGTTAGTAAAAATAGAAGACTCAAAATATGAATAAGAAAAATAAATAAATTGGCTGAGCAATCGAAATTCAACAAAATCGGTTTTTTAACAGCTGATATCGGTTAAATGTCTAAAAGAATAACCTCTAAATATTTGATGTTGAAGTCTTTCATCAGCCTATTAAAAAATTATAAAAAAATGCGTTTATTTCGACCAACTGGGATCATACGTGGAAAACAAAATACTTAATCAATAAAAAAAAATACTTAAAATAAAATAAACGCCCCACTGCGGGCACAGGCCTTCCCACATTAGGCCTTACGAACGCCAGAACAAATTGGGCCGACTCGCCCGGCGTAATACCACTACCTCACAGAAAATCGGCGTGAAACAATTGCACTCGTTGCTGTTGTGTTTCGTCCGGTCAGTGAAAGTACCGGAGGCCCATCTCTCCCCCTCTCCCCCTTTCACAATTCCTATTCCTTCCTCAAGGCCGGCACGCATATGCGACTCTCTGGTTTTGTGGGGGTGTCCATGGGCGGCGGTGATTACTTCCCATCAGGTGACGCGCCTGCTATAGTTTGGCCTCCGTCCGTCCAAATAAACTCTGATCCTAGCTGAACGTAAATTAGCCTAAAACATGAAAAACAAATACAACATTTAAAAGAAACTTAAATAGCAAGGTCATTTAAATTTACGACAATCAAATTTTCAGACGATTCATTTTTGCAGGCCGTTTATTTTGCTCTGTTGAGACCTGCCCTTCCAAAACCACGTCGGAAGGATGTATCAATCAATATTTACGAGACGATATATTCCGAAGCAGGGAAAAGGGTATTTTCCCGCCAAAATGTGTTGTTGATAAATTTAATTTAAGGGTAGGTAATTCACAACCATATGTATCGTGTCTCGTAGAGCGGTGAAAGAATACTACCACCCCTCTATTCCTTTGGGTGTAGTAAAAGGAGACTTATCGAGTTAGACTGCTCATACATCCAACAGCATAGAGCGGCGATGGGCTCACCACTTGTCACGCTGAGCACATGTGCATTCGCTTTTTGGTGAAAAGTGGACTATGGTAGAGGACTGCTTTTGCGTTCCTCATTGCCTGGTCTCTGACTAACCCTTTGGGGATAATAGTCGTGATTATAAGTATGTAAGATAGATTTAATTTTAGGGTAGGTAATTCACAAATACCTCGGTGGCCAGGTGGTTAACTCTTTAGCTGGTAGAGCTTGTCTAAGCTGAAATGACGCGCCCCACACCGCATTTACGCACAAGCAAATCCTACTTATATTATAAACGCGAAAGTTTGTAAGTATGGATGGATGTTTGTTACTCTTTTACGTAAAAACTACTAAATTGATTTTAATGAAATTCGGCATACAGATAGTTTATAACCTGGATTAACGCAAAGAATACTTTTTATCTAGATATTTCGACGGGAACAAGAACCACACGGGTGAAACCGCGAGCGGCCGCTGCTTTAAAATATGGCGTTGTCGGATTTATCACGCGACTAGTAGACCGTGATGTAGTTGCATACAGATCCTAGTTCACGGAACAGTCTAGTTTCCACACAAATTAAGTGCCATTGTTAATTTACTTACACTTTTAAAAAGTAGTGGGGCGCGTCATTTCATCTTAGACAAGGTCTGTAGCATTTAATATTTTTTTATTGGTTTTCCATTCTATTACAACTGAATAAGGCTCAAATTATGGTGGCTCTAGCGGCCGCTCGCGGTTTCACCCTCGTGGTTCTCGTTCCCGTGGGAATATCGGGATAAAAAGTATCCAATGTGTTAATCCAGGTTATAAACTGTATGTATGCTAAATTTCATCCAAATCCATTCAGTAGGTTTTACGTGAAAGAGTAACAAACATCCATCCATACTTAGAAACTTTCGCGTTTATAATATTAGCAGGATGTATATTGCCACTACCAGTTATATGATTAAAGCGCTTGACTCAATATCCGGGATTTTCCCGGGTCGGGCAAAGTGTGTTTTCGGGTTTTCGGGATGTATAGCCCGGGTTTGTGGTCACCACCGCTTTAGGCAAGCGTGGTGCTTAAGCCAACACCCATGTATTGTAGCGATGGCTTGATTGCAATGTATGGTGGAGGCCTTTGCCCAGCTGTGGAAAAATATACAGGCTGTGCTTTACTTTTAATTAGCAAACAATCTAACTTGAACGTCATTAAGGGTGGATTCGACCAAACTGGATAAGGTCTTATACCTAGATTAAGCGCCGAATTTCTATAGACTAATCTCAGAGTAAGTCTTATTCCAGTTTGGTCGAATCCACCCTAAGTACGTTTGGATATTGTACGTGCATAAACTATTTTTTACTGATGCAACGAATACGAATACGAATTTTCGAATTCGCCGAATATTAGCACGAATATTTAAAACAAACTATTTTTCATTAAAGCCTTACTGCTGCCTCAGAAAGATTATTATTTTTCGACCGCTGAGAATATACAAACAGAAAAAAAGTTACAAAATATGTTGTGCTTTTTGAACAAAAATTTGTCAGCAGTTAAATTAAATTAGGTATTAAATATCTTAGTAAAAAACAAATAGTAGGTATGTATTATTCATTACCTCGTTGAATTATTCATATTCGTATTCGCTGAATAGTAAGTTTGTAATTCGTATTTGTATTCGTTAAAGTTGCATCACTACTATTTTTTCTATAGTAATGTATAAATATACATAGGTTCATTCGGCTGAGGAGCTCGATGGCTTGAGGAATTCGTTCGATTTACAATCGAGTTAAAAAACCTTTACAATATCGAGTCACTTGTTGGGTGACCATATTAAGAACATCTGGAGCTCCTCCGTGTTTCGGTAGACATGTAAGTTGGTTATGGTAGTTACGTAATGTGATAGTCGGGTATTGGTTGAATAATAAAAGTAATTATACGTAGGTTTACCCTTGAGATCCTACACGTGACCCCTGGGTGGTGCTAAATGAGTGACAATGACTGAGTGGTAGAGCCACGCTGCGTTGCAGCACGCATTGGGCCGGCTCGCCCGGGGTACCGTACCACCATCTCACGAATATTCGGCGTGAAATAATGGCACTTGGTGCTGTTGTGTTTCGTCCGATTAGTGAGAGTTCCGGACCCCCCCCCCCCCCCCTTACAATTCCTATTCCTTCCTTAACCCTATTCCTTTCTTAAAGGTCGGCAACGCATCCGCGACTCCTCTGGTTTTGCGGGTGTCCATGGGCGGCGGTGATTGCTCTACAGCAAGTGACCCGCCTGCTCGTTTGCCTCCTTCTTATATAAAAAAATCAATACGCTTACCAAGTGCTTGTCGGTGATCACAAACCTGTAGGCTTACTTTTGAACCACAATTGCATTAATCAATTTCCAATCACAAATCTAAAAAATGTCAAATGACACTTTTGTAAGCGACAATAGCGCCACATTGGAATTAAATTGCGTGAAAATTGATTGAACAAATTATTATCGAGATGGCGTTCCGGAATTATCTTTACTTATCCCAATATCGACACATATTAACCCCTCAAGCCCCAAGCGGCCGCATTTCGCCGCACCTAAAAACTCGCTATTCCGTCAGACCCCAAGCGGCCATATAAATGGCCGCGCTGGCCGCGCTCTCCACTTGAATTTGTACCGTGTTCTGATACACTTAGAGACTACTTTAGTATGAACAAGGTCGATTATTTCGGTTCTGTAGTACATTTTATGCATCGTGAACGCAAAATTTAACATGAACTGCGTTCAATTTTTTTTTATTTTTTTTCCATTTTCGCAAATTTAAATTACCGCCAAATCGCACCTGCTGTCAAAATTTTTAGACATTTCGTTGCCAAGACTGAGAGATTAATCGCATTGGTATTGTATTGAGATTGAGTTTGCGTTCAAGAGTAACCCGCCCCAGAGGGTCTACTCGCTTTATCCGTAACGAAATTTCGGCCGATTTTCGTTTGCTATTTACCTACCAGCGGTTTCCATTCCTTCCGAAATTTCGTTCACACAAAATAGGTTTGGCATTTAGATCGGTGCGGCATGGTATCTTCATGGCTGCTCCTCTAGTCTGCGAGGTGGCAGAATTCAGCCAGAAATTACTTACTTCATTGTAGAAAACAAAAAAAACCTTACACAGCTCATGAATTCTAAAGGATATAATTTTTTTTGGGCCTTTTCAGAAAAAGTGCCGGTCAACAAAAAAAATGGTACGTGTTGTTAGAACTAGCCATTTGGAGAAATAGTTAATATGGCACAAAAGTTGTAGGATTGCTCCGAGCCAATTACAAGATCAAAGATTTACCATTTTCAATTTATTGATTCCTATATTTTTTTTTGTATTAACAAAACAGATGATGACCCCACAGCTATTCGCTGCAATGACAATTGCTTCAGATCATTATTTCTAGCCATATCTATCATTATTTTATGTTTCCCAGTCCCAGCACTTTCAGAAATCAAAAGATGTATGAAAATTATGAATCATCGAACTTGTATAACTTGGCTCAGAGCAATCCTACAACTTTTGTGACATATTAACTATTACTCCAAATGGCTAGTTCTAACAATGCGTACTATTATTTTTGTTCGCCGGCACTTTCAGAGGCCCAAAAATGTATGGAGAACGAATGATCTCCTTTTAGGAAATTATTTAAAACTTCAAAAATAAAGGAAAGCGCTACAAATAGCAAAAAAAACGGCCGAAATTTCGTTTCGAAACAAGCAGGGCTATGCGTTGAATAAGCCGAAACCGATTTTGCCTGATCTGGAAATTAAACCCGGGAACTCTGGCCGTACGCATTGCGACCAAGAATTCGTATAATATTCAACATACTTAGTGAAACGTTGAAAAAAAGGATAAAAAGACGTGGGTTCGATTTGCACTTAAGGTAGTCGTTTTTTTTAACGTTTAATACAACTATCAACAAATGTCAAACTATACTTCCTTCTACAAAACCATCAGCCTCAATAAATAATTAAATTCTAACCATTCGACCAACAGCTTTAACAATATGGTAAACACACATTTAGCTTTTAACAATTCCCATCCGTTACCATAGCCACCCGATCGATTGGGGACACCCCATCCTCGGTCCTGCTCGCACCTTGGCTTACTCACATAAGTGTGTCTCCCTCCCGCATTTATTATTTCAAATAGCCGATTGGAACAATGCTGGGCTTTTGTCTTCTTACAATGCCGCTACAGGTAGACAACGTTACGTTAAAGATTGCGTCACTGCGAGGGTCTGAGACGGACAATTAGCTATATACCCTTCAATTATAATAATATATAAAAACTAGATATACAATCAACACTTTCAAAACCTTCGTTTATACACTGGCCTGCAAAAATATGTATCACACTTTTAAATTTAGTTTTTTTCTAACCTATAGAAGTAAGAGATTTAAAATAAAAAACGTTTTATAGCAATTTTTATCAGCTTTATTTTCTTTTGTTTTACAAAATTAAACTCTTTTTCGAGCCCTTTTTGTTTCGAAAGTAGGTATATCTTGTGTAGGTATACAGGCTTACAGGGAAAGTCGTACAGAATATTGAAGGACGTTATTATTCAGGTCATTTCTGATGGAATTGATCCTATAGTATGGTATCCGAAACCTAACCGATTTGGAGATATTTTATTTTAAAGATTTTTATTAAAATATTTTTTCTTTTGACTTTTCTATCGATTTTTTTGCGATTGGAGCTACTAGGGCCCGGTTTTTTATGTTTCCAGTTAAAAGACATGTCAATTAATAAAAATGATCAACAAAAACTGAACCTGCTCGACAACGGTTGGAATTAAAGAATTTTCACTAATCAAAAGTAATTTAAGAAAAAGAATGAGAATTTGTGTTAGAAATAATGGCGGACATGTAGAACACGAATTATAAAAATATAACTGTATTTTTTTGTTTTATTTACCTATTTTAGCTATTTTTACCTCAAACTAAAAATGGACCCTCTGCTATCTTAACTGTTATTTTGTCAATGTTTGGCTTATTTAATAGCAAGTGTTATACCTTTTTGAGTAGCTAAAAAGACGTAGAAGTTTTTAAAATTACTTGCAGGATAAGTTCCATATATTTTTTTTAAAAAGGTCTTTAAAGTTAAAAACGATTAGTGAAAATTCTTTAATTCCAACCGTTGTCGATCAGTTTTATGAAGCTGTTAGTAATAGGTTCAGTTTTTGTTGATCATTTTTATTAATTGACATGTCCTGGAAACATAAAAAACCGGACCCTAGTAGTAAGGTTAAGTACATACATTCATACATATAATCACGACTATTATCCCCGAAGGGTTAGTCAGAGACTATTGCCTAATGAGGACCGCAAAAGCAGTCCTCTGCCATAATCCACTTTTCACCAAATAGCGACTACACATGCTTATAGCCGCTCTATGAAGTTGGACGTAAGTATGTGCAGTCTTTTGTCCGTTAGCCGCCTTTTACGATACCCAAGGAAAGACACGGGGGGGGGGGGGGGGGTAGTATTCTTTCACCGCTACGCGACACGGTTAACGGTTAAGTGATGAATGAAATGAAATATTTGGCAACCAGGACAAGACGCGTGAAAAACCCGGATTTTAGAGCCCAGAACCCGGACATTTCAACAGGTTTTTTTAAACATAGTCAGTGTAGGTAATAAAAAACAGTTGAAAATGTCATAAATCTCTTTTTTTTTATTTCCAGTCCTTAAAATAAATTAAATGAAATTGTTACTAACATAAATGAGCTATGAATGCTTGAAATAAATAAATTTATTTATTATTAATATTATATTATTAAAATTAAATTTATTCATCTTTAAATTTTTAAACCCGGACTACAAATGAAGCCCTGCCCGGACGCTCCCAAGATGCCCTCTAAACTAGGACAAATCCGGGGAAACCCGGACAAATGGCAACCCTAGATGAATGAAAATATTGAAATGAATAGGAAAAGAGGCGTATGCTCTGAGTTGGGACGATTACGGCTGATAGTATAACCATGAAAAGAGCATAGGGCCCTTGTGATTGTGCTTGCCGCCTTGCCTATGGACGCGCGGCACCGACGGCACCACGCGTGCAACTCACACAGAAGCTAATAGTTCCTATGCTTATATGCCATGTAATTTCACGTAATCATCACAGAAAACGCACACAGAAGCTACAGTTCCTATGCTTATATGCCATGTAAGTTCACTGGATCTAGTAATCATCGCGGGAAACGCACACAGAAGCTACAGTTCTTATGCTTATTTGTCGTGTATATAACTTCATTGGATCTAGCAATCATCACGGGAAACGGGGTTCACGGGAAGTCAATAGTATTAAATAATAAATAAAGATAAATGTACACCGTTTCCAAATGTACGTTCCCATAGGAAATTAGGACGTAACACGCAACAAACAAATTGTGTCAATAACCAACATCACACAAATGGATTGACAAACAATTTGTTTAATATTATGTGTACTTTATTGCCGACGTTAGTGTTTCCTTTTTATTTTATACAGAACAGTTTGTAGCTCACGACTTTTGCAAGGCCTATAACTATCTAACGAGAAACTGTTACCGGGATAAAAATCATCTTAAATCCTAATCTCGGTCATGATCTGTCAATGAGTAAAGATTCATCCAAATCCGTTCAGCCGTTGCTTGTCAAGGATAATATTCGTGTATGTAATGTACCTATCTACTTGCTTGCCAAATGCGTGTTGTGCATCGAAAACTCCGGAACACACTTTCCCGGATCTGGGAATTTATCCAAGGAAGGTCCTTATCCGGATATCTGGTAATCCCTTAAACATTTCGAAACAGAGTGAAAATAATGGAACGTTGTTCTTTTATGGTGTACAAAAACGTGACGCCAATTCATTTGACATTCATATCAGGCAATGGGATCCTTTAAATGAATAAATGTATTTTTCGCTCCGGCCAATTTGGATTTATGCCACCGGGCTTTTTGTCCTTCGTACATTTTACATACATAACATCGTGCATTTTAGAACAACGTGACGTTATTAAGAGGAAACAACTACGTCGAAGTGGCATGCAAAAATCTCATACAAAACACAGAAAAACGACGTTTCGTAGTCCCCTGTTTCCTCCTTGAGAACTGGACCAATTTTTATTACTTTTTCAGCATCGGTTAAAGAAAGAGATTTTCTATGTCTGTATGTTTGATTTTTTGTATTAAGTATTTTATTTAATAACCAGGAGCCTTCAAAATTTAGCGAAATCAATCCGTTTTAAGACGTCTTTAGAAACATTATGTGGCTGGTTTTAAAAAAATATGCTAATAATACATTAATAAATAGTCCTGTTTATGTATTCGGAAAGCGAATACGCTTATGATAGGAATGTGTACACGTCTCGGTAGTATTTTAACGAATCAATGGAGTGTTTGTTTTACTTTTGTTCCTTAATGAGTTAGTACATTGCCTTCATCTCACCTAACAAATTACACTGAATAAATAAAATAACATAAGGTCAACATGACACAAAGAGACCAGGTTTTAAATTGTATTAAAACCGTAATTTCCGTCTGCATGTTTGCAATTAGGGTTAATTAACAATGAACATACTAACACATTCATTATTGCTGTAAATGACAATAGCCGTGTGTGTAGCGACTCACTAAAATTATATCTACTACAGCCCCATCTCTTCCCTGGGATGTCTTAAAAGGCGGCCAACGGACTAAAGACTGCACATACTTCCCACAGCATAGAACAGCTCACCACTTGTCACGCTGAGCACAATGTGCAGCCCTATTTGATGAAAAGTGGACTATGGCAGAGGACTGCTTCTGCGGTCCTTATTGCCTAAACTCTGACTAACCTTTCGAAGATAATAGTCGTGATTAGATATAATGTACAAGTCAGCCATTTGGCCGCCTTTCCTAAGTCATAGTCATAGATCTAGTCAGCGAATCGGAAGGCGCGTATAACTGTTCAGTGTTTCCACTTTAATGATTTCCTTTCCCCTCGCCACAATTGAGATTTTCCCTTCTCTGGACTTTTTTCCCCTCAAAAATTATTCTGCTATTTTTTTCAAAAGGTTAAAAACACTATCTTAAAAAAAGATCGTCGCAAGGTGGGTAGAAATAAACTATTAAAATTGTTTTTACGTTCCGTTACATGCAGTGTTCATAATATCATTTTTGGCGGCGGCGGCGGCGTTACACATGACACTTATTGGAGGCTAAAAGGTACGTCAAATATGTAAAAAAAATAAAACAGTATACAACTTAAGCATAAAGGCCGGGTTTTCTTTCCGCAAAATGGCGAGGTTTTTTTATTTATTTGGTTAGGCTTATTTCCTCTCGGTTTCCCCTATTCATCTCTTTCACCTTTTTCTTCCCCTCTGGATCCTAATTTCCCCTATAAAAGGGAATTTCCCCTCATTGTGGTGGGTTATGGCTAGGCTTGCCAACTCCAAAAAAGGCATTTCCGGAATTACCCGGCTTGACCCATATAAAATGGTTAGTAAAAAAAAAAATGTATTTTTTTAAAATCATTAAAAAAAAACAATACAAATGCTTAACCCGCGGGTAGTTGGCACGAGATAGATACTTATATCATATTATCACTGATTTAAGGAACAAAAAGCGTCCCGCAAGGGGTCACAACGGGACGGCTCAAAATTGACCCAGAAGCGGCACGTTCCGGAAAATCCGGGACGGTTGGTAAGCCTAGTTATGGCCCAACCTCCCTATGCGCTTTGCCTTTATTCAGAATTGGAACGATTATAGACTGATGATGATGGTTACTTGAGAACGGCTTGACCGATTTGGCTGATTTCCTTTTCATTGTATACGGGAAAAGTGTGGTCATTGGTTGATGATCACTATAACCACTTGACCACCTGGCCGTCAAAGTTAAAACTAATTTAAAACAGCGTCTGTGGTTTAGTGGCTAAGACTCTGAGCTCCCCGGTTTGATTCCCACCGGGGGGTACATATTTGGGAGGAGGAGTGCTCGGTTTGGTTGGTGATAGGGCTTGTTAAGTCCGCCTAGCTAGCCACCACAATCTTATCTAAAGTCTAGTGCCATAATAATAATGTTAATAGCATAATATAAGATGGCCAGTTGCTCAGTAGTTGAGGATTCCGGATAAAGAGCGCCTCCACCTTCGACCTTATAGCCCCTTGCCATCAGGTGAGATGAAGGCCAAGTGGTTACCTAGTGGTGGATACCTAGTGGTTTAAAAAAGTCTATTTATAAATAATAATAAATATTTTTACCTACACACCAATTATCTAGCCCAAGAGACGCTTCGTTATGAATCTCATTAAATGGTTAGTAGACAACGGATAAACATACCAACATATTTATGAAACTAAGGTGTTTTATAAAACCGAATAAAAACACGGTGCACCTTATGAAATGTCTAAACTGATAAATATTTATCAGTTGCCGAAGACGATGCATTTTGGACATTGTATGTTGGAGTAAAAAGTCTGTTTTCCGGTAAAACGGGAAGCCAGAATACCTATTTCAATTTGCTAAATGCTTGAAGCGTCGTGGCTCGTGGCTGGTGTTTTTCAGTAATATTTCCTGAGCAAAATATTAATATTGAAAAGTTTAAAGTTCGCTTTCCATCTGTTGCTACGTTTTATAAGAAGATATTAACTAAACTTAACCCTGTTGCATATCAGTGAAAGAATATTAGCAACCCCTCTCTTCCCTTGGGTATCGTAAAAGGCGACCAACGGACTAAAGACTGCACATACACCCAACAGAATCGAGCGGCGATGGGCTCACCACCTATCACGCTGAACACATGTGCAGTTGTAATGTGGTGTAACATAGACTATGGCAGAGGACTGTTTCTGCGGTCCTCATTGCCTAGTCTCTGACTAAACCTTCGGGAATAATAGTCGTGATTATATGTATGTATGTATGTAATATGAAATAAGTCAGCCTTTGGTCCTTCAGACCAAAACTATGAAGTTGGGTAGCCATTCTGACTATTTATGTCTGTCACCGTTGGGGAACCATAACTGTTTACAAAAGAGCTAGTCACCAAAATATTAAGTATTAGTGTCGTCTATGAAGCAAAGGACGGACGTGTGTCTGGTTTTGGGAGTTTAGGCATTGTTCTCACTAAACGGATTGGTCGCCGCGTACTGTAAGTTTGCTCACTGTGTGTACTGTAGTCTGAGTGATAGAGCCACGCTGCATTCGACACGCATTGGACCGACTCGCCCGGCGTAATACCGCCCTCTCACGGAATATCAGCGTGACACAATGGCACTCGTTGCTGTTGTGTTTCGTCAGGCGATTGAAAGTACCGGATTCCTATCTCTCCTCCCCTCACAATTTCTACTCCTTCCTCAAGGCCGCCAACGCATCTGCGCCTCCTCTGGTTATGCGGGTGTCCATGGGCGGCGGTGATTACTTCCAATCAGGTGACCCGCCTGCTCGTTTGCCATCGCATCTGCGACTCCTCTGGTTTTGCGGGTGTCCATGGGCGGTGGTGATTACTTCCCATCAGGTGACCCGCGTGCATGGTCGTTTGCCAACGCATCTGCGACTCCTCTGGTTTTGCGGGTGTCCATGGGCGGCGGTGATTACTTCCCATCAGGTGACCCGCCTGCTCGTTTGCCAACGCATCTGCGACTTCTCTGGTTTTGCGGGTGTCCATGGGCGGCGGTGATTACTTCCCATCAGGTGACCCGCCTGCTCGTTTGCCAACGCATCTGCGACTTCTCTGGTTTTGCGGGTGTCCATATGGGCGGCGGTGATTACTTCCCATCAGGTGACCCGCCTGCTCGTTTGCCATCGCATCTGCGACTCCTCTGGTTTTGCGGGTGTCCATGGGCGGCAGTGATTACTTCCCATCAGGTGACCCGCCTGCTCGTTTGCCAACGCATCTGCGACTCCTCTGGTTTCGCGGGTGTCCATGGGCGGCGGTGATTACTTCCCATCAAGTGACTCGCCTGTTCGATTGACTCTTATCACATAAAAAAGATATATATATTATAGTCACGACTATTTTCCCCGAAGGGTTAGTCGGAGACTAGGCAATGAGGATAGCAAAAGCAGTCCTCTACCATAGTCCACTTTTCACCAAATAGCGACTGCACATGTGCACAGTGTGACAGGTGGTGAACCCATCGCCGCTCTATGCTGTTGGATGTACCTATGTGCAGTCTTTAGTCCGTTAGTCGCCTTTTACGACACCCAAGGGAAGAGAGGGGGTGGTAGTATTCTTTCACCGCTACGCGACACGGTTAAGAAAGAGGAGCTTAGTAATTGGAAATCTGTGGTATTTGCCACAGAACAGTGAACTTTTTTATCTGTTCCGTGGTCTCTGATTACCCCTCCGGGAAACGGGCGTGACGTTTATTATGTATGAGTGTGTATGTGTCTTAGCGTCATAGAATGTAATGCGCTCTTAGGGTAGGCCATCACGAGTTAGTCCATTTACAACTATAATAACTGGAAGCGTGTTTAGTAAACGCCATGGGGTATGTACGAGTACTAATGGTAAAACCTAGTCTGAACCGATTGGACTACAATGGGAATAGGGTTACAGGCCCAAAAATAAAAAAGCCGGAAACAGATACATATTTATCAGGTCATTTTGTCCTTTGGATATTCTAAGAAAAAAACGTATTTTTACTTATAAATCTGCGATATCGCAAATTAAGAGTTATGTGTGGCCGCCCCCGACTCGCTCACTCGCGCGTTTTTGTTCTTCATCTGCCGGTCACGGCTGTAAAAAGCCGGACAATATGTCCAGATAAAGCTAGACTCCTGGCAGCCCTAAATGGGATTGACATTTTTACTACTCATTGCCTAAAAAGTCAAGGGTTTCGCTGTGATGACAGAAGTGGCTTATTGAATTTTTTCTTAAATACAATGAATTTGTAACTAAAACGCACTTCATTCTTAATCAAAATTAGGGCAGCACTGTCGTGTCTACGCGTCCTTGAATTACTAGACAATTAGACGTAACAACCAATAACCGTGTCGCTTAGCGGTGAAAGAATGCTACCACCCCCTCTGTTCCCTTGGGTGTCGTAAAAGGCAACTAACGGACTAAAGACTGCACATACATCCAACAGCATAGAGCGGCGATGGGCTCACCAGTTCACCACCGGTCACGCTGACCACATGAGCAGTCGCTATTTGGTGAAAAGTGGACTATGGCGAAGGACCTTTTGCGGTCCTCATTGCTTAGTTTCTGACTAACCCTTCGGGTATGTATATGTATGTAAGCTATTACATATATGTATGTATGTAAGCTATTTTATTTATATTTGAATTTTTGTTTACTTACAACAAAAGAATTAAAATGTTTAAAACCTCTTATAACCGTCAAGGTTACGCTATATTACTAAACTAGATGCAAAATTATGATGCCAGCCGGCCACCTGTTTAGTAAATACGCCGCCGACCTCAACTGGGTCAAACGGGTGACGCTAATTATATTTACGAGTGTTGTAATGAAAGCGTTTCGCTGTCACCAGATGTCTGCGGCTATCGCGGCGGCCATTTGATATTTGTATAAGCGCCATCTTGTTTTAAAACAACAACGCGGGGGTTCGCGTAATGGCGGCCTCACGTGTGCGTGACGCGTAATAGGTTTTATGAGTACAGGTTGTATTTAAATTATGGTTAGCCGGGAAAGGATGACGTGTGAGCTTATTCGAAACATCAAAAAATCTTTAATAAAAATTCTTAAATTTTTATTCTTATTGGCTAAATTAAGACAAAACAATATTAATTTGAAAACTAAAGCTATTTAATATCTAAATTAAACAATATACATTTAAGACTTAAGTACTAGGTAGGTATAGGTAGAATAAGAACAACATTTATTTTAAGACAGTTAATATTTTTTCTGTATCATCGTACGACATAATATTAAGAAGTGCTTCTTTGAGTATGTTTTTTATTTTACAACAGCGATGATGATATATACCCAATTTGGCGTTTAACCTATTGTAAATACCACTTATTTAATTTAATTTAAGAACACGTAAGATCTAGAAGAGAAGCCATATTCCTGCGTTTTGAGGGCAAACAATATCTTTTCGTCTTTTGTTAGTAGTTTCAGTGCTGTATGGAAGTGCGTTGTGTTGTTTAATGACTGTGTTCAATATAAATAACTGTCTAACTGTTAATACCTTAGAGAATTTATATAGGATGACAGTGGGGTAGAGGAAAGGACGGAAAGTAGAAATCTTTAGGACCGCTCGTTGGGCTCTCGCGATGGTTAGTAACGAAGTTTTAGCAGTGCCACCTTATGACTGAAACTGAGGTAAACTTGTCCAATTATTTTAAAATCCGTAATGTGCGCAGTTTTTTAAAAACAAATATTAACTACGGATTCTGCTTTTGCCGCATAACAGAAGTCGTTTCGTTTTCGAACAGGTTTCGTCAATTGTAACACCCAAGTACTTATATAATCTTATGAGTAATAGCAATGCAAGAACATTTGCACAGTAGGCTCGTAGGGTCCTTACATAGGTGTTTTATAGTTTTGGGTTAGTTCCAGCCGTCTTTGATTTACGAATAGAAAACTGAATATAATTCATTTTGCCCGCGTTCAGTGTTAGTAAATGTTGCTGGAGCCAGTTATTAACAATATTGAAGCCTCGTTGTGCATATTCATAGACATCTTCATCAGAGCTAGCAGAAAACAGCAGAGCAGTGTCATCAGCGTATGATATGATTTTGCCACCTATTTATTTGAGATTACAGAGGTCATCAAACTAAAAATTGAGTGGGGCTAAAATACTTCCTTGAGGGACCCAAAAGAAGTATTTTTTAATTTAGAGCTGAGAACACTGCCTATTTTTACGCATTGGGTACGCTCATGAAGATAATCTGCAAATAGTTTACGCTGGGTGCCTCTTATGCCTAAGTATTCAAGTTTTTGCAATAGAATAGAAAAACTGAGTCGAAAGCTTTGTCGAAGTCCAGGAATATACTCACTGTCCTTTTTCCTTCATCATCATCATCATCATCAGCCTATACTCGTCCACTGCTGGACATAGGCCTCTCCAAGAACACGCCACTGAGCACGATCCGCGGCCACTCTCATCCTGCTCTTGCCAGCCACCTTGCGAAAATCGTCGCTCCACCTTGTCTGAGGGCGTCCTACGCTACGCTTGCCGATACGCGGTCTCCACTCCAGAACTCGTCTACCCCAACGGTCATCGGTTCTGCGGCTGATATGGCCGGCCCACTGCCACTTCAGCTTGCTAATCCGGTGGGCTATGTCGATTACCTTGGTTCTCTGCCGGATCACCTCGTTTCGAATCCGATCCCTCAGAGAAACACCGAGCATAGCCCTTTCCATAGCTCGCTGAGCGACTTTAAACTTGTGAACCAGCCCTACCGTCAGTGTCCACGTTTCGGCTCCGTATGTCATGACGGGTAGGACGCACTGATTGAAGACTTTCGTCTTTAGACATTGCGGAATTGGCGACGTAAAGACCCGACGTAGTTCTGTTGGCCTCTTTCTCGAAGTTGTTTCTACCCATCTGTAAAATTTGCCCGAGATAGACGTATTCTTTAACAACTTCGAGAGCACTGCCTTGTATTGCAATCGGTTCCGGGACGACACGTTCGTTGAAAATAACCTTGGTTTTGTCCAGGTTCATCCGCAGACCGATGCGTCGAAAAGAATCAGCTAGGCCGTTCAGCATGTGTTGTAGCTCCTGCAACGTTTCGGCCATGATGACGATGTCGTCTGCAAATCGCAAGTGTGAGATGTATTCGCCGTTGATGTTGATGCCACGTCCTTTCCAGTCCAGCGTTTTAAACATATCCTCTAAGGCATTTGTGAATAGTTTTGGGGATATCACATCCCCCTGTCTCACACCTCGATGTAAGTGGATATGTTTTGTCTGCTGGATCTGTACTTGGACGGCCAAGGTGGCGGCATTGTAGAGACACCTCAATACTTGGATATATCGCCAATCGACTTGGCATCGTTGCAGGGATTTAAGAACAGCCCAGGCCTCGATAGAGTCAAATGCCTTCTCATAGTCCACAAATGCAAGGCACAGGGGCCGATTATACTCTTCGGCCTTCTGTATAATCTGCCGCACTGTCAAAATGTGGTCTATGGTGCCGTATCCTCCTCGAAACCCGGCCTGCTCCGAGGGCTGAAATTCGTCGAGTCTTCGCGCAAGGCGGTTTGTGATGACTCTTGAAAACAGCTTGTAGACGTGGCTCAGGAGCGAAATGGGTCGGTAGTTCTTCAGAAGGGTTTTGTCTCCTTTTTTGAAGAATAACACGACGACACTCCTACTCCACGCCTCCGGAGTTCTCCCATCAAAGAGAACGGTGTTAAAGATGTATTGGAGCTCCTTTAACACAGGTTTACCGCCTGCTTTTAGGAGCTCAGATGCAACACCGTCTTCACCGGGGGCTTTTCCGTTTTTAAGCTGTCCAAGAGCCAACTCAATTTCACCTAGGCTGATTTCTGGCAAGTCTTCGGTAAGGTAGCGGGTCAACGTGGCTCTTGTTTCCTCCTTTTCGGGATCAGGTTGAGATGCATGCGAGGCGTATAGCTGGCTATAGAAGTTTTCTATTTCCGAAAGGACGTCTGGCTTCGAAGCAACGACTGCTCCGCTGGCCGTAGTCAACTTCGTCAGGTGGCTTCTACCAAGAGACTGGACAAACACTTTAGACCCCCGATTCTGCTCAATTACTCGTTTAATCGAGCGTGTATTGGAGCATCGGAGGTCATATCGCACCATTTTGCCAATCTTCTTGTTGAGGGCCCGTTGGTCGGACGAAGTGACAGGTGGGTCTTTGCGCCGTCTCTTCATAAGCCTGAGCGTTTCTTCCGAAAACTTTGACTTCCTGCCTTTACGCTGAACTTCGCAAAATCTCAAACCTTCCTCCCTGAGGATTTCAGACACGTTTTCGAGAGCCTGGTCAACGTCAACAGCATTTCTGGTTTCCACGGCAGCGAGTCGGTTCTCGAGGTTTGATTGGAACGTTTCAGATCCCATGATGGTTTGGAGCAGATTAGGACGGAGCCTGGACTTCATCAAGCGAACGCGTTCAAGCTTAAAGTTGATATTCAGAGAGCCTCGTACAAGTCGGTGGTCACTGCCGGTATTGAACCTGTTGATCACTGAGACGTCTCTGAATATGTGCTTCTTATCCGCCATGATGACGTCGATCTCATTTTTTGTCATAGTATCGGGGCTCCGCCATGTCCACTTCCGTTGGGGTTGTTTCTTGAAGAACGAATTCATCAAGAAAAGTCTCTCCCGCTCAAGGAAGTTGACAAGCATCTGCCCCCTATGATTCCTGCTGCCAAAACCATAAGCTCCTACTACCGATTCGTCGCGATTCTGTACTCCCACTTTAGCGTTGAAGTCCCCCATGACAAAATTATAGTGGGCCTTGGTGGTGAAGTGTAAGGCCTTGGATATGTCTCCAAACATATCTTCCACTTCTTCGTCCGAGCGTGTTGAGGTCGGTGCGTAAACCTGCACAACCTTGAGGCAATACCTCTCGGTTAGTTTAATTACGAAGTACGCAACCCTGCTTGACACACTCAACACTTCCACAACGTTGTCACAGAGGGCTTTATTTACCAGGAATCCTACGCCACCTTGGGATAGCTGGTCTCCCTCTTGGAAGTACATGAGGTGACCCGATCTAAGGGTTACAGTGTCCTCCCCCTCTCTTCGGACTTCACATAACCCAAGGATATGCCACCTAATCCTCCCGAGTTCCTCTTCGAGTTGCGCCAGGTGCTCGTCTAGCCGTAGCGTGCGTCCGTTATACGTCGCCAGGGTCAGTTGTTTATGGCGGCCTTTTGTAACCCGGGGATTCTTCGCACCCCCTATCCTGCCGTTACCGTGACCGCCGCCGTGATCCGGAATAGCAGGGCGGTCGGGAACTGGGAGCCGTGGTCTCTTTTGTGTCGCCATGGAGGGTTTGCCCCTTTTTGTTTGTTTATTTAGAAAAAAAATATTAGTCTTGAAACTAGTTGTTTGGTAATAGATTTATGTAAGTAATATAATCATAAAATCAGGCCACCCTAATAAGTGCGAAGTAAAAGTTATTGTAAGGAAACAATAAAGTTGTTCAATTAAAATGAATACTACCATGCAAGCCTACTATGAGAAGGGATTTGATGACAAATGACCGAGTTGGATGGAAGAAAAAGACATACTACGCCGACCACAAAAACATGGGAACAAAGCTAGCTTGTCATTCGTTTCCGGCACGGTGTTGATTTTTAGGACAGCCTGTATTATACTGGATAGAACTTTTGTATCCCGAAAGGGTAGTTAGATACCGAGGTTCATAGTAAAGGTAATAGGGTCATCATCATAACTCTAAGATATTAAAACTTAGACGTAAGTTCGATTCCCTCCTGAGGTAGTAATTTTTTGTTTAACGTTTTAATATATTAGAGTAAGTTTATTATATCACCGAAGAATACTACGACCCCCTCTCTTCCCTTAGGTGTCGTAAGAGGCGACTAAAATGGACTAAAGACTCTACATACATCCATCAGCATATAGCGGCGATGGGCTCACTATCTGTCACGCTGAGCACATGTGCAGTCGCTATTTGGTAAAAAGTGAGACTGAGACCGATTGCCAAGTCTCTGACTAACCCTTCGGGGGTAATAGTCGTGATTATAATAAGTATGTATCTATCTATGTATAATTATCAATCATTATCATAACCATGCATACTAAATAAGAAATGCGTACGCATACTTTTACTCCACCGTACCGTATAACGTAAAGAAGCATTATTTTAATAGGCCGCTCGCGGTTTCACCCGCGTGTTTCCCGTTCCCATAGGAATATCGGGATAAAAAGTATCCTATGTGTTAATCCAGGTTATAAACTATCTGTATGCCGAATTTCATCCAAATCCATTCAGTAGTTTTTACGTGAAAAAGTAACAAACGTAACAAACATCCATCCATACTTACAAACTTTCGCGTTTATAATATTAGTAGGAAGTAGGATTAGAGCAAAAGCGTCACCTATAATGTTTTTAGTGAACCAGTTTAATAAACAGCCCCCTCTTGCGGAAATCATTAGAATTTATATTCTAGTGAAGCGCCATCTAATGAAAAGTCCGCTATTTCCGAAGCACCAGCTTCCTCGTCTCGTACACAGATAAAGCAAAACGACTGCTATTATAGCACATGGTTCATTGACACATACATAGATGGCGCTCAACGCAACAGTAGTTCCGCTACTCGCCGCTAGATAGCGCCGAGCGGTAAATAAATAATGTCGCCACACTAAAATGAATGTGAGAACATCAGGTTCGTCCCAAGGGTGCTTTAAAATAGCGTGAAACATTGTGTGACTCAGCGCCCTCAGGGAAATGAAACGCGAATATGTAGGCTCGCAGTAATACTTTGTCTACTTCAATGAAAGAATCGGTTGGAATTGGGCACGTAACGTACCACGATCTGTATTCCCTTGGCGGCGATGTTCTTTTTAATACAGCGGGATAGGTAGGTACTATACTAAGAATGTAGGATTGATTTAATAATATAGAATTTAAACGTTTTTTGTATGTGAAAATGAGGCAAACTAGCATGCGGGTCACTTGACTGAAAGTGATCACCGCCGCCCATAGACAGAAAATTGTAAAATAAACGTTAGAATATTACTCATTGGTAGTATTATGATGGCCTACTTTGTTGCCTTATTTAATTCAATACATAGGTATAATAGGTAGTAACTATTTTTAAAGTAAAATTCCATAATAAAGTACCTATCTTATTTATTATTAAGTGGCATTGAAACACGTATTTCATATATTTTTTTAAAACTACATTATTAAAAAATATAAGACGAACTAGACGACGAAATACAGAAAATATAAGACTACATCAACTTACTGTGTGTTTTATAACGCATTTTTATTGTCAGCAAACTTATTATTTCTCATTGAAAAACTTGTAGGTCTAGATACGTCATAAATTATAATAACCTGAATTATAGGCGAATGAATTTAAAACAAATATTTAAAAAAATCTTCTCTAACACCAATAAAAACTTTGCTGGTTGTCTGGCAGGAATCGCTTTAAGCGCAATAAGACCGCCAAATTGGAACATTGTTTTTCTTTTTTTAAATGTAAATGCATTGTAAATTTTTGTGTTATTACATTACAATAAAAGTATTATCTATCTATCTATCTACCAATTTATCTAGCCCCAGTTGATCTTCTTTTACAACTTGTGTTTTTAATGGTAGCTAGATAACGGATAAACATACATACTTGTATAGAAACTCCCAATATCGGAAACAATTTAGAAAATCTGTTATGACTTTCATCCAATCGGTAATTGAACCTCTGAGATGGCTGGCGTCGCCAGAACCAGCGGCGAGCTATATAACCGCTCGACCACAGAGCTCGTCTTTCACAATTAAACCGCTTAGCCTGAATGTTGGTATAGTTTAATGAATTAACTTGATAAACTATCACGGATACTCACATTAGAATTATATACATACATACATACATACAAATAATCACGACTAATTATCCACGAAGGGTTAGTCGGAGACAAGCAATCAGGACAGCAAAACCAGTCCTCTACCGAAGTCCACTTTTCTCCAAATAGCGACTGCACATGCCCATCGCCGCTCTATGCTGTTGGAAGTACGTGCAGTCTATTCCGTTAGTCGCCTTTTAGACACCCAAGGGAAAAGAGGGGGTGGTAGTATTCTTTCACCGCTGCGCGACACGGTTAATTAGAATTAATTATCAAACGATAAATAATAATCATGATACCATGGACATATACCATTAAAAACTACTAAGACAGACTTAAAATTATTTTTATTATTTATCTTTTATTTATAATGTTTTTTTATGTTTTCTGTATACTTATTACTGCCTGTGTTATTTTAATTTATTTTTATTTTAATGTGTGTGTTAGTTAATAAAATGTTTTCTAAATGTATTTTCTAAAATATCCGTAATTGATTTAACGATACCGTATTATTTATATTAATACATCTTATAAGCTTTTTGGTATAATAATACCAGAACAAACACAATATAATTTTCTATTGTGTCCGGGTTAAAGGCAATTGTAAGCTTGTTATAAAGTGTCTGATTACACAGAATACAAAGCAGCTTCGGTCTGAAATTATCCAACTACCCCAACCACTAATTTCAGAATAAATTTTATTACATTGTAAATGTAGGTACGAGTTTGACTTGGTAATGACATGTTATTTTGTAAAATGTCGTTACTTCTATTTAGCTAATTCCTCTGAATAATAACTAAAGCATAGATGGAGTGCTATAACATTTAAGTGTGCACTTCGTTTGGTCACCATTCGAATTACATTCATTTTGTATATGTCGCTTTTGAATTCGGTATCATTAATGGTGACCGGTTTTTTATTTGCACTGGACATTTGACGTTTTTGTCAACTTATTTTGTCTCTTTTCATTCAATGTTTATGGCCCATTTGAAAAAATAGGACAACTATACGAGTCTCATTTGACCTCCTTCTATGCTTTAGTTATTAATCTATGGCTAATTCTTATTTTGTTGTGTTCGTAATGGGCGATTTTCTGACAGCCCAAATTAAAAAGTAAAAATTAGTTCAAAAACACTCGATAGATGTCGTTTTATAAAAGCTGGGCTACTTATGGGCTGTAATAAATTCTACACTTTTACTTGTCTACCAAAAGAATAAAAAATAGTATTTACTTACCTATTTATATTCAGGACATCCAGAACCTATTTCTATTTTGGAATAGAATAAATATTACGCAGCCATACACGTGCTCTTCATGAACCCGCCTTTTACTAAGCGCCATCTAATCTATGCTAAGCGCCATCTATGAAGTCATTTACGAACCAATTTCTTTTTTTTTTTGATCTCGGAAAATCGCCCATTGTCAGGACAAGGTTTTTTTTTCTTAAATAATGGCTTCGTGCGATCAGCACATTTAGCTAGTGTCAAATAAGATTTAATAGTAATTATTATTTTCTTTACAATATGTGGATGATAATGAGTGATAATGAACGTTTAATGGTAAATGATTTTCCCTTAAACCCCTCAAGACTTAATAAAGCTGTGGGACTTTATTGAGATTTCACACGGACTTCTTGAGAGAATTTGAAAAGTGATGTTGCACTGTTTTTTTTTATTTGTTAACACTCATGCACGTTCACGAACACTTAACAGTAAATAATCCACCATTATTTCACATAAATATTCGACAAAACACAAATTATACAAATTGAATCAAAACTGCAGACATGACGCTTCACTTTCCCGCCAAGAAGTCCAGGACAAGGTTTAACACTTTAAGCGCTAAGTGTATCATCCCTTGGACAGAAGCACAGCGGTGTATACCAGATGATACACTTGGCGCTTAACGCGTTAAGTGACAGTTATTTTTCTGGAAAATCCACGGCGACCTCCGGGATATGATGATGATGTAAGATTGTTTATACGGACGAAGTCGCAAGCGGGCCTCTAGTTTATTAAAATAAAAGCTGTGCAGTTTTTCACGCCGTTTAAAGCTAATAGCTTAAAACCTGGCCCACAAGGACCCTAAGTCTTTATTATACAGGGTGGAAAAAAAGTCCGTGGTTGGAGGAAAAGTGATGATAGCAAATTTTACTGAGAGGAAATATTCCTTTATTTTCAAAAATAATTAAAACTGCATTTAAAGATTTTTGAAAAATCACATGCTTGAGCCGGGAATCGTACCGGTAAAATGTAAAAAAAAACATTCTGTATTTTATGACACCAACCGAAAGAGTAATTCTAAGGGATCATTTTTTTTTTAACAACATAGTATCTTAAATTAAAGATTATGTTTTTATTGTAAAGCTTTCTTACTATCTGTAGAAAATAGTTTTAACTTATGAATTGCTCAAAATGGGACCCATTTTCACGTATGCGCAGACGTAGAATACGTTTTCTTTCTTTAATTAAGATACTATGTTGTTTAAAAGAAATTGATCCTTAAGAATGACTCTTTCGGTTGGTATCATAAAAGGTTTTTTTCACATTTTACCGGTTTGTTTCCCGGCTCAAGCAGTTGATTTTCCAAAAATCTTTAAATGTAGTTTTAATTATCTTTGAAAATAAAGGAATGTTTCCTTTCAGTAAAATTTGCCATCATTGATTTTTTTTTTGTAACAAAATCCACAGCAATTTGAAACTGAGGGTACTTTTCCTCCACGGTCTTTTTTTCAACCTGTATAATATTTTAAATAAAAATAAATATGTTTTTATTGTATTCTCGCAATTTATTTAGTTATATAATAAAGAAAAGTAGTATGTTTAAAGGCAAAGATTTAATCGAGGATTTAATCTTATCTAAATGTGTTCATTATCTATCAGAAGACTGACCCAAGTACATTTTAGTCCCATAAAATACGAGAAGCGGGTATCTCTGCAACCGCAAAGCCACGCAAAGTGAACTGCTCTATGATTTGTTACCCCACAAACTCGGTGCGACGTGATAACTCGCAGAACTATCGGCCAAGCTAATTCGGAGTTTGTGGAGCTGAATGATTTGTGTAGTCCGCTCGTCGACTCTGGGAAATTTTACAGAATTGGGAATTTTACAATGAAGATTTTGGGTGAGCCGGGATTTTTTACGGAATTGGGAATTTTACAAACAAGGTTTTGGACAATACCTTAAATTATTATTAAAGAAAGAAAAAAATATCTAAATAACAAGTTTAGAAAGAACAGTTCAATGATTAAGTCTAATTATTTATAACCTAATTAACCCAATTGGAAATAATGGACTTCATCATTTTAGTAATTATAAGTACTGAACGACAACATGTTCAGTAATTATTTTCGATAGAGAAATCTATATCTGAAATATAATTTGTGTTTTGGGCGTCGAACCGTGTTCTTCATATTATTTAGCAAATTTTTCATATTAATCTATGTACAAACTTTCCCTATAATCTTTTGTAATCAACTCATCGCTACAAGTTCCTTAGTATTTGTGAACAATATTTTAACGACATATATATAGTAAAGAAAACTCGGCGATGGGCTCACCTGTCACGCTGAGCACATGTGCAGTCGCTATATGGTAAAAAGTGGACTATGGTAGAGGACTGCTTCTGCTGTCCTTATTGCCTAGTCTCTGACTAACCCTTCTTGAATGTATCTAAAGAAAACTAGTGTGTTTCTGTGTGTGCTTATTTAACAAATTAAGTCATCGTAATTCAATGCTGAAAAAAGTGGACTATGGTATGTATGTAAAGAAAAGTCGTGTGTTTCTGTGTGTGCTAGGTATATTACAAATTAAGTCATCCCAATTCACTGCTGAAAATTCAATCTCTAATCCGCGGAAGCAGCCATAAAATCTTGGCGCGAATAAACGCAGCCGTAGTCTCAAACATCCCTCAGTACAATTTGAAACTTTATTCCACCTAATTCAGAATTAGCTCCCGAGGAGAACATTTTCATCAGAACGCTGGGCGTTTGGGAACTATTCACTCGCCAAATAATCGGCTTTACACCTAAGCAATAAGGTCCAGAACAGCCTGTAGCCGTCGACGAGGCACATCAGCGTGGAAATGGACCAGTTTCTAGAATGGCTTTCGCAACGTGAAAAATGTCTGGCGGTTCTTAAATTGTTATATGAATGAAGGCGAAGATACCGGAGAAATGTATTATGCTACTTTGCGCACACACCGCATTGTACGTTCAGTAGGACTTACAATAATAAACTAGTTCGGTTTGCGATCTTACCCTGGATGGGTGACCAAATAAAAATCAGAAATCTTGAACTCGCAGTATCATTTTATCTAATTAATATTATTACTTATTTATTTAATTCATATTTATTCTTATTTGTTAGGTTAATCTAATTTTGTTTACGTAATTGAATCTTGTTGGTAAATTATTATTCGCGAAATTGTTTAAAAAGCTGTATTTATTTAATGTGAACACTGTCATGTAGCGCCTTTATATATATTTCTTTATTATTTTTATTTTTATTAATAATGGCATCCGCGGAAGATCAGCGTCGTGGGTAACACCAGGATATATGCTGAGCGGAGACCATTTTGGTACAAGCACATTATATTCCTGTTTTTATTTTAAATATTGTAATGTAGTGTATTGTATCAAATAAAGATTTTTCTTTTCTATTCTATTCTTTAAAACCAATACATTAATATCCTCTGAGGAGTTCAATGGCGCAGCGGCTAGCGCGTTTGGCTTGCGATCTTACCCGCCAAGCAACTTTCGCAATGCCGGGTCGCTGGAGGTTTGATCAAATTGAAAACATCTCGAGCTTCCATGCAGCGGAAGGAACATAAAGCCGTTGATTTCGGTTGTCGTCAAAAAAGATGGCAACCGTTAAAACCCACCAACCCGCATTGGGCCAGCGTGGTGGATTATAGCCCAACCTACCTATGTAATGTTGTACATGAGGGAAGGTCGGTGCCCAGCAGTGGGAGGTTTATAGGCTGATGATAATGGTGAGGAATGTACAATAATATACACTTTTAAACTTTCGCGTTCCATTATAAATACACATTTAGACGGGGATTAGCTTAGCAAGACTTTGCGTTGGATTTGAAGAAAATTAAGTTCCTTTGTTTACGTTTTGTATTTGACATAACACCATAGACAAAATGACAGCCACCGTAGTGACGCCTAGCGGTAGCGGAACGAAGTGGCTGTCAGCTTTTAAGTTTCACATAAAAGATGCAATTCTAAAAATAGCCGAAACAGTTCCAATAATAAATTACATAATAAATTAATATGTATAATAATTACTTTAAGTAATTAAATTTAAATCAAGCAAATCCGGAAATAGAACTATTTTTTCTATAAGGACTTTTATCTAGAACATTCGAACGGGAGAAATATTTTTTATATAGATATTGTCTCTGCCCGTAGGGGTTACCAGAGAGGAAACTAATACTCCCTAATATTTAGACAGGGTATTAACTCGAGTGGAATTGATTTCCAAATTTAAAAAAGGACGAAATTCAGATTGCTAAACGTTAACTTGTCTCTAGTTCAAGTAGTTTTCTAATTGACAGATTCTTTCAGTGTCAGAACGAGAGATGAAAACGTCATATTTGACGTTTTGATAGTTTGAAGGAAAATTCTAAAGGAACTGCGTTATTAAATATTAGTTTTGAGAGTAGATTTCATAAGATGGCATTCCGGTTTGAGTGTTTCCGGTGAAGTGGAGTGCCGGGTCTGAAGACGTCGAAACGATTTCAATCTCTGGCGTGACGTGGTGTGATGTGTTGAGATCAATTCACTAAGGTAGGCATGAGTCGTAGTCACCTTTTGTTTTAATCTGAGGTCGCAATAAGGTAGTGGATTTCAGGCGTCATTAGCTTATGAGAATATAGTCAACAAGTGTGTGGTTTATTTACAGGGATCCGTGCCTGAAACGAAGTTCCGGTCGCTGGCAGCCACGCGCACCGATAACATCTCCCAGCGCGTAAGTATCCCAATATCATTGTTTAAGTATAATAAGCCGTCATCCTAGGAAAGCAAATCGATATTTCATGGTTTCTGAATCCTGCCTTGTCGCCAGGCGACGCAAGGCTCTTGGCCATGTGGCAGACGTGTCAAACCCCTTTATTAAGTGGATATTGCATCATCCAACAATAGGCTGGCATTGTTTAGTTATGTTTATTGGAATATCGTAGCCGTGTAGTGCCTTGGGTACTAGTTAAATGTGAAACAACACTAAAATTAAAACATGGTGTTAAATGTTAGTGTTGGAGTGTGAGTTTATAGTTGTGCAACAGCGTTGGGAAGCTTTTGATAACCCATGGTGCTGCGTGTCCCTGATTATGATAGGTTGCAGCCCCAGATACACAGATAGCAGACTGCGGGACCCTAATTTATGTAACAGATCTGAACTAGGCGTGTAGTGTTATAAATAGGCCCCGTGTTGATAATTTCAGATACTTCGAGAGGCTCGTCTCGCCGCCAGAATTTAGAGCTGGGCCCTAAAGCCTGGACGCGAGACCTGCTTCGTCGGGGTACCAGCGGCCACCTGCTGCCAGTCGAGCTGTCGCCGCCTAGCGGATGAGCAGGCGTTGACGGTTTTTGTACCCCCTACTCTGGGTTTAATTGTTCTTTATTCAGGAACATATTTTTACACTAGGGTTTCGAAACCTTAACCTAGTATTTTCTTTTATATCCAACTACACCAAGCGTTGGTGAAGTTGTGAAACATTTGCGGATCTGCGAGTTCGACTTGGGTGAAGTTGTATGGTGACATCGTCTCCAGATTCGGATCGACTATACGATCCAGGCGTCCATAATTATTAATTCTATATCGGTATAACCCCACGGTTCTCTAGTGTATCGGCTTTAAACGTGTAAGAGTTTTGATACGGTTAAACGGATTAGAACATTTAATTTAATATTTTTATAGACGGAGTAATTTAATTTTAATTTCAACTTCATACTCCGAACGGTATTGACTTTATCCCGACCCCCCCCCCCCCCACGACCATAGCTCGTACGACTGAAATATTAGATGGCTGGTTAGGCAGTATTAGGAACAGTATTATAAAATTTATTTTAAATTAAAATAATCACCGACCCGCGCTTGGTCACTTTTGACTCTTAGGAATTTAGTGTGTTTTAGGGGGTGATATAGCTGGGTAATAAGGTTTAGAGTCCTTTAAACAGTAAATTATAGTTGGCAAAATTATTAGAAAGTTTGTTGGACTTTCATTTGAAATTGACCCTAGGGTCAATTTCGACTGATAGTTTTTTTTGTTATTTTCGGCCTAATCAATTAAAATGAGTAACGTAGATGATTAGTACCTAACCTAATATAAGGAAAAATTGTGACTAACCCCCTCTTTTAAATAATAAGAGTTATAAATTTTATTTTATTGTTGTTGGACAAAATTTTAGTGTGTGTTCTTTTACAATATACTGCCTAGCTGTTGAACATTTTATGGTTTTATTTGATAACAACCCACTGAAGCTTGCATTTGGGATTTTCTTCCTTTTCCCCAAAAGGGACAAAACCTCAAATGTAACAGTTACCCAAGGGCAGATAGGGGGTGGTCGTATTCTTTCACCGCTACGCGACACGGTTACTATACTATATTGCTGAAGCGTTAGCATTTAAGGCTAGGTGTTAGGGAAAAATTAAAATAACACGATCTTAGAATTACTTTTTGAAGTAGTAAACAGTAAAATTAAAATCTGCGAAAATTATGAAATATTGTTGAGGCTTTACTCTGTAAAATACACCCGATGGAAACACGATTTGATAAAGTTGGCTCGATAGAATAAATTCACAAAGTTACATATTTTTGTGTCATTTTATTTTCTTTTCCAGGTTTTATTCTTAAAATAAGTGATTTGATATTATGAGTCATTTACCAAAATGAAGTTCATAGATAACTTGAGGAATTATAACCGATCGTTTTTTATTTATTACATCTATCAATTTTTTAAAATATAAAACGCGATTATTCGCGCCGCTTCGCTGCTATACCCGTCCCTTACCGTCGTACCGTCGAGAGAGCGAGAGAGAAGCGCTCGAAATACCTCCCCTTAACACGGTAGAATCAACGGTTGCAACTTGTCTTGGGGGGCTGGCTGGATTAACGAACACCATCTATCGACAATCGCTGACGGTTAAATACGTATTTACGTAAGTTGACGATAAGGTGGAAATGCACTTTATCCGGAATCCTAAACACTGATGATCTTATCTGTAACTGTCTTAAGAGGGTGTACGTATTTCGGATTCCCATTCAAACTTCCGAGTCGAAATTTTTAAAACCAATGAGTCAATTTAAATGAAACTTTGCATGCTAGAGTAAAATACAGGGATCTAAATAGTTGGACACATTTTTATAAAGCGTTTATTTAGCTGAGTTATTGCGATTTAAAGTCAACTATAGAAAGTTTAAAATCGCAATAACACAGATAAACATTATTTAAAAAATGTATTCAACATACTATTTAGATCCTTGTAATTTACTTTAGCGTGCTGAGTTTCATAAAAATTGGGGTATGGGATTCTAAAAATTTCGACTTGGAAGTTTGTATAGGAATCCGAAATGCGTAAACCCTATTAACATAACAATGTTTGTTGTTGCTAATTATTGTTGTTATGACTTTTGACTAAGTATTTGCATTGTTTGATTTTTTATTACATACATAAATAGATGCCTGACTATTATGCGTAAGGGTTAGTCGTAAGGGTTAATCAAAGACTAAAGCAATGAGGATCGCAAAATCAGTGCACTTCACCAAACTGCACATGTGCTCAGCGTGACAGGTGGTGAGCCCATCGCCGCTCTATGCTGTTGGATGTATGTGCAGTCTGTAGTCCGTTAGTCGCCTTTTACGACATCCAAAGGAAGAGAGGGGTTAGTAGAATTCTTTTAGTGAGCCGCTATAATGGTCGCGACACGGTTTTGGTTATTGTTAAAAAAAAATTATAATAATTACCTATCTAAAAATAATTTTGAATGCTTAATAATATAACAGAAAACATGGTAACAGTCCCGCTTATAATTATTCTAGTATACTAAAACCCGTGTCGCGTGGCTGTGAAAGAGTACTACCACCCCCTCTCTTCCCTTGAGTGTCTGACGGACTATAACTGCACATATATCCAACAGCATAGAGCGATGATGGGCTCACGACCTGTCACGCTGACCACATGTGCAATCGCTATTACGTGAAAACTGAATATGGCAGAGGACTGCTTTTGCTGTCCTCATTGCCTATTCTCTGACTAACCCTTCGGGGATAATAGTCGTGATTAGTATGTGGGAATGTGTGTAAATAAAACCTTTGTAGAAAAAGAATAACATGTAAACCTTTGTAGAAAAAGAATTAAGTAATTTGAATCCGATCACCGCACAAGATAGGTACCTACATGGAGTAATTGGAAAAACCTTAGCAAACAAAAAAGAAAAAAGTATGTTTCCAATCTGGGTTAAATTGAATTCCTATAGAAAGCTGGCAAAGAGAAACATACCTACATAGCTACTACGTCTCTCTCATAGCGATCTCAAAGAAAGTTTAAACTTGTAGTTAATCTGCTTTCTTGGCTTCGATTTATAAGGCTTAGTCTACGATCGTCGAAGATAGAATCAAGTTAAAATATAATATCGTGCAGTGTGGTGACGGCTTATTAAATGAATACTATACTGACCTATCTCTACCCTTGAGTGTCGTAAAAGGCGACTAACGGACTAAAGACTGCAAATCCATCCAACAACAAAGGGCGGTTGTTATTCGGTGAACGTGCCCAATATCAAAGGACTGATTTTGCGGTCCTTGTTGCCTAGTATCTGACTAACTAACTCTTAGGGGATAATAGCCGTGGGCGTAAATATATATGTTACCAATATAATTCCGCAAACTTCTTACGCAATTTCAGTACCTATTTCATAGTTTCTCTCATACAAATAGTTGTTCTTTGCACTTTAGAGGATAATTTAGTTGCGGGGCTATATATGTATTTACATATAGATACATATAATCATGACTATTATCCTTAAAAGGTTAGTCAGAGACTAAGCAATGGGGACAGCATAAGCAGTCCCCTACCATAGTCCACTTTTTACCAAATAGCGACTGCACTGTGCTCAGCGTGACAGCTGGTGAGCCCATCGCCGCTCTAAGATGATGGATGTACGTGCAGTTTAGTCCGTTAGTCGCCATTTACGACACTCAAGGGAAAAGAGGGGGTGGTAGTTTACTTTCACCGCTACGTAACACGGTTAGGGACTATACTTAGACATATCTATTAGCCAAACAGACTATAAAGACGTCTAAGTAAAAAAAGGAAAACTTGCAAAGCAAACGCATCGTAAAATGTGACTGCGCAAACTAAGCCTATTGCGACCGAGGCGAACCTATAAAATGTGGAAGAAACTGCCTATTTTGAGGGGAGTCCCATCTATTATTCGCTTATTCGAAATACTTTCCGAATTGGTCTGACCCAGTTTTAGCGCCTTTGTCAACACTCGAAGGTTTTTGACCCTTCACAAATACAAAGACAGTTCGATTTCCGTCCATGGTCAAATAAAAAGCAACTACGAACGTTGCAAGGGATTGTCCTTCGGTTGACTCAAATATTGTTATAAAAAAGACAGTGCAATTTGCGTTGCGTTCGGCTTGCGATCTTGCCCGCTAAGCAACTTTCGCAATGCCGGGTCGCCTGATGGGCGACCAATTAAAAAACATCTCGAACTCCTCCGTGCTTCGGAAGGCACGTTAAGCCGTTGGTCCCGGTTGTTGTATCGTAAGATGGCAGTCGTTAAAAACCCACCAACCCGCATTGGGCCAGCGTGGTGGGTTAAGGCCCAATATCCCCACGTGCTATTGTTTACGTGGGAGGCCTGTGCCCAGCAGTGGGACGTTTTTAGCCTGGTGTTGATTAAGTTGGGACTAAAAATGTATCTGTTCAATCCGTTTTTCGAGCTCATTCATGATTGAGAAGGCACGTTCAGCCGTTGGCGGTTGATGGTGTTCGTCAATCTAACCAGCGCCCCAAGACAAGTTGCAACAGTTGCATGTCGATTCTACTGTGTATAATGCTAACGCTTTAGCGATGTCCGTAGTAAATGGTAGACAAGTTTACGTATCGATGTCGTATGTCGTGTTTCGATGGCCACCACAAAATAAATCTGGGCCTCCTGTGAAATATGATACATTTCAAAATTAAAACTTTCAGTGCAGCGCTCTATCTCCGTGATAATTTTGCTGCACTGAAAACTTTAGTAGTACAAGTAAGTAAAACAAATACATAACACATTAAATTACAAACTTTTTAAAACACATACATTACTACATTGTTTCAGGACTATTATCCCCATAGGGTTAGTCAGAGACTAGGCAATGAGGACCGCAGAAGCAGTCCACTTCTACACCCATGAAACTGAACAACTTTGCCCAAGAAACCTATGTGCAAAAATAACAAAAAAAATCGACCTCCCATACTATTGTCGTTAGCTGATCGGACAGTTTTGTAGGGGAAGTTGAAATTTTTTTGTAATTAATGCACATAGGTTTCTTGGGCAAAGTTGTTGAGTTTCATGGGTGGGACTCACCCTTTATTTCTTTTAAAACAAATTGTCAACTGCAAATTGTACTTAGCGTGACAGATGGTGAGCCCATCAACGCTCTATGCTGTTTGATGTATGTCTTAAGTCCGTTAGTCGGCTTTTACGACACCCAAGAGAAAAGAGGGGTGGGTAATATTCTTTAGTAAGCCGCTATACCACACGGCTCACATGATCACAGATGTACAGTCGAGGAAGTTCCCGGTCGACCACATTTCGGCGTTATTCGCTTGCGCTCCATTCCGACCGCGCGTACGTACGGCTCGTAGCGGCGTGCCGTAGCGCCTTGCCGTAGCGCGCGCCGTAGCCGCTGCTTGCGCCGTAGCCGCTGCTCGCGCCGTAGCTGCTACGGCCGCGGCTTCGGTCCCAGTAGCGTGCGCGTAGATAGTGTGCAAGCGAATATCGCCGAAAATTGGTCGACCGGAAACTTTCTTGACTGTACATACATAGGCACGACACCGTATGATAATCCCGTTGATTTTAGTGACCATGGCCATGGTATAATACATACTCGTATGTCGTAGGTAACCGTGTTGCGTAGCGGTGAAAGAATACTACCACCCTTTTTCCTTGGGTGTCGTATAAGGCGACTAATGGACCAAAGATTGCACATACATCCAACAGCATAGAGCGGCGATAGGCTCACCACCTGTCACGCTTAGCACATGTGCAGTTGCTATTTTGTGAGAAGTGGACTATGGTAGAGGACTGCTTGTCCTCTAGCCTAGTTTCTGACTAACTCTTCGGGGATAACAGTTGTGATTACACATGTACGTATGTATGTCATGGTGTTAAGTCTTACAAAAATGACCAACTATACAACAAAAGAAAATGGCAAGATAAGACATCCTTTAACACGCTTTGTCCAAAACAAAGCTTAGGTGCTTACCTACAAAAGAAAGTAATAAATCCAACAAGAAAACCGCAAACTTTTTAGGAGTCTGGAAAAGGTATTTTGCGTGGAGGTAATGCCCTATTGGGTTGAAGCAGCGGTTCCCAAACTGTGGCCCGTGGGCCACGCGTTCTCCCTTTTAGGTACGTACAATCGTACATACTGTAACGACTATTATCCCCAAAGGGTTAGTCAAAGATTAGGCAATTATTATTCAACATTTATTTCAGATAAATTACATCCATTCACATTTCATTATTATAATTGCTTTTATATATAAGTAATTACTTATGAACTATGTTACTATGAATAAGTATAATACTATCGCCTCTAACGGTATGACCGTTTAAAAGACGCGTTGCACACTGCAATGAAGACTACAAAGACATAATGCACACACTCCACGATTTACCAAATAACAACTGCTTATGTGGTGAGCCCATCCACCTTCTAATCATCGACCATGAGAAGAGATGGGTTTGTAGTATTCTTTGAATAATGAGCCTTTACCACACTATACAAAAGTTTACTGTTTACAGAAATTCAGGTTTCACATACTAGACATTTGATACCATGTTAAAAAAATATTTACCGAGAATTGTTTTTAAAGTTTATCAGAGTTTTTTAATAGTTAAGTATAGTATTAGTTAATAAGTAAAGATTTCAATTATATGCAATAATTAAGTTAAAATGTAGTTAGTAATTAATTTCATTGTTGCAATGCCATTGCAGGGCCATGTTTAAGACTAATATTTTTTGTAAGATCTATGTACAACATGAGGCAATAAATATCTATGATTATGACTAAGTCTTTTTGAGTCTGTAAAGTTAAAGTAAAATTAATATGTTTCCTATTTATAGTGACAAAACAAATACCTATAACAGTCGACGCATTCTATTTTACTTAGTTTCCTTCCGCCAGTACATGTCATGCATGTCATGTCATGCAAGAATCATTTAGTTAAAGGTCAAAGATGTGTAAATAATCTTTACTTTGATTTAATGTATATTCAGTTGATTGCTATATTTAAATTAATATGAACAGAGCCTTGGTAACAGAAACTGTCCGTCTATGATAGAAAGTCTACTTTTTAATTTATACCTACTTTTACCTACTACGGTACCGTGTCGCGTAGCGGTGAAAGAATCCCAAGTAACACATAAGCAACATAACAGTACACACTTAGAACTTTTAACAGTTCAAAGATGAATATGGTTTGTGTAAGAGCTTTGGGAATAGCCACATACTAAATAAGGTTGAGTACAGACCCTTAAAATACTTAACGCTTAATAAATTCTGTATTTCTGTCCTTTCCTTCTTTACGCTTAATAACCAATCCCCGTAAGATTATTAGACAGACGTTATTAAGCATTACGCATTCCAGGTGGCTTAAATCTGAAAAACAGTGCCTTCGGCAGCATTTATCTGATTAACAATAATCTATACTGCTATTATTAAAGCAGTACTAAGCTTGTAGCTTTTGAAACAGCTAATTGCTGAATAAAGTATCACATTCTGAATAATATTGTTTACATAATTCTGTTATACAGCTTGATACTGAATAATTGTTTTTACTTTATCTTTAAACTGTATAAGATTCTATGTTTTACTAATTATTGAGCTGCTGAATAAACAATATTATTTGTGTTTTTAATAAGCTTTTTTCAGTATAATAAAGAGTTTCAACTAACTTATTCAAATTAAAGACCACATTTGTATTGATAAAGCGCCCATAGCTTAATACCAGCAATTAGAATATTATTGTACGTATTAATTTTATGCGTTGTTTGAATCATGGATCGAATGTCGTGGCAAAAGCGTAAAAGAACCGGTCATATCGAAAAAAAATTGTTAAAAGAATATTTAAATATCAGCAGTAGTAATTGTCCAAGTGTCATCAGCAGTAATGATCATGACAGGATTTGTGAAAATAGTTTAAACAAAACTCAACCCGGTCCCAATCAGCAAGCGTGTTTGCCCTTTAATGACGAGGGTTCCGTCCCCAAAAAAAAATGTAACAGATTTTGGGATTGGAAAACCTAAAGATCTAAAAATCTTAGTATAGAAAATTTCATTTCTGAAATAGTTATTTTATTAGCAGAAGGTATCGCAGTACAAGAAAATAAAATTAACGTTGCAATAAAATGTTTTATTTGCGTTGTTTGTTTGTTTCATCGTAAGCCAATCTGCGCGAGGTTGGACACTTCTGTCTTTACCTAATTAATAAATCCGCATTATATCTTGGCCATCAAAGTTGTTCTTTGTTCTCCCATTGGGTCGGCACAGTACACAAATCTGAATGACCCTTACGACGTGTTGAAATTATTTTAAACGTCATTTTTCTGAAACGAAATATTATAATTAATAATATAATAATAAGTCCGCCATTTGTACATTATATTGTTGTGCAATAAAGATTAAATAAACTAGGGCCCAGTGCATACCACACACACGAAACCTTCAATTTTTTTAAACATAATAGATACTATTAATATAATAGTCTTTTTCACGAAAAAAAAATAACAAAGATGCTGTAATTTAAATTGTAAGTAATCAAAAATTATATATAAGGGGCCGAGATCTTCGCAGCCGTTTCAGTCGGCGCGCAGCTCTCGACCAGTCAACAGCTCCTGAGGATGCCCCGTGGAGGGGCGAAACACGTGTCGGGTTTCGGTTTGCATGCCTTATTTAGCATCCATCGCTTCTTTTGCATGTGCATACATTGTGGGCGGGAGGGCGGTGCTTGCATGCAGCATCCAAGCTTGATAAATTAGTGAATTAGCGGTATTAACACTAGATATTTTTATTCCATTTTTGTATATCATGGATTTCCGCAAAGTAACGCCTGATTCTATTAATTATTGTAAGTAATCAATTTAGTGAAAGCCTGATGGGAAAGTTACACATTATAAAAGGTTTTTGTTGTTTCGATTAGAGAACCCTAAAAATGTGAGTAACTAATATAGAAATGTGGTTAACTATATAAATGTTATTCATAAGTTAGTGTAAAGAGACTACTCTTTTTTAAGTTATAGTTTAGTAACTAAACATGTGTGCACTTTTATTCAGCATTATAAAACAAAACATCGATCGCCATTGAAATCTTTGTAATTAATTCTTACAAGGAATTTACGAGATCACCAAAATGCTTATTAATCTTACAACTACAACATTTCCAACTCAAGTCATGATATTTTGTTGGATAAAATTGCTAGAATTAGATAATTCATCACAAGTACTTTTGTCAGACCTAGTATGTATATATGAAAATACTATTTAAGTACAACTAATTATCTTGATTATTAGCGAGGCGCGTCATAAAAATGAAAACAAAACACGTACTATTCACGACAAAATTACTTGCGCACTAATAATTAACATGTAGCAGACCGCTAACTTGTAAATTAAAATTTACTTATCGATAAACTAAAGTTCACGTCATGTCAAATAAAGGTATCGACATTAAATTATTAAACCCAATTTATTTCTTCTTTTCACAATTTCTATGAATATTGCTTGCTTAAATGTCAACAATAAATTAAATGCTTAATAAATTCTGAATACTCTAACCAATTCGACGTAGCTGAATAAGTGAGATGTAAAAGCTTTATAAAAACAATTGGTGCTGTTATTCAAAAGTTATTAAGCTAATGAAAACGGTAATAAGCTCCTACTCAATTGTTACTCAGATGTTATTCAGCGTTAAGCATACAAAATTGGGGCCCTTTTTACTTGAATAACAGCTGAATAGACGGTACTCAGGCATTATTCAGCTTAGTATTCCGCTTATGTTCTTGATGAGTGCTCTTAATCAATCTTTATACAGCACGTCTGTGTTACTTGGGATACCACCACCCCTCTCTTCCCTTGGGTGTCGTAAAAGGCGACTAACGAACTAAAGACTTCACATACTGCGAACAGCATAGAGCAGCGATGGGCTCACCACCTGTCACGCTGAGCACATGTGCAGTCCCTATTTAGTGAAAAGTGGACTATGGTAGTGGACTGCTTTTGCTGTCCTCATTGCCTTGTCCTCAGGCTAACCCTTCGGGGATAATAGTCGTGAATGTATGTAAAATAAGATGTAGGACACATTCGTCAGATTCCTTTTTCGTCAGAATAAAGAAATGCCCTTGCCGAGTTTGTTGCCGGCTCTTCTCAGTACAAGGTCTCCGCTCTATTGACTTACGAACCGACCGACGACGTAGTGACTTTCGTAAGTGCTCAATTAATGTAGCCTGAATTGAATAAATGATTGGAGTTCGGAATTAGAATTTGATCCGAGGGATCAAACATAATTTATGTCCACTTTGACGTTCTAAAATAATTATAACGCTAATAAGTCTTAGTAGTATCCCGGCAGACGTCTCGACCTGTTCAAATATTAATAAATGTTAAGCTTCGATCATATTAACAATAGATATGGTGTCACATAAGAACGCATGATGTTTATTGCCTTAATTTTATTTACGTCATATTCATATGGCATACAATTCTAAAAGCATAATAGCTTGTAGCGCATTATTTATTACGCTTATACTTAATAACGCAGAATCGTTGAAAGACATACCTATTACTACAAACTATAATCGTTGAAATCTATATTATTTTTGTCAAAATTTTATTAAGCATACTTTAAAAAGCATAATTCAATTAAGTCATAGTTTTACAAAGCATAATCGAGGTTATTTTTTATATTAGACAACAGAAATACTTACTAGCTTTTCTACTGTAGGACCTTCCTGCAGATCACATGATAGGTTAGAAATTTAAGACAATCGCTTAGCGCAGCGTAGCGATTGTCTTGAATTTCGAGGTTTTTTTTATTAGACAACAGAAATACTAGCTGCTCTACTCCTGTAGGTCACGTAATTATTAACAAAATTAGCATTTTAAATAAGCCTAATTAATATGCGACAAGGTATAATCTAGGTACCTATATAATTATTTGAACATTGAAATTGCGTTCTTTTGATTCTTCTCGGGGACATGACGAGGACAGACATACGCAAATAAAAAATGCTGAACAAGGATGGAAAAATAATCTGTAATTTTGAATTTGATTTTGATGTCCAGCGTCAGTCAGTATGACGTTGACCAATCAATCAGTCTATGAACAGAGAATTATGGAGTCGCTTTTATTCATAGATATTTCTAACAGAGTCATTTTCATTCAGAGATCATTTTTAGAGCTAAAATAATATGTCAGTGCCCAATTTGTGATTTTGACCTTAGTTGACTGCTAAATTTTGAAACCAAAGCTATTCTCGCCAAGGTAGGTATATTTTCAAAACAAAGTAACTACCCATTACTTGATCCTGAAATAAAGACCATAAAATGTCATAGTGGTTTTTTCCGTATGAATGTGCAACGCTCAAAACGACGACGCATGATAAATAAAACTCGCTCATGACAATCAATGTCATAAATATTCACTACAATTTTTTTTTTTTGTACTTTACACTGAAAAGTTATTCCATCTGCCTTGTTTTTGCTCATTTAGTGGATTGGTTAGCCGTAAGTCCAATACGCAGTTATTTCAAATTGTATTTTAACGCTAATTTTGTCCGACTCGTTTATAGTCCAACACGCATTTCGTCCAACATCTATTTGTCCAACGCGTATTTGGTCCAACATATATTTTGTCCAACAAGCATTTCGTCTAACAGGTTTTTCGTCTAAAAGGCATTTTATGGTTCAACACGCATTTATTTATTTATAGTAATAAATAAATTCGTTTGTTTTGTTATTGTATTACTTGTATTATTAATACTACTAATTTTATCCGTTTCTGTTATTTCCGAGTACCTACTTATTCTTAATTTTCCATAGTTACTTCCTCTTTACGCTATTACACCTTAAATCTCTCTTGGTTGGTCTAAATGAACAGCAAGGCATTTTTAACGCTCTTTCTTACTAAAACAAAACTAAACGTCACTGGTACAAACGAGTTGCCGCTGTATTGACTATTGTCACGGTATTCGGTGCTATTAGGACTTTTAGTCATAGTATGCAGGAGGCGCGCGCAGTATGCTGGTAACGTATCTTCCTTTATTGTTTATATCTTTGGTTTATATCTACAATAAATGCAATATATTTTTTTAAATAAAATAATTTAAGTGATCCACGTCCGAAAAAAGGTTGGCAAACACTGGGTATCTGGGTAGGCCTATCGAATAGGCGAGCGGCCCTCAAAGTTTTTGACGAGTGTTCTTTGGGGAGGTTTTATGTTGATTATGTAGTGTTGATTGGGAAATTTGATTTTATACCAGCAACTTAAAGAGAAAATGAAAAAATAAATAAAATCAAAATAATTTTTTTTTCAATGACACACATAAATACAATTTTTAAAACAAACTAGATGACTAATATGACTTAGTGACACAGAAAAGATTAACTCATACATACATAAATATAATCACGACTATTATCTCTGAAGGGTTAGTCAGAGACTAGGCAATTCGGACCACAAAAACAGTCCTCCGCCTTAGTCCACTTTTCACCATATAGCGACTGCACATGTGCTCAGCATGACAGGTGGTGAGCCCATCGCCGCTCTATGCTGTTAAAGGCAGTCTTTAGTCCTGTTAGTCGCCTTTATAATAATATAAGTTAAGATTGTAATTCAAACTTTTTCATACGGACCCATTTTGATTGTTCATCCGATATTACACTTTGATAATTATCATTACCGAACATAAAATATAAAGAAGTTCGACAAATTGCCTAACTTGGACAGGCGATTGACATCTTCAGTAGAAAAATTAAAAGATTTCAGATACTCGTACAACTTCGAAAATCAAAGGCGAAAAAATTAATTGTTTCAAAGTCAAATTACCTGCCTCCCTTTGATACAAGACTGTTAATTAATTTAATAACAAAGTAATCGGTAAAGTAATTTTCTCGCCAAAGATTTTTGATTGGAACCAAAATTGTGTTGATCGCTGTCAGATTTTACTGCCTAGATTTAAGATGAGCTGTAATTGATTAGATGTGAAAAGTTTCATAAGCAGCTTGTTGGCGCAACCGCTACGTGTAATAGCTTTATTACGTTCGGTTAGGCCACTTTTGCAATGTTGGAACTGGATAGGTTGACCAATTTAAAAATATCTCGAGCTCCTCCGTGCTTCAGCTGGCACGTTAAGCCGTTGGTCCCAGTCACATATCATCAAGACTATTATCCCCGAAGTGTTAGTCAGAGACTAGGCAATGAGGACAGCAAAAGCAGTCCTCTGACATAGTCCACTTTTCACCAAATAGCGACTGCACATGTGCTCAGCGTGACAGGTAGTGTAGCCCATCATCACTCTATGCTGTTGGATGTATATGCAGTCTTTAGTCCGTTAATCGCCTTTTACGACTCCCAAGGGAAGAGAGGGGGTGGGAGTATTCTTTCACCGCTAATGCCCGATTCACACGTATTAAGTAATTTAGTAGTTAACTAAATTTTAACTAAATTTTAAGTGACTTATCTACTAAATTGTGTGTTTACATGCAATTAATCACTTAAAATTAAGTTAAAATTTAGTTAAAATTTAGTTAACTACTAAATTACTTAATACGTGTAAATCGGGCATAAGCGACACGGTTAAACGGACGGAATCTATAATATCTATTACATGTATAAAAATGAATCCCTATTTCCCTTGGTCACGCCATCACGCGTGAACGTCTGGACCGATTTCGCTAAATCTTTTTTTGTTGTGTTTGTTATTGTCAGGAGAATGTTCTTATGAAAAAAAATCAGAAATATTTTTTTTTTTTAAATTCAATATTCATAAAGACAGGAAAACGTCTGTCGGGCCAGCTAGTTTAAAATAAAACAGTAAGGTACCTATCATTAAAATGGACGTCGAACTTGAAACTGTAAGATGAAGATTTGTAGTCCTATAACAACTATACCATTATGGCAACAAGTATCTACAAAGCAAATATCTCGCGAAGCATTCACAAAGAATGCTTGGAATTACAGAGAATCTTCCCGAGGATTACCTAGCTGGCGGCTTACTAAGTAAAACCGCGACCGGTCGTATTAACGAAACTGTTTTTAAAATTGAATTTGTCAATGACTAATTTGGCACAAAATTATTTAATGGGCTTATGAAAGTGATCTGAGATAGGAAATAGTTATTTTATCAATTGTAATTTTTTATTTCCACTGTTTTTACATACTGACCCTAAGTCAGTTTGCACTGGACGAAGATGACACAAACTGTGTTTGCACACTCCGCAGGCTATCATAGATATGATACCATAATTATTTGAAATTAGATTATAATACATAATATGATGCCATTGACACAAGTACTTAGGTACAAATATTTTTTGTACAAAACTTTTACGAAAATATATATATTTTTTTTATTTTTATTCTACAACGGGTAAGCGTTTGGCCTTCATCTCACCTGATGGTAAGTGGCGATAATGCCGAAGGCGGAAGCGCGCTTCACCCGAAATCTTCAACCACTGAGGAATTGGCTATCTTACCTCAAACTATAGAAACACAACAATGCTATAAACATCGTTGTTATGGCGACAGACTTAGATAAGATGGTGGTAGCTAGCAAGGCGGACTTAACAGCCCTACAAACCAAACCGAGCACACAAAGATGTACACCTCGCTGGGAATCGAACCCGGAACCTCTGGGTCTGAAACCGGTGGCTTAGCCACTAGACCACAGAGGCGATTAAAATTAATAAAAAATAAAAATAAATGAAAAATATTTCAAGTAAGTATATTAATTCAGTACCCTTCAATTCGGACACATATATGCAAAACAATGCTCATAGGCGGCAGAATGCGTCGGTATTATAAAATAACACCATTTTCAAACTCATTTATTAGTATGAATAATTGCATCCGAGTCGCGTAGCGGTGAAAATATACTACCACCCCTTCTCTTCCCTTGGGTGTTGTAAAAGGCGATAACGGACTAAAGACTGCACATACATCCAACAGCATAGATCGGCGATGGGCTCAAAACCTGTAACGCTGAGCACAATCAGTCATGTGCAGTCGATAATTGGTGAAAAGTAGACTATGGCAGAGGACTCCCAAAGGGTCAGAGACTAGACAATGAGGGCCGCAGAAGCAGTCCACTGCCATACGAATTGCACCAAATTACAACTGCGCATGTACAACGTTATAGGTGGTGAGTCCATCGTCGCTTTATGCTGTTCGATGTATGTTCAGTCTTTAGCCCGTTAGTCGCCTTTTATTACACCCAAGAGAAAAGAGGGGTTGGTAGTATTCTTTTAGTGAACCGCTAGATTACAAATGGCCTTAAAATTGAACGGTAACTGAAACTAAACCGAGCGCGCGACCAGTTCGCGACGGCTGACTTACTTGGTAAGTCTGAAGATCGTTGCTCGGCAGAATGTCTGAGGTGGATGGGGGGTAGATTGCCGTGACACTCCGACAGTTAGAGAGGTGAACTCTAAGATCTAGGTCACATCTATATCCGGCGTAGAGGACCAATTTTTAGCGGAAAGACTACGTGTGTCTTGTTAAACTTTTCAAATTGAAATGGGCTGTTTTGCTGCAGAAAGCTTTTACAACTGTACTGTTGTGTCGAATGTTTGTTGCAAGAATACTAACATAAAAACCTATTAGGGTTGTACTGAAACAGCGTACTGAACTTTTCACAAGAAAAGACAGTCGTATACGCCAATTTAAAAATCATAGTCTTGAATTGAATAAAGCGTCTTCTCTAGCAGGGCTTTGCAGCTGCAACGTGAGCAGGTTTATTAATATTTTATGTACCTATTTATTATAATCAGAGGTTGGAATTAGGTAGAGTTATTTATATACTATAGGGGTCACCGTCGCTTTACCAGTTTGCAGAAATTTTCGTATGAAGCGCACCGCCCGCCCGGGTGCGTGCCCGTACCAAATAGACGACGCGGTGTGCAAGGGATTTTGACCTTTAGACTGGTAAGCGACGGAGTCCGCGATAGCACTTGTATCGAAATTTTGATATTAATATGGATCTTTCCAGGATTTCTAATGGACAATCCCGTGTGGCCAACAATATTACAAATAAATAATAATAAAAACTTCAGAGATAGATAAGACAAATAAAACAAAGATAATTAACATACAATTTTTATTAGTAGGTAAGTATTTACAAACATCGCGCGTGTGCGCATTGGAATTTTGCAACTTCGAACATCCGATGTCGTTATGTAAATTTGTCAACGTCGCGCGAGCAGTGATTTAAATTGTGTAAAAGTAAATAACTTTTTTATTTAATAAATCACGGTATTTTTCCGCTCTTTAAATTAATCTCGGGATTTGAGGCATATCCACTTATTCTTTCGCCGTCTGAAATCAGTGTAAGTACAGTCACGAGCACCAATATGTATACACTTTGACTCTTATTCCATTGTATTAAGAGTTACAATTGTTTACACATATTTTTGCTCGTGACTGTACATAAATAATTCTACCTAATTCCGACCTCTGTCTAATTATGACTTAGAAATCGCGTACGACACAGCATCACGCGCGCATCGCACCCTGTAGCTAGTCATGCCTAAGTAATTCCCTGTAATTTCAATGGACAGTAATCTTCAAACCGGAACACAGCAATGTAAGAGGCAGAAAATAATGTCTTTTTTTTTTAATTTTTGCATTTATTATATGTGCACAATAGACATCATATTAATTTTATTAAATTTATTTATTATTTATTAGGGCACAATAAAAAATAACTCGTGGATACCGGGCAAAGAAAGGTCACGTGTAAGGCAAAGGTAACCTAACCTAAGTATCCTGTGGTGTCGTAATGTGTCAGTGTTCAATTGAGCGGTCCTGTTCGATTGGTCATGATTAACGGTTTTTTGTAGATATGTTTGATAAATTTTAGTTTCTTTACTTCTCACTTTAAAAAAAAATTAAATCTGTAGCTCTAGATTAAGTTACTCAATAATTTAAAAAAATATGTGCACATGAATAAAAGTTTTCTGTATAGATAAGGATAAAATGTTTACTAGAAAAAAATCATCAGTCTCAGGAAAGCTCGAATACCGCTGGCTTGCAGCGTAAATTATCAACTACTAGATATAATTCAACGAGTCTTCTGGGGTCTCGGTATCTTAGCAGTTAGAGCAGTGGACCGACAATCCAAAGGTCATGGGTTGGAACCGCATTTGAGCTTTCCTGAGACTGGTTGATTTTTTTCTAACAGAAATGAAGTTAGATTCTAGGAAGAATCGTACCATGTACACCTAACAATCCACCAACCAGCATTGGGCCAGCGTGGTGGGTTATGGCCCAATATCCCCACGTGCTATTGTCCACGTGGGAGGCCTGTGCCCAGAAGTGGGAAGTTTATAGGCTGATGATGATGATACAAGAAAATTAATAATATTATTGACTTTTTGTACATAAATAGATAATAATAGCGACTACTATTTCCAAAGGGTTAGTCAGAGAATAGGCAATGAGAACCGTTAAACTAGTCCTCTGCCATAGTCCACTTTTCACATGTGCTCAGCGTGACAGGTGATGAAGCCCATCGTCGCTCTATGCTGTTAGATGTATGTGCAGTCTTTAGTCCATTAGTCGCCTTTTACAACATCCAATGGAATAGAGGGGGTGGCAGTATTCTTCCACCGTTACGCGACACGGTTTTTTATAACAAGTCATTTATTTACCAAGATTATTATAGAAGGTACCCGCAAAACATTCAGAATCGTTTATATTTGACCGCCACAGGACAGACAGTGCCTATTTATACTACAGCTGAATCCGCTTAGGAATTATTTTTAGTTTATAAAAATTGACAATTCTATGTGTAATTACATGTAAACAAAGAATTAATATCCTCCTTATTAAATACATTTTGTATATTTTAACTTTGTAAATACGCTTAATAAATATATACTTACATACATATAATTACAGAGGCTATATAGGCAATAAGGACAGCAAAAGCGCAGTCCTCCACCATAGTCCACTTTTCACCAAATATTGAGTGCGCATGTGCTCAGTAAAATAGATATATTTCTACGTAATTCGAATAATCAATATCCAAATACAAAAAAATGTAAGTGAACGTAATTGAATAAAAATAATGATAAATGCGAATGGTATCATTGACGATATAAGATGTCTTCCTGTAAGTAGAAGGGTATTTTCCGATATCCTGACTCTAGTAAAAGAAAATTGAAGAAAAGGAACGACCCTTCTCGCTGTTGAATAGATACCTTAGGACGTTTCATTTAAAGAATGTTTATTTAAAATGTTACATCTGTATTTGTCCATTTAGTAGTAAGTATTTATTCCTTTAGATAACATTACCTAGGCAGATACGTTTGCTTAGCTGGTAAAACGCAAAAGTGACTGTTTTTTTGGGCTCTGTGTCGTATAGCGACATATTAAAAGGAGCCTGGCGACTAACGGATTAAAGGTTACACATCCAACAGCATAGAGCGGCCATAGACTCACCACCTATCACGCTGAACACACATGTGTGCAGTTTTTTTTTGGTGAAACGTGGACTAGGCATAGGACTGATTTTGAGATCCTCATTGCCTAATCTCTGACAAACCCTTAGATGATAATATGTAAATTGGAGTATTTGTATGACAATGTATTATTTATTGACGCTCCAGTGATCGAGTGGCAAAGCGTTTAGCCTGATTTCGAGGTTATGACCTTTTATTCCCGGGTTGGGCAGTGTCATACATATAATCACAACTATTATCCCCTAAGGGTTAGTCAGAGACTATGCAATGAGAACGGCAAAAGCAGTCCTCTACCATAGTCCACAAATAGCGACTACACATGTGCTCACCGTGACAGGTGGTGAGGACACAATAATGCTATTCACATTTTTGTTATAGCGCCAGACTTTTGATAAGATGATGGTAGCTAGCCAGGCGGACTTAACGAGCCCTACCAATAACCAAACCATATAAAGATGGTCACCCATGTTTTTTTTTAATGTGACACGTCATAGTGACTACATCCTGCATGATGGTAAGCAGCAGATATAGTCCGAAATAAGAGAGCGCTCCCTACCGTGCAACAAGCACGGTAACAAGCTAAAATGAAAAGCTATCCTTTTGTACCAAAGTAAGTTTGCCATCCGTCCCGCCAGTGAATCCCTATCCCCCGAACCATCGATTAAGTAAATAGACTAACCACGGAATTAAGTTAATCCCCGTTTGAATAAAGAGCCCGCCATTCCGAATGTTTCATTCGATTTGTACTCTACGACAATTGGGCCTAATTTGATTCGAATTAACTCGATTTTAAAGTTAAGTTTGCATTGGCTTACTTCTCCGTTTATTTTTGTAAACCAAATTAGTACTTATTCTTTTAGTGAGCCGTGTGGTGTAGCGGCTAAATAACGAATACTACCGGTTTTTTATTTAAAAAGGAGGCAAACGAGCAGGCGTGTCACCTGATGGGAAGTGATCACCGCCGCCCATGGACACCCGCAAAACCAGAGGAGTCGCAGCTGCGTTGCCGACCTTTATGAAGGGAATAGGGTTAAGAAAGGAATGGGAATTTGGAGGGGGGGGGGGGTTGGGAAGGCCTCCGGATCTCTTAATGGCCGGACGAAACAAAACAGCACCAAGTGTCATTATTTCACGCCGGATATTCGTGAGAGGGTGGTATTACCCGGGCGAGCCGGCCCAATGCGTGCTGCAACGCAGCGTGCCGACTGTCGCGCAGCTCTCGACCAGTCAACAGCTCCTGAGGATGCCCCGTGGAGGGGCGAAACACGTGTCGGGTTTCGGTTTGCATGCCTTATTTAGCATCCATCGCTCCTTTTGCATGTGCATACATTGCGGGCGGGAGGGCGGTGCTTGCATGCAGCATCCAAGCTTGATAAATTAGTGAGTTAGCGGGATTAACACTAGATATTTTTATTCCATTTTTGTATATCATGGATTTCCGCAAAGTGACGCCTGATTCTATTAATTAATAGAAAGCCGCCAATTTTTTCGTTTTCACCGTCTAACCCCCCATAAAACACCAAAAGAAGATAGAGGTTCCTCTCTACCACACCACACGGCTAAATAAAAAAATAGGTACTAATTTGGTTTACAAAATAAAACCTCCAACAGCACAGAACGGCGATGGGCTCACCACCTATCGCGCTGAACACATGTGCATTGCTTCTGCGATCCTCATTGCCTATTCTCTGACTAACCCTACGGGGATAATATAATAGTCATGAATCTATGTCTGTATGTAAGTAGTTAACCTTCTGCGCGGTGGCGGTGGTAGAGTTATCTATGTACAAACTCCGAATAGATGGCCACCAATATGCAGGCAAATGTATTTTTATATTAATTTCAGAAAGTCTTGCAAGCTATAGCTATAGCTATTCAAATCGCTTACAAGTTAATAATTATAATTACGATTGCTTTAAAAATTAATCACAAAAAGAGGTTTGTGATACGCTGCAAGCCAACGGTATTACGTCACTGTGAAGTCTACCCTTACAGTCGAAAGAAATACTATTGCAAGTATTTAACAATCGATAAAGACGTAAGTAATTGCTTATAAATATTTTTATCATTGAAAATTTTGCATTCACAATGCTATATCTACAAAAAGGATAAAATGTTTACTAGAAAAAACCCGGCAATCAAAAGGTAATGGGTTCGATTCCCATTCGAGCTATCCTGAGACTGGTTTTTTTTCTAGTAAACATTTTATAATTTATGTATCATTATAGCATTGTGAATGCAAATCAATAATAATAAAAATAATTAACTACTATATAGAAATAATTTTTACAAATAAATTACCAATTGGAAAATGTTGTTGGTGAAGGTTCGATTCTGCTCGTGGAAATTTAGCTCTTTCGAGATAGAAAGTCAGATTCAAATCAATGTGGATACCAATAAATTACATAAATACAATATTACAGAAAATTAATATAAATACAATACATGTGGTGTTACGATTTGAAGGGTACCTACTTGTACCAATCAAATTACCTTGTTTAAAAAAGGCAGGCAAAAGCAACATAAAAACTGAAAGTCGTATAATTCCTACAAAACCGTATTTAAAGTTAAACTCCGCTTTTAAATTTTGTGTCTCTGTCATGTATGAAGAACGTTATGAGAGTAAGTGTAGCAAAGGTTGTGTGTCAGGATCGAAGCAAATGGAAAGGCTTATTCCCGCCCGCTCCAAGATTTCGATCCCAAGCGCTCCATGAGTAAAATTATATTTAACTAGCGGCCACTCGCGGTTTTACCCGCGTGGTTCCCGTTACCGTGAGAATATCGGGTTAAAAAGTATCCTATGTGTTAATCCAGGTTATAAACTATCTTTATGCCGAATTTCATCCAAATCCATTCAGAAAGAGTAACAAACATCCATCCATACTTACAAACTTTCGCGTTTATAATATTAGTAGGATATTATTTTGTAAAATCGTTCCTAAGACCTCCAAAAGCGTATGCAAATATACTTCTTCAAAACCTCTGATCATCTATACATTGATTCCCAGCCGGCCTATCATGCGCAACACGAGAACTCTTCTCGACCCGTTTTCTCGTGTTTTATTCATTTGTCTCTAATGTCTGTCGACACTAAAGACACATGGATGGGCTTAGAACTCTACATAATATGTCAAAAATAGATAGTAGTTGCATTGAATAAAACGACCGTTTCCGAACGGCAACACTGCACTTTCAAATATTGACAGACGGCTGTCAGTGTGACGTACACACTTGGTTGGAACAAATTGTTAGGCTAGCCTCACACAGCCGGAATCGCTTTCTGAATTAAGAATCTGAATTCAGATTCTGAATTCAGAAAGGCCGGAATACCATACAATATCAGTATGCTCCACACACATGCTGATTTTTTCAGAATCTGAATTTCTCAGATCGATCTGGAAGAATGAGCTGACGAGCGTCCGGAATTCCGTGTCTGAATATTTAAGATTCTGAATTCAGAACGCGCGTATTCCCATACATTTTTTATAGAGTGGCACACACATGCTGGAATTCAGATTCTGAATTATTTCAGTGTTGCTATTTTTAGTAGGATCCTGCTTTTTTAGCATTTTTAAAAGTAAATTTTAGATATTTAGTTTGAATGTTATCTTATTGATACCTTGCTTTAATAGTGTTTAATTGGATGTACCAATTCTTAAAAATTATAAAGGTAAAAATAGCAGTTTTGGTGCATTTTTATAAACAACGCTTAGCAGTTTTAGCAGGATTTACCATAAATTTTTATTTTTATATTTTATTTTTATAAAATTTGATAGCAATATAAGCTTCTATTGAAACTCGTTAATATGGTTAAAATAGATAATGGATAAATATACATAAACATAGAAAAACACCCAGACCCGAAATCAATTAAGAAAAACAGTTTTCTCTAAATGGACTTGCCGACCGGGAATTGAACCCGGGACCTCAGAGATGGCGTGACGCCAGACCCGGTGCGCTAACCACTTGACCACGGAGGACGTCAATTGCTAAGAACAGCAAAAAATATAGAAACCCTGTTTGAAACAGCAAGCGGTTAACGTCTCGGAGACGTTTGCTTATGCAGGGAGTCACAAGACTACTGATCAATCTGAATTTTTAAGAATGTGTGAGTCAAGGTGCCGGAATTCAGAATCATAAATTCAGTTTCTGAATTCAGCAAGCCATTCCGGCTGTGTGAGGCCAGCCTTAGGTTAGGACATTTTTGCGAGGTCGTGTAAAAGTCTTGTTTTTGGAATTTTGATGTGTAGGGCACACAATAAGTAAAGTCGGCGAGTAGTGTAATATTGGGCATTCTAGATCACTTTTCACTCCATTGATCTCACTGACGTTCGATCAATGTCGTTAAAAGTGATCTAGAATGTCCCAATATTACTTTTGAAAATTCCCAATATTCCTCCATTGATCTCACTGACGTTCGATCAATGTCGTTAAAAAGTGATCTAGAATGTCCCAATATTACTTTTGAAAATCACTGCCATTCGCTCGTATATATGTTTAAGCGCTATGCTTCAAAGTCATTTTATTGAAACTCCCGAAACACTGTGGTCAATAAGAAAACAGCTGCTATGAGATTTGTTAAACAAAAACAGTCATTAAAATTAAAATGCATTTGCCCACCATCATCAAATGAGTTAAAACGTCATGGCAACTTATTGCCGAACAGTATCCGTTGTATTGTTTGCGGCCCTTCGAATTGTGGAAAGACAAACTTAGTAATTAGTTTATTACTACATACAGATGGTCCACGGTTCCGCAACCTTTATGTTTATTCAAAATCTTTGTATCAACCTAAATACATATTTTTAGAAAAAGTATTAAATATGGTTGCAGGTACATCGTATCATAAATATAATGACAACACCGAAGTTTTGAGTCCACATGATGCTTTGTCTGACTCGATTATTATATTTGATGATGTTGCTTGTGAAAACCAAAACCACATCCGAGATTATTTTGCTATGGGACGTCATAAAAATATCGATTGTTTTTATATTAATCAAACTTATACAAAAGTACCAAAACAACTTATTAGGGACAATTCTAACCTAATTATATTATTTAAGCAGGACGATGTAAATTTGAAACACGTATATGATGAACACGTAGGGTCGGACATGACTTGGTCACAATTTCGAGAAATGTGCTCAACTGTTTGGAAGAAACCATTCAATTATCTTGTAATAAATAAGGATTGTGAACGAAACAAAGGATGTTATAGGAAGACATTTGATACGTTTATAGAATTAGATTAATGTACAAAAGCAGTTGTAATTATGCCATAAAATCACTTTCATTTGTGACTTAAAGCTGAAAGGAAACCTATTTATTGAAATGGAAAGAGATTTAAAAGAACAAATTGTAAAATCAGCATCAGCTGTTAAAAGGAAGGTAGACTTAATAAAGGATGCTAAAAATTCTAACAATGTTACCCTGGAAACAATATTTAAACCTATTGTTGACCCTCTTAACATTTTAGCGAATAGAAATGATGAAAAGAACTTACAGGAAGTAAAGCTTTATGATCCCATATCAAAAAAAAACAGGAAAAATGAAAGCGAGAAGTCGTATTCTTCTTGTGAAGAATATATTGATTCTAATAGTGTAGATGAAGAGGAATATCAAGACACACCACAAAAATCAGACAAAATCCTAACTACGTCACCTTTTAAGAACCATGATGTAAGTAAAGGTTCTTTTAAGTCCCTCCAATCATCACCAAACATTATAAATCAAGATGAGTCTTCCTCATGGTCTACGTCATCTGAAGTATTTAATGCCATACCTTTTGGAATTAGAAATGAGCGAGGGAAACTTGAGCTTGGAAACACTCGCGTTCATGATGACGGTAGAATTCTTAAAGTTGGAAACATTACTTTTGAAAAGACTCTTGGCTTAAAAGAACTATTATATAAAAAGGTACCAAATCTAGATGTTATTACAGATGACGACCTTGAAAACTACAAGCTACTACTTATCAATACTAATGCACACAGACGTAACTTTGATCCTGCCAAACCAATAAACAGCAATAAAGGGTTTAAATACATGAGTATTATAAAACCATTATTTAAATTCTCTAAACAACCTACTAGTACTGAGAGTCCTCCACAGGGAAAAGGTATCAATCTTTTTAAAAAAGTTAAAACAAATACAGATTTAGTTTATTGGGATGATCCAAATGAATTAATAGAACGATTGAAATTACTGCTTGCGTCAAAAGCTGCTGGTAACACGGGTTTGGATAATGAAATCGTTGCAATAATTGAAGAACTGCGCGAAGCGGGCATCATAAATATGGAATATAAACAAATAGCACGGGGAAAATTAAGCAGTATACTCGCAGTAAGCAAAGCTTCGAGATTATAATGAATATAGATAAATTCGGTCATCACATTCATAAACGTTTGAGGTTATCTGAATACATCGATACCATAAACGATACGTTAAAAAAGTGCGAAACGGGCGAATACGACTTAAAATCATCAAAACTTAAAGGTTTATCATCTCCAGACAAGGACGATGAAGCTGTAAATAAGGCATATTTGGATAAAACTGTACAAGATCTAAGGAATGAAATAAATAAAGTTAATAGTCGTGTAAAAATTTACATCCAGAACTTAGAATCAGCTACTTCCAATCGCTTGTCTACTATGTTTTACTCAAAAACAGAAATAGACCGTATGATTCAAGCAAAGTCAAACAAAAATGAGTAAAAGAGATATAGTAGAAGAAATTCACAGAGCGGCGAGAAGAAATTTTCCTCGCCGATGTACAATTATAAAAGGAGTAGATGATTCATGGCAAGCTGACCTTATGGATTTTCAAAAGTATTCACAATTTAATAAAGGATATAAATATGTTTTAGTAGTTATTGACACTTTATCGAAATACGTTTGGACAAATCCTTTGAAGAGTAAAGATAAAATTAATGTCACCAACGCAATGGAAAATATATTATTGAATTCGTCTCGGAAACCAAAAAATTTGCAAACAGATTTAGGTAAAGAGTTTTATAATGAAAACTTTAAAGAGTTGATGAAAAAATATGACATTAACCATTATTCCACTTATTCTGTGAAAAAAGCAGCAATTGTTGAAAGAGTAATTAGAACGCTAAAAGGTCACCTTTATAAGCTATTTAGCTTATGCGGTCAATACCAGTGGATAAATAAAAATTTGAAAAACGTGGTACAAAGCTATAATAACACTGTTCATCGTATAACAAAATTTAAACCTATTGATGTTGACAAAAGAAATCAGACAACTGTAAAGTACAACATCATCAAATCACAAAATAATAACATAACGAAAAAAAATAAGTACCGTGTTGGTGATCATGTTCGGATTAGTAAATACAAAGGTGAATTCTACAAAGGTTATACTCCCAACTGGTCAACAGAAATCTTCAACGTTGTGAAAGTTAACCATACAAATCCTGTCACATACCACTTAGAAGACAAACATAAGCAAATCATTTTAGGATCTTTTTACGGATACGAACTGCAAAGAACCCAATTTCCCGATATATATCTTATTGAAAAAGTTTTAAAGAAAAAAGGAAACAAACTCTTTGTCAAATGGTTGGGTCTCAGTGATGGTGAAAACAGTTGGGTTGACAGAAAATTATTAATGACTTAATATAAATATCGCCTGATTATGTTGTACAGTCACTTTACGAACATCAATGAAGGAAGGAAGCGGCATTGTCAACAATTTAATAGATAACATTCCGTTCGAGTTACACTTACCTGGATATCAGTTTTGTGGTCCAGGAACAAAACTTAAAAAACGCTTACTAAGAGGTGAACGAGGAATAAATAAATTGGATGAAGCTTGCTTGTATCACGATATTGCTTACAATAATAAAGATTGGAACGTTAGACAAAACGCCGATTTAGAACTTTTAAATATGGCAAAGAAAAGATTGAAATCGAAAGATGCTGGGAAAGGAGAAAAGATTGCATCATGGATAGTAAAAAATGCAATGAAAGCAAAACTTAAAGCCGGAGCAGGAGTGCGGTCATTCATGAAAGGTGTTAAAAAAATTCAAAAGCAAATGAAAAAAATAAAATGTAATGATAACCGCACGGCTATAAAATATGCGCATGCAGCTGCAAAAAAAGTGTTTTCTAATATAAAAGGAATACGCTTCCCACGCTGCATTCCTGTTCCGAAAACTGGTGGGTTGTTACCCCTCATACCAATCTTTGCTGGTTTATCAGCTCTTGGTTCACTCGCTGGGGGTGCTGCAGGTATAACAAAGGCTGTTAACGATTACAAGGTCGCTCAAAAAAATCTTCAAGAATCAGAACGACATAACAAGATGATGGAAGCTGTTGCACTTGGAAAAGGGTTGTATTTGAAGTCTCACAAAAAAGGAGCGGGCTTGTACTTGCAACCTCCAAAAAACTAATTAAACGGTTACCCAAACGAGCACTTACTAATTTAGATATATTAAAGCACTCAGTTGATATTCCATATTTTCGTGGCGTTTTTATGAGAGATACGTTACCCTCAAAACCAAGAAAAATTGAGTGTGCTATTCTTAATTTAGATAGTTCTTCAAATCCTGGAACTCATTGGGTAGCCTATGTAAAAGAAAATAATTACTGTGAATATTTTAACAGTTTTGGTAACTTAAAACCTCCATTAGAATTAATAAAATATTTGAAAGATAGGCACATAAATTATAATTACAAACAGTATCAATCTTTCGGTACTGTAAACTGTGGTCATCTTTGTTTATTATTTTTAAGAAAGTATTGGAAAAATCATTTATATAGGTTACAATTAAAATAACTTGACAGTATAAAAATGTCTTTCACTGTATCCATAACTGGGCAAGGAGCCTCATTAATAACTAACTATTCACCAACTTTAGAATTACGTGGGCAATATGAGTGCGGACTTATATACTTTTCTACTTTTAATTCTATTCCTAATATAGACGAAAGGAACAATAAGTTTTATTACGGTATCAATGAGTTCATCGAAATTCCTGAAGGATCATATGAACTTCAAGATATTTGCGAATTTTTAAAAAGCAACATTAAGAACACTGCATTAAAATTGACTTGTAATAATAATACTCTCAAAACCAAAATATTTTGTTCAGAAGATGTTCATTTCGAGAAAAATAATTCCATTGGTAGAATTTTAGGTTTTGCTAACGACACAATTAAGGCAAATATAAGTTGTGAGTCTCAGTACCCAGTCAGTATTTTAGCAACAACCATCGTACGCATCGAATGTGACGTAGTTAGCGGATCATTCGTGAATGGGAAAGCAAGCCATATTATTTATGAGTTTGTGCCTAATGTACCACCCGGTTATAGAATTATTGAAATTCCTAAAAACTTAATCTATTTTCCAGTCAATCAAAGTTCAATTAGTGCAATTAATATTAGGTTGTTAGACGCTGATAATAGACAGATTAATTTACGTGGAGAAGACGTACAACTTTATTTACATTTTAGAAAAAAATGATTAATTTTAATAAAAACCCTACCTCATCAGGTGTTCAAGTCAGTTCCAAAAGAGCAATAAGTAAAAGAACACCGTTTGACTTAAAAAAGAAGGTTACTAAAAATAATAAAGAATTTCTAAAGCTAGTAGGCTTGTTAAAATGAACATATTAAATATATCTCAGCCAACGTCATACGATAACAGTATCGAGAGTTTTGAATATCATTCGTATAAGCCGTATGTAACAAGTTTCAACAATAATGATGAAATAAGAATACCAATCAATCAGCAAGATTTGTATGTGTTGCCGTCACGCAGCACTTTGTATATTGAAGGTAAAGCTGATGTATATAACAGTACCACTAAAGAAAAGGTAACAAGTGTGCATTTTGTAAACAATCCTGCGTTATTTCTATTCCAAGATATTCGATATGAGTTAAATGGAATAGAAATAGATAAAATAAAAAATGCAGGTATCACAACGACAATGAAGTCTTATTTGTCTTTGAATGAAAATGAATCCAAAAGTGCAAAAGTTTGGGGTTGGTCTCCTGCAGGAATAACCAATGTTACAAACGGAGTTTTCTCTGTCTCCATACCATTAAATAAAATATTAGGATTTGCAGAAGATTATGAAAAAGTTTTAATTAACTGTAAACATGAGTTAGTACTGTTGAGGAGCAACACAAATGTCAATGCAATAAAATTGAGTAAAGAGCAAATAGTGGAAAATATAACAATAAATAAAATCGTTTGGCGTGTTCCACATATTAAAGTGTCAGATCGAGAGAGAATTAATTTATTAAAGCATTTAGAAAAAGATCGAGCCATTACACTAGCGTTTCGTAACTGGGACTTGTATGAATATCCGTTACTACCCAAGACACGTAAGCATACTTGGGCTATTAAAACTTCATCGCAAACAGAGAAACCTCGATTTGTTATTATTGCCTTACAAACAAACCGAAAACATAATGCTCAAATGTCAATGGCTGAGTTCGACCATTGCAATGTTCGTGACGTAAGAGTGTTTTTAAATTCATCATATTACCCCTACGAAGGACTTAACATAAATTTCTCTGACAACAAGTTTTTATTAATATACGAACAGTATGCAAGGTTTCAGCAGTATTATCACGGACGTCGATCAGAACCGTTGTCGAGTTTAAAAGAGTTTAAAGATATTGCTCCTTTATTCGTTGTTGACTGTTCTCGCCAACAAGAAATGCTGAAGGGATCAATCGACGTAAGAGTAGAAATCGAAACAGATCAAGAGATACCTGATCAGACCGCTGCATACTGCCTTATACTGAACGATTGCATATTTGAATATAAACCACTGAGTAACATTGTGAAAAAGCTATCATGAATAACGATACTATTATAGTGGATGTGCAAGGATTTAAGGATTTGAAAAATAATTTTATTGTAAAAGAGTTATCAATAGCAACTAAAAACCATACGCAGACGTTCTTAATTAAGCCACCATATGCTTTTAAAAACCTAACAGATGAAGAAAAGAAGCAAATCCGGTGGTTAGAAAGGAATCGCGGGCTCAAATGGAGTCAGGGATTCATTGATTACCGTGAATTTAGACGAATAATAGTTCCGTATTTAAGCAGTAAGAAGGTATTAGTAAAGGGATTGGAAAAAGGAATATGGGTTCGCGAGCTATGTCAAGATTGTGAAATAATGGAGTTGGAAGAAATAGGTTGTCCTAACTTTTTAAAATTATATAGTGATTACCATGTAGATGTAAATAAATTTAATTGTGAGTACCATAAAAAAATGTGTGCTTTAAAAAATGTTCTGTGTCTAAAAAAGTGGTACACTTTAAATGTTAATTGAGTTATTAATGTAATAAAGTATTTTCCTCAATAAATCAAATGTGTATAAATATCTTTTTGTTTAATTACTAAAAGTAAAAAGGGTGAATGAAACGATCTTAGTATTCAATTCAATAATATTTATTTTAGAATTTCTTAAAAACTATAACTATATCCACAAACTTTTTTTGATATATTGCTAATGATAGCCTCTGTTTGATCCATTATGGGGTCAATATGCTCTGTTACCACATACTGCGCAGATAATAATGGATCAGTATGATTTGTTTCGAAGTCCACCACTTCAATCTTAATTAATCGACGACCTTGAATCGGCGTACTTTTCATCACGTAAGAATGAGAATGCTTCAGATAACTTCTTCTTTTTCGAAGTCTCTTCTTGGTGATATTATTCACCACCTTGTTATACAGCGGGGAATCGCCTCGCCGTTCATCTGCTCTCCAATTCGGATACTCCTCTGTAAATCCCTCGAGCATATCTTGAGCGTTCTGTTCAAAAGTGGGAGATGACGGTTGTACGAACTCCTTGTTGATGCTGAGCGACACCAGGTTCTCTTGAGTATTCTAAAACATAAAATAAAATAGTTTATTACATACATAAAACCACGACTATTATCCCCGAAGGGTTAGTCAGCGACTACGCAAGGAGGACAGCAAAAGCAGTCCTTTACCATAACCCACTTTTCACCAAATAACGACACAATTACAACACAAATAAAATTAATTTATAATCATACAAAATTATTTAAACTTACCATGTTGATATTATCTAGCTGGACTACTGACGCCTTCACTTTAATAATTGAAATTGAAACTAATTTGAAACCCATTTATATTAATGTACATGATGACACAGCAAGACAATATAGGTAGTAAAACATGTAATTAATGGACATTTCAGCAAAATAAAAAGAAAGAATTGATATTATTAAAGAATGATTAACTTGCCAATAACGTGACCTGATTTGTATTAATTAGGTTTCATATTACCTTATAATCAGAAGAGTACAACCTACTCTGAATTTGACTTGTTCAAACTTGTTTGCGTTAGAATTTTCTTACTTATTTACCGTCAATGTTTTATTATACAAAGATATATAATAAATTAAATAAAAATGCAAGTTAGTCGGTTACTTTTATATTTTATTAGGTATATTAATACAGCTGGGTAGAGTAAATTTTACATTACATTTCATAATCTAAGTTAGATTTCCTATTCAAACAATAAATGAATCTGAGCAAAAGCAACAACTTACATATTTTTTAACAATTTTTATAAATCAAAATATTCATTATATGTACCTACTTAAGTATATTGAAAAACTGGTTACAATAGTTTATAAAAAGTTAATATTATTTTAAATTCAACCAATGAATCTTAGTAATGGTAATAAATAATAATACATTTTTTTATTTCTCAAGCCTTAAGTATAATATAACTCTAATATAATATATCTAAATCATAGTCATATATCTAAATAATAGAATTTAAAAACACAGTGAAAAAAATAATTGCTAAAATATATAATCCCAGTGGCCCCAAGACATAGTAGATATTTTATTTTTTAATATTACGCGTTTGTCATCATTACCTGACAAAGCTATCTTGTTCTGTTCTTGGGTAAATATTTCATGCTTTAAGGATTTAAAAATTATGTTTTTCTTTCTTAAAAAAGTATTTTTGTTTAATACGTTATTGTAATCTTCGAAATGTACGTTTTTCAAAACCTGTTTCTGTATACCTTTAGCCCTTTTTAACTCCTCTTGTACTGTTTTTATACAGTATAATTTTGATCGTAAACCAACAAATTCAGAAATTAAATTTCCACCTAGTTCATCTTTGAAAAGACCTGGTACTTTTTTGTTAAGACCAGGTATACCGTAACAGTTATTTAATGGATAATTACTAGTATCAAAATATCTAAGGAAATTCAACTTTAAATCTGTATAAAAATCTTTGCTTTCTATTGAATAAAGAAAACTGTCAGTATCCGTATAACAAAGCTTTAATTTTTCCCGATAAAAAGGTTTCATAATAGAGTAATGAAAATCAAACATATGACTTTTGGATATTTCTAATACAGAAAAGCCAATATATATGGGTTTGTCTAAAGTAATTGTCTCGGGTTTCATTTGAACAGCTATAAAATTTTCTGTAAAAATAGTAGCACTATGGAAATTTGGTCGAGCTATTAGTTGCTCAGCACCGAAACTTTTCTTTGTTATATTCTTTTCATCATTCCACTTATTAACCAACTTCACGCTGACCCTTTTCTCGGTGTCTTCTAGTGTTTTACCAAATATACTATTATTTAAAAGTTTGAAGAAATCTTGTTCAAATATAGATTTGGCCTTTTTTCGTAACTCAGTGTTCATATCAATGTACTGTTTTAAGTATGGACTCTGATTGAATTGAATTACTCTATGTATTTTTTTTAGCAATAAACCATGTTTTAGACATGTTTTCAGATGGGAAAAATGAATGACATACAAAAACTTATCGTATAAGTTTGGTATCAATTTCGAAGTTTTAGATCCTGGAGGAGCAAATTTTTGAGCACAGAATGGAAAATCGTTATGATAATTATGCAAATGGAAAGGGTATTCTAAGTCTACTTCGAGTATATAGCCAATGTCCCCGTCAATGGGTATATTATGAAAATCAATTTTTGAAATTTCTAGTTCACTTAATAACTTAAAATTTGAATGAGGTAAATAAGCGCACATAGCATAACCATAAAGATTATTACAATCAATATAAACAAGGAAGTTATCACTTTTTGCGGGGTCATAAGTTTGTAAGTACTTGTTATTGGCTTTCGAATATCTTGTAGAACATAAACATATACCACCGCGTATGCCTTTTTGTATCATTCTTATTATTTCCAAATCATTTATTAATTCTAATTTAACATCTGTTTTTAATAGCATAGCGTCAAAACTTAGGCTAGGTGCTGTTAAGTAAAAAGAAGGATCCAGTTTATAATTCGTCTTACACGTTTTTCGAAAACTTTCGAAGACGTCCGCTAGTAAGAGTACATCTGACTTAAGATATAAATCAGTGTATTCTCCAAGGCTCCGTAATTCAAAGGTTTGCCATACTCTTTTTGCGTGTTCATAATCTACTATTGATACGTTGCAATTGTGCAATTTACTAAAAAAGCATTTATAAGGAGGTATTTCTTCTTCATCATAAGAACTCCAAGTAGTGACGTATTCGTAAGGATAAACCCCTTTACGTCTAAGTAAATTAAAATGTTCCTGAGAAGGAAAAAAAAAAGATAGATGTTTAAAATCATTTGTATTTAAATTTGCAACTAGCTTCTCTAGGCTTGTGCCTACAAATTTAAAAGAATCGACAAAACGAACAGGTATGATAGCTTCGTTACTAATTCGAAAAAATTTGGTAAACGATATGTAATTTTCTTTATTTTTTGCAATCACTTGTATCCTACCTGATAATTCTCCTAACTGTCGTATGAAAAGATGACTGTCGTAACCAGCTAAATTATGAAAAAATATGGGAACGAACTTAGGCAAACAATATTTTATATTACAATAAGAATGAGCTGCACCACGATATCGTCCAGTAAGATGACAGTGATCTTTTACTTTGTCGTCAAATAATATTTTGTTACAAAGATAACAGTTTTTAGCTTGAGCAAAATTGGTTCTATCTTTATCTGTTAAGAACATAGGGATCGATGAATGCAAAATATTATAAATTACAGTTATATCAGATAGAAGGTTATCAAAAAATTTATTCACACAGTCAGGTCCTCGATAAGACACATATTTATTAAGGGAGCTGTCGTAGGAGCATACAACGTAGTAAGCAAATGCAGCTGGTACATGCTTTTGCGTAATCGTTGTGCAACTTGTTTCAGAATTTGGTTCAACTGGCTCTAACAAAGATTCAAAGTCTGCGTATAAAACGAAAGGCATGTCTTGCATGCGTTCATAATGTTCAAATTGTATTCGAGTTCCTTGATTAGGTAAAATTGTTGCTACACCACTGCAAACGTGGGCTTCGAGTTTAAGATTGTTATCAAAAAATATCATACAATCCTCACATAAAAATATTTTGGAATGATGTTTAGTTAACTGCTTGCGAAGTAATTTAGCTAAATCTTTAATTAGACAGTAATGCGTACGTTTTCCATTTTCGAGAAAAAGCATGTTGACGTGATGTCTTTTACGTAATTCGCATTTGTACAGAGGTCCAACAACCTTACTGCTATTTTTAAGGCCATAAACATTAATACTTATGTTGGGATTATTCTTTTCAAAAATTCTTATATCTGTGAACCCTACTGGAAATGTCATATTTTTAACTTTAAGTACACTTTCAAAATGCGGATATGCGGTGGTTCGATTTGCGTTATTTTTTGCAGGAAAAAGTGATGCCATGACACACCATAAAAAGCAGTAATCATCCGAATTTTTAATGTTGATACATGCACGTTTGTTTTTTATAGCGTTAGGTAAATCTAAGTAACCTGAGGCTCTCAACGGGTTATATTTGTTTATATTTACTTCTAGATACAAGCTTCGTAAGTAAGCCCAACCACTATCTCTTTCCTCAAATTCTTCAACTTTTTTACAAATTTTATGGCTAATGTTTGTATACATAGCATCAAAATTATAACTTTTATGTAAGATAATGTTTTCAGTAGCAAAAGATTTCGTTGAAATCGAGTCATCCTTATGCAGAAAAAATTCAGAAAACAATTCGAAATTTACTTTAAGGTTTGTATAAGCCTCAATTCGGGCTGAGAGTAAAAGTTTCACGCGGAGGCGCAATTGCGATAAAAAATCTGCAGGAGCAAACACATGCATACGTTCTTCAGCGTCCTCGCATTGAACACGGTACGACGCTATGCGACCGCGAAGAGCGCTATGCACTTGTTCGATACCCTCGCTCTCAATTACAGAACTATTATTTTTGTGTAAAATACTTTTTAAATGAGCAGAGAAAGCATTATTTTTAACGGATAAGTTGCAAGTTGAACAGAATATAGTCTTAACCATTATGATTTTGTTTTCACTGTGTTAAAAAATTACAAGAGGTTAAAGTAGTTTTTAAGTAAAATGTATAAAACCTAACACACATATAATATATAAGTAAAACTAGTTAAGTCAAAATTTACCGAAGAGAGTGTAACTAGTTAATATGTAGTACCTAGCTGACTGTGACTATTTTTTCTTTTTATCACTAAAGAATACCCCCTCTTCAGTAAATTTTGATTTGGCTAATTTTATGAATTTTTTTATAGTCAACAATTCAGGAGACTCAGCTTCGCCTTGTAGTCGAACCCAAATTATTGCCTTTTCACACCTTTCAAGACCGGTGAGGCTACGCACCTCCTCAGCGTCGTAGAGACGCAGCTCCGCCACCAGTTCACCGTCGAGCTTCGCAGTCCGACGCGTTACCCCGCCTGGTACTCGTCGCGTTAGTACACTGTCGAAGGTCTGGTCTGTCTTGCGTGGAGGCGGCGAAACTTCGTTATCTGACTCTGAATCATTTAACCAGTCTAAAGCGGAGCTAGACCCTTCTTGTTTTTTCACAATCGTTGTTGAAGTCTTAGGCACCGACGACGAGTACAGGCATTTCTTCTTAGAGCTAGAAAGATAAGAAATGTAATTAAAAACTAATTATTAATATTGACGATATACGAAATAACATAAAATATATTAACAGGTTTTAAAAGTAATCAACGCAAATTACCTTATGCTTTCGTTGTCCGAGTCAAATGAATTGGCTAACACACAGCTTTTCTTGGCAGAGCGTTTAACTTGCTTGCTTTCAGACCTAAAATAACAATAAATATTAGTGACATTAACATTTAACATATGACAGTAAATACTAGTACGATTAAATAATAACATTTGCTGGTCTAGGTCACTGCTCCTCTACAGACCTTCTTTAATAACTTCTTTACACATAGAGAGAGATCCGTGCTTCGGAAGGCATGTTAAGCCGTTGGTCCCGGATGTTGTCGTAAGATGACAGTCGTTAAAACCCACCGACCCGCATTGGACCAGCGTGGTGGGTTATGGCTTAATATCCCCGTGCTATTATTCACGTGGGAGGTCTCTGCCCAGCAGTGGGACGTTTATAGGCTGATGATGATGATGATGATGACATAGAGAGAACGGACCATAGCCCACCACGCACACCCACTGCGGTTTGGCGGTGCTAACGGTTGCAGATGCAGAAGGGATCAACCGTTGACATACCTTACAAAACATATACGAAGTCGAGCAAACACAACATTGCTAATAGAAAAATAAAAATATTTAAAACTTACGAACATTGTTTCGGTGTATATCTTCTGGATGATTCTCGTAGCGATTTCAGAGTACCGAAGCACTAAATATTAAAAACTTAGGCGTAGCTTAGGCGTACTAGTGGTCGATCTGACTTAGGAAGCACTGATACGACAACTACCATTTTTCGGGTATTTATTGGAGAAAAGTGTTTAACAGCAATTTTACTAAGCAGGAGTGATCAACTTTTTTTTTTTTTTTTGCTTGTATACAATTAAACTATTAGTGCTAGTTTTTACTTTCAAGAATAACACCGTATGTAAAAACTGTTAATTCCAAATTTTTTTTTTATTATTATTGCTTTTATTACAAACCAAATAGGTACATATTGGGCTTATTATAAACACATACATTATCTAAGTAAAGCAAGCTTAATCGGTAGCGTAACCTTCTGTACTACAAACCGTTACCTATACGATGTACACATAAATGCTTGCATTCATCAAACCATTAGCCTGAGCCTTTTTCGCGTTATAGTCAAGTACCTACCTAACCACTACATTAGCTGTTATATTTTAACGAGTGTACGTTTAAGCAAAAGTAATTAAATAAGTATTACAATGTTATAAATAAATATGTGTTATTAGTAGCAAGAAAGGAAGTAATTACAAAATTGAAGCAATGTTTGTAACCTCTGTTTTTTTTTAAATTTTAAGCAAAATATTTAGTTTATCGATTAGTGCGAAAACTTGCAGCGAAAGTATTTTACATTTCCTGTGTAATTGCTAACCTTTCGATAAAGCGCTGACGACGATTGTCCGGATGTGCAACATTAGGACTGTTTTCACTAAGCATGAAATTTACTATTACATTTCATCTCATGATCGTCTTAACGAGAGTTTCATAACCACCACAATCACAGATCGAGTTCACCACTAGGTACCTCATCGAGTTCCTCACACTCTAACCCTGTCATTAATAAACGTTGATTAAAGTTACACTTAGGATTAAATTGACGCTGTCTCTATCTGTCTTCTTTAACAAAAACGAGACAGCGTCACTTTAAACCGAGGTGTAACATTTGGCCATTTTTATTAATGAGACGGTAAAAGTTAAACATTTTGATGTACGTACTAAATTAAACAAATGTCTCGGTATGTTACAAGTTAGCCGCTCGGATATCGAGAGACGCGGGTTCGATTACCGTGAGGCAGTCTATTTTTATAACTTCGGTGTTTATGTACTCATATTATTCCCACAATAATTAAATCTAACCATATTTAGTGGGTACGTATTCAAATCGACATTTGCTTTATAAGTTAAACCATAATTTGAAAGGTACTGTTATGAAAATCCTATCTGATCACTTGTTGCTAAACGTGACTTCAGCATGACGTAATTAATTGTTACTTGTTGCTCTGTCTATCCCACTTGTGGGAATACGCCGTGATGTTTGTGTTTGTATGTATTATGAAAATGTATGTTTAATGCGTTTGTCAATTAAAACAGTATAGACTTAGCTTTATCTTTCTAATTGTGTTTATGTTAGAGGTTATTCCCATTCTCCCACAACAAAATGGCCCAAAGTCCTCCCCAGAAAAAATACAAATATATTAATTTTCATGCTCCTCCGTGATAAAAAATGGTCATCATCATCATCATCATCCAAAAGACGTTCACTGCTGGACAAAGACCTCCCCCAAGGATCCCCACCACGTCCGGTCCTGCGCCGCACGCATCCAGCTGCTACCTGCAATCTTCACCAGATCGTCGGACCACCTTGTTGGAGGCCTGCCCACACTGCGTCTTCCGGTGCGCGGTTGCCACTCCGATCTGCCCCAACGGCCGTCGGTTCTTCGAGCGATATGCCCTGCCCACTGCCACTTATGTTTAGCAATTCTTCGGGCTATATCGGCTGCCTTAGTTCGTCTACGGATCCCCTCATTTCTGATTCGATAATATCTTTTATAATATTTGGTCTTTGGAGGAGTATAGGAATTGATGTATGGATTTCTTATATTTTCCAAACAAATTTTTGATGGCGCTTGGGAATAACCCGTATTAAAATTGTTTTCGTTAGCATTGAAACGGGAAGTTTCAAAGTCGAACTCGTAGTTAATGTATGTGTGTGTGTTGTGTGTGTGTGTGTGTAGTGATTGCATACGTTGTTGTTTGCGGGATTGATATAAATAAGGTAACTAACAATTCCCTGCACAGTTGTCTGCATTGACTTAGATCAAAAAATACAAGTGTTTTTTTTATGAGAACCTTGAAAATGTGTTGAGTAGATCAGAGTCGACAATGACAATTGGCAACTGATTCTAATCAAAATACACAAGTGTTTTCCTTGGATCGAGGTTGAGGTGTTTCGGCATAAAACCTTTTCTTCCAATTGTTGAAAACCTTGAAAATGTGTAGAGTAGATCGGAGTCACCGTATACTGAAATGAAGTTTGGTTTAAAAACACAAGTGTTTTCCTATGGGTCGAGGTTCAACTTTAGCAAATGTTATTCATAGTTCAACTTATTCGGGGATCCAGTCCTGGGAGACCAGGAAGCCCCATCCAGCTTAAGTTGTGCTGTAATTCCATATTGTTAAAAACCTTCGCATTCATTAGACGAAATCCTTGAAAATGTGTTAAGTAGATCGAAGTCGTTGTATACAGAAATTAAACTATTACATACTGGATTCTGATCAAAATACACAAGTGTTTTCCTATGGGTCGAGGTACTACTTTGATAAATGTTATTCATAGCACTAACTTATTCGGGGATCCAGTCCTGGGAGACCAGGAAGCCCCATCCAGTTTAAGTTGTGCTGTTATTCCATATTGTCAAAAACCTTCGCATTCAGTAGACGAAATCCTTGAAAATGTGTTTAGTAGATCGAAGTCGTTGTATACAGAAATTGAAATATGAATTCGATTAAAATACACAAGTGTTTTCTTATGGGTCAGGAATAAAATTTGACAAATGCAACTATATGATACACCTTGGAGCGTGGTGGCAAATAAAAACCGTATATGACGGATACTTAAGTTTAATAATGTGATCTCAATGATGAATCGAAACTATATTACAAAATGGCATTATAAACAATATAGAATAAATTGACCAAGCGCCTTCGGAAAGACTGAGGAGCGTAGCTGTTAATGGTATATTGCTATTTTAATCGTGTAGGCGCTTACGTCTAAACAACACTTATTCCGTACTGAGAGTTCACTAAGTCACATTCATTTATAGTTGTGCTGTAATTCCATATTGTCAAAAGCTCCTGCATCCTATGAACGAAAGACCTTGAAAATGTGTAAAGTAGATCGCAGTCGTTGTATGGGATTCTAGATCACGAGAAGTCGATTAGACATTCTAAAACACGAGAAGTCGATTGGACAATCTAAATCACTTTTTGACGTTGACTGAGCGAGTGGCAGTGATTTTCAAAAGTAATATTGGGACATTCTAGATCACTTTTAACGACATTGATCGAACGTCAGTGAGATCAATGGAGTGAAAAGTGATCTAGAATGCCCAATATTACACTACTTCGGCGGACCGTAATTAAGTACAGTGAAACAGTGCAAAACATTAGTTTAGATTAGTATCCAGGGCGGGCTAGCCAAAACCAGTTGTTTGGTTGACACGGACACATGGCGTGCTAAGTGGTACGTATTTGTCTTGGGTTGGGAGCTCCTGGGGTAGTCAAAGGGTTGGTGTAGGGCATCCTCTGTTACCACTACCACAGAGACAACCGGCGGGGCGGCGAGCCACCGGTACCAGCAGCAGCCGGGCGCGGCGGGCTGCACCGAACTGAGGACGAGCGAGCCAGTAAGGGTGTGGCGCACCGTCTCCACTAGTATTTAAGTAATTTTATATTTTATATGGGCCCAGCACTCTTGTTGTTATGATTTAGACACTCTAATTCAAACAGTAGTTTTTGCATATACTTTGGTATTTTTGTCTACAAACCTTAACATGACAGCTTAAAATAATTTGTCGTCTCTCGTCCGCGACATTATCTCGTGTTGCGCATGTTAGGCCTAGACTGGAGAGAATGTTTTGTATTTTTTTAAATGTTTTGGAGCTGTAGGGAATGAAATTGATAAATGTGGTTTTATTTATTATTTTAATATGAAAATCATTAGAGCTCTTGGGAATGAATGTATAGAAGTTGAATTTTGAAGAACAATAGATTTGGAGCGCATGGGACTAAGCCAAAGGAAAGTTGTGGTCTTGCCTACCCCGCCGGGAAACAGGCGTGATGTATGTATGAATGTATGTTATAATCATACATACATACATGAGGGGGTGGTAGTATTCTTTTACCGCTACGCGATACGGTAATGTATCTATGTACTCGAATAATATAATAATAAATAAAGTATTTATTATTCAATACATATTCATAACTCAAAAGACGACAGACTTCAAAGAAGTGCAAAATCTTTCACATTTGTCCATTATGTAACTTTATGAAGGAATAGCATTGAGCAATATCTTGAATGGCGTAACGCGAGGAATAGATTTGAATTTCCTAAGCAATAACGCTAGCGTTTTCCTTTATGTTGCGATAGAAAGGAACGCCTGTAACAAAGGATGAATAGTGCACAGACAAGAATTTTTGAAATAGTGTAGCGACATTATATGTTTATAATGTACAATGTCGACACCGTTGTCGTCATATTATTATAAGAATAAATGTCGGAGAAGTCATCATTCAAAGTCTAGCCTTCCTAGACAAGTGGCAATGGCTCTAAGTCGATTCGTTAGCGTTTGTCAATAGTAAATTTGTGCTTGATGTGTGTGTTTTGTACGTCTTTGCCGTAGGGTGAACGAAACCGTAATTATTTTAGTTATTGAAGTTCAATAAATTCTTGGCTTAAAAAGGCATTGCTATTTCATATTATTAAAAAATAAAGTAAGTATTATAATTTTTATCATTTATTAATTATCCAATTATATTGTCCCTGTTCTAGGGTTTCTGTCCAAAGATAGTTATTGGCTTAATGAACAAGTTTGCAAAATACGGGATCACGAACCCAGATTGAACCCAGGACCATCGGATATGGGGCCTGCTATAAATAGCTCTCTGCTAAACGGTCACTGAGGCGTCAATAAACGAATATAATGACGACCTCCTTGGTCGAGTGGTTTGTACACCGGTTTTCATGGGGTCGCCATCTTTGAGGTCCCGGGTTCGATCCCCGGTCGGGTCAATTTAGAAATTATTGTTTTTCTAAATTGTCTCGGGTCTGGGTGTTTTCTATGTATAATAAGTATGTATTTAAGTATTTTAAGTATGTTTATCCGTTGTCTAGTAACCATTTAACGAGTTTCTTCGAAGCTTCTCTTGGGCTAGATAATTGGTGTGATTGTAGGAAAGATTTTTTTATTTATTTATACAAATACTAAAAGAGAATTAATAGCGCTGTTGTGCTTATATCTCGTCTGGAAATAAAAACAGAAATTCTGTGACATAACAGCGAGAATTGGAAAGGATCGGATGTTGACGTAGTTGTTGACATCGAATAAGGCTTTCTTGGTTTACGAAGTATAAAAGTAGATTGTGTTGATAAGATTGCGTGGGTCTATAAAAATATTTCTAAAGGCAAGACTGTACGGGTTAGTTTTCTTTGCCTAAAAAAGAAACCTTAAAATATTTAATTCTTTCATATACTTCAAGTTGGTTTAATAGCGTCGATATAGGTATCTATCTTATGTTCTTACAGTATGTTTGTAATTTTTTGCAAAAATATGCTCGGGTTGAACGCGAGAAATCGTGGATCAAACCTCACCGCTCCGTTAGACTACTGACGGGAACCCACTCCTGCACAGTCATTTAGATTAACAGGATGGGTTAAAAGGAATATTAATAATGTGTTAAACGCAAATTAATAATAATCTTTTATTTTAAATTTAAAAAAGCTAGAAAAACCTAAGTTATTTAGAAATAAATAAGAAAAACTAACTAGCATAATAGTATAATAGCTCTCCTTTCCTCTCCCGGACTACACGTGCTGGTCTTAGGAACCACCATCATACTGTACAGACTATCAGTACTCGTACCAAAAAATTTGGCAAGTCGTTCCTCTGTAAGACCATTCAGCTTTGGAATTCTTTGCCGGCGCATGTGTTTCCCAGCTCCTACAGTCCCGGGTCTTTTAAGCGGGGCGTGAAACAGCATTTATGTAGGCCGTCATGAATGTAAGAGCGCTCGTTATCGTGCTTATTCCACGGTGGGGAGCGCTCTCATTATTTTGGACTGCATCGGCTGCTCATCCGGCAGGATGCAGTCACTATGACGAGTCACTATTATAAAAAATAAATAAATCAGGATCCATATTTACTCCGTGATCAGGGTCGTAGCAAATGGACAGCTGTGGTCTCTGCCTACTCCACCGGAAGCGGGCGTGATGTATGTATGTGTGTATGTATGTATGTATGTGGGAGATTAAGAAAAAGAGTAATGATTTTGATCAATTTATATTCATAAAAACCAGATTAATTGGCAGACAGTAATAATATACACACAAGCACGTGTTTTCTTATTCGTATTAATTACTGCGGTGAATTTGCTTTCTTCAAACATTTGTTTTTAATGCTAACATTTATAGTAATCTACATTTAAATGCCAATCTCCCACATGTATGTATGTATGTATGTATGTATGTATGTATGTATGTATGTATGTATGTATGTACGAATGTATTATCTTTATTAAATTATCTATACTAATATTATAAAAAGGAAACATTTGATTGTTTGTTTGTATTGAATAGGCTCCGAAACTACTAGACCGATTTAACTAATTCTTTCACCGTTGGGTAGCTACACTATCTCTGGGTGACATAGGCTATATTATATAGTTAAAAAAAATAGGGATCCTTACTAAAACTCAAATAAATTCCTTAAATTGCGTGCGCATAGAAAACTTTTGATGATAGAATAAAATAATGTACCCTGGCTTTGCAGAACATACCATTATCTACAAAAAGTCTCGTAATAGCATAATTCTAACTATTTTAGTTACGTCAAAAGTAAAAAAAAAAGTTAGTTATTCTGTGCCGGCGGTCTGCTAGTACTGCATAAAGTTAGTTATTCTGTGCCGGCGGTCTGCTAGTACTGCATAAAGTTAGTTATTCTGTGCCGGCGGTCTGCTAGTACTGCATAAAGTTAGTTATTCTGTGCCGGCGGTCTGCTAGTACTGCATAAAGTTAGTTATTCTGTGCCGGCGGTCTGCTAGTACTGCATAAAGTTAGTTATTCTGTGCCGGCGGTCTGCTAGTACTGCATAAAGTTAGTTATTCTGTGCCGGCGGTCTGCTAGTACTGCATAAAGTTAGTTATTCTGTGCCGGCGGTCTGCTAGTACTGCATAAAGTTAGTTATTCTGTGCCGGCGGTCTGCTAGTACTGCATAAAGTTAGTTATTCTGTGCCGGCGGTCTGCTAGTACTGCATAAAGTTAGTTATTCTGTGCCGGCGGTCTGCTAGTACTGCATAACAGTGTCGCGTAGCGGTTGAAGAATATTACCATCCCCTCTCTTCAATTGAGTGTCGTAAAAGGCACATACACCCAACAGCATAGAGCGGCAATGGGTTCACCACATGTCACGCTGAGCACATGTGCAGTCGCTATTTGTTAAAAATTGAACTAAAGCATTCCTCATTGCCTAGTCAATGACTAACCCTTCGGGTATAATAGTCGTGATTATTATGTATATGTAAATTATTGTTCTCTTTATATACATCCGTCTAACGATAACCTTTGGAACTCCAATAAACAATTCAATTTTATCAGCACCAATAAACTGGTTCTTAACGTGCACATAGAACGATTCCTTTGCATAAAATTATACACGGAACGTATCTTGAGTAGGTCGTTCATTAAAACCTGCCATTTTATATCACAATTTTCTCGGGATACTGGAATTCATTAGTCTATTAAAGTCGAAAGTTATAGCCTTTGTACGAATGGTGATTCTCTCTCTTTTTATTGTACAATTGTTTTTGCCTGTGGCTTCGCTTGTGTTATATTTTTCCAAAACAAAGTAGCCTATAATCGTCTTCAGAGTCTCATCTATCACTATACCAAAATTTATCACAACCAGTTAAGCGGTTTACGTGTGAAGCGTAACAAACAAATTAACTCACTTTCACATTTTCTGCTATCTATGCAGGGTTAATGTTTTATATTTTAGCGTTTTATTAACGCTTAAATATATTTAAGTAAAATTTTAAGCACTGAAAAAAGACGACAACCTCATACGGGAATCGAACCACGCACCTTCCGCATTCCGGGCGGCTGCCTTAACCACTTGGCTACCGAGGTCTGGCTTTCAACCGTCGAAATTTTTCAGTGCTTGATGCTTATGTTTTTAGTCAACATTGCTTTTTAGGCAAAATATTTCTTTCGGATCTCAGAGGCGAAAACTTCTAAGATTTGATGAAGCAATGTTGACAAAAAACATAAGCAGCAAATGTACCAAATGTATGCTTTTTTAAATTATTGTAAATAAAATAAGTGTTATCCTGTAAGAGTTTAGGGATTTTGTCAGTTATTCTTATTGCATGTATGCTTTTTGAAGGTTATGTCTTCTGAACATTATGGTAAATAAAAAATATGCTTATCGAAATTATGCCTTTCTATGGTTATGCCTTTTAAATTTTGGCCATTTTATGTTATGCGTTATCAAGTTATGCTATAAAGACATATGGCAAGTGACGATTATGGCCATCAACATGATGCATTGCTAGTTTATGGCGAAAAACTTTATGCGTTTCAATAGGTAACCCTACAGGCTGCTAAGGCGCACCTGACCTGACCGTATACATGAATAAATGTGTCATTATGCGAGTAACCCATGGCGTAGACATGATGTGTCATAGTGCGTTTGGCTACCTAAATGTGTCATTATGCGAGTAACCCGAATTAAATAGTGCCGATGCTATCGTGTGTATTTAGTGTGTAGGATACCACAATAAATTTCACCGAATTGATACACGTGCTTCGGACAAAATTACAAAATGTTATTTTATTAAAACCCAAGGATTCATAATCAAAATAAAATAACATAAATGGCTTTATTATCTATTCCTTGTTTTGTGAATGTTGGAATTATAATTATAAAGTTATTATTTTAAAAGTTATGAAGCAATAGTCTATTTTGGAAACCGGACACGTCATTTTGAACCAAATTCTGCCCGTTTTTAAACCTTGGGAATTTTTTTGGCGCTAGATATATTAAACTCACATAAAACCTGACGTTTTTCTAGATATGCTCTCCATCAGCTCAAGAAATTTATAACATGTGTGATTTTTTTTAAGGATGTAGTTAATTGTTAAATGTTCTTTCGCTCCGTTTGTAGTTTAATCGGCTCTTCCCGTAGAAATGGCCTTCAGCTCTTTTTGTTAGCCGCGATAGGGATCTTACTGTCTTTGTTGGTTACTGTTCAGAAAAGCTCTCCATGAAACCAAGTGGCGTTTAATACAGCAAGGGTAATTAACGCGTTCGTTACCAAACTGAAGCGTCAGGTTTTATGCCTTGTTTTGGAAAGTGTTGAAAAAATCATCCACGAGCAGAATTCAATAATGAGAATTTCCGTACATTGGTCTGTGGATTTGAAAAATATTGAAGTTTGATGTTTGTGTGATAAACCAAAATGTATAAAGGATGATTTTAAATAGTTTTGACAGAAAATTAGTAAGCATGTTACAAAAATCTACTATACAGAATGGCCGAAAAGTTGACTTCCAAAAGAAAAAAAAGTCCATTAAAATATAAAAAATGTAGGAGACTCTGTCGAGACTTTTTTATTGCAACTATATTTTTATGAGTGTGCTTTAATGGATAAAATAATCAGCTTCGTAACTGTGATGAAAGTTATGAAAATGTTGGTCTTATGTGAAAAATTTACGTTTTGCGATTTATAACTTAAATTTTCAACTTTAAATTAAAAATCTGAACAGGTAGCTTTATGGTTCTTTAGTAGACTTAAATGCGCCAGATTCTTGACTTTCATAAACACTTAAAAAAATAGCACTTATTGGATTTTTTTTTCGATATTTTTTTCAAGCGAGAACGGATCGAGCAAAATTAATTAAACTTTAACTAAAAAAAACCTCCAAATGTTTGGATCTTAGCTTTCCTGCAGTCATTTTTGGTTACTTAACAAACTAATTAACGTTAGGAATGATAAAGTGGCCAAAACTTTTTTTTTATTACTTGCCTAATTTTAAGAATTTTCCACTTTGCCGTCTTTAAAGCCAAGTTTGAGCCAAAGTAGCCCCAATGACTACTGCATTTTTAAATGATTATGAAAGCTGAAAGTCTAGCGCATTTTTGAAGCCTACTAAAGAACCATAAAGTCACCTTCAAGTTCCAAGTTCAATATTTAAGACCTTTTATAAATTAAAACTAATCGTTACATAATCATACAATCAATCATTCGTTGAACCAAAGTTACTACAAATGTCGATTTTACTCGGAACCCAAACAGCCTTAACCACCACCTCTATAAAATCCAATTGCAGTGAACTCGGCACGCACATAACAATAATAGTTCCGAGTGTAATAGAGCGGATAGTAAAGAGTAGCTGGATATTTTACGAGTCTTTTTCATTGAGGTAGTATAGACTAGAGGCGTCACCGCCAAGCAAGTTTCTGCTCACTGAGCTGCAGCCCATGGGCAGCAAACGCCTCAGTGATTTCGCGTGATGCCAGGAGGGTGTCACTCCGCAGTTTAGGTACGTTCGGCCGGCGCGCCTCCCAGACAGGCTGCCTAGGCGTATGGCACTAAAGGTTGCCGCTCGCGACGTACGCTCCACGTCGCGCGTCGTCGCTTAACTCGTAATACCTGCGCGCGCGCGTAAACCCTACGCTCTGTGATGTCATGACGTCAAATCGATATCGAGTCAGCGTTACTTAACGGAATATGAACGCTCGGGTCACACGATAAGTTTCAATTTCGCGTGAATGTCGTTAAAGAGTGAACCTTCTGTACGATAGTACTATTAGATATTCTGTGATGATCAGTGGTCGGAGTAGGTATATTGATTTTAGATACTTGCGTCATGATATCATAACATGGACATGCATTTCTTCCGGAATGTACCGGAGTTTCCAAAAATTTGGTAAATAGAGTAATAAAATAAAAAACCATATGTAAGCAAACAAAATTGTTTATTGTTAATACAAATAATCATTATTACAGTTTTATTAAAAATAATTATTTTTAATCCTCATCGGTTACAAGTTTCTACATTTTGATTTTCTGTCTCTATACAATTAAAATAAATAACTATAATTTTTTCAATATTTTCTAATTTTAAGCTATTTCTTTTAACATCTAAGATCCATTTGTAAGTGGAAAATGATCGTTCAACATCTGTAGATGTCAATGGAGCGAATTTGAAATAAAGTTTCTGATTATTTGCTACGCTTTTTTCAATACTCTCGCTGTATTCTTTAATTGTATCTAAATCTGGATTTCGTTCCATAACTGATTCTATTTTATTTTTTATATTCTCATTATTGCACTCGTTAAGCGTAGCCCTTACTTGATCAAATACTAAAAGTGAATCAGCTAGAGATAAATTTTGTTTTTGTAACTCTTTTAGGGCTAGTAGTATAATAGAGTAATTTTCTTCAATATATTTTAAATCATTTTCTAAATTTTGTTTTTCCAAAATGTTTTTTGCGTTTCGTATGGCTATAGCATCAGAACTGCTCAAGCAGGATAAAACTTCTTTTATTTTATCTAAATGTTGAGCGTAGTAAGATGCTGCCTGTAACCAAGTACCCCATCTGGTAATGACTGGTTGCGGAGGCAACGGTAAGTCAGGATATTTTTCTTTTAAAATGTTTACCCTACTAGGAGCCTTTAAAAATACTTTTTTAACATTTGATATAAGAATATCAACATCGTTGTATTCTGACCTTATCTGCTCACTTACACGATGAAGAGCGTGCGCCAAACATGTCACATGCTTCATTTCAGGTAAGTAATGTTTTAAATTTCGCCCTGCAGATAGCATGTACGCTACACTGTCAGTGCAAAGCATTAAAATATTGTCAACTTTCGCTTCAAAAGTGTTTTGCCATAAATTTTCTAGACATTGCAGTACAAATTGTGTTATTGTTTGTCCATTTACTGCTGTTAGCATTTTACAAGCAATCAAATAAGGCCGGCCTGCACTATTACTAGGATGCAATGGTTTTATTAGGAAATTGACTATGTATCGACCAAAAATGTCTGTTGTCTCATCCAGCGATATCCATAGTTTCTCATTTTTATTAGTTTCATAAATCGAATTGATTTTATTCCTATAAAACTTCTCCAAATAAACTTTTCGTAACTGTGATTCGTCAACCACTTTACGATTGGTACAAACGCAACAACAAGTACTGCACATATATTTCTGAAAAAACTCTTTGAACGCTGGATTTTTCATTTGCGACCAAGGAATATTGCATAGAATCAGGAACTTAATGAGGTCGAAGTAAAATTCCTCTTGCGGTCTCTTAAATTTTCCTTGATGTACAGCGCCTTCAATGTGTTTGGTAATGTTGCCTCTATTCACAGCTTTCAAATGACTTTCACACTTTGTACAGTATATAGTGCCACTAGCGTTATCGTAAAGTAGCTCAGGATAGTGCAATAACCACTTTTGCACTGTTTCAGCCTTGACCTTTGCCATATTTATTTATATCTCACCTAAAACAATGATTTAAATTTACAATATATACATACACAACTGTAAAGTCGATAATGAAATTCTGTTTCATATAAAGTGTTTTTTTTAACTGAAGCGGTGATAGCCCTGCGGTGTGCGTACCGGACTCTCATGCGCTGTGATGATTGCTATAAAGTGATTTTTTTAACTGTTTCCAAGTTCTAAAACCTTCTTAAATAGTGAAAATAATTAAAACTTACCCGTACAAAAACAACTTCAAATGGGCCCAATCCAAGAGTAATAAATCGATGTCCGTAGTTATAAGCCAAATTCGTCGTTTTAAGTAGATTTCAGAAGACAATATTCACAACACATAAAATAAGCGCACTCCACGAACCGAAATAAGTGAGTGAGCCACTTGGTCTGGATGTCGGTGCGAGCGCATTGTTTTCGAACAAACAGTCAATGAGTCATCCTGGATACTTGATTCTAATTGGTCAGATGCGTTGAGCATAGAGATAAGAGGACAAAAGACCCTGTTTGCCGGATGTCGTGTGTTGAAATGAATATTATTATTATATCATTTTATACATGCTTAGGCTTTTACTCCAACACTTTTACTACAACAAGGTTTTTACACACCAGTCATTTTTTACTATTAAATTCTGGTCATCTACGCCACTAGCAGCATAGCGTTGAGAGTATTGATACATTTTTAACTAGTTTCATGTAATAATTTCGATGTTTCGGTATTTTTATCATAATAATCCGGAAACTCGGAGGAGTATCCATATTAACATATACGTTTGATGTCAGTGACCTTAATTCAATATACCTACTCCGACCACTGGTGATGATGCAAGCGATTGTCGACCTTGCGGCAGCAAATCAGTGCGCAACAAATTGCTTCGCGGTGTCGTCTTTCGTATACAATACCTCAATGATCTTTATATCGGTGGGCAATCTAAATGGATAAGTATGGTGAAGTCTTTAAAGTATACTAGAGTCTAATCGGATAATGATTTTTTTCGATAATAATGCATAAAAATTATACTCGAAGACACGAAGATTAAAAACGAAACGTTGAAAAATTTTGACCGGACTAACATACATACCTTTATGTAATCACGACTATTATCCCCAAAGGGTTAGTCAGAGACCAGAAAATGAGGACAGCAAAAGCAGTCCTCTGCCATAGTCTACTTTTCACCAAATAACGACTGTACATGTGCTCAGCGTGACAGGTGGTGAGCCCATCGCCGCTCTATGCTGTTAGGTTATGTGAATTCTGTAGTCCGCTAGTCGCCTTTTACGACACCCAAGGGAAGAGAGGGGGTGGTAGTATTCTTTCACCGCTACGCGGCACGGTACATGGAATCCTAACTTATTTACAAACTAGCGGCTCGCCCACAACTTCGTCCGCGTGAACACTCCGTACCGAAACCTAGTAATATTATTATGTGCCTAAACACGAAATTCCAAAAAAATCCTTTTATCAAAACTTGTCCTGGCAATTACGAACACCACAAAAATAGTAGACTGTTATACAAGGGGTTAAAATGACTCATTATATACGAGGTAGTTTTAGCTCGGGTGTAAATAGAAACCGAGTTTTAATGGGTTTTTAGCACCGTGTGTTACACTCTTATTTTCACTACGAATGCGAGAAAATAAAACAATCCAATACAATATAAATTGGTTTATTTTATTAAAAATTAACCCGTTAGTTGCTTTAACGACACCCAAGGGAAGAGAATGGTTGGTAGTATTATTTTGATGAGCCCATCGCCGCTCTATGCTGTTGGATAGTAGGTATGTGCAGTCTTTCCATCTCTTTCCTTGGGTGTCATCAAAGGCGACTAACGGACTAATGACTGCACATACATCCTACAGCATAGAGCGGCGATGGGCTCATCAAAATAATATTACCAACCCGTTCCTTCCCTTCGGTGTCGTAAAAGGCGACTAACGGACTAAAGACTGCACATACATCCAACAGCATAGAGCGGCGATGGGCTCATCAAAATAATACTATCAACCCCTCCATTCCCTTGGGTCTCGTAAAAGGCGACTAATGGACTAAAGACTGCACATACATACACCAGCATAGAGCGGCGATGGGCTCATCAAAGTAATACTACCAACCCGTCTCTTCCCTTGGGTGTCGTAAAACAACTAACGGGCTAAAGGCTCACCACCTAAGCACATGTGCAGACTGTGCAGTTTTTTCTTGCTAAAGCGTGGTCTGTGTTGTCCATAGATTCAAATGATTACTAATTTTACCATAAACTTTAATAAAACTATCTCAAAAAAGTTGTTGATCTAAGTAAACAGTAATAAGTCGAGTCTTTATTCATGATTATTCTAGATAAGACTAAATACTTTTTCGTTTTTGTAGGCTCATTGTCATGTGACAGACAAAAATTTAAAAAAATATTACTTTTTCCCCTAGGGCAAGAAAAGCTATTTTAGCCCCGCTCTAGAACGCTACAATGACGGTCTTTTTAAACAAGGGGAGTGAAATGTTCTATATTTTAGCGTTTTATTAACGCTTAAATATACTTAAGTAAAATTTTAAACACTGGAAAAAGACGACAACCAAAATATAAAAACTAAAAAATAAAAAAATAATAAAAAAAATTACTTCAGTATATTTAAGCGTTAATAAAACGCTAAAATATAGAACATTCGTCTATAAACGCAGCTTCGTCTTAACCGATTGTTCAAATATTTGTAAAAATATTGCTTTCGGATCTCAGAGGTGAAAACTTCTAAGATTTGATGAAGCAATGTTGACTAAAAACATAAGCATCAAGCACTGACAAATTTCGACGGTTGAAAGCCAGACCTCGGTAGCCAAGTGGTTGAGGCGGCCGCCCGGAATGCGGAGGGTGCGTGGTTCGATTCCCGCCTGAGGTTGTCGTCTTTTTTCAGTGTTTAAAATTTTACTCAAGAGGAGTGAAAAATAAATAGTTCAATAGGTTTCAGAACGGCTGCCATTCTGAAGTGATGCGCGAACAGACATTGGTGGCAATTAATTTTTATATAATTTTATACAGGGTTAATTTTAAACCCCCCCGCCAAAAGCAAATATGGGGTAAAAAAAGGAATCAAAAAATATTTGACGTAAAAATAAGGAATGTTTACTTTTTTTAATTACAATTTTTTGCCTGCTTTTCCTATCCTATCTTGCTAGGTGCGTGCGCTCACCCTCGTAGGCAAAGAGACGGCGCTCCTTCATTGGTGCAAGGGGTGAATAATAGCGGTCACGCGCATACGCTTTGATATAGAGTCGGCCGCGCGCTAGGTGACAATAATTTAAATTTTCTTAAGAAAAAGTTAAGACAAAAAAGTAAAAAATATATTTTTTAATTTCATTTCCTATTTGGTTGTACTGCTGCCATAGGATCACTTGAAAAAAATTGACGTGGGGTCCAAAATTAACCCTGTATAGTAAAATTTTAAACACTGAAAAAAGACGACAACCTCATACGGGAATCGAACCATGCACCTTCCGCATTCCGGGCGGCTGCCTTAACCACTTGGCTACCGAGGTCTGGCTTTCAACCGTCGAAATTTTTCAGTGCTTGATGCTTATGTTTTTAGTCAACATTGCTTTTTAGGCAAAATATTTCTTTCGGATCTCAGAGGCGAAAACTTCTAAGATTTGATGAAGCAATGTTGACAAAAAACATAAGCATCAAGCACTGACAAATTTCGACGGTTGAAAGCCAGACCTCGGTAACCAAGTAGTTAAGGCAGCCGCCCGGAATACGGAAGGTGCGTGGTTCGATTTCCGCCTGAGGTTGTCGACTTTTTTCAGTGTTTAAAATTTTACTATACAGGGTTAATTTTGGACCCCACGTCAATTTTTTTCAAGTGATCCTATGGCAGCAGTACAACCAAATAGGAAATGAAATTAAAAAATATATTTTTTACTTTTTTGTCTTAACTTTTTCTTAAGAAAATTTAAATTATTGTCACCTAGCGCGCGGCCGACTCTATATCAAAGCGTATGCGCGTGACCGCTATTATTCACCCCTTGCACCAATGAAGGAGCGCCGTCTCTTTGCCTACGAGGGTGAGCGCACGCACCTAGCAAGATAGGATAGGAAAAGCAGGCAAAAAATTGTAATTAAAAAAAGTAAACATTCCTTATTTTTACGTCAAATATTTTTTGATTCCCTTTTTTACCCCATATTTGCTTTTGGCGGGGGGGTTTAAAATTAACCCTGTATAAATTTATATAAAAATTAATTGCCATCAATGTCAGTTCGCGCATCAATTCAGAATGGCAGCCTATTGAACTATTTATTTTTCACTCCTCTTGCTCAAAAAGACCGTCATTGTAGCGTTCTAGAGCGGGGCTAAAATAGCTTTTCTCGCCCTAGGGGAAAAAGTAATTTTTTTTTAAATTTTTGTCTGTCACATGACAATGAGCCTACAAAAACGAAAAAGTATTTAGTCTTATGTAGAATAATCATGAATAAAGACTCGACTTATTACTGTTTACTTAGACCAACAACTTTTTTGAGATAACACAGACCACGCTTCAGCAAGAAAAAACTGCACAGTCTGCACATGTGCTTAGGTAGTGAGCCTTTAGCCCGTTAGTCACTTTTACGACACCCAAGGGAAGAGAGGGGTTGGTAGTATTATTTTGATGAGTCCATCGCCGCTCTATGCTGTTGTATGTATGTGCAGTCTTTAGTCCATTAGTCGCCTTTTACGAGACCCAAGGGAAGGGAGGGGTTGGTAGTATTATTTTGATGAGCCCATCGCCGCTCTATGCTGTTGGATGTATGTGCAGTCTTTAGTCCGTTAGTCCCCTTTTACCAAATCAAAGAAAAGTGAATGGTTGGTAATATTATTTTGATGAGCCCATCGCCGCTATATGCTGTTGGATGTATGTGCAGTCTTTAGTCCGTTAGTCGCCTTTGACGACACCCAAGGGAAGAGATGGAAATACTGCACATATCTACTATCCAACAGCATAGAGCGGCGATGGGCTCATCAAAATAATACTACCAACCATTATTTTCCCTTGGGTGTCGATGAAGCAACTAACGGGTTAATTTTAAATAAAATAAACCAATTCATATTGTATTGGATTGTTTTATTTTCTCGCATTCGTAGTGAAAAGCAGAGTGTAACACTCGGCGCTAAAAACCCATTAAAACTCGGTTTCTATTTACTCCCTCGCTAAACCTCGGGAGTAAAACTACCTCGTATATAATGGGTAATTTTAGCCCCTTGTATAACAATCTACTATTTCACTCCTCTTGTTTAAAAAGACCGTCGTTGTAGCGTTCTAGAGCGGGGCTAAAATAGCTTTTCTTGCCCTAGGGGAAAAAGTAATATTTTTTTTAATTTTTGTCTGTCACATGACAATGAGCCTACAAAAACGAAAAAGTATTTAGTCTTATCTAGAATAATCATGAATAAAGACTCGACTTATTACTGTTTACTTAGATCAACAACTTTTTTGAGATAGTTTTATTAAAGTTTATGGTAAAATTAGTAATCATTTGAATCTATGGACAACACAGACCACGCTTCAGCAAGAAAAAACTGCACAGTCTGCACATGTGCTTAGGTGGTGAGCCTTTAGCCCGTTAGTTGTTTTACGACACCCAAGGGAAGAGACGGGTTGGTAGTATTACTTTGATGAGCCCATCGCCGCTCTATGCTGGTGTATGTATGTGCAGTCTTTAGTCCATTAGTCGCCTTTTACGAGACCCAAGGGAATGGAGGGGTTAATAGTATTATTTTGATGAGCCCATCGCCGCTCTATGCTGTTGGATGTATGTGCAGTCTTTAGTCCGTTAGTCGCCTTTTACGACACCGAAGGGAAGGAACGGGTTGGTAATATTATTTTGATGAGCCCATCGCCGCTCTATGCTGTAGGATGTATGTGCAAGCATTAGTCCGTTAGTCGCCTTTGATGACACCCAAGGAAAGAGATGGAAAGACTGCACATACCTGCTATCCAACAGCATAGAGCGGCGATGGGCTCGTCAAAATAATACTACCAACCATTCTCTTCCCTTGGGTGTCGTTAAAGCAACTAACGGGTTAATTTTTAATAAAATAAACCAATTTATATTGTATTGGATTGTTTTATTTTCTCGCATTCGTAGTGAAAATAAGAGTGTAACACACGGTGCGAAAAACCCATTAAAACTCGGTTTTTATTTACACCCTCGCTAAAGCTCGGGAGTAAAACTACCTCGTATATAATGAGTCATTTTAGCCCCTTGTATAACAGTCTACTATTTTTGTGGTGTTCGTAATTGCCAGGACAAGTTTTGATAAAAGGTAATTTTTGGAATTTCGTGTTTGGGCACATAATAATATTACTAGGTTTCGGTACGGAGTGTTCACGCGGACGAAGTTGTGGGCGAGCCGCTAGTTTGTAAATAAGTTAGGATTCCATGTACCGTGCCGCGTAGCGGTGAAAGAATACTACCACCCCCTCTCTTCCCTTGGGTGTCGTAAAAGGCGACTAGCGGACTACAGAATTCACATAACCTAACAGCATAGAGCGGCGATGGGCTCACCACCTGTCACGCTGAGCACATGTGCAGTCGTTATTTGGTGAAAAGTAGACTATGGCAGAGGACTGCTTTTGCTGTCCTCATTTTCTGGTCTCTGACTAACCCTTCGGGGATAATAGTCGTGATTACATAAAGGTATGTATGTTAGTCCGGTCAAAATTTTTCAACGGTTCGTTTTTAATCTTCGTGTCTTCGAGTATAATTTTTATGCTTTATTATCGAAAAAAATCATTATCCGATTAGACTCTAGTATACTTTAAAGACTTCACCATACTTATCCATTTAGATTGCCCACCGATATAAAGATCATTGAGATATTGTATACGAAAGACGACACCGCGAAGCAATTTGTTGCGCACTGATTTGCTGCCGCAAGGTCCACAATCGCTTGCATCACCACAGAATAACTAATAGTACTACCGTACAGAAGGTTCACTCTTTAACGACATTCACGCGAAATTGAAACTTATTGTGTGACCCGAGCGTTCATATTCCGTTAAGTAACGATGACTCGATATCGATTTGACGTCATGACATCACAGAGCGTAGGGTTTACGCGCGCGCGCAGGTATTACGAGTTAAGCGACGACGCGCGACGTGGAGCGTGCGTCGCGAGCGGCAACCTTTAGTGCCATATGCCTAGGCAGCCTGTCTGGGAGGCGCTCCGGCCGAACGTACCTAAACTGCGGAGTGACACCCTCCTGGCATCACACGCAATCACTGAGGCGTTTGCTGCCCATAGGCTGCAGTTCAGTGAGCAAAAACTTGCTTGGCGGTGACGCCTCTAGTCTATACTACCTCAATGAAAAAGACTCGTAAAATATCCAGCTACTCTTTACTATCCGCTCTATTACACTCGGAACTATTACTGTTATGTCCGTGCCGAGTTCACTGCAATTGGATTTTATAGAGGTGGTGGTTATAAGGCTGTTTGGGTTCCGAGTAAAATCGACATTTGTAGTAACTTTGGTTCAACGAATGATTGATTGTATGATTATGTAACGATTAGTTTTAATTTATAAAAGGACTTAAATATTGAACTTGGAACTTGAAGGTGACTTTATGGTTCCTTAGTAGGCTTCAAAAATGCGCTAGACTTTCAGCTTTCATAATCATTTAAAAATGGAGTAGTTATTGGGGCTACTTTGGCTCAAACTTGGCTTTAAAGACGGCAAAGTGGAAAATTCTTAAAATTAGCCAAGTGATTAAAAAAAAGTTTTGGCCACTTTATCATTCCTAACGTTAATTAGTTTGTTAAGTAACCAAAAATGACTGCAGGAAAGTTAAGATCCAAACATTTGGAGGTTTTTTTTAGTTAAAGTTTAATCAATTTTGCGCGATCCGTTCTCGCTTGAAAAAAATATCGAAAAAAAACCCAATAAGTGCTAATTTTTTAAGTGTTTATGAAAGTCAAGAATCTGGCGCATTTAAGTCTACTAAAGAACCATAAAGCTACCTGTTCAGATTATTAATTAAAAGTTGAAAATTTAAGTTAAGTATAAATCGCAAAACGTAAATTTTTCACTTAAGACCAACATTTTCATAACTTTCATCACAGTTACGAAGCTGATTATTTTATCGATTAAAGCACACTCCTAAAAATATAGTTGCAACAAAAAAGTCTCGACAGAGTCTTCTACATTTTTTAGATTTTTATGGACTTTTTTTTCTTTTGGAAGTCAACTTTTCGGCCATTCTGTATAGTAGATTTTTGTAACATGCTTAGTAATTTTCTGTCAAAACTATTTAAAATCATCCTTTATACATTTTGGTATATCATACAAACATCAAACTTCAATATTTTTCAAATCCACAAACCAATGTACGGAAATTCTCATTATTGAATTCTGCTCGTGGATGATTTTTTCAACACTTTCCAAAACAAGGCAAAAAACCTGACGCTTCAGTTTGGTAACGAACGCGTTAATTACCCTTGCTGTCATTTCTACGGGAAGAGCCGATTAAACTACAAACGAAGCGAAAGTACATTTAACAATTAACTACATCCTTAAAAAAATCACACATGTTATAAGTTTCTTGAGCTGATGGAGAGCATATCTAGAAAAACGTCAGGTTTTATGTGAGTTTAATATATCTAGCGCCAAAAAAATTCCCAAAGTTTAAAAACGGGCAGAATTTGGTTCTAAATGACGTGTCCGGTTTCCAAAATAGACTATTGCTTCATAGCTTTTAAAATAATAACTTTATAATTATAATTCCAACATTCACAAAACAAGGAATAGATAATAAAGCCATTTATGTTATTATAATTTGATTATGAATCCTTGGGTTTTAATAAAATAAAATTTTCATAATTTGTCCGAAGCATGTGTATCAATTCGGTGAAATTTATTGTGGTATCCTACACACTAAATACACACGATAGCATCGGCACTATTTGATTCGGGTTACTTGCATAATGACACATTTAGGTAGCCAAACGCACTATGACACATCATGTCTACGCCATGGGTTACTCGCATAATGACACATTTATTCATGTATACGGTCAGGTCAGGTGCGCCTTAGCAGCCTGTAGGGTTACCTATTGAAACGCATAAAGTTTTTCGCCATAAACTAACAATGCATCATGTTGATGGCCATAATCGTCACTTGCCATATGTCTTTATAGCATAACTTGATAACGCATAACATAAAATGGCCAAAATTTAAAAGGCATAACCATAGAAAGGCATAATTTCGATAAGCATATTTTTTATTTACCATAATGTTCAGAAGACATAACCTTCAAAAAGCATACACGCAATAAGAATAACTGACAAAATCCCTAAACTCTTACAGGATAACACTTATTTTATTTACCATAATTTAACAAAGCATCCATTTGGAACATTTGATTTAATTTACATTTGTTAATTATAGTAATCTAAGGACATAACATTTATTGATATAATGAGCAAACAAGCGTGCAGCATGCAGGCAAAAATGCAGCATGCAGACAAGCATGCAGCAGGCATGTTTTCTGTCACGGCTCCGGCGGTCCCACGCGAGCTTATCGTCGCAGATGGCTTTCGTTCACCACCGCAGCCGCGCCCCTCCGCGCCTACGCGAGCTCGTATTACACTCTAGCGTAGGCCAGAAAAGACTACGTGGAGTCGCGGTTTTGCCGCGATTCGTTACTGTCATTGATTTTTTAAGCACAAACTTACTGCTTAACGTATGTAAGTATGCATCATAGTAATAACAAACAATAAATGTATGGATATTTACAATTATGCTTTATAAATGTCTTTTATGAATTATGCTTTGTAAGAGTATGTCTAACAGAATTTTGAATAATGAAATTATGCGTTAAAGTATGCTTAATAAAGTTATGACAAACAATAATATAGATTTTAGTGATTATGGTTTTTAATAATATCAATAAGTGCCTGTAAAGGTTTACATTGAATAAATAATTTGACTTGACTTGACTTGATTGTGGGAAGAATGAGATAGGCAAAAATAAATCCAAGATTTACTATGTAATAATCGTAAACTACAAAACGGAAAGACATGTGAAAATCTTAATTCGGTGCGATCTCAAATTTGTAATCAACATAACTCGAGAACCATTTAACGTAATTTAGTCCCGTTGCTAATAATAGGTTCAGGAAGGGATAATACTTCAATAATTGTGATGAATCTGTTTACAAAACGAAAATTAATTCTTACCACCGATTCATAAAAAAACTGCTCTTCCGTAGAAATGCCCTGAAGACCTGTAATTGAAACGCCTGAACAGATCTTCATAAACGATAGCTTCAAAATAAGCCGCATAATAATCAGTCCATTCGATCATTAGGTAAATGATCAAAGTCCATTTCTGAGTTACGATGCCAGACAAACACAGACACACAGAAACGACCAACTTATAACACGAATCTTTTTGCGAATGAATCATAAAACACTTTCCATCTAGCAAAAATAGAAAAATAAAAGTTTTATGAAATTTACGTTGTTCAAATAATTTCTTGGAAATTCAACATTATCGAAAGTCTGTGGCGTAACACGAAATACCTTTCTACGTTCAGATATTTCTGTTCTATCAGTAAATTCGTTATAATTTAATTTAACTTCATGAATAATATTTCGGAAACCACATTTTACAGGTTGAAATTGTAAAACTGTGTAGTGGCGGCTCATACGGACTGAAGACTGCACACATCCAATGGCATAAAGCGGTGATGGGCTCACCACCTATCACGCTGAGCACATGTGCAGTTGTTATATGGAGAAACGTGGCAATGCACTGCTTTTTCGGTCCTCATGGCTATGTTTAATTGTTGTGTATTTATTTATTTATTTTATTTATTTACGACAACCAATAAGACTAACACAAATACAAGCATTATTTAGGTAGGTAGAACCGTGGCAGCCCCACGGCATGCAACGTTAGTGGTTTACAGTATTTTTATTTTATTAAAACAACTTACTACTAAGACTATAACAAAATGTGTCACCCTTATCCCTCTCAGTTCCTTCTCTAACGTAGAAGACAGCAACAGACAATTAATTTTTAATTACCTATAATTTAGAACAACCCTAGGTAAAATGCTACCACAAAACTAGAATAGAACAGAATAGAACTAACCGAACTAGACAAAACTATAATAGAACAAAATAGAACTAACAGAACTAGACTTTTGTATTCACACTTGCAAAATAAAAATATCTTTATCTTTCCGTGATGAATGATTTTGATAAAACTATTTCATCAACTCAATGTCCCGGCCTACATATATGAAAACTGCCAATTAATTAGTTTGTATAAAACAATCTAGATGCTACATGTAGTTTACATTAAAACTAACAATTTTAAGGTTGTGTCATAACTTCGACAATAACCTACCTTAGCACTAATTTTAATCATCTACAAATACCCGGTAACTGTTTGTGGGTATCAGTACTTTAATCGACTATTGCAAAAAAAAAAACTATCATTTACTGTAATAATTACTTAACTATAACTTAATGATTGAATACATTGCATTTTGGGGATAAAAGTTGTAAGTGCATGCATGTAAATATTTGTGTCAGTAAATCTGGGATTGTGCGGTAGATTCTTCGGTCACACATAAAAACTAGATGCGCAATCACACATATATACCTGTTACATAATAATCACGACTTTATCCCCGAAGGGTTAGTCAGAGACTAGGCAATGAGGACATCCCCTCTCCTTACATCACTAAGTTTTATTTGTACCGGCACCACGAGACCAACCGTTAGGTTATTGAAAGAAGTGTCAGACGTCCCTGCGTCAGCAAAATACTCGCGCAGGAGACCATCTGCTTTAGGTCTTGACGCCAAATCAGTGCCCGCCGAAGCGCGCTCTTCATTTAGTACTCATAAGACTAGTGTCTCGGGAGAGTTTCCCCGTGAACACGTGTAGTTCACTGCCTATTGTCCAGATAGGTAACCAGAGCTATCAAGCTCGCTCACATCTCGTTGTACGAAGGGCACAAAACCCGTCCGGGCGCCTAGCCAGTTCCTACGTCCTACGCGGCTGGCTGGACCGGAGGCTACGGCATCTAGGGGGCCGCCTCTACTAGTGCTCCAGACTAGTACCGGAGATGTCAACACCAATGTCCAATGAGGACCACCGGACAAAGCAGCAAACTATAAGGGAAACTCACGTTCCCCGCAGGACTTTTCGCTGCTGGCCCCACAGAGACCGATACCAGGACCAACGAACATTCCCAAACTCTACAGCTAACCACACGCTACTACGAGTCCAACCCACGTCCGGATCCCGCCGGAGGCGCCGGTCAAGGCACAACCAGCGGGGGGCATGAACCGGAACCCCGTAGTACCCCTGAGAAACACAGCCGGACCCGTAGTTCCAGCTGCGATACCCTATCTATAGGGGTTGGTAGATAGGCAATGAGGACAGTAAAAGCTGTCCTCTACAATAGTCAACTTTTCACCAAATAGCGACTGCACCATGTGCTCAGCGTGACAGGTGGTGAGCCCATCGCCGCTCTAAGCTGTTGGATGTATGAGCAGTCTTTAGTCCGTTAGTCGTCTTTTAGGACACCCAAGAGAAGAGAGGGGGTGGTAGTATTCTTTCACCGCTGCACGGTTATATATGCACAATCAACGATCTCTAAACATCCGCACAAAAAGAGTACCTAGTAAGATGTTCAAGTACTCATTTCGTTTGTGCGAGTAACATGAAGAAGTGCTTTTTCAAAAATTGCTGCCAATGCACATTATATATACGTCAAGTGCATTGAGGCACAATAAACTAGAGAGTTAAAACACCGCGAAGCAAGTTTGTGCGCACTAAGGTGCAGGTCATGGGCTGTAATCGCCTCAGTGATTGCGGGTTATTCAAGCGATTGTGGACCTTGCGGCTGCACCTTAGTTTCGCACAAACTTGCTTCGCGGTGTCTTCTCTAGTTTATTGTACCTCAATGGTCAAGTGTATATTATTATGTCAAAGCTGCCATTATTCCGTTACGATTATGGGTGGATTCGACCAAACAAGAGTAAATATTAATCTTAGAATAAAACGTTAGTTATTCGAGAGTAAATCAGTTTTACGTTTTTTTTTCTACAAGTCTAAGAATAGTGAGCCTATTTGGGATTATTTTATGATAGGATTAATAATGTAATGGCAGCGTCCGTCAACGCTGACCGCTGTCATGTCCACTATAATTTTAAGTTTGAAATTTTGACAGATCCGTTTCCACTCTCTTTTACTACAATTTCGAGTTGACACATTAAAAGCTTTTATAACACATTTGCTCGTAAAGAAGCTCTTATTACACCGATTTCAGTATCGTAATGTAATAAGTTTTGCACTAGTGCGGTAATGTAATTTAAAAATTAGTAATCATTTGAATCTATGGACAACATAGACCTTTAGCCCGTTAGTAGCTTTTACGACACCCAAGGGAAGAGAGGGGTTGGTAGTATTATTTTGATGAGCCCATCGCCGCTCTATGCTGATGGATGTATGTGCAGTCTTTAGTCCGTTAGTCGCCTTTTACGACAACCAAGGGAAGAAAGGGGTTGGTAGTATTATTTTGATGAGCCCATCGCCGCTCTATGCTGTCGGATGTATGTGCAGTCTTTAGTCCGTTAGTCGCCTTTTACGACACCCAAGGGAAGAGAGGGGTTAGTGGTATTACTTTGATGAGCCCATCTACGCTCTATGCTGTTGGACAAAGAAAAATATATGTTGGCTTACCAAAGATTCATGCACTAGTAAAACAACAAAAAACGCAGTCATTTTCGGAAAATGTGTTTTCCTCGCAAATATGTTATAAAACGTCGTATGGCATACGTGCGCTTTGATAATTACAGCCTCTGCTTTCTTGTAGCCCTCGCCTACAGCTCGGGCTAGCAATATCGCCTCGGCTGTAATTTTCATCTTACCGCACTTATTGATATAAGTGCGGTAAGATGAAAATTACAGTAATGTACTATTACACCATCCCGTTGTAAAACACATTTGCCTTTAACATTTATTTGCCGGGTTTTACATACTCGTAGGTACGTTCACCATTAACTCTGATAATCGCGTATTGTTATTCCTAGCTTGTAACGGTACAGAATGAATGGTATCCGTCCGTTAGTAAGGAATGTGTGGGAGTAGCACTAACATAAATATTAATGCGTAGCACCATTAATATAATAAGCATGAAAAAGGGAATAATAAACTAGTTCAGAATAATGGTCCGTGGTCTAACGCTTTATCTTTAGTTTGAACTTCGCGGGGACTGCTCTGTGTGCTCCTTGCGACATAGGCGCCATCTAGCGTGAGTTATTTACTTGAGCTTCGCATAAGGTTGCTAGTTTGACTTCTTTATTTTGAATTTCGCGGGGACTGCTCTGGGGTCGGGAAAGTGGTTCACCTACGGGCGGACGCCATCTATGGTCGGAATACGGAACTTTTTGATAATTTCCTAAAATATAGGATTATTGGCTTAAGTGGAGGATTATTGAGAGGGAATTGTTAATAGAAGGCTACATTTAGATATTCAAAGATGAAATATTGGCTGTCGGACGAGATTTGGTTAGATTATGGAAAAATTTTAGAATTGCGCGGCGAAGGCGGCAATGAGCGAGCGAGAGGTTGAGAAAAAGATAGAAAGAGAGGTCGGATGATATCTCCACGTGGCACAACGCGAAGTTCGCGTATAACAAATAATGAGCGACGCGAAGGCGAGGCGCGTCGGGAAACAGCTAGCGATTGGTTGAAGGGAAGAAAAGCGGACTCGCGCGGAAAAATGTTGAGGGCGCGTGGCGCGAAAGTTAAGATGCTTGGGAAAAGGGCGGAAAATTAGCGGGCATTCAATTTTGGGACGTCGGCGGTGCGGTCCAACTTAAGAGTGCGGTACTACTCATACGGGAAAAATAGCGTCCGAGCTTTGATAGTGCGCTAAGTGATATTCGAGCTGCGATATTAATTAAGATTTGTGAAATTGAAAGTGATTAATAAAGTAAAACTATTGCGATCGCAACTCGAATCCGTTAACGGAATGAAGTATTCCGGGGTACATCGGCGGAAACGCGTAACGGTGGCAACGAAAACCTATGTACCTTTCAACAGACTTCGGTCTGGATGATCTTTGATTGTATTTAATAAGATCGGCGTTTTATATTATTACGCTAAACAATACACTATCTTCGACGGAGTAATGGGGGAGAGACAGTTGTCTCCCTAGTGAAAGTTGAAGATAGGTCAGACACCATTTAGCTGGAGGTAGACCCGTATGACCCAGTCCAATTTCGAGTCTACCTCCGTACATACAGTGTAGTGGTAGGAAAATAACACACTGAGTATACTGGCTCGACTGATAGAACATTTAGGAGTTAGTTGCTTTCAGGGGCAATGCGACTCTCACAACACATCACGAATTTAAATTAAATGTGGCTCGGGCCTAGATTGCAAGGTACACAAAAAGGGACTGTTAGTTCGACAAAATATAGGCATTTTCAAGTGAGGAAAGTTGTAGGAATCTATAGGTAGGCGGATATATATATGGTTAGTTATGGGAGGCAAGGTATTTGCACGCAGTGCGTACATAGGATGGGAGCTTGAGCCGCAAGGCCAGGCCGGGTTAATTCAGACTAATAAGGTAGGGATAATTAAGTTACGGCGCTAAATAAAATTATGATGAAGTGATGTGGGTCCTAGCTAGGCAAGTAATCTGTTACCGCAGGCCGATAAAATTCTAATTGTTTTCCTAAAGTTGTTACCAATTCATTATTCATTTTAAATAATTAACAGAAGTATGATAATATTGTACCATCATTACTTGGAATACCTAAAAGTCTAGACTGGTTTCCTATTACAAGGAAAATACTAAAAAGATATAGCAAATAAGCTTAGCCGTACTGTGATGTTTGATTTCTAATACTGAAATGACCAAACAGGCATTTTTTAGCTTTCCCTGGGATGCGATACAATCTCACATTGCTACACTCTTCAAGGTGTGGAAAGTTTACATCCAATACATATTAGTAAAAATAAGCTGATACAAACTAAGCAACTAAAACCTGTTTAGAACCTATGATAAGTCGCTGAAAGAAGACATTGTCAGCTATGAGCTTCTAATAATCTGAAACATAGAAATAATTGATTGATAACAACCTGCTAATTAGCCTGATAATGATCCATTAATACCATTTGAATTCACTTTAATGGTCAGAGACCTCTTAAGACATGTAAGTACTTAACTCTAATAATCTGAAACATAGAAATATTCGATGGGAACAATCTAAATCAATAAGACTAATACCTAGTACCGTCTAATTTACATCTATTAAAGTGAGTAAAAGATAACTTTAAATGTAATTGATTCAATGATTAACAGGGATAATTAACTACCTAATTTACTACCTACTAAAAGTATACTAACTATGATTTAGTAGTCTATCAGATTAACCACTCGGTCTGAGAGACAGGGGTGGAAGTTAATGGAAAAGTAATTAACTTAAGTTCACTTCCTAAAGGTCAAAGATATTGAAAAGTGATTTCATAAGACATAGTTACTGCATTAAACAATTAAGTTCTTAATGTGAGAAGGATATTTGGATGATAGCCAGCCTTGAGGTAAACACTATTGATTTATGAGGAATAAAGATAATTAAAATGCTAACACATATTTCCTAATATGAGAGAAAATAAGTCATAAGTTGTGATGACTCTTTATAAGTTAAAGTCGGAGTGGCGGGGCCTGAAGGACGAATGCGTTGAATGGCACGATAGGGGGCGAGGATGGAGCTCCTATACTTCCACAAGACTTTTATAATTCCACAAAACCTTTATATAATTTGCACCAGGCTTCTTATGTATCATACTACTGATAATAAATAATAATACCTGCAAGCTAGGTTATCATCTGATTACCTTTGAGTGGTTACAAATCTTCCCCGCAGCTGCAGTGAAGGATTTAGGTCACAGTTCAGACAGAGTCATTGCTAGGCTACACATATCAATGTTATGGTCTATAGACTGGTAGGTAATTAGGTCAGGAGAAAATAATTTAACACAGGGATAAGCCAATTACTAAACTTTCACGAAAGAACTTGAGTTACTTAATTGCGGTTAACAACGGAGGGTTCACTAGACGATCTGGCCAAAATAGTAGTTATTATAATATTACATTGCTTGACTGAAATTCACTGCAAATAGAATTAAGCTATGCTAAGGTTTCATCATCATACAAACACATCCATTAGATTGTAGATAAATTAGGTTAAATAGTTTAAGAATTAGATAATAAGTTAAGTTAAGGTAAAAGCGGCGAAGATGTGTGTATGCATTATAAGGTAGCTAGGCATATAGGTGTGAAAGGCATTAGATTTAGGTATAGAAATTATAGGTGGGTGGGGAGGTTACAAGCTCACTATACTTTAGATTACGTGGAGAAAATTTACTCGAGATTAAGTTCGTGGAATAGATTATTCCTGGTATAGTAACTCGTGTATAAATTCGTGTTTGGTCGAATCCACTCTTAATAGTTTAAGATTGTGTATCTAGTTTTTGTATATGATCGAAACTAAATTGAATAAATTATTAAACTTTGGAATTAGTTTATGATTTTAAGCGTTCTTTTACGTTTCCCTGTCATTTGCTGTCTGAAGTTTAACAAGAAAAGTTATGTCAGCGTAGAAATGTTTTCTATTTCAAAAAGGTACCAGACTTATCTGTACTCTGAATTCTTTTCGGTATCCCATGCACTGTATACGCCATCCGCTTGAATGTATTTTGCATTTCAATTCGGTGCTGTGAACCGATTTGATGTATGTATCTACATTTAAATGGAAGTGTACTTTAAAACTGACAGAACTAGAGTGTACTTTTAACCGTGTGGTAAAAGAATACTACCACCTTCTTCTTCCCTTGAGTGTCGTAAAAGGCCACAAAGGGTACTAACGTAGTACTAAAGACTGCAAATCCATCCAACGGCATAGAGCGGCGATGGGCTCACCATATTACACGCTGACCACACGTGCAGTCACTATTTGGTGAAAACTGGACTATGGTGGAGGACTGCTTTTGCTGTCCCTGATTGACTAAACCTTCGGGGATAAAAGTCCTTGATTATATTATGTATTTATGTATGTTTGTATTATTATGGCCCAGTTGTTTTGTACTTATTTATTTTACTTCTTTTCCGCCGAAGTCCGCAGGTGAAACCGCACTTTACGCGGATTCCTCAAATACCTACTGAGTAACTGACTATCTTTTCTCTAACTGTCAGAACACCACAATGCTGCTAACATTTTTGATAGGTATAACAACATAACAATATGGCTAGACGACATACTAACATTCTTGTTATAGCGAGATAAGACGGTGATAGCTAGCCAGGCGGACTAAAAACAAGTCTTGCAACCAACTAAACCAAGTACAAATATGTACCCCTCTTTGAGAATCGAGCCCAGTAGGCCTAGCATGCCCAACACTAGATATGTCGCGGACGAGAGACGGACAAATCATTTTAAGTTGTCATGTAAGGTAAGGAGCTCGATGGCGCAGCGGCTAGCGCGTTCAGCTTGCGATCTTGCCCGCTAAGCAACTTTCGCAATGCCGGGTCGCCTGATGGGTGACCATTAAAAACATCTCGAGCTCCTCCGTGCTTCGGAAGGCACGTTAAGCTGTTGGTCCCGGTTGTTGTCGTACGATGACAGTCGTTAAAACCCACCAACCCGCATTGGGCCAGCGTGGTAGGTTATGGCCCAATATCCCCACGTGCTATTGTTCACGTGGGAGGCCTGTGCCCAGCAGTGGGACGTTTATAGGCTGATGATGATGATGATGATGTTAAGGTATGTAGACAAAAAATACCACAGTTTATGCAAAAACTACTATTAAGTCTATTTTTGACATATTGTGTAGAGTTTTAAGCGCATCCATGTGTCTCTAATGTCGATAGACATTATAGATAAATGAATAAAACACGAGAAAACGGGCCGAGAAGAGTTCTCGTGTTGCGCATGCTAGGCCTATAGGACAGAGACCGGTGGACTAGACCAGATAGGCGGTTCATGTTCAAAACGTTTTGTTCTAGTAAATTTGGTAACTAAGACTGTATACATAATTAGTAATTCCTTAAGAAGTAGTTCCTCATTGCCTAGTCTCTGACTAAACCTTCGGGCATAAAAGTTGTGATTATATGTATTTATGTATGTTAAAAAGTAGCAAATATAGTTAAAGAACTTTATTCTTATGAGTATACAGAATTCACTTACATTATGTGATTTTTGTTATCAACTACGAGTTTAATGCTGGACTTTTCAATATTATAGAAGTCTGCATTTCGAAGAAACGGTAGAATAGCGTCTATTCAATAATGCTTTTATGACTTCACTTCACTTTACTTTGCTTTGCTCTTCGAGGAATTAAATTTGATATTTACATTGTTCCTCGAATTGCAAGTAACAAGAATATCAATAGTGGCTCTACGAGGAATACTGAAGTTGCTTTTCGCATGGTTGCTCTTTGTGGAATAACTTTATTGCAACGTGATGAGAGTAAATGAAAATAAATATGTGAGTCAGTATCTTAGCAAAAGGTAAGATTGTGGTATCTACCAACGTCTGCAGGAAACGGGCGTTATTATGTTATGAGTGTATGAGGTGTACCAGGTATCGAGGGATTCGATGACGCTGCGGCTAGCGTGGTGCAGCTGTGATCTTACAAGTTAACTTGAAACTAAAAAAACAACTTCCGCAACTCCATGTTACAGGATGTTGGTGCTTGCCGTTCGTGGTCACTAGCCATCCCCGTAGAAGGAAATGTTGGGTACTAGGTGTTTTGTTTCCAACAGACTCAGGTGCGCTCCTGCGTGGAGTATTACTCTCATCTTTGGGACGGATCCGCCAAGTACTTGCTCGAAGCCCTTGACAGGTTGCAAAGACGTGTTGTCCGTATTATCGGTAACGATGACGTTACGACCAGTCTGAAGCTATTACAGCTACGTAGGGACTTTGCTTCCCTTAGTGCTTTCTACCGCCTTTACCACGGTGAATGCTCTGAGGAGATCTTTGACCTCATCTCTCCCTCTCCTTTCCTTTCCAGATCGACGCGTGCAGGTCTTAGAAGCCACCCTCATACCGTGCTGACCATCAAGGTTTGGGCAATCGTTCTTTTGCCGAAGTGCCCGTATGTGGAATGCGCTTCCCGCACACGTGTTTCCCTCCGCTTTCTCTCCCGGGTTATTTAAAAGCATTTATACAGGCCGCCATAGTGTGAGCGTTTGGCATAGCGTGGTAGCGCTGTGATGAACGCTTTCACTTCTTGGGCTTCACTGGCTGCTTTTCATCAGGCAAAGTGAGGCCAGTATGGTGCGCCACAATAAAAAAAACAGCATAGAGCGGCGTTGGGTTTTCCACTTATCTCGCTGAGCACTTGAGTTTTTGATGAAACGTATACGGTACAAGAGAGGACTGCTTTTGCGGTCCTCATTGCCTAGTCTCTGACTAACCCTTTGAGGATAATAGTCTTGAATATATATTATGTATATATGTCAGTATCGCAAATTAATGGAAAGATTGGAGTCTCTGCCTACGCCTACAGGAAACGGGCGTGATTTATGAGTTTATGAAGAAAAAAAGGTGTACTAGCGCATTGGAGATGCGATCTTGCAAGTAAAGCTACTTTTGCAACTCCATCTTACAAGATGTTGGTGCTTGCCGGCCGTGGTCACTAGCTCTCCCCGTGGAAGGGAACGGTGGTAACTAGGATTTTTGTGAGTAGGTGGTAAGTGTATACTTAAGACAGTATTTTTAAGAATTAAAAAAACTAGATTTTGTGACTTATAAATGAATGATTTTCTTATATTTATATATTTATTAGGAAAAGTATCCATTTAAACTATAAATTAATACAAAACTCTTAACTTGTAGAGTAAAGAGCTCGATGGCTAGCGCGTTCGGTTTGCGATCTTGCCCGCTAAGGAACTTTTGCAATGCCGGGTCGCCTGATGGGTGACCAATTAAAAACATCTCGCGCTCCTCCGTGCTTCGGAAGGCACGTGAAGCCGTTGGTCCCGGTTGTTGTTGTAAGATGACAGTCGTAAAAACCCACCAACGCGCATTGGGCCAGCGTGGTGGGCCATAGCCCAATATCCCCAAGTGCCATTGTCCACGTGGGAGGCCTGTGTCCAGCAGTGGAACGTTTTTAGGCTGATGATGATGATGATGAATTAGTAGACAGTAAATATCTCTAGTTGCTTCGTGTTAGGGAAGACATGTTAAGCCTTTAGTCACGTTTAGTGTCGTAAGATGCTCTAATTAAACCTACTTACTACTACTAATAATAATTGGAACAGAATGGTGATATTTGCTATTGTTCATGAGAGAAAGCCTATGCCCAGCAATGGTACTATAATAAAGGTTCTAATAAAAATGATAACAAGGAATCGATACAGGAATAACAATATTGTATGTATTACCTTTCAGCTAAATAGAAAGTCGTCAAGATAGATAATACAAACCGTTATTCAGCTATTAACGTTTCTAACAATACATTTTTATGCTGGTTGAACAGTTTCATTCCATTTATTGCAAAAATAGTTCGTCATAACTGGAAGAATGAACGCTGTATCCACTGAGAGCGCTTTGTCTGCTACGGCCGGCATTAGAAAATATTCAGTTCTACTATCATGGATGATGCAATGTCCAACCAATCCAGAAATGAGTTTATTATTTTATTTAAAACTAGTAGACCCGACAGACGTTGTTCTGTCCAAATCACAATGACAACTGAACTACTGACAGAAGAAGCAGTAAGAAAACTGCAAAAAGTTATTAGCAACCAATTAATATATAATACCTATATAGCACAACGTCTTTTTATGTTTATAGTATTTTTTTGAATTTTTACTATTTTTCCTCATCATTTAAATCTTCCCTGAACTTTCATAAGTATTTCAAGTTCAAAATTAGCCAAATCGGTTCGGTCATTCTCGTGTTTTTGCGAGACAAACAAACAAACAAACAGCAATGCATTTATATATATATATATTTAGATATTTTTTTTGTAATTTTCTCGGTGGCTTAGATTAAATTTCAAAGTCGGCCAAGTGTGTTTTTTTCGATGGATAGCCAGGGTTTGTGATCACCACTTCGCATTTGGTAAGCGTGGTGGCATATGGAGCCGAGCGCTTGAACACTCGGATATCGAGGCGTTGCCGACTATAAGAGAAAATAGATAGAAAAATAAACACTTTATTGCATAATATAGGATACCTAATACGAGTAGATAACGTTCGCTAGTAAAGGGTGATAGATACGAGTATATTAAGAGGGTGCCGGGCGATCGCAAAACCTGACATAAGTCTCATAATGAAATTCAAAGCAAAATCAATCATATTGATATTAGAAAATAGAACTATTCTGCTTTGAAGTTTCAGACTTAGTAATTTGATTAGAGTAATGTTTTTATTCTGCGAAATGTACAAAACCATCACGCGCTTGTGTTAGGAATTAAAATTTACTTTTTTAAGATGGTGGCGACCTGCGAAATATCAATACAAATATATTCATGTAAGAATTATTGTTTCATGCGTAAAATGAGAAAGTTGTCAAAAAAAAAATGTTTTTAAGAGTCATTTGACTTATGTATTGTTTGTTATTGTTTCAAGAATTTGTTTCAAATTTCAACAAGGCCACGACCTTGTGCAGTGATCAGGCTAACTTACGTAAGTTCTTTTAATGTATAAAACTAATTCAGCGTATAGTACCAGTAACTGAAAAATACGTAAATTTTCACAATTTCGTACAGGATCCCCATAATATAATACGTGGCGTCGCATTAGTAGTTTGCACATTCGGTTGTGCATAGTGAAAGCTAGATAACTTTTCCAATAACCCCCCAAGTATGTCTTCAAAAATATTTGAGCTGCTCCGAACTTCGAAATTGGACTGGATCAATACAAAATAGCGTCCTCAAAGTTTGGCATAATAACGGCATAATATAACTAGGTACTTCCCCGAATGTGCAATGGTCAGAAACGGTTTTATTGGTTCCGAACATTTAATGTTACGGATTAGTTGTTAGCAGTTTAGGGGAGTTGAAATTTTCACTGTTAAACTGACTGTTGAGTTTGTTGCAAATTTTACTGCTGATTTCTATACAGAATTAAAATGAATTTTCAACAAAATTTCGTATTATTTCAAGATTGCTTATTAGACCAAGAATTTTCGATTAATGAATGATAATAATAACAATATGCATATTATAATAAAACTAGTACATTAAAGGACCTGTGAGGTGGCGGCTTATTAAAAGAATAATACTGACCCATCTCTTCCCTTGGGTGTCGTAAAAGACGACTAATGGACTAAAGACTGCATGTAATGTAAAAAACATACAACAGCAATAAGCGGCGATTGGCTCACCGCCTGTCACACTAAACACATGTGCTGTTATATTTTGGTGAATCGTTGACTATGGCAGTGGAATGCTTCTGCGGTCCACACTGCCTAGTTCTGACTAACCCTTAAGGGATAATAGCCGAGAGTGTATGTATGTAATACATTAAATTAACCGCAGTCTGTCCATAAAATTATGAAGGTAATGTGAAAATATAATCATAACCATAACCTTATCTCCATACGTGTATTTTAATTATGGTTGTTTCAAAGTAAACGAGCCTACCAAAGTTAGACAACACAACACAACACATTAAACCAGCAAACACATTCTACATACAGAAGACAGCGAAACATTGTTTGATTGTACAAAGTTTGTTGCTCATGTTGATTTCCGCGACAGAGAATGCTAATGTACATTAATATAATATATTTGCTTTTATTCATTAGAAAAGATTTATACCGTCATGAGAAAATGGTGCCATGTTCTCTTAACAAAAATATACTAATTCCCTCTTCTTAATTAAGCCTTGCTTCATTGGAATAACAGTAGTTGAATTCACAAGCTTTTTAAAAAAGATTACCTGGTTCGAGAATAGAACTGTACTGTCTGTACCAACTGATATGGTCAACAATAAAAATAAAGTATTTTCATCAATTGTAGCCATGACTTTGTTGCAATGATGGAGGCCCTTGCACTGCCGTGGAACACATACAGGCTTTACTTAATTTTCACTTTACGTGCTCTCTAAGAAACATTACCTCTAAAACGTAAATATTATCTGCACTTATCTTTACCCGTGGTCCCTTTAGGTCGACCCATTACTGGGTCCACGCGTAATTTTAATTACCCGTGGTCCGATGGCACTAGAGATTACATTTGGATGAATATTTCGACTTGGATTATATCGATATTAAATTAATTACAACCATGGACTTTAATTTAAGATTGAATACAAATCCGTGTAACAGCAAAATTGGTACTTCAAAAGAGATCACAAATTACAAAAAGAGTATCCTTTTTCCTGTATTAGTCATGTTGTCATGACTAGTCGGATCTTTATTCATTTGTTCTCTTTCGTAATTTTAATATAATTAGTATATTATGCAAGTTACGCATTGAAATTGAATAAATTTTTTTTACCGATACACTAATGGAATTAATTATTCGTGAAATATCAATTGGACACGCATTAGAAATGTTAACATAGTTTATGAGTCATTAATTTAGTTTATCGGTTATGAATTCATAATTTTCAATATTGGTTCTAGTATGAGTATGTTTTGTTTCTAGGGATGGAATTATTTTATTTGATTGAGTAAACTTTGTGTGTAACTGATGGTTTTTATTGTCTATCGATACAGTCAGAAGTCCAGGAAACAATCCCTAGTGCCATGGGACCACGGGTAATTAAAATTACCCGTGGACCTGGTAATGGGTCGACCCACCGGGACCACGGGTAAACAGTGGCGTAATGTGTATCTAACTTTTATTGTGTGTTAAGTGTTTGCTTTGTAGGTAATCATCAACATTATCATAAGCCTATTGACGTCCCACTACTGGGCACAGGCCTTCCCACACGGACAACAACACATCCGAAGATGGGCCATAACCCAACACGCGGGCCAAATGTGTGTTGGTGGGTTTTAACGACGGCCATCTTACGACGGAAACTGAGAACAACGGCTTTAAGTGCCTTTCGATAGAGAAATATAGTACAGGGTCCCGTTTTGTATGTACCCTTGGATACGGAACCCTAAAAATTACAGCGACTGGTTTAAAGCATACTGCATGCAGAATTAATTAACGAATTCGTTTTACGACTAAGCCCCTCATTGACGAACTGCGTAATGACGATTGATGAAAAGGACGAATTGCGTAATGTCGATTCACGAAATGGTCGAATCAAATTATTGACGAATTGAGTAGTAGGCGAATGGCAAAATGTGAAATGGACGAATTGCGTATTGGACCTACGGCTAACAAATCTTCGAAACACGCAGGATGTACTAAAAAATGAATAAATTACAGTACACACAATGTAATATTAATTTATGAAGACAATTCTTCATAAATTAATGTTAGATTTTGTGGACAAGTAGAAGCACTTTAAGCATTCTTCCATTACAAATACTATTAACCCTCCATACAGTTACAAAGTGCCTAAAACAAATATAGCTAACCATTCCCTAATTGCTAACCCAGTGTATCTAATCGCTGATTCCCACAAACATACGATTAATCTACTTTATTTCCCAAATTGCCAAATTAAACGGCTTGCCAGACGCATTCAGTTACTTTATGGCCTATTGATGGGACTAATTAAGAGCATGACTAATTGAGTTAAGATGCGAGTCGTGTAGATAAGTTAATAATTAGGGTAGGCGGAAAAATTTTGCTCCTTAATTATTTTACCAAAATGACATTTACAAAAATTCAACACCCTTCACATTTATTAATTAATACATTATCTTTAAGTATATAACATTAATAGACTGCCATGGCTTTTGATAAGGAAGATTAAGTGCAAGTTTGCCGGCTTATTGAATTTTTTTTTTTTTTTTTTTTATAAAAGAGGGAGGCAAACGAGCAGGCGGGTCACCTGATGGAGAGTAATCACCGCCGCCCATGGACACCCGCAAAACCAGAGGAATCGCAGACGCGTTGCCGGCCTTTAAGGGAGGAATAGGTTTAAGGAAGGAATAGGAATTGGGAGGAGGGGGGGGGGGGGGGAAAGGGCCTCCGGAACCCTCACTGGTCGGACGAAACACAACAGCACCAAGTGCCATTATTTCACGCCGAATATTAGTGAGAGGGTGGTATTACGCCGGGCGAGCCGGCCCAATGTGTGCTGCAACGCAGCGTGGCTCTACCACTCAAATTAAAAAAATGTGAACTAAATGTACACAGCAACACAAAATTACAAAACTAAAATTAATACGTTATGATCTAAATAAATGGAACAGCTGTTTTTTCTTGTTATTTCAGAGTTGCATAAATCTAGTCAATCGAGACAATCCGAGTCATACAAATAGTTGTTTTTTTTTAACTAGGATAACTCAAAAGAACAACTATTGCGAAATTATATCCCTTTTATCAAATATCCTGTATAAAGGTTATGTTACTGATTTGTAGTTTATTAAATCAATTATTATTTGTGCAAGCATGTGGTGGCCGATGGAGTGGTGGCTAAAATCTGGCCAAAGAAATCGAGGACGTCTGAGAGCACGGTGGGTTGATGACATCGTCAGGGTCACTGGCAGCACCTGGATGGGATCGGCACGGAACAGAAAGGACTGGCATAAATTATGGGAGGCCTATACCCAGCAGTGGGTGGTTGCGGGCTGATTGATTGGTTGATTGATAGATTGTGCAAGCATGTGCGTATGTATACGTGCGTGCGTGCACTTGCCTGCATGCTTGAATGTACGTGGTTGCATGCATGTACACGAGTAGATCATGCAAGCACGTACTTGCTTGTCTGTGTGCGTGGCAATGTGACTTACTGCTTACCGTTATATCTCAATCTCATGAACAACTTTCCTCTTTTAGCAGCTTCAAACAAGAGCAAATAAAGTCTTGAACCAGTACAAGCCAATAGACAGTTGAACAGTGTACAAAGTTAAAATGTAATATACACTCAGTTGAGCTGAACTTCCATTAAAGGCACCTCTAAGCTAGTTTTATTCACTACTAGCGGCCGTTCGCGGTTTCACCCGCGTGGTTCCAGTTCCTGTGGGAATATCTGGATAAAAGTATCCTATGTGTTAATCCAGGTTATAAACTATCTGTATGCCGAATATCATCCAAATCCAGTCAGTAGTTTTTACGTGAAAGAGTAACAAACATCCATCCATACTTACAAACTTTCGCGTTTATAATATTAGTAGGAAGGATTCGATCATCCGGAGCTTTCCCATATGGACAACAACAAATGAGGAGATGGGGCCATAACCTACCACGCTGGCCCAATGTGTTTAGTAGGTTATAACTGCCATCTTACGATGACAATAATTAACCGCGACTGACGGTTTTACGTGACTTTGATGGAATAATAAGGTATTATTAACAAACATTCAGACGGGGATTAACGCTAACTACTTATTAAAGGTAACGCTAACTACTTAATAAAATCCTACTCGGTCGAAAACTCAACTCAACTCGACAAATTATGTACCTTCGTAATTAAGTTGTTGTTTATATAATTTTAACGCAAACTTTTAATATTTTGTAATATTTGATTATTTGCGTTAATAACGCTCAAATATATATATAAGATAAATGCGAAGATAACGAAACGTTGAAAAAAAGAGTAGTTAGCGTTAATCCCCGTCTAAAAATTAAATGTATTATTATTCCTTCTCAAAGAAAGACAGAACAATAAAAACGAAAATAATGCCAGTCTACTGATGAATCTCGACTACGCCCCCAAGTGGAAGTAGTCGATTCCGTAAGGGCCCTCCAGTAGAAGAAAGGGTTGTTACCGCCCCGTTGTCTTGCTCTTTTGAACAGACAATGTTTCGTAACATGAACACAATAGCACCGAACGGAGCCGATATTGATTTTGAGTTAATTCTATCGACAGAGGCAATCGGTAAAGTTGAAGGGAAACTAATAATACAATGAGTGGAATATCTAGTTCTGATTAAAGGGTTTTCATTTTGACAATTTTATTTTGACATTTAATTGAATTGTATGTGATGATTAAAGTTGAAATTTTATAAAATATTTAATATTAATGCTTAATTGAAATTTATATTAATTTGAATTTTCTATAAATAATGAATACTTCATACAAACTTCATCGTTATTACAATTTTGCATGCCCAAACTGGGTGAATATGTCTTGCACTTATTCCTTAGATTAAGAACGTTACTGTACCGCATTCATGCATAATAAATTCTATTCTATTCATTTCATACTAAGTATTAGCTGAGCTGTGTGGTGGCGGCTCATTATAAGAATACTACCAACCCATCTCATCACTTGGGTATCGTTAAAAGCGACTAACGGACTATGGACTGCACATACATTCAACATCTATCACGCTGAGTAATTAAATAAGTTATTTGGTAAAAACGTTTACTATGGCAGAAGTTGATTTTGCGGTCCCCATTGCCTTTATCTCTGACTAACCCTTAGGGATAATAGTCCTGATGTATGTATGTAATTCTATCGACAGAGGCAATCGGTGAAGTTGAAGAGGGTACCTAATACCTAATTAATACATTGAGTGGAATAGCTAGTTCTAAATAAAGGGTTTTCATTTTATACTAAGTATTAGCTAATAGACTTTTAATCGATTTCTGACATGTTAAATTGACAATAACTATTTACAAATCATTATTAATTTTAAGGTTGACATTATTATTATTCTGACATTCTGCATTATTAAGACACCTGTACAATTATAATTATATCATCCATTGGCATAGACATCATACTGTTTTATTTGATAACTAGCGACCCGCCCCGGCTTCGCACGGGTTACTACCCGTACCTAGACAAATTTTAGCCTATAGCCTTCCTCGATAAATGAGCTATTTAAAACTGAAATAATTTTACAAATCGGACCAGTAGTTCCTGAGATTAGCGCGTTCAAGCAAACAAACTCTTCAGCTTTATATTATTATAAGTAGTAGGTATATAGATTGAAATGCTTGTAGTTTTATGGTTGAGATTGTTACTTATTTGACATTTTGCATTTTTTGACTTTGCCTGTGTAATTGTTTAACATTCCTTGACGTTGACATCTTACAGTTTTATTTATTTAAACTGCTATTGTAATTTTGGAATTCTAATTCAATGTGATATTTTATATGTAGTTACCTAATTCATTTGCACGACGACGAAATGTTTGCATATCGATAAATCGGTAATACACGTTTGTTCATATTATATTTTAGGATCTTAAAATTGTACCATGTTTTGTGCAAATAAATTATTAAACTCAAACTCAAAATCAAAATTTCTTTATTCAATAAACTTAAAATAAGCATTTTGAATCGTCTAAATTTATTTTGATGGATGTGCACCCGCCCCTCCACCCCACCCATTCAGGAAGTATTTTAACTGTGGAGAAGAACGGGCGCAAGAAACTCCACAGCTTTAAAATAATATAGAAGTAACGACATTTACAAAACAATATGTCGTTACCAAATTATACAATCAGTTATAAAGTTAATGGATTATGAAAAAATAATGTAAATATATTATTATAACCAGACTGTTTTGTCTTCTAAATATTCCTTGACTGTGTAGTAACCTTTCCGTAAAAAAGATTTTACATGATTCTTAAACTTATCTAAAAGTAAATCTAGTATAGTATAGAATAGATACGATAGAATGTCTAATTTCAAGGGCTTCCTTAAATTCTAAAACATTTTATCGTTATCGTTGAAGGAAGTGTTGCGTTGTCAGATTCGATACGCCGCCCAAGTAAATTAAAAAATATATATATATTTAAATATATAATCTTTATTGGGTGCCATCTTCATAATGAAGTTTGGAGGTCAATTGTCAAAATATCAATGTATTTGTATAGGTTGCCTAATTCTCAGAACAATAGTTATTGTTCTGAGGCCTAATTGGTACATGACAGTTTGACATGGTCTGCGGGCGACCGACGCGACGGGAAGGAGTGACATCAGCTCTCAGAATAAAATTTAAAGCAAAGAAGGAGTGCTAAGACATTTGAGTGGGCACTCCATTTGGTCACTATTCGAATTACATTTGACGACGAAGCGACCTATACGCTTTTGAATTTTGTATCATAAATGGAACCCGTTTTTTTTCGCTTTAGGCAACTTATTTTATCTGTTTTCTTTCAATGTTTATGGCCCATATGAAAAAATAGGACAACTATACTAGTCTCATTTGGACTCATTCTATGCTTTAGTTATTGTTCTATGCATATCAGCTGCAGTTCGGCCACAGACGATTATACGTCTGTGAGTTCGGCACACAACTGACTGACTTTCCTACTACGCCGCCCCACCCCTCTTCTTTCCCGCCTCCACAACCTTTGGTCGCCTGTCCCGCAGACCATGTGGGACTGTCACGTATGAATTTGCCAGTCTTTAGTTATTGCTCAGAATAATATCAATTTTATCTCAGAACAATAATATAATATTATCTCAAACAATAATATAATATTATCTCAGAACAATAATATTATTCTTAGAGTTGAGTTGAATGTGTTAAAAAGAGTTTGAGTATGATATTCGCATAGATGCTTGTTTGCAACAAAAACAACCGGGACTAACTCCTTGAGGTACTCAATTTCATTCACTCAAGATCATCCATCCCGTGAAACGAAAAAACATATGGCTATACTATCTCTTCTTAAATATAAGTACTAAGTAAGTACTTAAGTCCCTAAATAAAATATAGAAACCTAAAATTTTAAAATAGAGTACTTACCTACAAAATTTCATTCAATTTCATTCAATTTCATTTCAACACGCGTCTGTATCGGCAAAATTCTCCAAATATTTACACACGAGGTTTTTACTAGAAATGGCTGACACACAACAAATTGTATGAGCGTACCACTCCGCTTTACCGTCAGATTAAATATGTCAAACATAACAAAACACGACGCCGGCTACGTAATATAATATGTTTTACCCTTTTCGGACGATGGCCTCTTTGGAAAGGTCGCTTTTTCTTGTTTACGGGCTACTCAGCGTTTCTACTTACAGCTTAGATAGGCGACTTACCTGTGAACAAAATAAATAGGTTATTGCACATATACAAGAAAAAATAAGCTACACACTTCGATCATAATAATATAAAAGGTAGATGCACAATCAACGATTTTGAGCAGGCACAGTGAGGGTGACTGATGCTACGAGTCTCTTACTCTGTACCAGCTGTTATCTTCACGCCTGGACTTCACTTCCACTTAACATCAGGTGGAGAGGAGTCATTTGCCGGGCCTTATATAAAAAAACGATCAAAAAGCGTACGCACAAAAATAGTTCCTAGGAAGACATTTAGGTACTCATTTCGAAAAATTAAGTGTCCAAATAATGAAATTCTCCTTTTAAAATTGCTACTCCGCCAAAACACGTACATCAATGTATATGTCAAAGCTGCCACTATTCCACTACGATTTATTATAGGATTGTGTACGTACTTCTCATAGGTGATCTTTTGACTATATGGGGCACTATTCTCAACCTTACCCTACTAGATCTGGTGTCAATCAAGGAAGTAATTTGGGACCTTTACTGTTCATTCTGATGATTAATAATTTGCCGAATGCAGTTAGTACTACTACGCCATTGCTATTTGCAGATGATTTAAAATTAGTTTCAGAAATTAAAGACCAGTCTGATTGTGAATCGCTACAACAAGATATTAACAAGGTTATAGAATGGAGCATCATAACTAATAAACTTCAGTTTAATATTTCGAAATGTTCAGTATTGTCCTACAGCCGATCACGCACTCTCTCCAATATCAATTGAATGGAGAATCACTACAGAGGGTTACAGAGGTCAGGGACCTGGGTATACGTTTCGCCGCCGACTTAAATTTTAGAGAACACTTAATGAATGTCTGCAAGAAGGCATATCGCAATCTCGGATTAATATTACGCCTTGGGAATACTTTTACAAATATCGGGGCTCTGAAGGTGCTCTATGACGCAATTGTAAGGAGTCATTTAGAATGCGATTCCGTGCTTTGGTCTCCTAACGAAGCCAAATATAAATTTATGTTAGAGCGTATCCAGAATAAATTGATTAGGTTCATGTACTTGAAACTGTTCGGAGTATATCCAGGTTATGCATTGCTATATCCTTCTCTGTTTTTGCTCGGCATGGTGGGACGGAACTGGAAGTAAGAAGGGAAGTTACTCTCGCCATGTACATTCTCAAAGTGATGCGGGGTAAGATACACAACCCAAAGATATTAGAGTGGGTACAGTTGAATATCCCGGACGGGTACGCGGGGAGCCGGCGGCGGCCGCCGCTGCTGGCAGTACCTACCGCGCGCGCACTGACCCACTACACAAGACACCGCTTGTGCTCTCGCTGCGTGCGCTCAACACTATGGCAGAGCGAATGGATTTATTCTCGTGTCCGCTGAATGAGCTCAACAGAGTGGCATTTCAAATAGTCTCTTTAATTTAACTTTTTAATTAAACAACACTATCACATTAGGTTTTACCTGTTATTATAATGTATATGCTTATAGAATAAAAAAATAATCTTATCTTACAGCGTGGGGTGTCCGTGAGGTAAAGCCAAAAATCAGGAAGCATATCATCTGACTGAGTGGTAGAGCCACGCTGTGTTGCAGCATGCATTGGGCCGGCTCGCCAGGGGTCACCCTAAATTCTTATATAAAAAAATCATCATATCGAAAGCATACAATAACTGTGTCGCGTAGCGGTGAAAGAATACAACCTCCCCCTCTTCCCTTCCCTTCCATCGTAAAGGACTAATAACTGCACATACATCCAACAGCATAGAGCGGCGATGTGCAGTCGCTATTTGGTGAAAACTGGACTATGGTAGAGGACCGCTTTTGCTGTCCTCATTGCCTAGTCTCTGACTAACACTTCGGGGATAATAGTCGTGGATAAATGTATGTATGTATATCTGGATATAAACGTCCCACTGCTGGCACAGTGATAGCACTTGGGTAGATCGGGTGATAACAATTCGGACACTTTAAATTCGGACACAGTGTCCGAATTGACACTTTTTAATTTTATTATTTTTTTCACTGACGATTCGGACACCAACAAAAATAGCTGCTTTGTACAGTCAGATAATTTTTTTTTATAGATTTCTTTACACTAATTTTAAGAAAATTTACTATATTAAAAATCATTATATTATGTAGCTTTTTAATCTGACTGTACTGAACAGCTCCAATAATTTAAGAGTGTCCGAATCGTCAGTGAAAAAATAATAAAATTAAAAAGTGTCAATTCGGACACTGTGTCCAAATTTAAAGTGTCCGAAATGTCACTTAGTCACCCCAACACGCTGCAATAACTCTATCAGTAAACTTAACTTCTCTAACCATACATCGGGCTTTCTGAAGATGGATTTCGATAGGTCAGTTAGCCGGCTAATAAAATACAACTTTCCCAAAACACATCCAAGGTAAAGAGCAATAAACACGCAATAATATTATTGCGTTAACATTATAGGTACTCAAAATATAATGTAAGTAAATCAAAACTAACTGCAGCGCACAACTTCATAAAATACCTGCGCATTATTTCTTTACGCGTCTTTCGCTAAAATGTTTTCCCACCAAAATCTTCGTAGCTGAATATTCGGTATAATAACTCTTACGTAAACTTTCACATAACCACTTAGAGGGCTTGCCGCCAACACCTATCCCCATATACGGCGTATAATAAAGGCTCTCACACACTAATAGCAGGTCAGGAATAGCGATGGCAGAAGTGCTGGACTCGGTACCCTGCGGGAAAATTATGGGAGACAAAAATGGCTAAACGATTTCGGAAAACTCAAACTCAAGATTGATAAACCTATAGACTTATAAACCAATGGCCTATTGACATTTACAATTGCTCAATATTTGTAGTACAAAGTGAATAAAATTATGTTGAATTCTAATTAAAAATTAAAGTACTGAAGCAATTTTATATTAGGTCTAGTACATTTTCCAGATTGAGTCTTGGTCGGAGATGGAGTAGTTTCTACACGGACGACACATTAGATGTGTAGTAGTGGACTCATGATTTAACTTATCCTTGTCCTTGCAGGAGTACGAGTATTAATTGGAGGTTGTATTTATGCTGAGCTTATAGTTACTACTTTCAGCAAAGTTATTAAATTGTGTCACTGCTGACTATAGTTAGTCTGTTTGGTATGCTCTGTGAAATAAATACGTGTTCAAGATAAGAGTGTGTTTATATCTTCTGGTACTTTGCTACAAAGGTGAATAAAGGATTTTTTATCAATATTACAACACAGGTAGGAACGCATTCAACCCGCGCTGGCTACTCACCTGCTTTTAATGTGTGGGAGCATTAACATCGCATGGGATTATCTGGCTCCCTGAATCATGAATGAAGTAGTCTGTTCGGTTATGTAAGCTTTGATGCTTGTTTAGAGTTATAAAAGCTATTAATGGCAGGATTTTTTTTGTAACATTTCGTTTGTTTTTTCTGTAGCTTAATATAAAATTTAGACTGTATTATAATAAAAAAGCTCTGCCTGCCCCTTCGGGAAACGGGTATGATGTATGTATGTTTGTAAAATAGTTATGAAATGATAACAAAACAAAGTTGGTACTCGTACTGAGATGGACTTGTAGGGAAGCCGAAGGGAAGATCTTCCTCCGAGCTGGGAGTTATAATAGCTCGGGGACCGAAGTCCAACGGATGTTAGTTGGAGGTGCTATATATAGCGAAGGAGGAGAAACTTCGCTACAGCGATGCAGGCTCCTCATGCTATTTGATCGTCGTGGTATGGAGATGTCGTTGAGTTGGTTTTTGTAGCGCTATCTGATAGAAACGGTTAGGAAGGTGTTTGCTTCGTGTCGAACTATGCGCGGGGGGCGTCATGCAGATAGGTGGCGCCGCCACAGACTTATTAAGAGACTCTTAATGCAAGTTAAAGTTCAATAATAATATTCTAGGGATAACAGTTTGTAAATGTATGTATGTAGGTTTCTTCCCCCGCCAAGCTCTTCGTAACTGAGAGAGAGGAGGGCAGAAGAGTGCTCACACATTCAAGGTCGCCCCTGGCCCTGGTATATGAGTGAAACAGCATTATACCTAGTTTTAATTCAAATAAACTTAGGTGTGATCGTAAAAACTTAAACGCCCCTTAGATACCTATTTGCAAAGCTGTTAATTCCACCATAATCCTAAATCACTTAGAGCATCAGCATATCAGTACTGCACTGAAATATCTTTCGCGTAACACGATTTACGAGACTACCTTAATCTAAACGCATATCTCCGACGTTTTCTGAGCAGTACGCAGGGTATAAAGGATAACCGACTTCCTTGAAATATTCCTAAGACCTTTTTATCTAGTTCCTTTGGCTTGGCGCTCGTAGATTTTGCAGTAACGTGTTTCTGATTGGTTATTGCTGATTTTGGGCATAGGGATGATGGCATAGGAATCGGGAAGGTTATTTATTTTATTATAATTTAACTTTTAACAATAACTTAGACATTAACGGTGTTGTCAGTCTCTCTTAAACTCGTGTTTTAAATGTCATTTATGTCTGTCTAAATATACTGAAGAAAACGTGCGAGCATTTGGTTTAGACAATTTTTCTAACTGAAGACATAATTTTGTAGTATTATTGATGTAAATATAGTTTATATTTTGGAAATATACTATTATACACTACCATGGATCAAAATAAGGTGCAAGTAAGGTTGATGTAAGCAACGTGTCATTTTGTTTACAATTTAAACACAACACACATTAATACATTATCTATTAAACTATACAAAAAGCTAATGCGCATGTGAATCTCAATTTTTTACATCTCATTCGAACGTTTTATCTGATCGGATTCACTTCAAAACAACTATTTTTGAAATAAAGTTTATAGAAATGGATTTTAGCATTAAGAAGTTACAATATCTTTATTCTCTTATTTTAAGTCTTAATTTTTATAACAAAATTAGAGAAACACGACCCCTGTCTGACTCAAAAATAGTGAATTAAAGGAGGTTTCATTGTCATTATTGTTAAATTACATAACTTTTGCGTTGTGAATGAAACGGAGAAAGAAGTAGAGATAATGGTTACGAAGGAATAATTTAAAACATTGTAATGTTTTCTAAAATAAATCACAGCAGTATAAAAACACAAACAGAAGATAGGTAGATTTTTTATATAAACATCAAAGAACGCGACAGTGTAGATTAGTATAATGTTCGGCAACAAAATTTGCGATGCCATTTTAATATTTTTTATCGTAACACTTCAACTGTAAGCGTTTAAAGGACAAAACATTTCCTTTGAACCCGCTCAAAGCTCTTATCAGGTGTCTTTTAACCACATACCCGTATAGATATGGGTGTAAAACGTTCAGTAACGGGTAACTGATCGTTTATGACAAGGAATTTGGATTTACTGATGTTCACAGACTATTTTCCGGTCGTAAAACTGGTGACATAGCATCACAAGCGTCACTTAAAGTGCTTTCTAGATATCGATGATCTTAGCATGAACAGTAAAAAGTTTTATAGTCGAATTATTGGCATCGACTCATGACTTTTAAGTTAGCTCAAAATACTCTCAGATATTATATATCTGATCAGTCTGGCTTCTGAATTGTGAATTTTCTATTTATTTTCTATAAAAATAATTTTGATTTTGTGATTTGTATGACATCAACTGACGACGTTATGTTATTTTATGTATTTTTATTTTATTTTAGAGAATATGTCTTAATCTGAAAAGGCCAAAAATATATTTTTTTACTTTCATACATTGAGATTGAGAAGTAATTTCCGACTACTATCGAAAAAAACGTTAATATCGCGGTGCTCAAATAATATTTTCGACGCGTTTTTTTACATTTTATTTAGTAATCGGTTATGTTAGTGGTAGGCTTTCTTCTAGCCACCAGTTTACTTAGTATGTTGCCATAACGGTATAGTAAGTGGCATTGTTTATATGGCTATATACCTAAGCTTAAAAAACTTATACAAACATTTATTATCAACCGTTGTCTCTCGGTTGAACTCAATTGATTCATTTCCCCAGTATCAGAGCGATTCAGTTTTACGTCTTTATTGCGATTCACCCCGTTTTAATATTCCAATCCAACGGCTTGGAAAGGTTCTGAGATACGAATCGGGGTGAGTTCGGGTGATTAGCAGTTTCATTGAGCGCAAAAAGGACGACAGTGTGAATCACCGTGTCTGTATCTTACTCTGTTGGTTTCAGTTGAGCCGTGTCGCGTAGCGGCTCATTAAACATGTACTACCACCTCTTCTCTTCCCTTGGGGTCGTAAAAGGCGACTAACGGACTAAATACTGCACATACATCCAACAGCATAGAGCAGCGATGGGCTCACGACCTGTCACGTTGAGCACATTGTGCAGTCCCTATTTGGTAAGAAGTGAACTATGGCAGACGACTGTATTTGCGGTCCTCATTGCCTGCAGCAGTGGCAGCAGAGCAGTGGCAACTGCGAGTTATGCCCTTCGTGCAACGAGAAGTGAGCGAGCTTGACAGCTCCGGTTACCTATCTGGACAATAGGCAGTGAACTACACGTGTTCACGGGGAAACTCTCCCGAGACACTAGTCTTATGAGTACCGAATGAAGAGCGCGCTTCAGCGGGCACTGATTCGGCGTCAAGACCTAACGCAGATGGTCTCCTGCGCGAGTATTTTACTGGCGCAGGGACGTCTGGCACTTCTTGCATAACCTAACGGTAAGTCGAGGTGCCAGTACAAATAATACTTAGTGAATTAAGGAGAGGGGTCCTCATTGCCTAGTCTCTGACTAACCATTGGGGTAATAGTTGTGATTATGTGTATGTATGTTGGTTTCAGTTAGTTAGCCTGGTTATCTACCATCTTATCTTAGAATACACCTCGGTGGCCGAATGGCTAAAACCGCTAGGCACGATATCCGAATGTCAATGATATCCAGGTCGGACAAAGTGTGTTTCGGATTCCTTGATACGTACCCCTGGTTTGTGATCACCATCCCTCATTTAGCGAGCGTAGTTATTACACCAATACTACAACATACATATATATGGTCACAACTATTATTCTCGAAGGGTTAGAAGAGACTAGGCAATGAAAACCGCAAAAGCAGCCCTTCATTAAAGTCCACATTTCACCAAATAGCTACTGCACATGTGCTTAACGTGACAGGTGGTGAGCCCATCCGACGATGGGCATACATCGAACTTTAGGACAGTGTGGCTACACCTTAATGTTTATGTTAGTATGTCGCTATGATATTAATAAGTAGTTTCTTGTTTATTTTTTTCCATGTTAATAAGCATTTCAATTTTTCTTCAGCCTATTCTGTCCACTGGACGAAATTTTCCTCTAATGAACTCCAAACAACGGATAATATACTCGTATGCGTTCTCTTTTACACCAATTAAACATACTAGTCTTCTCCAAAAAAAATATAGGTCTAGCCTTTCCTTATACAAAGCCTATATGCCTAGCTTCTGTGTAGACTTAGTTCAAGCTACAAAATCATATCGTGTGACAGATCGCGAACCAGACGACTTCCTTTCCGTATCAGCATTAAACAACTCAAAAGCTCACCAAGCGTGTATGTTGAAGATTTTAGCATTTTCGCTAGAAACTGGGGAATGTGGAATATAATGCTGTCGAGATTTGCATAAGTTTTCGTGCAGCGTATGCTACGCATATGTTGTGGGTTGTGGGAAAAGCTTAAAATTATGCTTTTGTATTTGTGTATGTATCGCTTCTTCTATAGGTTAAAGCGTCAGTAGCCGAGCGGATTAATGCTCGGATTGAATGCGAGAAATCAAGGTTCAATCCTAGTTCCGTTAGACTACTGACGTGAACCCACTCTGACACAGTCATTTAGATTAACAGGACTATTATAAATGTGTTAAACGCACTTTAATAAGAATCTTTATTAAAAAAAATAAAAGAAAAAAAGAAAGGTTGAAGCTGTGCATTTTCTTGCTCCCATTCTTCTTTACAGCTAACAGACATTGTAAATGGCTATATTGCAGTTAAAAATTGATTTGGACTACTCACAGGCGACTATGTTTACTTTAAAAAAAAGAAAATTAGACTTCGACCTTTTTTTGTGACTAGTCATAGTGACCACATCCTGCCTGATGGTATGCAGCCAATGCAATCTAAAATAATGAGAGCGCTCCCCACCGTGGAACAAGCACGGTAACAAGCGCACCCATACATGACGGCCTGTTAAATGCCGTTTCACGACCCGCTTAAAAGACCCGGGACTATAGGAGTTGGGAAACACATGCGCCGGCAAAGAATTCCAAAGCCGAATGGTCTTACAGAGGAACGACTAGCCAAATTTTTTGGTACGAGTACTGGTAGTCGGTACAATATGATGGTGGTTCCTAAGATCAGATCGTGTAATCCGGGAGAAGAAAGGAGAGGGCGGAATTAGATCAAAAGACTTTGACTTAGGGTGGATTCGACCAAACTGGAATAAGACTTACTCCGAGATTAGTCTATACAAATTTGGCGTTTAATCTAGGTGTAAGACCTTATTCCAGTTTGGTCGAATCCACCCTTAGAGTAATATTAGCGGGGTATTATGTTGATGCACTGTATTTTAATTGGTGGTAGGGTTAATTTAAGTCCACCTTGCTAGTTACTATACTTCGATTTAAGTCTGCCGCCGTAAAAGCATTGTGGTTCCTTTAGCTAAAGGTCCGAGGGATTATAGACAGTTAATAGTTGAGAATTCCGGTTAAATTGTTTCTACCTTCAGTTTTCAAGATATTTTTTCTTTCATATATATAATCACGTCTATAATCTCCGAAGGGTTATTCAGAAAGTAGGCAATGAGGACAACAAAAGCAGTCCTATACAATAGTCTACTTTGCACCAAATAGCGACTGCACATGTGCTCAGCGTGACAGGTGGTGAGCCCATCGTCGCTCAATTATGTTGGATGTATGTGCAGTCTTTGCAGACAGCTGTGGCGGCCTGCGTCGTCACATAATTTATTATCCTCACGTATGGTTAAAGAGGTTGTAAGCGCATTCCTAAACGCGTGTAGATCCCGATAAAGATAAGACACGACATCCTCGCTCCAACATCTACGTAGTTATTATTGTATAAGGTTTAGATAATAAGTTAGTCACAATGTAGTCACTGTAAATATACAACATCACATAAAGAGACGCACTCGTTATTTACCATCGCCATGGAACCCTCCATCATCACAACCTCCTATACTTCGTCCGACGGAACACACACAAGGGAAGAGAAGAGGTAGTAGTATTCTTTAACCGCTACGCGACGCCGTTAAGCCTTCAAGCCTTATCATCACTTATCATGAGGTGAGAATCAGATGAAGGCCAATCACTTGCCCATCATGTAATGAAAAACATATTTTCTACCTTCGAAAGAATAATGTTTGGTGTTCTATCCTCATCTTGGCACAATTGCAAATAAATTCACTTAAATGGCCTACTTTGGAGGAGCGTCACGAAATTTCTATCATTCCGTCGTAATGTAACACACGTATGTGTACAATATGGGACGCTCCTAAACTCCGATTGCGAAGTCAAGGTCTTTGCCGCTGTAGGAAGAATTTTGAATTAATTATTCGAGTTATTATATTACCTGTGTCGCGTAGCGGTTAAGGAATAATACCACCTCTTCCCTTGGGTGTCGTAAAAGGCGACTAACGGACTAAAGACTGTACATACATCCAACAGCATAGAGCGGCGATGGGCTCACCACCTGTCACGCTGAGCACAGGGCCCTTATTCTGTAACGATTCCTTGTTTCAAAACCACGTTAATTCCTTAAAAAGTTACGATATCTTCCCAAAAACGTATGCGTTTGACGTTTGTGCGCGGTAAGGTTTATGTGTGAAATCTATAGATTGCGATACAGAATCAGGGCCATGGTGCAGTCGCTATTTAGTGAAAAGTGGACTATGGTAGTGTTGGCGCTTAAGGCACCAACATGCGGCGGAGTTAATGGGCTGAAGGCAGGAAGGCTGAAGGAAGGATGTACTTACAGGGATGATGAGTCAGGAACCGTCGTGCGAGCTGACCACGGGCGGCAAGGCTTGAGGGGCGGCGATGTAGGTTGGTTCCTGGCGCACAGTCACTTCACTAAACAGTTCACTAGGGGCACTGGTTAAGGGCGTTTAGGTCGAGCTCTTCACTTTAGGTTCAGGAGTCACTATAATAAGGGTAGATACCAGCGCGCGTAATTTTTGTGCGTCTCGCATTAGCTAGCAAAAACAGACTTGTCGCGCGCGCGGCTCACCAAGCTAGCGGCGGCGGCTCGCGCAGCGGTGGCGCCGCGGCAGACAGGCGGACGCGGTCGTCAACAACCGCTGAGTCCGTCCCGGCTTTGGCGGGAACATCCTCCGGGGGCCAGGGGGGGCTCATCCACTGGGAGCCTGGCGATCCGGAATACAGGCCTCCGAAGATGTCCGTTCGCGGTGTCCAGGTCTACCACCCGCACGACGCCATCCTTCCCAGGCAGGGTGCGAGCAATGCGCCCCAGTCTCCATTGGAGGGCAGGCAGGTTGTCCTCCTTGATGAGGACGAGCTCGCCAACTCGGGGAGGGGAGGATGGGGACAACCATTTGGAGCGGGTTTGGAGGGTATGAAGGTAGGACTGGGTCCACAGCGTCCAGAAGCGCTGGGAAAGGGCCTGTACCATTTGGAATCGCCTACGTGTGGAGATCGGCCTATCTTCCACGGATAGTTCGGGAAGGGCCGTTAGTGGGCGGCCTATGAGGAAATGTCCGGCTGTAAGCGGCTCAAAGTCTGAGGGATCAGACGAAAGTGGGCAGAGAGGTCTAGAGTTAAGGACAGCTTCGATTCGTGCCAAAAGTGTAGAGAATTCCTCGAATGTGAGGTGCTGTTCGCCAATTACGCGATATAAAAGTTGTTTTGTTGATTTTACGTTGATCTCATGTAACGCACCGAACCATGGTCCCTTAGGGACGTTTAACAACCAAGTAATGTGCTGACCAGCGAGCTTGTGCGCAATCGTATCATTGTTCAAGGCAAGAAAGTTTTGTACTTCGATGAGCTGATTTCTAGCGCCTACATAATTTGTACCGCAGTCCGAGCGGATGAGAACCGGGGCACCGCGGCGTGCTATAAAACGCTGTAATGCCGCGAGGAACGCTTCCGTGCTGAGGTCCGAGACCGGTTCTAAATGATCCGCCTTAGTCGAGAGGCACACGAATATACAAAAGTACGCTTTTAAGAGTTTAACATTACGTAGGGTACTAGATTTAACGAGGAATGGTCCGGCAAAATCGGTCGTGACTTGACTAAATACTGGCTGAGGCGTAACTCTATCGGCTGGCAGGTCGGCCATGAAGGGCGCTTGCGGCTGGGCCCGGCATCGAAAGCATCTAATGCATTTAAAAACTCGGTGTCTAATAATACGGCGCGCGGACAATATCCAAAATTGTTGGCGTAGGATAGCGTGTAAAGTGTCAGCGCCAGGATGGCAGTGTATTTTGTGGTAGTGGTCAATGATAAGGTCTACAAGTGGGCTAGAGCTGGGAAGTATGAGCGGGTGCTGCGCGTCATATCGGATAGACGCATGGGACAGTCGTCCACCAACTCTAAGGAGCTCATCTTTAATGAGAGGTGACAGCCGCTGGAGTCTGACGGAGCAGATTTTGCCAGTTTGAAGGCGGTGGATGTCCTCCGCAAACTCATTGTGCTGGACACTGCGCACCCAGTAAAGTAGGGCCTCTCTTCGTTCACTGACGTACAAGGGGCCTGAGCGTCGCGAATCTGGGTGGTGTCTGCAGTTGTGCAGAAAGCGTTTTAGACAAGCTGTCACTCCGACGAGCTTGTCTAGTGAACTGAACCGAGTGAGCAGGTCAAAGTCAAGACCGGGCACTGTGACCAGTGACGGGACGTGTTTGGGCTTAAGGCCGGGCAGGGCGTGATGGCCCAGAGCTAAGGGCATCGCAGGCCAAGACTCACAAGGCTGTCCAAGCCACGTGGGAGACCACCATAGGTCGTGGGCTGACAGGGATTGCGCAGACATTCCTCTGCTTGCGCAATCTGCCGGGTTGAGCTCATAAAGCTAAATTAGCTTCGAAAAAGCTGGGTGTACTTAATAGAGCGGGTCAGTATTTCACGCCGGCCCACCGTTTACAACTGTATAAAGCACAGGTCAGGCCGCATATGGAATACTGCTCCCATCTCTGGGCTGGAGCACCCCAATACCAACTCCTTCCATTTGACCGCATTCAACGCAGAGCTGCTCGAATTGTCGGCGACGTGGTTATTTCAGGTCGGCTCGATCCACTGGCTCTTCGGAGAGACGTTGCGTCTCTCTGTATATTGTACCGTATATATCATGGGGAGTGTTCTGAAGAATTGTTCGGCTTGATCCCTGCCGCTAATTTCCTTCACCGCACTACACGCAATCGACTGTCATTCCATCCACATCGCCTTGATGGATGGCGGTCTACTACTGTGCGTTTTTCAAGAAATTTCTTGCCTCGAACTACAGTGTTTTGGAACCAGCTCTCGGCGGCGGTATTTCCGGACCGTTACGACTTAGGGATCTTCAAGAAACGAGCCTATTCCTTCCTTAAAGGCCGGCAACGCGCCTGCGATTCCTCTGGTTTTGCGGGTGTCCATGGGCGGCGGTGATTACTTTCCATCAGGTGACCCGCTTGCTCGTTTGCCTCCTTCTGCTATAAAAAAAAAAAAAAAAAAGGTACGTGTCGCCAGGTACATTCTGGTGAGCCTGAGCTGATTTTGACTACCCTGTTGGCTTCAAAGGGTTGAAGACGGTGAGGCGGTGTATTGAGCCAGGCCAGGACTATCGTACTGTCTGACCAACATATGTGTTGTTGTATACTGATATGGGCCGATAACTGAACCGACACACGGATCATGAGCTGGGAGAGTAGAGTGGCGGCCGACAACTCTAACTCGGGGATTGTGAGGCGGTTCTTGATTGGTGCGACTCGCGACTTGGCGACAATCAAGTGTACCAAAGTATCTCCGGAGGCATCGAGCTCATGGAGGTAAACAACGGCGGCAAACCCGGCTTCAGAGGCATCTGCAAACCGCTTGGACTGCTTTTGCTGTCCTCATTGCCTAGTCTCTGTCTAACCTGTATCGGTTACTTAACTCTTTATAACACAGGCCTTCCAATAGCACATAGAGATTGGTTCAAAAACCTACGCCTGGCTTCCTCACCAAGGAATTCTGTTATTTCAAGAATGCCAAAACACTGTACCCAAATAGCGGTTACAGTTTGGGAAATCTGCTCAATACAAACCTAAATATAAAAATTAAAACCTTTACATATCCATTTACGGCACATAATCTACATAGTTTTGTCAGTCATGTGTTGCAAACAATTGGAAAAGCCAGTTTGGAACTACAGTCAGATTAAGACGTGACCTGAATTTTGGCGAAGGCTGTGCTATATTTCATAGTACACGACAGCGGAACTGTACGTTCTGGGACAGTACCGTTTTGATCTATTGATGTATTTAAACTTACATACATGTCGTGTGGTATATGGTTTCACTATGAAAACACTACCAATCCCTCTCTTCCTTTGGGTGTCGGTTGATGATACTTCGCTCGACATTTTTAATTGTAAGCCTAACAACAGACAGGTTCTAAGCAATAATTGGTTTGATGTGGTTCCTTTAATTCTTAATTGGATTGTCCATATTTATTTTTATTTATTTTTTATCTGTTTTGATTTCTAAATTATATTTTCATATAGATGAGAGAGAACCTACTGTTTGTAACTGAGCTTAAACCTAAGTTGTAAGTTAAGATCATAGGATTACAAATAAGCACACAAGTGTCTATATGCGAAAACAAATTAATTGTGTATATTTTTATTATGTTTGATATGCTCTAGTTATACTCATACTGTATGTTTTACAAATAAAAAAAAAAGTCGACTAACGAACTAAAGACTGCACATTTGTGCATATATCACGGCGGCGATGGCCTCACACCTTGTTCCCACGCTGTCACGCTGAGCACAATTGCATTGTAATTTGGTGAAACGTGGACTTGGCAGTAGTACGCTTCTGCGGTCCTCATTGCCACTGACTAACCCTTCATGGGTAATAGCACAGAATAACTAATAGTACTACCGTACAGAAGGTTCACTCTTTAACTTTTACGCGATATTGAAACTTATCGTGTGACCCGAGCGTTCATATTCCGTAAGCAACGCTGACTCGATATCGATTTGACGTCAGGAGCGCAGGGTAGCGCAGGGTTTCCACTTATGGATATATTTAAGTACAATTACGACGACGCGCGACGTGGAGCGTGCAAGCCAAGCGGCAACCTTTACTGCCATATGCCTGCCGCGGCCTGCCCGGGAGGCGCGCCGGCCGAACGTACCTAAACTGCGGAGTGACACCCCTTTGGTAATAGTCGCGAATGGATGAGTCTACGTCTCGCCCGCAGTCCGGAAGGGTTTTTTTTACCGCCTCTGTTATCTAGTTGTTTAGACCACACCGTTCTAAGACCAAGAGGTCCTGAGTTCGATTCCCAGCGGGGATGCATGTTTATGCTCGGTTTGGTTGGAGCAACATCTCATCTAAATATATTGCCCTTGTATCAATGTTTGTAGCATTTTGTTGTGTTCCGCTAGTTACATATAAGATAGGCAGTTCTACATTAGACGAGGATGCCGGGTGGAATGCGCTTCCATCATCGCTCTTATTATTACTTAACAGAAGGTGAGTTGAAGACCAATTTTTCCGTAAATACAGGAGTATATAATCCCGGGTAATAGGTATTAACCGTGTCGGGTAGCAGTTAAAGAATACTACCACCCCCCTCTCTTCCCTTCGGTGTCGTAAAATGCGACTAATGGACTAAGACTGCACATACACACAACAGCATGCAGTGGCGATGGGTTCAGCACCTGTCACGCTGAGCACATGTGAAGTCGCTATTTGGTGAAAAGTGGACTGCTGTTGCTGTCCTCATTGCCTAGTCTCTGACTAACCCTTCGGGGATAATAGTGGTGATTATATTATGTATATGTAAGTATGTATATAATCCCGCAACTGGACCATTATAACACAGAATAAGTACGACTTTTACGCGAAATTGAAACTTATCGTGTAACCCGAGCACGCGTAAAATATATTAGAGCGTTCGCAAAAGGCGTTATTTCCAATAGAAAAACGACGTTCAAACTCACAGTTTCAATCAAAGAGAGACATTTCCAAAGACTATTATAAGTAAAATAACACAATAAAATGTTTTGAACAAATGGAGTTATATTTCATACAAAATGACCACCGTGCCAAAATGATCTGTACAAAAGGAGATATTTTATTTCTGTTTCAATTATTATCTTTTTAATCGATTTGTGATGTCAAACAAGGCAAAATATTCTGTGGTAACTGAGTACATAGTCAATCCATCTTTATAATACAAAAAAATGAATCAGAACTATGTATAATATTAATAATTATTGTGGATCATCAAGAAATATTTTTAAAGATTTTAAATATCTAACTCTAATGTGTATTTAAATACTATAAATTTCTGTATTTGTAAGGGAAAATAGTAATCATTTTTGTCCTAAAATCAATCCAAAAAGAATATACGCTCCCAATATGCTTATGATGTGTGTATCATTCAACATTATGGTAAATATGTATGGCAAAGCAAAAGTGCTATGATTATGGTGATAAATATCTTTAATCATTTACCGGATCATATCAAATCTACTGAAAACCCTTATTTTTAAAGAACCTTATAGAAACGTTTCTTTTTTTCTTTATTCTGTCAAAGATATCAACTTTAAAAGAGGGAAAAGAGATTAATCTGGTTCAAAAGGAAATATTTACAAAGCGTCCTGAACAAAAAGAGTTATAATCTAAAATTCTTATCAAAAGGAGATATTTCCAAACTTAAATTTTTTTTTTAAAATACCACGATCAATAAATAAATATTTTTTGACTTTCTTCTGAACTATTGTGGTAATACCTATCTGTTACATTAAAAAGAAAAAACTATAAGCTAAACTCAGCATGATATTAGTTTTTCGTGTTTTCTGAAAATTCCTTTATGGTGGAATTATCTCCTTTTGAACAGACGCTCCTCAATTGAAAGACTTTTTAACTCATTAAATCATATTTTATTAAGATTATTAAATTTATTAACATTTATGAGGTTTTGCGGTACGCGTCGGGGGTTTTTTGGGGGTCAATAGGGACGGGTTATTTAATAAATAGGGACGATGCAGTATGTCAAGAGACAGTAAAGGGTCTATAGAGACAGGGTTGTCACTTGATTTATGAAGTAATTTAAATGACTTGATGAAAAATGTGATAAGGTATATACCTTAGATATAAGTAATTTCCATTGTATTAAAATATGTATGTTAATATCTAAGGCATAATATGTTCATAAAATACTTGTTTGTATCCAAAATATACTTACCTTACCTACACTACATATCTACTATTATCTACTTACCATAGTTAACTCCTAATACTGAATAGGTATCTTATCTAAGTACCTACCTGTACCTGTCAAAATTTTGTTAGGATAGGTAAGTACCTATTTAACATAATTGTGACAGCTCTGACGGTTTTTCCCTATAATGGCAATCACCTCCCTAAAAACCCCATTTCGTGTTTAAATAGGGATGACCTATAATTTGAATAAATATGTAAAACTGGGTGCTTAACATGATTTAGCGTAAAGTCCATAAGAATCTTCAGGATGCGACTCTTGCGATGCGAGTTTTGATACCAAAATCAATATAATATTTTCAGTCATGATTAGTGATAAATTTACCCAAAGTTCAATTCTGTGCCTATTCACGCCGTTTGACCGTGTGCCGCAGGCGTCGTCCACCACTGCTCGAGGTGCCAAGGGCGCGGACTAATATTTTAAAAGAAGTGCCATTTACCCGAGCCTTAAGCGCACTAATAATAGAGTAGCTAATGACGTTGACATATTTCACTGCTCTCTGAATGAATTCACAAAAGTCACATTGTTTGTTCTTTGTTACAGAAATAGTTAGTAGTAAGTAAATACACAGTGTGTTACTTACTTTACTGAATATGTCCTGAATATTTTATAGTTGTTATGTTGTAAATAGATAAATAAAAAATATTCTATTGTAAATACGTGTAGGTTAGAAAATTTTATAAGTGCTCATACTGTCGCATTGGGTTTTTATCTCTAATATGGTACTATTAAGTTTAGTTGTTTTAAATAAATAAATGTTGAAGAAACTATTTGATTGACTTGTATTGACTTGTTCTCAGATAAAAGTCAACATGGTGGACCAACAGCTCAAAAAAAAGTAATGTGTGGAACAGCTGATTTTTTTTCGCAATGTCTGGTTGCCCCCGTACTATTAGTTGTCCTTTGCATTTAGTAGAATTTCTGTAAGTACATATAAAAAAGTGGTAGACTGAGATCTTCCTATTTGCAAGAGGTTAATATAAAGAGAAAAAAATCTTTTTGCGTCCGACCGAAATTCTCCATTTCCAGAAGCAAGCCGAGAGCTGTCAATAAAGGAAAGAGTTGCTACAAATGCCAGCGAAATAGCTGGGCGAAAACGTAAGTACAATCGACCTCAAAAGTGGCTTTACCACTTTCAGTAACAGCTCTCAGACCACCAAATTAGGAGCAGTAATAATAACATAAAGGTAAAGTGCAGGTAGATACGCACAATCACGACTATTATTAGTTAGGCACAGACTAGGCAATGAGGACCGCAAGAGCAGTCCTCTGCCATAGTCCACTTTTCACCAAATAGGGACTGCACATCTGCCCAGCGTGACGGGTGATGAGCTTATCGCCGCTCTATGCAGTTGGATGTATGTGCAGTCTTTAGTCCCATAGTCGCCTTTTACGACACCCAAGGGAAGAGAGGGGGTGGTAGTATTCTTTCACCGCTACCCGACTCGGTCCATTAAAGAAGATACTTTAAAAAAGAGAAGGGGAATCAATTTGAGAACGATTGGCAATGAGGACTGCATAAGTAGTCCACTGCCACAGTTCACATTTCACCAAATAATAACTGCCCATGTGCTCAGCTCATCGCCGCTTTTTCTTGTTGGATGTATGTGCAGTCTTCGATCTGCCAGTCGCCTTTAGACGCTGAGTTTAGTTGGTATGACATGTTACTAAAACGCTTAGCTACTTCTGATGCTGTAGGTACAACCCCACGGCCACGGTATAACATTCCGGCACAGGATATTATGGTCGCCACCGGAAACAAGACTGCGGCCGCCTGCTCCGGCCCCGGAAACTACGTAACCGAATTATTGGGCTCCATGTGGCGTGAACATTATTTTAGAGTTCATGAAAAAAAAAACAATTTGTTTCTGTGTTTTTTTAAAGCGGTAATTTAAACATTAATGTCATGGATGCATGCATTATATATGGTCACACTTTATCATTTGCAAATATTTTTACTAAACGTCTAATTATATCAAAGAAATAAGGCACATTTAACAAAACTTCATGCTAGTTTTTATTTTTAGTTTTCCCAACTAAAATGCTCTGATCAAATTAAATAAAGGCTCCTTTGAATGAAACTACGAGCACGTGTGTATAGGCCTCTCTGTTTCGGCTCCTTTGAATGGAAACTACCGGAAGTGCGTAAGGGGTGTTTTAATTTACTTTTAATCGAAATGTCTATAAGCGTTGTCTTGAAAACTAGCGTATAAAAATTTAAGGTTTTTTCATAAAAAAAGTTCATTTATGTTGTTGAATTTATCCTCAAAATATTTGCGATTAATAAAGTGACCATATATAATTTGAAATATTTACAGTGACAGACTTTTAAGCTTGATTCACACATCAGTGAAGTCACAGTACCGGCACAGTCCGAAATATTCTTTCATACATTCTGTATGAACGCACTAAAAGCACTGTGTCGTGACTGACACTGACAAGTGGGGATGCGCTCATAGAGAATGTATGAAAGAATATTTCGGCACTGTGCCGGTACTGTGTCGGAACTGTGACTTCACTGATGTGTGTGAAGCGACCTTTAAAGCGAATCACACACTACGCAGATACGGTAATATTTTATCTGCGTATAAAAACTTATTTATCTGATGCATTACACACTAAACAGATACGATAATATACGAGACGATACATTCACTCGGAATCCTTCACACTGTTGTCGATGCGGCAGATGTTATCTGCAGATATATTTGTATACGCACACAGATACTGTAAGATAAAATATAAATAATCTGCGCTGTGTGTGTTGGTTCATATGATTTATATAGAGAGCGATATTGAAAGATATCTGCTCAGATACAGATATCTTACCGTATCTGCGTAGTGTGTGATTAGCTTAACAGTTTTACGTAACCAGTTATCAAATTCGTCGCTCAGTCTGTGATCTTAAAAGTTAGACAACTTTCACAACGCTGTGTCAGTGGATACATACCTAAATAAATTAACGACTGGATTATCTCCAAAGGGTTAGTCAGGGTTAATCCACGGCACACAAAATAACAACTGCACATATGCCCAGCGTGATAGGTGGTGAGCCCACCGCCGCTCTATGCTGTTGAATGTATGGGTTGTCTTTAGTCCGTTAGTCGTCTTTTACGACACCCAAGGGAAGTGATAGGTCGTTCTTATTGCCACACGGTTCGGAATTATTTTAAGAGGGTTTCATTTCGGCTTTCCATACAAACTTTCATGTCGAAATTTTTAAAAACCAATAAGCCAATTTTAACTCGTTGTCCAGGGACGGGTGGAGGGCAAGCGGTCACGCGGTCGATCACCAACGCGTTGGACAGACGCCATCAAAGCAACGACGCAAACCTCGATAGTTCAGAGTTCACGAGACGCTGAAGACCGCAACAAGTGGAGGCGCATCGCGAGGGCTGTTTTTGCCAATAAAAATGCAACGTCATCAACCACGACCACCCTGTCAAGAGTGAACGACTAAGGAGAGAATTTTGAACGCTAAAGTAAAATTTAGGGGTTCTAAATAGTTTGTTGAAAACATTCTTAAAAAACGTATTTTTAGCAGAGTTATTGCGATTTAAAGTCTACTATGAAAAGTTAAAAATCGCAATAACTCAGATAAATAAACATTTTTTTAACAAACTATTTAGATCCCTGTGTTTTAACTCAGCATGCAATGTTTCATCAAAATTGGCTTATTGGTTTTTCAAAAATTTCGACTTGAAAGTTTGTATGGGAAACCAAAATGCGTAAACCCTCATAACGAAATCATAACTGTAATAGTTATAGGAATAGAAACATCAATTAGTACCTGAATTTCCTCAAGCGTATTGCTTTAACAATGCAAGTTCTGTCTACAGACGAACATGGTGAAACAATAATAATATCTAAGACATCAACCGCTTTCTACATTCAAAGCTTAATAATTCTGTAGTCACTACACTGTTACTTTGGCCGTAGTTAACTACAGTCGCAGTATAAGAACTTTTGTTACCCACTGTGTGGGGTAGCGGTTTTTAAAAGAATACTACCAACCAAACCTTCCCCTGGGTGTCGAGGGCGACTAACGGACTAAAGACTGCACATACATCTAACAGCGTAGAGATGATCGCACTACATACCTATATGTCACGCTTAGCACATGTGTAGTTGTTATTTAATGAATCGTGGATTAAGGCAGAGCACTAATTGCGGTCCTCATTGCCTAGTCTCTGACTAACCCTTCGGGGATAATAGTCGTGAGGGTGTGTATGTTATACTTGTAGGATAAGTCATTCATGACTAAAATAATGTTTATATTTAGCACTTATTATATGTTCAACTTTTTTCAATGTGTATTCTGTATGCGTATCTTTGTATCTGTCAATCTTTTCCTGTTTTTTGTGTAGGTATTGAACTTTTAATTTAATTTTATGTTTAAATAATGTTTAGCGACATTCATTGTAAGCACCCTTGCTGGGTGTTTCATGTACCTACCTGCCATTTTTGTTAATGATGTTATCTTTTGTTATGTACTATACGAGCACCAACATGCATGCACTTTGACTCTTATTCCATTGAATTAAGAGTTACAACTGCTTTTTTTATGTGACACGTCATAGTGACTATATCCTGCCTGATGGTAAGTAGCCGATGTAGTCCAAAATAATGAGAGCGCTCCCCACCGTGGAACAAGCACGGTAACAAGCGCACTTATTCATGACGGCCTGCATAAATGCTGTTTCACGCCCCGTTTGAAAGACCCGGGATTATAGGAACTGGGAAACACATGCGCCGGCAGTGAATTCCAAATCCGAATGGTCACAGAGGAACGACTTGCCAAATTTTTTGGTACGAGTGCTGATATTCTGCACAGTATGATGATGGTTCCTAAGACCAGCACGTGTAGTCAGGAAAGGAGAGGGCGGGATTAGATCAAAAAGTTTTTCAGAACACTCTCCGTAGTAATTTCGGTAGAAGACACTGAGAGAAGCAATGTCTCTACGCAGCTGGAGGTCCTCAAGAGAGGCTGTAACCTCAGCATCTCCAATAATGCGTACCGCTCGCCTTTGCAGTCTATCAAGTGCATCGAGGAGGTATTTAGCGGAGCCGTATATAGAACATATTTTTGTTCGTGACTTATGAGATTGTGCAATAAAGAAATTGAAATTAGAAAAAAAAAATCTCCTGACAAATAATTGAGAAGCTCCTCCTTATTTTAAAATTGAAATTGGAAAAGAGGAAAATCTCCTGATGAATTTGATTGAGACGCTCCTCCTTATTTTGAAGTGTAAAGACGGTTAATACAACACTGATACAACTGACTAACTGTCAACAACACAAGTCAACCTACAGCTCAGCATACTGTCGTGCCTGCATTATGTTTCACTCACACTTTAACGGAAATAATTAAATTTCTCGCGCGCTCAGTGCCTTTCGTAGACGGCGAGTTGACTGTGAGACGCGCGGTGGTTACACCAAAGTGCCCTGCCGTTTGATAAATTGGTAATGGGAAATTTTGAAGAAAGGTTACCGGGTAAAGGTGGCTTTGTTGGAGCAAGATATTTTTATACATTTTTTTAAATTAATTTACAGGTAAATGTGGTTTTCTCTCTGTTGTTAGGCCGATGGTGGTAGCGAATTTCATTCGGAATCTTCAACTACTGTTGAACTGGGTATCTTATCTCTTAACACAAAAATTGTTGTTATAGCTATAGGCTTCAATAAGATGGTGGTAAAACTATTATCCCCGAAGGATTAGTCATTAGTCCACTTTTCACCAAATAGCGTCTGCACATGTGCTCAGCGTGACAGGTGGTATGGTGAGCCTATCGCCGCTCTATGCTGTTGAATGTATGTGCAGTATTTAGTCCGATGGTCGCCTTTTATGACACCCAATGGAAGAGAGGGGATGGTAGTATTAATTCCCCTCTACGCGACACGGTTAACAATAACAACATTGTATTAACAAAAAACCTTTCTTCCTTCCCTTCAAATAAAGAAAGTAATACTCCAAATGAACTGACTACAGACCACAACATTGTCATAACTCGAGAATATTCAACGAACTCGCGAAGTTCCATCGGTGCGAACGCTAAAATATGCACACACGTTGGCTGCAAAAAGCCGAACGCGCCACAAAGAGAACTGGGCCACCCTCATTAGGGGAAGAGACACAAGACAACGGAGATCTAGCGATTTGGGGCTTAAAATTATACACCTAAGTACATAGATAGGTACATACATAACCACGACTATTATCCCCGATGGGTTAGTCAGAGATTAGGCAATGAGGACCGCAAAATTAAGCAGTCCGCTACCATAGTCCACTTTTTACCAAATAGCGACTGCATATGTGCACGCGTGACAGGTGGTGAGCCCATCGCCTCTCTATGCTGTTGGATGTATGTGCAGTCTTTAGTCCGTTTGTCGCATTTTACGACACCCAAGGGAAGAGGATTTGGTCGATGGGTGCCTCAAACGCATTTTTCATCGGTAGAATTTTTTCCCTAATCGCATTTTGCCACGATCGTGTTTTGTCACGTGTGCTATAAGTATTATCGGTTTTTACCTTAGTCTCCTATTTTATAATCTCAGTTTTTCTAGCCGCATTTAGTCATAAATTATTTTTTTTTAAATCTCACTTTTTGTCATTGCGTTTAGTGATAAACGCATATTTTTTAATCTGTTTTTTTTTATCGCATTCAACCCTCAGAACAATAACTTAATATTGTTTTGAGATTCGACCTTTAAACCATGTCTGTGCTTTAAACAGACATTTTAAAATCGTTATAGTTCTCGACTATGACACCTATAGTCATTTAGGGCTATTAATCTACTGTTCAATAAAGTCTCATTATTGCTTATCTAAAGAGTTCCAACGTAACATCTTCATAATTACATTCATACTTCATGTTCACGCATTTATCATGTCATTGTATTTGACACTGTCAATCACAGTATGCAATCTGTCAATTTACAGTAGGGCAAAAAGCATAAACACTTTAAGCTGTTATGCAAATTATTTATAGACCAAAAAGCGAATCAGACAATATGCTGTAAGGCAAATTACCCATAGGAAAATATACGATCAAACATAAAGTACACGTGACTAAACACGATCGTGGCAAAATGCGATTAGGGGAAAAAATCCTACCAATGCAAAATGCGTTCGTGGCACCCATCGACCAAATCGGGAAGAGAGGAGTGGTATAGTGGAGTATTCTTTCACCGCTACGCAACACGATTAATTTTTGATACACTTTTTATATCAAGATCGGCAAATGACTCCACTCCTCTCGGGACAACTAAGGACAACTTTTGCAGCATAAGAGCATTAGTCACCCTCACCCTGCCGGCCCACAAAGTGCTGCTTTGAAGGATCCCATGTTGCACAAGGGATTGTGCTGGTAGACAATAAATCTTTTGGAGGTGCAGCAAAAAAACGAGTCACCAAACTTCTTTGTGCGCGATGGAATATTGGAGAACCATGCCGGCAAAGTACTACTTTGAAGGACCCCATGTTGTAAGAAGGATTGTGCTGGTAGACTTATCCATCTTTAGGAGGTGCGACAAAGAAACGAGTCACCAAATTACTTTGTGCACGATGGAATATTGGAGACTGTAAATTGGTGACGGAGAGTAGCACGCTTTAGTGCGATGAGATTTAAATAAAAAACGAACATCTTCTTCTTCGTCATGCCTTCATCATCTCTCATTCCCACTTCCTATATACAATCAAAGATCTTCGTATAGTATCGAACAAATTAAAGTTTCAGTGGATACATACATACTTACATTACGCCTGCTTCCTGGAGGTTTAGGCAGAGACCACAGTTTTCTATCAGCTATGATCCCGACACACATCCTTTGCTTCACTTACTCACATAACGTTCTTCAAATGCTCGTCGGATTAGGGTGCTCTTGACCTGACCTTTAACGAGAACGTCACCGATCTGATCTAAGTTCGTTCGTCTAGGTCTTCCGCTTCCAACTATCCCTATCACTGTCGCCTCATGCAATTTTTTTGTTATTCCTTTTTCATCCATCCTGTATAAATGACCAAACCATCATACCATGCCTTTTTAAATTTTTGTCATTACATCTTCATTAATTCCACACTTCTCTACTTATACACTATTCCCTATCCGATCTTTTAGTGCAATCCAGTTAATATGACGAGGTACAAGAATACTTGTATATAATTAAAATTGTACCTGGTTCAGAGATGTGAACGGTTACAAAGGGAAATGGGTCACGCTCATTTGGAGCGGGGGTCGTAGTCTCATGCTGCGCGGAACAATCATAGAGTCGATCCATTTTGTTGTAATTCAGTTTTACGTTTTTTATTACATACATACAGGCAAAGAGGACAGTAAAAGCAGTCCTCTACCATAGTCCCCTTTTTACTAAATAGCGACTGCACATAATATGTTCAGCGTGACAGGTGGTGAGCCCATCGCCGCTCTATGCTGTTGGATGTATGTGCAGTCTTTAGTCCGGTAGTCGCCTTTTACGACACCTAAGGGAAAAAGGGTGGTAGTATTCCTTCACCGCTACGCGGCACGGTTAATGCGGCACTTTTAATATTTTTACTTGTAAGAACTTGGCCTTCATCCCTCCTGACGGGTTAGTTACGATAAACCCAAAGATGAAAGCGCGCTTAGCGCGCGATTTTATCTCTAAACATCAACAACATTGTTAACATTTTTGTTGTGGCGCCAGACTGTTGATAAGATAATGATAGCTAGCCAGGCGGACTTAAAAAGCCCTGCCACCAACCAAACAATATACACAAAGATATACTCCCCGCTGGGAAATCTGGGAATCGAACACGGGAGCTCTGGGTCTTGGACCGGTAACTTAGCCACTAGACCACAGACGCGGTTGAATGACGATATACGTAAGCTGGCTGGCAGTCATATAACAAGAAGACTCGAAGACCTTGCATAGTGGCATGCATTGGGGTAAGGACTATGTCCAGCAGTGGACTGAAACGGGCAATTAAAGTGATGGTAATGAAAATGAAAAATGAAAATGTATTTATTAGAACACACACAACTTTAAATAAATGCTAAAATAAACAAAAGCTCTATAAATAAATGTGTCCTAAAGGGACTCCACTCAGCATTTGTTGCAGTGAGCAAGTCACTACTACGCTGATCTTTGTTGACATAATATTATGTTATCTTATAAAAAAACACTTTAATAAAATCATCCTTATGAGCACATACAAATTTCAAACAGTACTATGTAAAAAAAAATAACTTTCTAATACTACTCGTTATTGTTATTGAAAGTATCCCAACAAATTCAGTTGAATAAAACCAAGGACGATATAAAACTAAGGTAAGTTTAAACTAAAACGCAATCCAACAGCTTACATATTGATAACGGCAGCGACACAATCTTGTTTCCATGTTGTCCTCGCTCAACTTCAAAGCTGAGGCTATACGGCCCCTGGTCTATGCACTATGACGTCAGTCGTCGCCATTTTAAGCTGACTTTAAAAACTGTAATGAAATCTAAATAACCCTATGCTGAGATTGAGAAGTTTGCATAATAACGGATTTTTTTGTATGAAAAGTAAAAAAAATGTTTTAATAGAACTTCTCCTGCACGTTGTGACGAGGAAACTCTTCGCCTTTTCAAGGGACTTTCTTGGAGGAACAAGGTCTAACGGTTCGCTCGCACACTCTCAAAAGTATATCCGATACATAAAGTGGTAGTCGTATACTGATTGATAGAGCAACGCCAAGCCCGAATTAAGCGGGCTCGCCCCGGCGTAACACCACCCTTTTACGGAAGATCGGCGTGAAGCAATGGCACTCATTGCAGTTGTGTTTCGTCCAGATGAGATAAGATAAGATAAGATAATTACTTATTTGCACTTTCACATGGTAAGAATTACATAGATCACTCATGTCAAGCTCATTTCATAATAAGCATGCAAACATTAAGTCGTCTCAGTAATAGTAAAGTGAGTGAGTGAGTTAAAGTACCGGAGCCCCATCTCTACTCCCTTTCCCCCGCACCCTACTCCTTCCTAATGTCCTACTCCTTCTTCAACGGTCCTTCTCCTTCCTCAATGCCGGCATCGCATCTGCGACTCCTCTGGTTTTGAGAGTGTCCATGGGTGGCGGTGATAACTTCCAGGTGACCCGCCTGCTCGTTTGCAAACGCATCTGCGACTACTCTGGTTTTGCGGGTGTCCATGGGCGGCGGTGATTACTTCCCATCAGGTGACCCGCCTGCTCGTTTGCCAACGCATCCGCGACTCCTCTGGTTTTGCGGGTGTCCATGGGCGGCGGTGATTACTTCCCATCAGGTGACCCGCTTGTTTGCCAACGGCCGCTTGTCTACAAACTGTGACGTCAGTCAGACGTCATTAAATGACCGTTTAAACTGACTTTAACTCTACGTTGAGTAGTTTGCATAATGACTAGGTTTGTAATGTGTTTCAAACCCAGTCATTATGCAAACTATTATTTTCGGAGTGGGTTTTTTTGGTCAGAATAGTATAAAATAAACTACGATTTTATTTTTTAATTAAGTTTTTTATTGCTCTACTCTATGGTGTTTAAAGAAAGTCCGCGGGACTAATAATAACGTATACTTATTACAAGTATAGCGGCTCACTAAAAAGATACTACAAACCGCTATCTTCTCTTGGGTATCGTAAAAGGCCACTAACGGTCTAGAGACTGCACATACATCCAACAGCATATAGCAGCGTTGGGCTCACCACCTTTCACGCTGAGCACATGTGCAGTTGTAATTTGGTGTGCCGTGGACTGTGGCGGTGAACTGCTTCTGCAGTCCTCATTGCCTAGTACCTGACTAACCCTTCGGGGATAATAGCCGTGAATCTTTGTAAAAAAATACGAGTACTACGTTTCAGACCCAGAAGTCCCGGGTTCGATTCCCAGCGGGGGGTACATCTTTGTGTACTCTATTTGGTTTGTGGTAGGGCTGTTAAGTCCGCCTGGCTAGCTACCACTATCTTCTCTAAGTCTGTCGCCATAACAACGATGTTTATAGCATTGTTGTGTTCCGACAGTTTGAGATAAGATAGCCAGTTCCTCAGTGGTTGAGGATTCCGGGTGAAGCGCGCTTCCACCTTCGGCCTTATCATCACTTACCATCAGTTGAGATGAAGGCCAAGCGCTTACCCGTTGTAGAATAAAAAACAATAAGGCTTTTGTTATTGCACGGCTCTTGTGTGGAAAGAAGTCAGCGGGACTAATATTCACGGAATGCAATACAAATTGTCACGACAGGCTATTGACATTTACCACCGTATACACTCAAGGTGTGAAACGTTATACGAGTATAATGGTGTGTAAATAAGCGTGTTTGCAACTCCTTATTTCTTCATACCAGCTTATATTACGTAAACATAAAGTTTAACGATAAATCGCTGGCGTAAACAGCTTACATCGCGTAAATAATTTTATACAGGTACATACTGTTTGCAAGGATGTACAACCTTATGATTTACTATACTTACCTATAAATTATTAAAGGATATTAACCGTGTCACGTAGCTGTGAAAGAATACTACCACCCCCTTTTTTCCCTTAGGTGTCGTAAAAGGTGCCTAACGGACTAAAGACTGCACATACATCACTGGCTCACCACCTGTCACGCTGAGCACATGGGCAGTCGCTATGTAGTGAAAAGTGGCCTATGGTGGAGGATTGCTTTACGATTGATTATATGTATGGATGTACGAGTATTTCCAACCTTTATGTTATGGGAACTCACTATTTACGCTCATTAGTTTAAAGACGCAAAACATATCTATGACCAATGATGTTTCAATAAAAAGAGGTTGATAGGTTATGTCAGTACTAATGTGTCGTCAATAATGGACCAAAGCGCCGTACGATGATAACATCTTTGACTATATACATGACTAGACGGAGCATCGCGGTACAAACGCTTCTCAAAATCCGCCCGGTTTTTGTATTGAATTTGAAGTGTGCGTGACAGCCGCGTATCTGACGCTAGCGCAAATGGTTGCCAGCGAATGCCTAATTTCCGATAAAGTAGGGGAAAAATGTTTATGCACAATATAATTTTAAAATGATTCATAACATAACATAACTTTTTAAATTAGGTATGTCTATCGTATAAGTAGGTATAACGCATAAAAGAAGCTATTATGTTTAGAAAAAATGGATGATTGAAGGCGAGGGCGAGTACAATAAAATAATGCGCTAATGGAAGCCTGCGTGCGTGTGATATGTTTGTAATAGGGACGAAATAGAAACAACAGGCAGGATGATTTACATTTATTACTTAATCAAAATTGATTTTTTTAATTAGAAATTTAAATATTTTAAATTAAAATCAAAACAATTAATGGCGTTCTCTTTGTATTTGTTTCTTAAATAACTTTCGTTGGGATGTTACATCATTTTTCATGTTCTCTAATTTCTTATTATGTTGAAACCTTGTAGTTAAATATTTTGACAACGACTTCTTTCTACGACAACAAACGGGACCAACGGCTTAACGTGCCTTTCGAAGCACGGAGGAGCTCAAGATGTTTTAAATTTGGTCACCCATCCAGTGACCCGGCATTGCAAAAGTTGCTTAGCGGGCAAGATCGCAAGCCGAACGTGCTAGCCGATGCGCCATCGAGCTCTGATGCATACATACTACCATCCTCTACATACATATACTTAAACACACACTTCTTACATAAATACTTACGTACATTCCATTTCAAACCTATTAATTATTTTATTCGTTTCGAATATCGATACGATACCATACCACAATAACAATTTATAATAATAGTATTAAAAATATTACAGTAGGTATTATATTTTTTCTTGTTTTAGAACGGAACCTATAATCCAGCCGAATTCGATGACGAATGTTTGTAAACAGATTACTGTTATACCTAGTTGCAGTAGGATTTTACTTTTTCTTGAAAGACATTCACAAGAAAACAGTTAACTATTGTGTCTTTCTTTCAAAAAACAGTAAAAATCCAAGTGAAACTAGACATTTGCACAAATGACAGTAATATGTTTACAAACATTCGGCATCGAATAGGAACCGTGACATTTATTCACGCTCTTATAAATCAGACATCAGTTTAAAAAAAAGAAAAACTTTGAAAGCGTTCCAATAATAATTATATTTATTGTATTTACTTTATTTACAACACGACCATGTATAAATACTAACTTACAAGACTGAGTATTTTTTATCATACTTATTATATTTAAACCTCCTTTTATATTCTGCCACCAATAATGGGAATTCTACATTTTGATACCAGCAACACTAAACTACTATTAAACTTTAAATTTTCATTAAAATTTATCGATACTTATAGATGAAACGTGACTTACCTTTTCGAAAAAAAAATTCTTTGGCAGTTTCGACAGAATTTCACTTAGCAAACGGTCATTTTGCGAACAATTTCACCGAAACGCAGGAGGTAAACACTGCTTGACGGCACAATGACACTGACCGCCAGGATTGCGCGATAGACCAATTTTGGCCTATAAATTTTTCTACGTTTTTTTACGGCCAGTCTCTATCTAGACATGTATATAATCAAAGGATAACGTACGGTCGAGGTAACTAATCCCATGAATTTTATTACTCTTACTTGTGTAGTTTCTACAGTGTCGTATTACACAGGACGGCATTTTTAAAACTGTTTTACGGAAACGAATACACGCAAGCTGACACTGTCAACACACCTTTCCTGAGACTACGCTAAGGGAAGGTAAGCCAATTAGCATAGTTTTATGGTGCTAGGTTTTGGCACATGTAACGTGTGTTTTTTTAAAGATAAGTTTTTCATCCTTTACATCTGTGTGTTAAAAAGTAATCTAAAACACGTTAACAAATGTCTGTATGAAATATGAATATTGTATCTTGTTGTAGAATAAAAATAATAATACTTATAAAGAACTTACTTGTTGTTTGTGGTTGAATGTGTATACTCGAATAACTTCCGCCACTATGAATCGATCATTCGCCACGCCAACCCAATCCATGTTGCATCACGTGGGCATCGAACCGACGCTGCTATTGGTAGCACAACATTGTTCCTTACCCCTCTCTCCACGAATTGTGTAACTTTAACTCACAATAATGGCCTTATTTATTTATTTATTTATTTATTTGGTTAAGGTACACATACAGGTTATAGTGTACACATCGTGTGTAGTGGCATTATTACAGCGAATACAGAATAAAAGCAAAGTAAAAACTAAAAAAGTGAAAAAATTACCACGAGCAGAATTCGTTCTCGACAAAATTTGCATTCAAATTGTTAAAACAATAACATTAAACATAAAAGTGAGAATTTTTTAAAATGTCTATGAAAATTTATAGAAAACAATGCAAAGCGCTTAATAAATAGAGTTAGAATCACCCAGCGCCTCACACTGCCTTCCGCGAAAAATATTTATATATATTTTTAAGTACATCCAATTTACTACTGCATCTGCATCTTATTTTATTTTTCTCAAAACCTAACGCTACATCAGTAACTAAGCCACGATCAAAATTAAACCATGTACCGTTGGTCGCAATCATAAAGTTACTATACGTAGCGGAATAGAGCAACAAAGGGCTGAGCGAGCAGGATGTCACTAGCAACAACACTGTGGGATAAAAAGAGATGCGTGATGCGACGTCACAGAACTGTTTTGGCTAGTGTTTGTCAGCACTCATCAGCACGCTAAGAATTTTGGTTTTGTGAATTTTTTGGATATTACGTGAAATCGTAGATATTTTCCCATCCCATCCTATTTTAGTTCTATTAATACTATTACTGTTAGTAATTAATATAATCGATATCGATGTTAATGTGAAAAACGACATGACGTAAAATCACTGAACGCATTCTTTACACACACAAATGCCATCATATTTCGGTTTCGTTTGACAGCTCATGTTTGTTGCTCTATTCCGCTAGGTATAGTAACTTTATGGTCACAATACGACACACTTGTTATTTTCCGCATACGTGCTTGCAATTCGAAGCTTCTCAATGAGTGGCAAAAGGCTTGTCAGAGACTTTTCATCATCAAAGTCATCAAGTCATCTTTAAAAACCTGGCTTGTAAAAAATGATTTTTACACTTTAGATGAATACTTTCTTACTAAAAATAATTAAGTTAAGTTGCTATTTTGCGTAATAATGTTGCATGCCCGTAATGGACATTACTGTTGATTTCCGTGTATTGTATTATCACCAGCAAAATGTACACAGTATCAGCAATAAATATATTTCTATATTTCTATTTCTATGCAATGAGGACCGCAAAAGCATACTACTACCATAGTCTACTTTTCACCAAATAACAACTGCACATGTGCGCAGCGTGATAGGTGGTGAGCCCATCACCGCTCTATCTGTTGAATGTATGTACAGTCTTTAGTCCGTTAGTCCCCTTTTAAGGAAAGAGATGGGTCGGCTGTATTCTATTAATGAACAACCACACAGAACCATCTATTTAATTCAAAGCTTATATCATAATTTCTACAACCGTACAGGTATCATGGTACCCTTTTAAAAATTGACAGCTTATATACCCAGCCCGTTTTCCAACGTTAATCGTAGGCGCCCGGAAGCCGGCAATCCGCCATACTTCCGGTTCAGATAACTCCGGTCGGGGCTGGCTTTTTACTGGCGGGCGCTTTTGCGCGGTAGGCTTGCCTATGGTCAGGGTTAAATGAATTTTGTGCACGGTAGCATTGACGAACTGCGACACATTTTTGAACGATTTATTGAGGCATACATGAGGTTTTTTTAAAATTTACTAGTATATTGAGGCAGGGGACTGCTTTTGCTGTCCTCATTGCCTATATAGTCTCTGACTAACCCTTAACGAATAATAGTCGTAATTATATGTATGTATGTAGTATATTCAAGAGAATGGTTACCCCCGTATTATGCTAGTATTCCAGGGTTCGATTCCCAGCGAGGGGTGGTTTGTACTCGGTTTGTTTGGTGGAAGGGCTCGTTTTAAGTCCGCCTGGCTATCTTAGTAGCTAACAGATAAGATGGTGGTACATCTTATCTAAGTAAATATGTCGATATCTTATCTAAGTAAATATGTCGCATTAAAATCAATTTTACCATCATCATCAACCTATAAACGTCCCACAGCTGGTCCACGTGCTCCCACGTGGGCAATATCACGTAGGAATATTGGGCCACAACCCTATTTTTTAACGACTGTCATCTTACGACGACAATCGGGACCAATGGCTTAACGTGCCTTTCGAAGCACGGAGAAGCTCGAGATGTTTTAAATTTGGTCACCCATCTAGAGATCCGGCATTGCGAAAGTTACTTAGCGGGCAAGATCGCAAGCCAAACCATGTTACCAACTCAATGTTACCATGGCAAATTCGTACGTGACAGTCTTATCATGGTCTGTGGGATGGGGGACGAAAGTCAAAATTATTTATTTAATGTAAACCTTTACAGGCACTTATTGCAGTCAATAATAATAATAATAGTATACAGACGTTGGGAAGGAGCTGATCAACGTGTGAGCGACGGACAGCTACCAGATGTTGATGCCATGACTAATTTTTGGCGCAGCATTTGGTCGGTGTCCGTCGAGCACACGGAAGGTGAATGAATGAGTGTTGTCAGTGACGCGTGTGAACCTATCGAGACCATGCAGCCTATAAATATAAGTACAGCTGACGTAACTTGTGCAATCCGTACGGCCCAAAATTAGAAATGCCCAGGACCGGACGGATTGCACAACTTCTGGATCAAATGGTAAGATGTTCACACGAGTTACTGGAAACGCAATTAGCCATAGAGCTCGGCTCACTCCCAAGTTTGTTGACTACTGGTGTTACTTTTCTGCTCCATAAATCAGGTAGTACCACGGAACCGAAAAATTATAGACCCATCACGTGCTTACCTACTTTATACAAGCTCCTTACATCCATTCTGAGAACAAAAATTAACGCGCACATTGTTGCAAACAATATTTTGGACAAGACTCAGAATGGATGTAGGGTTGGGTCCCGTGGTACTAAGGAGCTTCTCCTCATTGACATGACCATATGCCAGAAGGTCCGGCGTGGCAGAGGGACTCTCTCTACAGCCTGGATTGACTATAAGAAGGCCTATGATTCGGTGCCGCATTCATGGTTGGTGAGGATTTTAGAGTTATATAAAATTGATATAACTTTAAAATCCTTTTTGATATCATGTATGCGGCAGTGGACCACGGTCTTGAGTCAACCAGGATGTCGAGATAGTGTTTCTGCCACGCAGGATCTTATAAGGATAGAGCGTGGCATATTCCAGGGCGACAGTCTGAGTCCTTTATGGTTTTGCCTAGCTTTGAATTCTCTCAGTACTTTGTTGAGAAATTCAAAGTTAGACTGTCAACTGCGGAGAGGGGGTGAAGTTATGTCGCACTTTTTGTACATGGATGACCTCAAGTTGCTCGCATCAAACCGCCAAGACTTGGTGAAACTGCTGAAAATTACTGAGACTTTCAGCAGTGCCATCAAGATGGAGTTTGGTGTGGATAAGTGTGCGGTTATGCATGTACAGCGTGGGAGAGTAGTAAATTCAACCAATTTACAACTCTCCGAAACGATAAACTTCAGATCTCTCTACAAGTTGAAACATATAAATATCTTGGTATGTCACAGTCTTTTGGTGTTGTGACGTAAACGTACGAAACGTATCTTGATACCAGACAAAAATGGCGGGCAAGTGTCTCTCCCCCAGCGACACAAACGGCTAAAACTTATAATTTATCGATTTTGAGATGAAAAGTGAAGAATGGTAAATCATAATAAATTATTAACTTAATTTAACACTTTAAGGAACAAATGTGATTTCCAGTTATCCTATTGATATTGTGGTAATAGAAAATAACTGAATTTTTGAAGTAAAATTAAAAAAAATTAAAGTAAGGTAAAGGAAAAAAGAAGAGCGTGGGCGGCGGGGTCGCGTAATAGGTATGTCAGCTGTGTCCAGATGTCAGCTGTTTCCAGATGTCACCCCATCCCCCGTCGCCGGCACATCATTAGACCGGCACTACGAATTTGCCAGCCTATGGCAATTGTCCCACCGCCGACGATGAACGAGAAGCGAGTCGAGCTAGAATTAAAAACGAGTTGGCGAGCAGCGGAAAGCGAGTGTGTAGTTCCGATAGTTTTGTCGCTGGGCTCTAAGCGAGTGTACTAGTGAGACAGGCGATTACTCGCGCCACTCGCTCGTAGCGGCCGAGCCAAGCGTACAGCTATGCGATTCTCTAAGCGACACATAGACGCTGCGCGCATGGCTGTTATCTGCTGTCTCTTTCAAATTCTATGAATATGAAAGAGACAGAGTCATTTGTCAGCGCTGCGGCAGCCGCAGCTATCAAGGCTTTAGCTTAGAGAATCGCACGGCAGCAGTGTGATTCTCAAGTTAAAGCCTTGGTAGCAGCGGCTGCTGCAGCGTTGAGAATTGACTCTGTCTCTTTCATATTCATAGAATTGGAAAGAGACAGCAGCTCACAGCCATGCGCGCAGCGTCTATGTGTCGTTTAGAGAATCGCATAGCAGTCCTCTTGGCGGGAAATGACCGCTGCCGCTGGTTGGTCTCTCGGCGTGAGTTTATCGCTAAGCGAGAATTATTTTGATAGCTCTTGTCGCTCAGCGATGAACTAGTGGAGCGAGTCCTCACCGGCAGTGTGAACAGTTAGCGATCAACTATTTATATATGCATCTCTTTTGTTTACACGGAATGTATATCTATTGTACGTTTCTTGCCAACAAAATAGCCGATAGTTAGTCGTTTCCTCGTCGTTGGTGGGACAACTGCCTATGGTGTTCATGTGTACCGACAGACAGAGACAAAGATATCAGTACCTCAGTAGTTGAGGAAAACGGGTGAAGTGAGTTTCCAACCGTTCGGTCTTATCATCACCGTAAGGGTCATCACCAAGGGTTTTTTTGATACATAATACATATTCTAACTCACCAGTAGACACTTTTGTTTCTAATATTTACTTTATTTACATAATATATCGAACAATATCCTTGCTATATTGTTTTCTGAGGTTTAAGCGAGCACTACACATTGAAATGAAACACTTTTTTACGGACTAACTCGCGTTTAAATTGCTATTTACATAGTTTTTTATATTATCATGACGTTTCGAACCCTTTACAGGGTCCGGTGGTCACAGGGAGACCTGAGTCTAAGGCCTATTGTAAATTCTCTCTCTCTCTCTAAGGTAAATTGAACGCGAGTTAGTCCGTAAAAAAGTGTTTCATTTCAATGTGTAGTGCTCGCTCAAACCTCAGAAAACAATATAGCTCCGTGGTCACAGGAAGACCTGAGTCTCCCTGTGACCACGGACCCTGTAAAGGGTTTGAAACGTCAGGCACAGGATAATATAAAAAACTATGTAAATAGTAAATTAAACGCGAGTTAGTCCGTAAAAAGGTGTTTCATTTCAATATCCTTCCTTTACGCTTTATTTGCTATAAGTACACTAACGAGTAGGTATGTTGTTAGCGTCCATTTGCTGATCTAGTTTATATTCTAGTTCGTGTCTCAACCTGTCATGTATTAGGCACTCAAATAACAGATGTGGCACGTCTTCATCTTTGCCTGTCAACTTTGCCATCACCGTAACATTACCATCGGGTAATATTAAGGTCAAAAGACGAATAAAAATACAATAACGAAAGGTGAACCTAATAACGGCGAACGGTATAACGAATTTCTCCTCTCAACTTTTGAACGGACATTTTTCATTTTGTCATGTACAAATCCCTTAGATTGTTTATTGGGATTCATTCTCATAATTATGGAGACTATTAATCATGACAGGGTCAGTCGGGATTTGCAGGATCACTTATTCAGGAGCGTTTAAAATTAATGGTTGCGAGAATTGAGTTGGAGGAGCTCGATAGCGCAGCAGCTAGCGCGTTCGGCTTGCGATCTTGCTCGCTAGCAAACTTTCGCAATGCCGGGTCGCTGGATGGGTGACCAATTAAAAACATCTCGAGCTCCTCCGTTCTTCGGCAGGCACGTTAAGCCGTTGGTCCCGGTTGTTGTCGTAAGATGGCAGTCGTTAAAACCAACCCGCATTGAGCCAGCGTGGTGGGTTATGGCCCAATATCCCCACGTGCTATTGTCCACGTGGGAGGCCTATGCCCAGCAGTGGGACGTTTATAGGCTAATGATGATGATGATGAATTGAGTTGTACACTTTGTCCTCAACCTCGTTGTTTTAGTTAAGTTATCTTTATTTTTATCACTGAGTTTTTAAATCTGTTATTCGTTACTCTCGTAATCGTCTCAGTAGAGCTGTGTGGTGGATGCTTAATATTAACCTTTCAACTGCGGCCGCGCACTGATCAGTGCTCAATGAATACAATTTCTGTTGTGTCTAGGGGTGCCGCGATCTAAGTTTTAAATAAATACGACCAACGGCCAACTCATCTCTTCTCTTTGGTGTCATAAAAGGCGACTACCAGACTGAAGAGGACTGATCATACGTCCAACCACATAAGACAGCGATAAACGAACCACCTATCACGTTGTCACGCACGTCTTCTCAAACCTCGTTCTCAGTTATTTTACTCGTATATTTTTTTACATTTATTTTGGCTACAAACAGTAATTATTTTACAGAACTGAAATAGTTCTTATCTATGGAAAATTTGCTGGTGGCGGCTTATTAATATGGCTTTGGGTGTCATAAACGCGGAGCACATGAGGAGTTGTCATTGGGTGAAACGTAGACTGTGGTAGGCAACTGCTTTTGAGGTCCTCATTGCCTGGCCTGTGACTAACCCTTCAGGGATAATAGTCGTGTATATACTTACATACTAATCACGACTATGTATGTATATAATAATGTAGCGATATTACGCTAAAACAGAATGTAATTTTTAGGGCTTAGGCGGCAAATCGGCCACACAAATACTGAACCTTGCCCGAATTTCCCCTTTTAAAATTTAGAGAAATGCAAAATTTCAATAAGTGAAATATTTTATTTACAATAAATATTGTATAATTCTAGCACACCAGAATGTTGGCCGAATTTACTACCTCAATTATTATGAGTAGTAAACTCGGCCACACGCCCAGCAACGTTGCCCGAAAAGACTACGTCTAAATTTTAAAAGGGGAAAATCGGGCAAGGTTCAGTATTTTTGTGGCAGATTTGCTGCCGAAGCCATTTTTAGTAGTAGCATCGTAGCAAAATTCTGTAGCTACGGAAGCAAGTCGTGTAGCCACTTTTCGTAAGGAGACGCAACTGTCTACTGCAGTTACATTATTTTGCTACTACGAACATTTGTAGCCTCGTCGTCGTCTACGAATTAACTGCTGACAAAAAGCGACGTCGATAAAATTAACAAAAAAAAAAGAATTCAGATCTCATTTACAAAGGTAAATGAGACCTGAATGGTTTTTAAAATTGCCAAATTAAAGAATTTGGCAATCATAATATACATGTATAATCACGACTATTATCCCCGAAGGGTAAGTCAGAGATCAGGCATTTAGAACTGCAAAAGCAGTCCACAGCCACAGTCCACATTTCACCAAACGATAACTGCACATGTGCTTAGCGTGACAGGTGGTGAGTCCATCGCCGCTCTATGCTGCTGGATGTATGTGCAGTCTTTGGTCCGTTAGTCGCCTTTTACAACACCCAAGGGAAGAGAGGGGGTGGTAGTATTCTTTCACCGCTGCGCGACACGGTTAATTTGTAGATATTTTGTACAAAATGGCTGAAAAATGACGGTGTTTCTAAGTTGGCGTGGACGAAGGCGCGGGCGGGCCGCTAGTTAGCTTATAAGCCTACAACAGCTTGACAGCAATAGAAAAATACTAATATCCCCCCATTAATTCCGATATAATCACCCTCCAGCCATTAGCGGTTTATTTACCATCGCCTCATTCGGTCGGATTAAGCACCATTCGGATGCAGGTAAGGTCTGCGCGTTAATTGTCCTACTCGTTAGCGATGCGGACGGTACAAGCTCGCAGGAGCGCCGGCAAATTGTTTCGTTTAATGTTGTTTGGGCACAATGAGTAATGTTGGTGACTGCACTTGAGTAATTGACCGCTTGATGATCACGCAATCACATAAAGTGCATTAAAGCATGTTACAATACAAAAAAAAATAGAAAAATAACCAATTAAAAAGTAAAACGACGCAAAAGCTAGTCATCGTTATAAACATCAGCCTACAAACGTCTCAGTGCTGGGCACAGGCCTCCCACGTGGGGGTGTTTTGCCATAACCCACCACGCTGGCCCAATGCGGGTTGGTGGGTAAAAGATAGTAACTTATATTAATTTTATCCTTAGGGACGTAGTACTATTATTTATTCTGTGCTTAGGGTTCAAGACACCAAAATTAAAACGAAATAATTTAACGCATAATTTAAAAAAAACACGGTTACTGTGTAAATTTCTCAATGTTTAGAAAACAATGTTGTTATGTATGTTCAGTGGAAAAAACGAAAAATACTTATATCGGCATTGCCGTTTTTCATTATTTAGTCTAAATGTCATGTTCTACTTTTTTTTCTCTTAAATAATAGCTTCGTGTGATCAGCACATTAAGCTAGTGTCAAGTAAGATATTAAAGTGCATATTTTCTTTGTTTAAAGATCTAGACCTACTTAGATGATAATGAACGTTCCAAACCCCTCGAGACTCAATAAAGCTGTGGGACTTAATTGAGATCTACGGACTTCTTGAGAGAATTTGAAAAGTGATGTTGCACTGATTTGTTTTATTTGCCAACACTCATGCACGTTCACGATAATCCACCATTATTTCACATTAATATTCAACGAAACACAAATCATAGGAAATAAAAAAAAAACTGCAGACATGACGCTTCGCTTTCCCGCCAAGAAGTCCCATGTTCTGCTTTATTTGTCTCCAGAAATTGCAGTACATTACAATAGACAGGTAGCTAAACTGAAATACCTTTCAAATTGTAAATAAATTGAATTGACGGGGTAATCTCCCGGTAATTGCGAATCTCCCAACTAAACGAGTTGGGCAGATTTGAAATTTCATCCCTATGTACAAGGGACAACACATCGAAGATGACACTGAAAGTTTTTTAACAAATCGACGGTCCCGGATAATAACGTCATATCTGCGATACAACTATTTTGCTGATATATGACGTTATTCATCGCTACCGTCGAAATATACACTGAGAAATTCTCAATATTCCCCCAAATAGTGACCAAGTATGACCAAATAACGCACTCGCTCCGATATTCACTGGATTCAATTCCCAGGTCGGGCAAATTGTAACGACTGCCATAGTCCACGTTTTTTTTTACTGTGAACTGTGTGCTCTTGATCTCAATCCAGCCCAGGGGCTAAGACAGAATCCACGATGGAGCGAGCGAACCCAGAAGGTGCCTATTCACTCTTGCTTTGAAGGTGGGCGGGTTATAAACTCGGAAACACAGACGCAGGAAGGGAGTTCCACTGCTTTGCTGTGCGCAGTATACAATAAGTGCGACATTTAGGAATATCCACCAAGAAAGGGTGGCAGCCCGCAGTGCGTCTGGATGTCAGATGGAAGAAGGGAGATGGCGGTATGAGCTCATGCAGTTTCAGAGCACACTCTCCGAAGTACAGTCTGTAAAAGACCGACAGACAGGCAACTTTGCGGCGGTGAGCTAGGGTGTGAAACTTGCTACTCACCAGTCCTTTGTCGCCAATTGACCTCTCAGCTCTGCGTTGAATCGTGTCCATTGCAGCTAGTTGATAGTTTGCTGAACTGTGTTATATTATCGACGCGCCCTTGAATTTAGGCTGTTTTGTGATACAAAAATGGTTAATTATTTATTCATGTTTTTAATAAGGCTATTATAAGGGAAAAGGGAATCGCACATCGTTTATAAGGATATCTTAAGCTTATGCTTTTGCCATTTTGTATATATTTAGGGTTCTTTTCTCACCAGTAAAATCCCGTACCCACATTTCTTTTATTGCCCGAAGATTTTTATTTATTTTATTTTACTTTACTGTTTTGTTCATATTTTAGTTCTTATTTCTTTTTCAGGATAATTATATTTTACGGCTGATAAAGCCGAAGTAATAGAAGTGTAATGTGTCTTATCCTATTGAAACAAGATATTAAGAAAACGCAGTAATAATAGTAATAGACTTCCTTCAGTCTTTTAAGTAGGTAATTCAGCAGCCAGCTAGCTATCAATACGCGCCTAATAGTCTAATTACGTGCTGTAATATTTTAAAATAAATAAAAGTTATATTAAGGAAATATTGATTTTTACTTCCCAGACTTTTATATCCTTACACCAAAATTTCAATGGATTTAGTGGGGCGACGGAACCCGTGACTGTTTTTTTTATCAGCTAGATAATTTCAACCATGATGAACTATGTTTTTGTAAAGTTATATAGAACACTTGAATGTAGTCATCTAGAGAATAACGATCTTATAATATAATATGTAATCGAATATGGTTTGCTTTCATTCTTATAAAGACTATATAAAACGCTTTTACTCTTTTGTCATACAGACATCTTATAAAAAGTTCCTATATATTAAAAAGCTATATAGCTACTCTGTGCATTGCTTTTATAAGAATAATTGGCCCTATTAGAAACCTTTACATAGCTTTTGAATATTATATGGCTTAAAAGCCATATAACTAGCTCCTATAAGAATACCACATTTTGAACCCTTATTGTGGCTATATTATTTGGATTTATTACCGTTTACCCAACTAAATTAAAAGAATAATGGTAGTATTAGCTAAATCTTCTTATAATGTACCATTATAAGGTTCATTGACATATTGATTGCTATTTTAAAACAATTGTAAGAGTATTGACCTTATATTTTAATTTTATAAGGGTATATTGTTAGTTGGGTATTGACGGTCACTGTGGAGGTCATTAACTTCTAGGTTTCTAGGTTTCACCAAATAACATTGCACATGTGCGTAACGTGACAGGTGGTGAACCCATCGCCGCTCTATGCTGTTGGATGTATGGTGCAGTCTTTAGTCCGTTAGTCGCCTTTTCCGACACCCAAATAAGAGGGTGTGCTAGTAATCTTTTAGTGAGCAGCTATACATTATTATAAGCAGACGATTAAATCACACAAAATAAAAAACCGAAAAAGTGACAGCGTAGTCCGTATGTATTTTATAAAATTTGTAAAACATAAACATAATATTTAATATATTTAATATAACTTTTCCGCTCTTACACCAATTCTCTAGACCAAGTTATTTTTTTTCGAAACTTGTATAATATTGATTAGATACCGGATAAACATACTTATTATACATAGAAAACACCCAGACCCGAAATCAATTTAGTAAAACATTTATTTTTAAATTGTTTCGACCGGCAATCGATCCCGGGACTTCAGAGATGACAACCACTTGATCACGGAGATCGTCAATATACTATACTTTATAAAAGTAAGAAAATTTAAATTACCTTCATTAAAAAAAAATAAGTTTTTTTAAACGTACTTATTTTTAAATAATAACATAGGCTAACTTTTCTGCTCCTATCAATTATAAAATTATTCCGCTAGGCAGTTCCCAATACGGCCACGCATAATGTGACTTCGTACTTCATTTTAATTCAGTACACGTAAACAATTTGGGATTTTATTAAAAAAACCAATTTCTCTTCTGTTTGTTATGCGTTAACATTGAGAATATGTTTCGCTTTTATAACATTCCTTAACGGAATTCGACGTACAAAGGGAAGTTCTTTGTTCGTAAGTTCGTAGGTGTTTTTGTGAGTTTCCGGTGTTGTCTTATGAAGTGGGAACGTGGGAGTTGTGTGATGGAGGCTCATTAAAATAGTACTACCTACCATACTCTTTCCTTGAGTGCCGTAAAAGGCGACTAAAGGACTAAAGACTGCACTTAAATCCAACAGCGTAGAGCGGCGATGGGCTCACCACCTTTTACGATGAGCACATGTGCAGTCGTCGAAAAGTGGACTATGGTAGAAGACTGCTTTTGTTGTCCTCATTAAGCTCTGACTAATCCTTCGGGGTTAAATAGCCGGGATTATGTATGTATGGATGCAATATTATTATGATTTTTCCAAATCCGTAAAAAACATCGTCAAACAATATCGACAAAAACAAAAAGTCTCTATATCATTTTACTATCCACAGTTACAGATCGTATTAGGTCCTACCGATATACCTACGGCAGTTGTTCTACTGGAGTGTATTTATGCGTTCCGCGGATTTATGGGGGTGTCCCAGATAAGCGGGGATAGCGGGGATCAAAATAGATTTAACCTGTATCCACGAGGATTTGCGGTGTTTTATATATATAAGGCTTGGGTTGTTGTGGAAGATAAATTTGTTCATTTGTCGTTTGCTTTACGGTTCGCTGGAATGTTAAGCTACCCCCGCTGTGTCAGGGAAGTGGATGGGTCAACGAATATTTCTTTTTTTATTTTTCTTTTCTTCAAGAGCCGTGTCGAAAAGCGGCTTATAAAGTGAAAACTACCACCCTGTCTCTTCCCTTGGGTGTCGTAAAAGGCGACTAACGGACTAAATACTGCACATTCACCCAACAGCATAGAGCGACGATGGGCTCACCGCGCTGAGCACATGTGCAGTTGTAACTTGGTGAAACGTGGACTATGGCAGTGGACTGCTTTTGCGCTCCCTATTGCCTAGTCCCTGACTAACCCTTTGGCATAACCCTACTAACTATATAACCTTTTGTATGTATGTATGTATGTTGAATCTAAATGATCATATTTTATACCATAGAAACTATTAAGGACTGACTGTGTTGAAACGCGATTCTTTATTTTTAGATAAGTAGAAGTCCTTAAGATTAAGAAAAAGATAATTTATTTGTCTTTGTCTTAGAGCTTATAAATAAAAAATCATGTTTACTCTTCATTACGCAGACCCAAAAACAAGCAATTCGCAACGAACAAAACGCTCATTTACAATTAAGTGGATACCTAAGTAATCTTGCAGACAATAATATTCTTCATACACCGTTAAACGCGACAAAGGTACTGAAATTACTGACCACAAAAAAACAAGATTTAGGTATACAAACAACGAAGGTTGTATCTTAAACCGAAAGGGCCCCGTAAAACGTTTATCTGTGGGCAATAAAAACAATAATAAATAACGTGCGCCATGATAAAACTTTATGATTTCACCAAAGTCTGGCGCTGTCTTGGTACCTTCTTAAGGTATAAGCCGGACAAAAACAGATGGCTTCCGTCTCATCTACACTTAAAAAATGGTCAGGTCAAGAGTACCCTTAGGCCCAACCCTAAGCTAATAAATAAACTAATAAATAAATCAACTTTTCTACACTCACACCAATTATCTAGCCCAAGAGAAGCTTCGTTATGAAACTCGTTAAATGGTAACTAGACAACAGATAAACATACTTAAAATAATAAAATACATACTTATTATACATAGAAAACTCCCAGACCCGAGACAATTGAGAAAAACCACAATTTCTAAATTGACCCGACCGGGGATCGAACCCGGGACCTCACAGATAGCGACACCATGAAAACCGGTGTACAAACCACTCGACCAAGGAGGTCGTCAAGTCCTAATGTATGAATAATGTTTTTTTTTCTTCTGGCCTATACTGTTCCACTTCTTGGCAAAAACCTTTCCCAAGTCCTTCCATCCATATCTATTTTGAGCCAGCGATGTTTAAGAGGGTTTACGCATTTCGGTTTCCCATACAAACTTCCAAGTCGAAATTTTTAAAAACCAGTGAGCCAATTTTAATAAAACATTTTTAAAAAACGTTTATTTAACTGAGTTATTGCGATTTTAAACTTTTTATAGTGGATTTTAAATAGCAATAACGCAGCTAAATAAACGTTTTTTTAAAAATGTTTTCAACAAACTATTTAGATCCTTGTATTTTACTGTAGCATGCAAAGTTTCATCAAAATTGGCTTATTGGTTTTTAAAAATGTCGACTTGGAAGTTTGGATGGGAAACCAAAATGCGTAAACCCTCTTAAGTTACACTAGATAGGGCGTTCCGAACACGCACTATGTTGGACTCATCTGCGGAGTCGACTTTAGCGCGTGCGGAGGGGCGAAAATAATTCTTTATTTCTTATAAAAGTATACACCTAGACGTTTACTACAATTCAGTTGTCAAGTAAGTGAAATTAATTGTTATTCAAGTCATTATTAGGTAGTCATATTGTAATAATAGAATAGAAAAGATATTTTTCATTTCTGTGCCACGACTTCTACAATAGACGCCATCTTGATACACACTTGTCTTTGACCGATCGGCGATCTAGCGCTGCGATGTCCGTCTGTTGATTAGACGTCATACAGCGGCTGCAGCAAACCTTAGGTATCTCATTCCAGAATTTGAACAAAATGGTTTGTATGAACGTTCTTGTCTATCTCTACTAGGTCAATGTTCTGAGCTAACTCATGCCAGTCAGTCTGGTGTACGTCCAGATCTTCTCGCCACCATTTTTGGGCTGACCTCGGCGGCCTCGTCCATCTCCGTGAACCTATAGTATAGTGACCCTTGCAAAGCAGTCAGTATGCATGCGGCTAACGTAACTCATGAAGAATGTTACTAGAGTAAAATGTCCTCTTCCAACACACATTGTCTACCAGCACAAATTTTTCCTTCTTCCTATTATATGGAATTATAATATTCCTAAACGTGTCACGTATCGGTGAAATAGTACCACCGCCTCTCTTTCCTTGGGTGTTGTAACAGGCGACTAACGGACTAAAGAATGCACAGTCATACTTCCAACAGCATATAGCGGCGATTGGCTCACCACCTGTCACGCTGAGCTCATGTGCAGTCGCTATTTGGTGAAAGTGGACTACAGTAGAGGACTGCTTTTGCTGTACTCATTGCCTAGTCTCTGACTAACACTTCGGGGATAATTAATAGTCACAGTATACTTATGATTAAATGTATGTATTATTATAGGGTCTTTCAAACGTGAGGGCGTGAAGAAGCATTTTGTAAGTAGACAAGGTGATTGGTATTTACTTAATCACCACACTTGTATTGGGGTTAAATTACTCGCGTCCGTAGGTTTACCCTTGAGACCCTACACGTGACCCCTGGGTGGTGCTAAATGGGTGACACTGACTGACTAGTAGAGCCACGCTGTGTTGCAGCACGCATTGGGCCGGCTCGCCCGGCGTAATACGACCCTCTCACGAATATCCGGCGTGAAATAACGGCACTTGGTGCTGTTGTGTTTCGTCCGGCCAGTGAGGGTTCCGAAGGCCCATTCCCCTACTTTATCCTCACAATTCCTATTCCTTCCTTAACCCTATTCCTTCTTTAAAGGCCGGCAACGCGCCTGCGATTCCTCTGGTTTTGCGGGTGTCCATGGGCGGCGGTGATTACTTTCCATCAGGTCTGCTCGTTTGCCTCCTTCTACTATAAAAAAAAAACTCGATCTACGAATTGAACCTTGGGCCTTCGGACATCGAGCTCTATAGAGATTGGCTAAAAATATAATAAACTAACAGATATAACTATAATACACCCAACAACATAGAGCGGCGATGGGCTCACCACCTATCACACTGAGCACATGTGCAGTTGTAATTTGGTGTGCCGTGGACTATGGCAGGGGACTGCTTCTGCGGTCTTTATTGCCTAGTCTCTGACTAACCCTACGGGGGTTATAGATGTGATTATATGTTTTTTTTTGTAGCAGAAGGAGGCAAACGAGCGAGCGGGTCACCTGATGGAAAGTAATCACCGCCGCCCATGGACACCCGCAAAACCAGAGGAATCGCAGACGCGTTGCCGGCCTTTAAGGAAGGAATAGGCTCGTTTCTTGAAGATATCTAAGTGGTAACGGTCCGGAAATACCGCCACCGAGAGCTAGTTCCACAACACTGTAGTTCGAGGCAAGAAATTTCTTGAAAAACGCACAGTAGTAGACCGCCATCCATCAAGGTGATGTAGATGGAATAACAGTCGTTTGCGTGTTGTGCGGTGAAGGAAATCAGCGGCGGGGATCAAGCCGAACAATTCGTCAGAACACTCCCCACGATATATACGGTACAATATACAGAGAGACGCAACGTCTCTCCGAAGAGCCAGTGGACCGAGCCGACCTGAAATAACCACGCCGACAATTCGAGCAGCTCTGCGTTGAATGCGGTCAAATGGAAGGAGTTGGTATTGGGGTGCTCCAGCCCAAAGATGGGAGCAGTATTCCATATGCGGCCTGACCTGTGCTTTATACAGTTGTAAGCGGTGCGCCGGCGTGAAATACTGACCCGCTCTATTAGCACACCCAGCTTTTTCGAAGCTAATTTAGCTTTACCTTCCAAATGACCACAAAACTGAACGTCACTCGAAATATCGACGCCAAGGATTCCAATAGTCGGATTGGAATCGGTGAAAATGTGTCTATTCACACCCAAAACTGGCAAAGTCCAATACAAACGTTTATAATCCAACCTCAATTCGGAAGATCGATGCAACAGTCACTCACCACTGAAACTAGAGCGGGAATATCCGAACGCCAGCAATATCCGAACGTCTGTAATTATGGAATTGGAACGGACAACGCTGTGGCTGGCTTTAGACGCATTAACGCTGCTGTGCTGCTCAGATAATGGATGACTATGAATTACGTAGAACAGTCTCTGTATAGGTATAAACAGGTAACAAAATTCTTTTTTAACCGCGTCGCGTAGCGGTGAAAGAATACTACCACCAAAATGGCGACTGCACATGTACTCAGGTGATGAGCCCACACAGCTCTATGCTGTTGGATGTAAGTATGTCTAGTCTTTAGTACGTTAGTCGCCTTTCACGACACCCGATAAAATTTAAGGGTAGGTAGCATTCTTATAACAATAAGCCGCCATCATAGTTCTTGTTAATGTACAAGTTACCATAACAAGACCAGCGTGTAAAAGATCTAAGTAAGTTCATTTAAAATGTTAATAAAGATAAATTCATAATTAACTAAGATGCTCCCTAAATACGTACAATCCAATTACTGTTGGGATGAGATTATCACGATCATGCTCGCCAGCGCTAAGTACCCGACAAGTAATTAAAATAAAGCTAACTAATTTAAATACACATGGTGCTTTGTAAAAGGTATGTAATCCCGCAACTAATCCATCTTATATAGTGCAAAAAACAGAGTACGTGTCATAATAATATAAAATACATTACATTATAATCATCTCTATTAAAAGGGTTAGTCAAAGACTAGGCAATAAGGAGCGCAAGAGCAGTCCTCTACCATAGTCCACTTTTCACCGTATAACAATTGCACATGTTCTCAGCGTGACAGGTGGTGAGCCCACTAAGCCGTTACATGTATGTGCAGTCTTTAGTTCGTTAGTCGCCTTTAATGACACCCAAGGGAAGAGAGGGGAAGGTAGTATTATTTCACCGCTACGCGACACGGTTAGTAATATAAAATTTAAATTTAAATTTAAATTTAAATTTTTTTTTTTTTTTTTACGTGTAACGGGTAAGCGCTTGGCCTTCATCTCACCTGATGGTAAGTGACGATAAGGCCGAAGGTGGAAGCGCGCTTCACCCGGAATCCTCAACCACTGAGGAACTGGCTATCTTAACTCTAACTGTCGGAACACAACTATGCTATAAACATCGTTGTTATGACGACAGACTTGGATAAGATGGTGGTAGCTAGCCAGGCGGGCTTAACAGCCCTACCACCAACCAAACCGAGCACACAAAGATGTACCCCCCGCTGGGAATCGAACCCGGGACCTCTGGGTCTGAAACCGGTGGCTTAGCCACTAGACCACGGAGGCGGTTCAAATAATTAGTATGATCAAAATACAATTTGAGAAATAATAAGTTGTGTGTGGCGGCTCTCTAAAATAATACTACCAATCCCTCTCTTCCCTTGGGTGTCGTAAAACGCGACTAACGGACTAAAGACTGCACATACTTCCAACAGCATAGAGCGGCGATGGGTTCACCACCTGTTATGCTGAGCACATGTGCAGTGGCTATTTGGTGAATAGTGGACTATGGCAGAGGACTGCTTTTGCTGTCGTCATTGCCTAGTCTCTGACTAACCCTTCGGTGATAGTAGTCTTGATTATATGTATGTATGTAAATACATCAAAACTTATTTATTATCATTCGTCCACATAATAATAAAAATAGTGCTAATAAAGGATGCCGCTGTAAATAATTTAAAATTAAGGTTAGTATTACAAAATAATCGAAATGATACATACGTTAAGTAAACTAATGTACCTGACTATTAGGCATACATCTAACAGCTTAGAGCTGCGAGAGGCTCATCACCTATCATGCTGTGCTCAGTGTAGTTAGTCTTTGGTGACACGTGGACTAAGAACACTGATTTTGCAGTCCTTATAGCCTCTATTTTGTCAACTGATCTCCAAACTTCACTATGAAGATGACACCCAATGATGATAATGATTGCCTAGTAATTTTTTTTCTCTTATGACTCGTCATAGTGACTGCATCCTGCCTGATGGTAAGCAGCCAATGCAGTCCAAAATAATGAGAGCGCTCCCCACCGTGGAATAAGTACGATAACGAGCGCACCCATTCATGACGGCCTGCATAAATGCCGTTTCACGCCCCGCTTAAAATACCCAGGACTGTAGGAGCTGGGAAACACATGCGCCGGCAAAGAATTCCAAAGCCAAATGGCTTAAAATACCCAGGACTGTAGGAGCTGGGAAACACATGCACCGGCAAAGAATTCCAAAGCCAAATGGTCTTACAGAGGAACGACTTGCCAATTTTTTTTGTACGAGTACTGATAGTCTGTACAGTATGATGGTGGTTACTAAGACCAGCACGTGTAGTCCGGGAGAGGAAAGGAGAGGGCGGGATAAGATCAAAAAGTTCTTCAGAACACTCTCCGTAGTAATTCCGGTAGAAGACACTGAGAGAAGCAATGTCTCTACCCAGCTGGAGGTCCTCAAGAGAGGCTGAACCTCAGCATCTCCAATAATGCGTACCGCTCGCCTTTGCAGTCTATCAAGTCCATCGAGGAGGTATTTAGCGTAGCCGTCTCATAGATGGGAACAATACTCCATACTCGATCACTACTACTAGATTACTACTAACCACTAGGAAATAATAGTCGTGAGCTTATGTATGAATTAATAAAGTCAAACGAACCGCTTCGCTCGCAATATTAAATAAAATCAGACTCCATACTCGGATAATATCGAACTCAATTACAAAACTGCATACAACTGCTCAAAACGGCGTCCACTAATTAATTCACAGCGAAAACTAATTACAGAATCGCCCCGATAGCAACGTTACGGTGGATCTCATTTATTTCGGATAATGGTTGTTCGAATAATTCGAACATTTATTTTAGCTTAACAAGTCTTGGCGGATTATCGCCCAGCCAATTTACATTGTAGAATTTTTTGTCAAGTTTTCTAGTAAAAAATCTTTTATTTGGTTATACTGTAAGCTAGCTAGTGTTGGCTTTGGTGGTGGATCAGTACCAAACCAATCCATCTCTTACTTTGGGGGTCGTAAAAGGCGACTAAAAAACTAAAGACTGCACATAACTTGCGCACTTCCTCTATCTCTTTCTTAGATTCTATTAACCAAAGGTTGTCTGGAAGAAATCGCTTTCAGCGATAAAACCGCCTTTGTACATACTAGTTTTAAGTTTATGTCATGTGTAACTGTTTCTTGTGTATGTGCAATAGTGGTTTTTTATATGTAATAGAAGGAGGCAAACGAGCAAGCGGGTCACCCGATGGAGAGCAATCACCGCCGCCCATGGACACCCGCAAAACCAGAGGAATCGCAGGCGCGTTGCCGGCCTTTATGGAAGGAATAGGCTCGTTTCTTAAAGATCCCTAAGTCATAACTATCCGGAAATACCGCCGCTGACAGCTAGTTCCACAACACTGTAGTTCGAGGCAAGAAATTTCGTGAAAAACGCACAGTAGTAGATCGCCATCCATCAAGGTGATGTGAATGGAATGACAGTCGATTGCGTGTCAGCGGCAAGAATCAAGCCCAACAATTCCTTAGAAAACTCCCCATGATACATGCAGTACAATATACAGAGAGACGCAACGTCTCTCCGAAGAGCTAGTGGATCGAGCCGACCTGTAATAGCCACGTCGTCGACAACTTGAGCAGCTCTGCATTGAATGCGGTCAAATGGAAGGAGTTGGTATTGGGGCGCTCCAACCCAAAGATGGCAACAGTATTCCATATGCGGCCTGACCTGTGCTTTATATAGTTGTAAGCGATGGGCCGGCGTAAAATACTGACCCGCTCTTTTAAGCACACCCAGCTTTTTCGAAGCTAATTTAGCTTTACTTTCCAAATGACCCTGAAACTGAACGTCGTCACTCGAAATATCGACGCCAAGGATTCCAATAGTCGGGTTGGTATCAAGGAGAGCTCCCTTAAAGTTCAGGGGTACGTAGTCTCTGAATAACCTTCTAGGGATAACAGTCGTTAGTGTTGTAAATATGTATGTATTCAAATTATCAGCCTTAGACGTCCCACTGCTGGGCACAGGCCTTCCACATGCACAGCAGCACGTGGGGAGAATGGGCCATAACCGACCACGCTGGCCCAATGCGGGTTGGTGGGTATGCATGTATTGTACTATCAACAAAATCTGCCGTATACCACCTTAAGGGCTATTTTCATTTGCATTTGTCAAATCTATGAGGCCGGCTTGCCTGCATATGTTTAATCTTTTGCTGCAACATCCCTCTATGAACTCAAAAACCATAAAATTGCGAAGACAGTCAAGATTTTAAAAAAAGGGACATTTTGTTAATGAAAACTTAAAGCGGAACGGGGTATGGCCACCACATATAGCAACAATTTCTTTCTTATAAGTAAACGGTTCGTCGTCATGGCCAATGTTAAACAAAAGGCGGGACGAACTATGGTCATCTCGTGCAGAAGTCTGGCCAACGAAAGCTGAACCTCGTAGTTATTTGATTGGCAACACTTTGTCTCTATGTGTGTCTATCTGAGGTGTCATGTCGTATGTCAAATTGAAATTTTTCTGAGAAAATTGCAGCTGTGTTAGTGACCCTGTGTTACCCAGACGATTTTTTTTAATTTACCGCGTTTTTCCTGGTTCAGCTTTCGTTAGCCAGACTTTAGCTATTTTTTTTTTAAAATGGTACTGCATCGGTTTTGTGATAGTACATACGTGCATCCATATAATCATAACTATTATCCCCGAAGGGTAAGTCAGAGACTATGCAATGAGGACAGCAAAAGCAGTCCTCTATCATAGTCCACTTTTCACCAAACAGCGACGCACATGTGCTCAGCATGACAGGTGGCGAGCCCATCGCCAATCTATGCTGTTGGAAGAATGTGCATTATTTAGTTCGTTAGTCGCCTTTTACGACACCCAAGGGAAGAAAGGAGGTGGTAGTATTCTTTCACCGCTACGCGACACGGTGGTGTATGTATTGTTAGATAAGTTTTGCAAAAAACATTTTTCACTGTCATTTTTTCAAGCAAACCTTCTTTGTTATTTTAATATTGGGATTGTTTCTCTTTTTTTGGGTTTTTACTTAAGTGTGTAATGTAAAAAGGTGTGAGAGTAGTAATAACTTGAAACTTAGTTATTGTAAATGTAACTTTTATTTATTTTTATTGTATCTGTTACATATTTCTATTATATTTATTTTATCTGTTGCCTCAATGTTACTGTGCATGTTGTGTTCTCCTCTAACTCCTTGTGAGACTTTAAGCACTTATTTATTTGTTACAATGTATAATTGCTTAAAACAATTGTACTACTTGTTGGGGAACTAAAATAATGTAATTTTATATTCTAACAAAAATATAAACACATCCGCAGTTCCGTAAAAAGTTTCGTTTGTCCTACGGCTGAACCGCAGAGAGAGGGTTACGCAGATTAATTCAGCGTACCTCTGACGTCATCACCGTGACGGTACACAAAACCCCTCCCGTTCGCAAAGTAATTAAGTTAGTGGCAAACCAAATATTGACTGGACTGACGAAGGAAAAATGTTGGCGCTGCGATCAAAAAAAAACTGTATGTTAGCTTCGTTATTATTATTATCTTAGCGTCTTGTCTGACACGTAGACTCCTAGAGGTTGCTAACAATTGCTTTCTATTGTCTCTAGTCTGGTATTACGACAGCTGAAGCTCTCTCAAAACTAAATAATGTCGATACTGTTTTCGAAGAGTGTCTGTTAGCTCGCACTAAGAAGGCAATACAGCGAATTCAAAATGCGTCTGCCCGATACTGTTTTCCTGTCCCTCAACATTCTCATATTTCTCCGTATATAAATAATAATAGCTTGCTTAACATGTGTGCTCGACGTGCACTACACTTTGCTTTGCTTATTTTTGGAGTTTTGATTAGCAAGCAGCCGTCTTATTTGTAGAAGTTAGAGTTCTCCCAGCGTCATATGAGAATCGCACCACGCCTCCTATGCCCACGACACAAAACGGCCGCTTTCCGTAGTAGCTTTCTCTATGCTGTCTCGAAGTGCTGGAATAACCTGCTACCGCCGCCATTTCGAAAGTGTATAAGTATGTTAGCATATTAAATTAAAATTAAAAAAGCATATTTTCGAGTTGCAGCTTTCCAGCGCTTAACCGGTCGAGTTGGGTTAATATTTTTTTTTAAAATATTTTTGTTATTATTTAAAATTTTGTTATGTTATTTTATAATCTTGTTTGTTTTTGTAGTAACTTGCATCCTACATGTTTTTTATTGTAACCTTATGAATTTTGAGTGCTTATTTAAAGTAAACTGTCTATGTCTACGGCTTGTACCACAACTGTCACTGTTCTTTGTATAATAATTGTATTTGTTTTTTTGATTTTGTAGACATGAACTTAAATTAGATGTTTAAATTTATGTCTGGAGCTGCCACTCCTTCGTTCTGGTTCCACAGAATACCAGCGCCATGGCATGTAAATGTCACGGCATAAGCTGAGTGGCGACCATTTCGGATGCTTAGTATCTACATGTTCTATGTCTAATACGTTAAATTGTCATATTTCTGCTTCGAATAAATATTTTTCATTTCATTTCAATTCACATAATGGCTTGGTGCGGTTAGCACATTTAGCCAGACTCAAGTAAGAGATAGTTGTAAATATTTAATTTGCCTAAAGTAGATGATAATGTTTGTTACTATGAAAATTTAATGGTAAATGATATTCCCCCCAAAACCTTTTAAGTTTCAAGATTAATGTTTTATATTTTAGCGTTTTATTAACGCTTAAATATACTTAAGTAAAATTTTAAACACTGAAATAAGACTATCTTGTATCGTGGTTCGATTCCCGCCTGAGGTTGTCGTCTTTTTTCAGTGTTTAAAATTTTACTTTTAAGTTTCAATAAAGATATTGTGGGACTTTACTGAGATCTTAAACGGACTTCTTAAGAGAATTTGAAAAGTAATGTTGCACCGCTTTGTTATATTTGTCAATACTCATGCACGTTCAATTTTAATTGTCGAAACAACACACATTTTAAAATCTAAAACAAAATTGAAGACATGACGCTTCACTTTTCCGATAAAAAGTCAATATACATGTTCCTTGCATCCATGACATCAATGACAAAACAAAACAAAGGTCGATATTAAAAAAAGTTTAAAGCCTAAAGTTGCGTTACAGACTAAAAAGTTTAGTATTAAGGTCCTTGTGTCAGACTGCTCAGTCAGAATCATCTTGAACATGTCTACGGGCGATAAAAGCTCGCCTTTCATATCCTCCAATTGTCCTATTCTAGCAAAGGGCAAATCTTGCACAGGGCTTTTGTGACCACTCCATTTGCTGTCTTATCAGGCAGCTTATTTCACAAAGTTAACCGGTTCCGTGGCCTAAGCCACCGGTCATAGACCCAGAGGTTTCAGAATCGATTCCCAGCAGGGTACATCTTTGTGTACTTTAGTTGGTGGTAGGGATTTTTAAATCCGCCTGGCTAGCTACCATCATCTTATTTAAAGTCTGGCGTTATAACAACAATCTTTAATAGCATTGTTGTGTTCCGACAACTTAGAGGATTATTGGTGAAACACGCTTCCCTTGTCGTCATTTACCATCTAAGATTTTGTGGTTTTTGTTAATATTTTTTTCTAATTTTTAGTTTTTGTACTTTTGTTTTTTTATTAACAAGCTTTGTCGCAAAGGTTTTTGAGCGAATGCAACCCTAATACGAGCATTTTTCTAAAAATGTCTTACATTGGGTTGATTCTCTGTTACTAGTTATAAGAATTTATGTTAATAAAAACATTTTTATTTTTATTATTATTTATTTACCATTAGGTGAGCTGAAGGCTTAGTGCTACTAAAAAAACCTGAGCGTACGCGAGATGAAGCTCCCCTGAAACTGTACGCAGCCGAAGACGTACCTACACACTATAGTTTAGTACTTAATTAGTAATATTACCACGATGGCTCAGTGACTAAGGGCTTTTTTGATCCGTAGTGAAATATAACCATTAGTTATTTCCATACGGTTAATTAACTACTTATATAGTTATTTTTATATTACTATTTTTAACTATAGTATTTTAACTACTTTTATCTCTTCGATCAACAATACCTACCAACTAGATAACGCGTCACGTACAAAATCAAAGCTAAATTCTGTACACGTGAATAAATACTTTTTCAAAGTAATAAATTACTCCTGTCACTTAATATTTAGTGGTGAAATCAACCTTAAGGGGCAACAAATAAAGTACTTTTTTTCTGCCACTTTTATGTTTTTTTTTGCTTGCTTGCTCTGCTGTGGCTCTGCTCTGTCTAATATTAGGCAAAGGGAATGAAGTCATAGGTACAAAGGCACATAAATGTATTTCATATTTTTGGTCCTTAATATTAATTATTAAATATATAATTATTATGGTATTGTTAATTTAGATAAAGTTTAATTTTAGTTTATTTTATTTTGTATGGTTTTTTAATGTTGTTGTTTTTTATTGTTTATCATAATTTGTCATTTTGTTAAGGCTTGTATATTTGTCCTTCTATTTTGTAATTATAGGTAGGTATATCTTTTTTGTGTAGACGTCGCCTCTAATCAAGGCCCAGCTGAAAATCAGCGTTGTGGCGTCTAGCTGCAACAAAAGCTGAGCTGGTTAGCCTTTTCGGCCAACATAGTAGTGTTCGATTTTTATTATTTCATATTATTATTACCTACCTACCTACCTATTATTATTTTTATTTTTTTTTAATAATTATTTTTATACTTTTCTTTGTTTGGTTCCAATGGTTATATTTAACTACGGACCAATAAACCGGCCCTAAGCGGCCGCCCACGAAAAACGGAGGTCCAAAGTTAACTATTCCCGACAAGCATCATCAAATTGCAGCGATGACTTGATTTCAATGAATTAGGCCCTTATCCAGCAGTCAGATAATTTATAAGCTTTACTTTTCTTTTTACATTAAATAAACATAAAACTGAAAAAAGTATATAGGTACATCAACCTAAAGTGTTTAATCACAAATTTTAATATTTACCACTTGCTATAATAACTTTGATAAGCCGAAACGAAACCCGATAGATCACTAATTGACCTAACAAACTGGGCCCTCAAAGCACCGGAAATGAGGCTTCACCGCGCCACAAGATGGCGCCACTTCCGGCCGAGTCGTTAAAGCCATTATGTTGGCAGCGCTTCGAGGGCCATTGTTATTCTGGCTTTAGTTTTAAACGGTTGGTAGTTTAATTAATTGTCCAAGTTGATTGTTATCTATGCTCGGTGCTTACTTGTTTCATTATGTGAACAAATCTGTAATTATAAAGTTGTAATTAGTTAGGATACTGGACAAGTATCAAACTGGATGGTCACTACCCTAATAGGTACCTATTTCTGCCTTCAAGCCGCATTGTTTTGCAATGCTGTGTTAAGATTTAAATAGTACCTAGTGATATCTGGGTCATATTATAAGACATGATAGATATATAGGCAAAATAGAAGGGAAAAGACGCGTCGGCAGACGGAAGAAATCTTGGCTGAGAAACATTCAGGAATGGACCGGAATCACCAGCGTGGAGAAACTGTTCCGAATGGCAAGGGATAAGGGTGAATTCAGCAAGCTGTCGGCAGACCTCCGGTAATGGAGTGCCACCATGAGAAGAAGAAGTGAAATTTCTAGGTTAAAGTCCCTTGAGACCCTACACGTGACCTGGGTGGTGCTAAATGAGTGACAATGTGTTAGTGGTAGAGTCACGCCACGTTGCAGCACGAATTGCGACGGCTCGTCCGGCGTAACACCGGAAAATCGGCTTTCATGAAACAATGGCATTCGTTGCTGTTCGTCCGGTTAGTAAAGTACCGGAGTTCCAACCGTTCCCCCTCCTCTTCCACCGTTCCTACTCCTTCCTTAAAGATTCTACTCCTTTCTCAAGTTCGGCAACGCGTTTACGACTCTTCTGGTTTTGCTCTTGATTATCCCGTCCTCGGTCCTCAATGGATCTGTGAACGAGACAATCAATGTATGATTCGGTCTCGCTAAGGGGCGTGGGCGGACAAGGGCTGCGGCGGCCGCTGCGCACGTCATTGGCCTGTGCTGTTTAGGTTTTAGAGGTTTGATGGTGCTCGTCCCCACCGACTCGAGCTCGGAGCCCAAATTGGTGGTGAATGGTGGTGATTTCTCCCTAGCCTCGTATTGCTTCATAGTGCGAATCTGGGACGAGACCAGTTCCTATAAAATACTTTTGAGTCTAGATTCATCATAATAAGCCTGCAACCACTCACTGCTGGGTATATAAGGCCTTATAGAAGGAGGAGAGAGGAGAGAGGAGAACCTGCACATACTGAAGGAGGCCTCCTTCAATATGTGCAGGTTCTCAAATAGATTGATTGTCCATGGGCGGCGGTGATTTCATTCCATCAGGTTACCCGCCTGTGCATTTACCTTCTTTTCACGTAAAAAATTACAGGACATTGAGACATAAGAACTAACTAAAGCATCTGTGAGCGTTGCTCGCGTAATGCCCTCGGTACCATGCGTCCATGGGAAAGGTGGCAAGCACCATTATGTCACCATTGTATGCTGATGTCCCAGATTATGCGATTTTAAACTTTATATATTGTACTTTAAACCCCTTGAGCACCGTAAAACCAGACACAATTGAATATCAATTGTTTCGCGACCGCCGGCGGTCTTATGATCCTTAACCTATTAATTGCATAAATTCAGCAGAAAAATGTTTTATTTTAAAAGTTTTCTACTAATTTCATCTGTATGTTTCTTCAGGATGCAAAGTTTCATTATCATTGGCTTATTAGCCACTTAAACGTCCGTTAATAGTTAAAAAGTATGGCGGCTAACGTCCAGCTGTTTCCGGAGCTGCCGGAAGAGCTTTTAATATTTAGGTCACCTGGTGAAATATCTATATTTTTGTAGTAAAAAAGAAGCATAAATTTTGATACTATAATCCTTTATGGGACATCGAAATGTCAAAACCGTCGTATACAAAGTTCCACAATGTTCATCTGAAATAAACAATAATTGAGCATCGGTGCATTGAGACTTGCAACAGCTGTTTATGAGCGGTTAAAAGTTCAAAGTTCACTTCCTTACGTACAGAAGCGACAGCGAAACGGTCGAGAAAACAATTCAACACGAATTCCAGAACGGCGAACGGCCAACTTCCATTCAGATATTGGTCGGAATACAACGAGTGAGCGTTGCGAAACAAAAGACGCTACTGCAAAAATAAACAACTGCCGATCGCAAATGAAAAAGCAGACAATTAATTAGTTGTAGTCCGACATTGTACGAAAGAGGAAAGAATTTGTTTGGTTTCTTTTTAGTTAGTAGAAATAAAAATTCTTTGTTAGTGTATGATAACAATATTTTCTTTTTCTTTCGTCTCCATGTCACGTCTCCAAATGACCCATTTCTTTAAGAGTAGAGATTATTTCATACTTCGAAGGATCTTTATGAACTGGCTATTTGATAAAATATGTCGGAAATGGTAGTTTATGATTTAACGATAATTATCCAATAGTTTTTTTTTATTAAGATAATTTGTAAATATTTTATTTTTACAAAATAAATTGCGATTTTTTGTCTGTGGATTACAAAACCTGAAACACTGGCGGCAAGGGGCGGCCATGATTGAGCTTCATGTGACGTCACATTTCACTTAATTATCAAAAACTATCTGTCAGGTTTCAAGATAAGTTTCTATATTTATTGAAATGTGACGTCACAGAGCAAAATGTCACGTGACCAACCGTTTTCGCGCAAAATATGAAATCAATAAAGAAAAATATGTTTTTTTTCTGTTATTTAAAGGTTTTTTCGAGAAAGAAAATATTGTACAGGGTATAAAATAAGCGTTTGTAACTTTTTAAATACTTTTTCGAAAACTGTAGCTAAGGGAGGCCTCCGGTACTTTCACTCACCGGACGAAATACAACATTAACAAGTACCATTGTTTCACGCTAATATTCCGCGAGGGTGGTATTATGTCGGGCGAGCCGGGCCTATCAGAAATATTCAAATCATTCAAAAACCAAAAAACCATTACCATCAGGATTGACCACTCACTATTATTATTCACCGTTTCCATTACTATCAGGTTTGACCACTCACTGTTATTATACTACATAATTCGCTAACTTCAGATAACAATACAGTCTAGCTCAATGTGAACATCCGACGAAATGAATAGCGATTTATTTTTGCACCAAATCAACAGTGGGTAGTCAGATAAAAAATATGGCTGCCAGTTACAAATTTACAGGTGTAATAAACGTCGTAACAATGGTATTTATGCGACCGGCCGCGGGAAAGAGAAAATGAAAAATGTCGGTTTTTTTTTTCGGCATCCGAATGATGTTGACGCGGCCTGCGTTGGATAACAAAGGGTTCGGATAATCGTACGGTACCGAGATATTTGGGTTTGTGAGTTATTCCCTTCGATCACGTATAAAAACTAGGTATCTACAAAATTCCATACTAAATCGTAGCGGTAGCTTTGACGTAGGGTATAGGGGAAAAGGGGTAATTGTCAAATGTGACTCATTGTGAGAAAAAAGAAAAACCTTTATTTACTTTGTAACCTTATTTATTTGACACTTTCATAAACTATGTTATGTAGCTTATATTATAATTGGGGTTTGTATTTTTCATTATTTCTTAAGGTAAAATTACTTTTAAGAATAAATAATGTAATCACAACATTACTTCTAACAAAGATCATAATAGTCAATAGACAATGATCTTTTTTTGCAATTTTAGTAGTAGTGTTTTACGTATTTTCAATTCTAACTCTATTTAATTAATTATAGTTTTTTATTACTCAATTATAGTTTATAACATTTAGGCAAAATATCGTAGGAAGTAAATAGCGCGAAAACACCGTCACGAATGAACAACTGACAGACAGCCAGCTGTCAAAACTAACGACAAAAAAGATCAGTGTCCATAGACAATGATCTTTTTTTCTGAAACAAGGGTGACATTGATCTTTCTTTGATGCAGCCATACAATTTTTTTTGGGTTAGTGGCGTTTTTCCCCAGTTTCATTTTCACCCGAAAATATTACAAATTTTAATTACTACGAATCAGTTTTGTTTTCACCCGAATATTTACGTGTGCCATTTTGAGTCCCTTGTGCGCTATGATCTTTTTTAGCGTTTTTAATTTTGCAATAGATGGCATTTGTTAACTCAATTTAAGTGAAAAGTTGACATTGACCAATTTTCCCTTGTACCCTTCGTATGTGTTTTGGCTGAATAGCAATTTAAAAAGGAAAAATTAGTGATGTTGACTCTTAGCTCGTACACTACCAACAAAATGCGTACCTAAACAGATAACTAGGTACTCTTTTTGTGTGGACGTTTTGAGAGCGTTGATTTGTTCATCTAGTTTTTATATGTGTTCGAAGGTTATTCCGCTAAAATATAGCTATATACTTTATTATTAAATTAAAATACACAGAATCACAGTATCACAACAGAAGCACTCAAAATACGCTCATCTACTTTGATTCCGATACGAATCTATTTAATTCTATTTTAGATACAGGAAAACTTCCCAAAGATATGTGCCACTCAATCATATATAGTGATGCTCCATAAAAAGGCGACATCTCCGTTATAAATAATTATAGGCTTGTATCTCACATTTACAAATTTATTAAAGTCATACAAAATCGTATTTCCGATAAACTCGACAGTCACCAACCACCTGAACAAGCCGGATTTCGCCCACATTTCTCTACTATAGACCATCCCCACACGCTAAACCAAGTAATAGAAAAATATTCAAAGTACAATAAGCCACTTCACTTAGCCTTCGTAGACTATACAAAGGCTTTTGATAGTTTAAAACACTCCTCCATATTACCGCATTAGATAAACAGGAAATTGAAAAAACTTATAATAGACTTCATCAAAATGATTTATAGCCATAGCACAGTTAAACATTTGGTTACTCCTCCGGTCCTTCATTTAAAATATCAAAAGATGTGAAACAAGGTGACCTACTCTCTCCCAAACTATATACTAGTACCCTTGAAGAAATTTTTAAAACACTGGCAAATTCCTGCGTTACAAGGGGAATACAAATCGGTAGCAATCGTCTGACTAACCTACGATTTGTAGATGATGTCGTCCTCTTTGCTCTATCGGCAACGGAACTAGAACAAATGCTTCAAGAACTTCGCACGGCAAGCCTTCAAGTGGGACTTTGTATGAACCGGTCTAATACGCAACTGATGACCAATAGCACGAAACGTAAGGTAGAGGTAGATGGGCAATAACACACTATGTCGACGAGTACGTGTATTTGGGCCAGCTAGTTTCTTTCACAACAGGCCGATTAAGAACGCCTGGAAAAGTTACTGGTCCATGAAGACGCTAATGAAGGGAGACCTTCCAATCTCTCTAAAGCGCAGACTCGTCGACGTATGTATCTTGCCCATACTTAAATACGGTGCACAAACCTGGTCGCTAACCGAATCACAGAATTCCCGACTCAAGGTTTGTCAAAGAGCCATGGAGCGCAGCATTCTCGGCATCAAGAGATCCGATCATGTCCGAAACACCACATTGCGTTCCATGACAGGTGTTGCCGATATTGGACATAAATCTTCAAAGCTCAAGTGTGACTGGACGGGGCACGTGGTAAGAATGAACCCAGAGAGGTGGGCGAACATCAGCATGCGTTGGGTACCCAAAGACCGACGTCGGTGTCGAGGCCGTCCTCGGAAGCGGTGGCGTGACGACCTCGATTAGCTTTTATAGATATAGAAGGCCTATGATAGTGATATCAAAAAGTATACCTACTTAAAGGCTTTGGCACACAGTTAGCGTGGCAGAGTGTGTTTGTTTGTACTGTTAATTAAGTTTAGTAGTGCCGTGAATGGAGCATATCTCGCAAAGTCTGTTTTCGCCTTTAGGTAGGATGTGTGGGACGACTTTAAAAAAAAAATACTTTACAGTTAGCACTACTAAAAACGCCGGCTGCACGCCACAATGCTAACGCGATCTCCGGCACGCTAGCTGTGTGATAAAGCCTTTACGTTTTTAACATAGGTTGATAGATTGTTTTTTACGATCGAGTGTAAAATGAAGCCTAAAATATAAATAAAAGCCATTGTATCTAAAGGCATTGTTTTAATGCCTGAAAGCGTCTATTCAGAAGTTTTCAAAAGAATATTTCCATTTTTGAGCAACGATGAAATTGTATAGCACATTCCTAATCAAGTGAAGCTCGCTTTGCGATGTCCATTTTAATCTGTAGCGTTAATTGAGTTTTATTAAATTATTAATGCTATCTTTTAATTTAATATAAGCTCACTGTTTTTTTGTATTTGTTATATTTAGGCTATTTTATAATCTACTGTCGTCTGAGTCGCACTGAAAGCGTCAACAGCCGATCCTACTAATATTATAAACGCGAAAGTTTGTAAGTATGGATGGATGTTTGTTAATCTTTCACGTAAAAACTACTAAATGGATTTGGATGAAATTCGGTATACAGATAGTTTATAACCTGCATTATTACATAGGACACTTATTATCCCAATATTCCCACGGGAACAGGAACGGGGGTCTCACCAACGTGGGTCTCAGGGAACCCACGCGGTTGAAACCGCGAGCGGCCGCTAGTATATAAATATACATACATACATACAAACATACATACATACACTCACGACTATTATCCCCTAAGGGTTAGTCAGAGACTAGGCAATGGTGAAAATGAAAATCAGTCCTCTGCCTTAGCCCACGTTTCACTAAATAACACAAGTGTTCAGCGTGACAGGTGGTGAGCCTCGCCGCTCTTTACTGCTGGATGTATGTGAAGACTTTAGTCCGTTTGTCGTTTTTTACGAAACCCAAGCGAGAGAGGGGTATGTAGTTCTTTTAGTGAGCCGCTACACACACGGTTATAGAAATACATTTTATTTAACCAAAATTTTTTAACACTTTGCTGAGCAAATTTTCTTTTGCAATAGTTTATTTCTCATCATACTTCTCTTAGAGCATTCAGTTGGTTGAATGCTCTATAAGCACTCGTCTCTTCTTTTTCTTTTGCTTTTACTTGAGCAGTCCTATCTTTTTCATTTATATAATTCCTTACATAATCCATCCATCTTTCAGTTATTTGGTGAAAGGTGGACTATGCAAAGGAATAAAAAAGGTCCTCATTTCTTCGACTCTGACAAACCCTTTTATGTTTTATATGGTCTTCCTGCCTTCCTGTCCTATCATCACATCTATCAACACTCATATTTATCACTCTTTTAACTACATGCGTTTCATCACTTCTCATCATAATATTCCCATACCAATACCTTTCTATTGACGACCTCCTTGGTCGAGTGGTTTGTACACCGGTTTTCATGGTGTCGCAATCTCTCAGGTCCGGGGTTTGATCGCCTGATGGGTCAATTTGGAAATTATTGTTTTACTAACTTGTTTTGGGTCAGACAGACCCGATCTGCCCCCTTACTCCTGAAACCAATCGCTATTGGATCTGATTGGTATTGCGAAATTTCTCCTAAGTTACGACACCAGAACTAATATGGATTCATAATGCGTGGATATTGAGTGAAAAAAATACAAAACTCAATACCATTTAGCTCACCCAATATGAAACCAAATTAGCGCTGGTGTCGTTACTTAAAAATAGGAAAATTCACAATACCAATCCGATCCAATAGCGATCGGTTTCAAGAGTAAAGAGGGCTGGTCTGTTATAAAACACTCGACCAAGGAGGTCGTTAATATGTGTTTTCAATGTGTAATAAGTATGTATTTAAGTATTTTAAGTATATTTATCCGTTGTCTAGTAACCATTTAACGAGTTTAATAGCGAAGCTACTCTTGGGCTAAATAATTGGTGTGTGTGTAGGAAAGTTTTTTTTTTCTATTATTTCCATAAACTAAAATGTTCTTTGCGTATAAGTACGTAACATCGCCATTTTCATAAAACAAAAGTAATACGTGAATGTCGTAAATCTGGTGTCTTCTACTGGTATTCGAATCAGAAGTTCTATTCAGAATGCTATCGAAACATTTCCTGAACCTAATCGAAAACTTCTCCGTCCATTGTATGTATGTTTGGAACAGTCTTTTTGTTTCGTTGCCACATACTAACTTAGATCTTGTTTGAGATCTAGGTCTACATAGATAGACAGACCGAGTCGGTTCGAAGTTGCAAACTTTGAAGCGGCATGCCTTTATTAAATTAAATATACTAAGATAGAGCCGGTTGTTGGTGAACTATGAAGATCAGAATGAATAGTAACCACTTAGGGTTGCCAGGCCTAAAACTAAAAAGCCGAACACAGATCAGACTCATCCTCTACCCTACCAGTGCGCTATAGAAGAAGGCACAGGTTTTAAGTGTTCGCCCAATGTATATCTTGAAAGCCTGTATCAAAGTGCATCGCAAGGTATTGAACTCATCTGAATACTATACTTTGTCACAAAAAAGAGTATTCAAAGCACCGACAATCTCTGTACAAACCTCATTCGCGCAGCGACTACCTACGTACATGCTACCACATGTCTACAATAGGATGGCAAAACAGCTTGACCTAAAATCACTGACCGCAAAGCAAGCCAAGACGCTAATCTCTTCCCTGTTGCTTTCCATGAAATACCACCGCACAGAGAACCTTTAAAAAAACCTAAAATAAATAATACAAAGCACCCCATATTACTTACTCTACGTTTTTGTTTCATGGAGCACAGTTAGGCCTAAGGAAAAAAAAATAGAAACACACACACACACACACTCTTATTCATAAATAACCAATATTTCACTACCTACCTTTAGCATCCATATTTTTATTATTGTACAAGCGGCCGCTCGCGGTTTCACCCGCGTGGTTCCCGTTCCCGTAGGAATATCTGGATAAAAGTATCCTATGTGTTAATCCAGGTTATAAACTATCTGTATGCCGAATTTCATCCAAATCCATTCAGTAGTTTTTACGTGAAAGAGTAACAAACATCCATCCATACGTTCCCGTGGGAATATCAGGATAAAAAGTATTTTATGTGTTACTCCAGGTTATAAACTATCTGTATGCCGAATTTCATCCAAATCCATTCAGTAGTTTTTACGTGAAAGAGTAACAAACATCCATACATTCTTACAAACATTCGCGTTTATAATATTAGTAGGTTAAGATAGTTTATCAGATATTTTAAAGTTTTTATTTGTCGCAAACTGTAAAACTAAGTGGGTTCCCACGAAACAGGGCTGCCTCGTATGGGACCTACAGGTTACATCTTCTATATTAATGCATAATGTGAGAATAGAAAGTGAAAATTCCTTCTTTTTATTTAGTTGTTATGTAACAATGTTCCGAGAAATAATAATGTATTAGAGTAACATATTTTCGCATCGAACCCGAAATTCGATATTTTTCATAATAAGACCTTGTTATGACTATTACACACACAACAAAACAAAAATCTCATTTATCGCTTATCAACACATTTGGCGATTCATTTTTATTTTTGTAAGAAGATTATATAACCGCGTCGCGTAGCGGTGTAAGAATACCACCACCCCCTCTTTTCCTTTGCGTGTCGTAAAAAGCGACTAACGGACTAAAGACTGCACATACATCCAACAGCATAGAGCGGCGATGGGCTCACCACCAGTCACGCTAAGCACATGTGCAGTCACTATTTGGTGAAAAGTGGACTATGGTAAAGGACTCTCTTTTGCTGTCCTTATTGCCTCTCTTCTCTTCTTAGTCGCTTCACTCTTGCCAGAGTGGTCGTAGTTATCACGTTCCGGTAGGTCGGGCAGCAGATAGTGCCCGCTGCACGACATTCCGCCACCTCTGCTTGCTGGTCGTTAATCGGGCACATTTGTGCACGGGAGCGTCCACCACAGCCTTCACTTGGTCCGTCCATCTCATTGGGGATCTCCCTCGTGGTCTTGTGCCCTCAACTTTCCCTTGCACGACAAGACGTTCTATAGAGTCGTTTCCACGCCGACTAACATGCCCAAAGAATTTCAGAATCCGCCTGCGCACTTGGGTGGAAGGCGCTCTTTGATGCCAAGCTCATCAAGGATGGAGGCATTTGTTCGGAACTCGGTCCAAGAGACCCCGAGCATCTTCCTCCAACACCACATCTCCAGAGCGTCTATCTTGTGAGTTTCGGTTTGCTATGGGGTCCATGTTTCGGCGGCTGATAATGATAATGAATGTTTTCTTTTTTTAAATACAATTTATTGCCTGCTGATTAAATCCTATTTATCTGGGTGAGTGCGCTCACCCTCGCGGTCAAAGCGATGGCCGGCGCGTGAAAAAATATAGCGGGGAGCGGGGGGGGGGGGGAGGGGCAAAATTAACCCTATATAGATACCCTACATACAAAACGGCAGTTTCCCGGCGGGGTAGGCAGAGACCACACATTACCATTTGCTACGATTCTGGCACACTTCGTTTGTTTCATTTACTCTCATGAAAATGTTTTTATTTATATAGATAACTTGCCACGCTCTTCTTCTTCTTCTTCTTCTTCTTCTGCCCATGATCGCCCACTGCTGAGTGTAGGCCTCCTCATTTGCACGCCATCCTGATCGGTCTTGGGCTTTCTGTAACCACGCTCACACCAATTATAACTATCCCAAGTGAAGTTTGTTGTAAAACTTGTTTAACTGTGTCGGAGTGGGTTCACGTCCAGTAGTGTAACGGAGCTATGGGGGTTGAACCACGATTTCACGCAGGGCATTCAACCCGACCATCTATCCGCTCGGCTACCGACGCCTCGTTGCTTCATTTAGTCTCATATAATATAATAATAATAATAGTATAAACACGACTATTATCCCCGAAGGGTTAGTCAGAGACTATGCAATGAGGACCGCAAAAGCAGTCCTCTGCCATAGTCCACTTTTCACCAAATACCGACTGCACATGTGCTCAGCATGACAGGTGGTGAGCCCATGGCCGCTAGGTGGTAAGCCCATTTAGTCTCATAACATGCTTAATAAAACTGACTATGGTACTGACTAAATCAAAATGGAAATTAAGCTTTGTGAAACTAAAATTTCTACAGGTGCTTAATTTAGAATTCCCACAATGACGAACTAAAAGTAGTTTGGAAGCACCAAAGGCATTTCAAATGAGTTACCCTCCGTTTACAGTGCAAACCTAAGCTCAGGTGGATAAAGGATTACTCAAAAAGAATTTTATAGTAGCCCTTTGGACTCGTCATACAGTCCCTTAGGTAAGCATTGGGTCGCTTATCTGTATAGTATAAATAAAAAGAATTCAGCGACTTTTGGCCTAATTTTTTGCTCTAGTTAACAGTCTGTTTATGGGTAAGTATAAGGTAGTAAGTGTATATAAATTTTTGATCTGACGGAGCTACGCCACCACGGCTGGTAGTAAACCTGACCCTGATAAGGTTTACTTCTTCTTGCAGCTGTCGCCAAATATTATTGTAAAACTTTTGTAGGTTAGTATTTTCTATTTTCTTTTCCCTTTTGTATGGAAGTAACGTATTGTTACGTAGTACATATAATCACGACTATTATCCCCGAAGGGATAGTCAGAGACTACGCAATGAGGACCGCAAAAGCAGTCCTCTACCATAGTCCACTTTTCAGCAAATAGCGACGGCACATGTGCCCAGTGTGACAGGTGGTGAGTCCATCGCCGCTCTATGCTGTTGGATGTATGTGCAGTCTTTAGTCCGTTAGTCGCCTTTTACGACACCCAAGGGAAGAGAGGGGTTGGTATGGTAGTATTCTTTCACTATTACGCGACACGGTTAATATAGCGTAGGTATTTTCGCTTTTGTTTGGAAGTAACAGTAGTAGCACTACTACTAGCATTACTTAATCTGTGGTGAGGATACAAATTCTTACCTAGTTAATAAATACATACATACGCCCATTTCCCGGGGGTTTAGATAGAGACAATAAGGCAGAGGCCAGAACTATTTACTAATTAAATAACCTTAAAATAATAATAATAGTAGTGCGACAAAGAAATGAGTATACTGTTCAACTGCAGCGCAATGGCCTTAGTTAAGATGGTGGTAGCTAGCCAGGCGGACTTAACAGCCCTACCACCAACCGAACCGAGCACACAAAGATGTACCCCCCGCTGGGAATCGAACCCGGGACCTCTGGTTCTGAAACCGGTGGCTTAGCCACTAGACCACAGAGGCGGTTGATATAGACATAGATTCACGACTATTACCAGGGGGGTGTCACTCCGCGGTTTAGGTAGGTTCGTTTGTCGCGCCTCCGCAAATTAGCCGCCTAGGCGTATGGCAGTTAAGGTTGCCGCGAGCGCGAGAGCACCGAACACCGAGCAACGAGTCGCAACACGAGTAATCCCTGCGCGCGCGCGTAAACCCTACGCTCTGTGACGTCATGACCTCAAATCGATATCGAGTCAGCGCTGCTTAACGCTGATATAATGCTGACGAATAAGAACGGTCGGGTCACATGATAAGTTTCAATTTCGCGTGAAAGTTGTTAGAGAGTGAAACTTCTGTACGTAGTAAAAAACAACTGTATTTGTGCTCTGCGTGACAGGTGGTGAGCCCATCGCTGCTCTATTTTGTTGGATATATGTGCAGTCTTAAGTCCGATAGACTCCTTTCACTGAAGGGAAGAGATGGTTTGGTATTAATGATCCGCCACCACACGGCACAAATCGTGATTTGCGTGTTTCTTGTGATTTCCCATTTCGCGAGTTGCGTGCAATTATACTAAAAATAAACATCAGTCAATCAACATCCCACTGCTGGGCACAGGCCTTCCACATGTACAATGGCGGACTCCGTCGCTTTACCAGTCTAAAAGTCAAAATCCCTTGCACACCGCGTTGTCTATTTGGTACGGGCACGTACCCGGGCGGTCGGTGCGCTTCATACGAAAATCGCTGCAAAGTGGTAAAGCGACTGTGACCCCGACCGTACAACAGCACACGTGATGATTGAGCTGTAACTCACCGGGTCCGGCCGTTATGGTCCCAGTCTGGCTTGCCCCTGGCCGGTATGCACCCACATTAAAAAAGTTGTTTTTCCGGTAAAAATAAAAATTAAGATCATAATCATGACGGATATGTTTTTTTTTTATAGTAGGAGGCAAACGAGCAGGCGGGTCACCTGATGGAAAGTAATCTCCACCGCCCATGGACACCCGCAAAACCAGAGTAATCGCAGACGCGTTGCCGACCTTTGAGGAAGGCCTCCGGAGCCCTCACTGGCCGGACGAAACACAACAGCACCAAGTGCCATTATTTCACGCCGGATATTCGTGAGATGGTGGTATTACGCAGGGCGAGCCGGCCCAATGCGTGCTGCAGCGTGGCTCTACCACTCAGTCAGTGACATTCGTTTAGCACCACCCAGGGGTCACGTGTAGGGTCTCAAGGGTAAACCTACGGACGCGAGTAACTTTAACCCCCAAAAAAATGTGTAGCTAATGTAGATAACAGTAGATCAGGTAGGTGTATACCTGCGGCCTATAGTTATGAGGGATTGCCTACATCCGGTCTACGATATTGTAGGTGATTTTTTTATACCACGCTACCTTAATGCGGGTTGGTGGGTTTTAACGACTGTCATATTATGACAACAACCGGGACAAACGGCTTTAGGTATGTCCCTTCCTACGCACGCAGGAGCCCTATATGTTTTTAATTTGTTTACCCATCCGGTGACCCTAAGAAAATTGCTTAACTGGCAAGATCTAAAACTTAACCTCTGCGCCATCATGTTTAAATAAAATAAGTCTAAAGATTGCCCAAATTTTTACTAAGAAATTTTTCGAATCGCTTCTCTGCATCTTCTGTCGTACACAAGAAAACTACCTTAGCCGGTGTGATACCTTTCCATAACGTTCCCTTGACCTTACCCCATGAGTTGGCCTACTAATCCTCCCATCAGGAATCGAACTGTGACCTGCATTTACGCTAATGGATGCCGTTACGTATTCACGCCGCCCCGTAGTATTATCATATTGATTTTGTACCGGGCCCCACCCGCTTTCGGTCGGCTGTTTTCGGATGACAAACGGTACTCTTGTACGGGTCGATGTACTCGATACAAAAGCTGAATTCTCCCAAAATGTGGCAGAAGAAACTTCAAAGTCAAATGAATGCAGTAGAAATGAGGAGTAGAAAGAAGTCTTTGTAGTAGCTGTCGCGATTTCTCGCTCACAGTAAAACTTGGACCCATCATTCATCATCTTTCCAGCCTTTCTCAACCCTGTGCCACAGATTAAAGAAGAGTTACCAGATACTTCACTTAGTAGAAAATTACCAATACCTACTACTTTATTAGCCTACTAATATTTAACATACCGCGCGATCCCACAGCAATCGTAGGGCTGCCTCTTCGATAAAATTAAATTAACATAAATAACTATTTGTGTCTATTTTACTGAGAACTGTAATTATGTTCTAACTATAGGTGGTAGTTTAAATTTGTATCGTTTATAAAATATTTTTTTTTATAAATTGGTGCTGACATCATCATCAAAAGTAAATAGAGGTCAGTGTGTAGGTAAAATAAAAAACTACTACTGCACAACAGACCCATCTACTGCACATAAGGCACCAGACACGCGTAGAAATGAATGGAACAATTAAAATTGAACAACGTGCATGTGCTTCGCTTGCGAAAACCGCACTGAATTTGGTCCGCAAACGGCCCGAGACCGCTCGGCCGGGCGGTAGAATTATAGCGCGCAAGTATATAGAGTGACGGAGGCCTGCCTGTGCTTACAGTGAGCATAGGCCTCTCTCTGTTTATGCCATTCGCCTCGGTTTTATACTAGTCTGGCTCCGTGCTTTGTGGAGTTTTTGTACAACTCATATTCCAAAATGAAAATTACAAAATTTGGTAATGTCCTTGAGGCTCAAATCTTCTGGTTTTGGATTGAGGCCGCCTAGGAGGCTCATTATTTTCCTGGCGAGACAGTCACAGTCGCACCGTAGGTGTTGCATGGATTCCGTTTTCTCTCCCCACGCCTTAAAATAGCTAGTTGAGCATTTGATAAAAGCTAAGAAGTATCGGTCGTGTCGCGTAACGGTAAAAAGAATACTACCACCCCTTCTCTTCCCTTGGGTGTCGTAAACGGCGACTACGGACCAAAGACTGCACATACATATAACAGCGTAGAGCGGCGATGGGCTCACCACCTGTCACGCTGAGCACATGTGCAGGAAGAAGTATCGAATATATAATACAGTGAAAATATGGAACTGTGAATTTAATGAAGATGTAGTGACAAACATCGAGTAAGAAATGCTTTTATGATTTGATCATGTATCGAGGATGGATGAAAGAAGACTAAGTTTTGAAGAGTGAATAGAAAAGTCGAAAGAAGAATACCTCGGCGAACGTTCTCCAACTCGATCGTAGACGACGAAAACGTTCTCGTAAAAGATTGAAGTGATAGAGTAGCCTAAACTGATGAGCCTGAATGACGCATGTTATGCCAGTAAAGAAAGTTATAGAAGTTTTTCGGGATCATAGCTATTGGAAAGCTGTGGTCTCTTCCTGCCCCTCCGAAAAACGGGCGTGATCTATGTATGTACGGTGTATGTATATTTCAACGAAACTCTTACAATCGCTATTGGAACTAACAAAACTTTTTATTAAAAAGTGAAATACTTACTCGTCGAATTATGTCCACCAACAGTAACTGTGCAGTGACCACTGGAATTTAGATTGAAGTTATAAACAATGCGTCTAAAGCGGCTGCCATAACGGGCGGCCGGGGAGATGTTTCAATGGACGTTACGTCACGACTAGGGTGTCCACGTTTCACAATGACAATAATACTAGTGATAACTCTTTCGTAACGGTAGGTAGTTTCCTCTCGCATACTCTCAGGTTTTGAGGATACCTCCCTGCCAAGTATAAGAGTAGTAATAAGTAATATGATTCTTTAAAAGTGGCGTGATTATTATATAATAATTATTATAAGGGTAAACAAGTTCTTACCCGGCCGGCTTACCCGGCCGGCTTACCCGGAAGACCAAGTGGCCTTCATCTTTCCTAATTATGAGTGACGATAAGGCCAGGTAGTTTTAGATAAGCTTGCCAGGCGGTTTATCACACAGACGGTACGCCCGTTTACTGGTTTTATCAGTGAGATTCTGTAAAAACTCAACCCGAAATTCGATACTGAAACCGCGATGAGTTAACACAAACGTCACAGTGGTCACTGCTTGATCGGAACGTCAGTCGCCGTCGTCGCGTCGGTCGAAGTAACAGGCGAGATTCCTCAGTTACTCTATAAAGTTTTCGAGAATCGACATGCAGCAATATTTAAAGTCGAAGCGAAAAGCGAGTTTACTATTGAGCATAAAAGAATCGTCATACAGGAATATTTAAAGAAAATCCTTAATTTTACAAATAAAATGGCCGCCCTAAGAACTTTAAACAAGCGGGCCAAACATTGCTCGCAGGTTTCACTGCAAATGGAATGAAACTGTTTATTTGCTATTAAAAAGGCTTGTTGGAGTTGCCGTTTTATATAGTACCACTGACGGGTATAGCTTATAGCATAATCTGGTGAAGTAGGACCTATGAACCGAGAAACCTGCATTGGGCTAGACTATAGAATAGATTATAACAGAATAAGCTCTTTTTTGATGTAATTATGAGTATGTACAAGTTCTTACAAATATTAACCATTTCATATTTAACCAAAAATAGAGTTGTGGGTTCTTTTCTGACCCTATCTGTCCATGTTTTGCACGGTATGGCGACAACATTAATATTTGCTGCCTGGCTACCTACCACCACTTTATCTAAATATGTCGTAATAACATCAATGTTTGTAGCATTGTTGTGTTCCTGCTATTAGAGATAAGATAATCAGTTCCTCAGAAGTTGAGGATTTCGGGAGAAGTGCGCTCCATTCTTCGATCTTATCAACACTTAACATCAGGCAGGATGAAGTGCTTAGCCGTAAATTAATAAAAATAAACATAGTACTGTCACCAAGAGTACTAGATTCTGTAAAATCACAGGCTGAACTTTACGCTTATAGAGTAGTGGGTTCTTTTCTGACCTTATCTGTCCATGTTTTGCACGGTATGGCGACAACATTAATATTTGCTGCCTGGCTACCTACCACCACTTTATCTAAATATGTCGTTATAACATCAATGTTTGTAGCATTGTTGTGTTCCTGCTATTAGAGATAAGATAGTCAGTTCCTCAGAAGTTGAGGATTTCGGGAGAAGTGCGCTCCCTTCTTCGATCTTATCAACACTTAACATCAGGCGGGATGAAGTACTTAGCCGTAAATTAATAAAAATAAATATAGTACTGTCACCAAGAGTACTAGATTATGTAAAATCACAGGCTGAACTTTACTCTTTTTCCTGATCTTATTCGAAACATTGTTTCCGAACAAACATAGCCACTCCAAGCCAACGGACAGCACACAAACTTTGTCCAGCAACATTTAAACTACAGATAACAGTTTAAAACGAAGTTATTTGTCGCCACACTTTTTCAGAAACGATTCAGCGGAGGATTGGTTCGCCAAGACAGCGATTCAGTTTACACAAAGTTTCCCACGTCACGGTTATCCCGAACCGAAGTGTGATGAAAAATACTAGAGTTTTTGATTTCATTTTGCCGAAACTTGTTTTGGTAGACGACTGTTCTGGCCAGGGGGTTCACAGTCAAAATAAGTTTGGGAAGCCCTGATGTAGCCTATAGATGGTTGCAGCACCAGAGGTGTCAACCCCATTGTTTCAAGTTCACGCAAAGTAAACACTGTTTACTAATTTATTACTTAGGTTTGGTAGTCTCCCGATAGTGAGCCGAGGTCTCGAACCTCCAATAGAGGCAGCGCACCTCTGAGCAGCGTCCTCCTGAGCGTGCCTCGATTTATGAACAAAATCCATACATTTCCACTAAACGATAACGACGACCAACTCGAGCCATAGTTCTCAGCAGTATAGACAGTGGCTCGGCTCACCGCATATTTGAGCACAGACAAAACCGGCAAAAAAGTCAGCTGCCTCGCTGACAGCGCGGCTCACGTCTGTCGCAGCAAACGTCAACCAGCGGCAACGTCTCCTTATAAGGCGCTCAGCCATGACACGAGGCATTGCCTCGCCATGAAGCTGCCTCGAATGGAGTTATTCGGGGTATTGGACCTCATTAACAGACTTGAAACTCCCAAAATCTAGTAGGACTCGCTTGCAAGATTTCATCAGACACTTGAAAACCTCTGGGGATGTTTGATCACAACGGCTCCAGTCCAGTACCAGTTACCAATCCAGTAATGCTGTAAATGGGTTCCCTCTATCTGGCAGAATTTTGTTGCTTCGAAATTCACTTGGCATAACACTTGGCATATTTTATTTTAATCGAATATGTTTAACGCATAAAAATTGTTTAGTATAATTATGGTTTGGTCGAATGTCTATGTATTCGAATTTACAATGGCATACATATAACATGAGAATTTTATTTAGCATAATTACCTTTGCCAAATTTAAATTTCGCATGTTTTCGTTTAGCATAACGTTTATTTAGTCGAACGATTATTTGGAAGAATTTCACTTGGCATACCATGAAGATGGCAGAATTTCAAGTGAAGTAATTTTAAATGGCATATTGCTTTATAAAATAGTATTTCAACTTTATTAATTACATTAAAATGGACCAAAAAAGGTACTATTTCGTGCTACAAAACTGATGTGACAGGATCGAATCGCTGCAAAACCGACTCCATATAGTCTTGTCTGCCCTACCCTTAGAGTGTAAAATTGAAGTCCGCGTAGGCGCGGAGGAGCGAGGCAGAGAGCAGACGGCGACGATAAGCTCGCGTGGGACCGCCGAGCCTCGCAGCGCTGGAGTCGTGACAGAAACCATGCTTGCAGAATGTTGCATTGCTTGCATGATGTATGCTTGCTGCGTACATAATGTATGCTAGTATTGCTTCCAGAGAAATAAAAACCACATAATTATTTTGTTCACACAAATTATGGATGAGAAATGTATGCCCAAAGAAGATTCTGTATGAGTTAAGATAGTTCTGCCTTTTAATATTTTGGATAAGAAAAGATGATTCTAAATGTAAACATTCTGAGTATGACAGTTCTGCCTTTTGATTATTATGGAATGATCATAGAATAAGGATATTAAACATTTTGACTTACAAAATTATGCGTTTTGAGTGTATGCTGACTGAGTGCATGTCAAAAGATTTTCGGAGAAATGAAATTTTTGCCATCCGACGTTATGCATTAAAATATTATGACATAAAAAGTTCGGCATCAAAAAGACCCGCTGTAAATAGGTACCATTGGCAGCCAACAGCAGGCTCTCTCCGCAAAATAAAGTTTTCCGCCTCAGAAAGGAATAATAATTTATAGGCGTCAGACGACGAGATGGGTCGGCAATTTGGAATCGATCGCGAATCCGACTTGGATGGGAATGGCACAGATAATTCGAGAGGGGAACTTTGATTTAGATATAACCTAGACACTCTGTAATCTAACCTTTAACCCTATCGCGTAGCGGTGAAAGAATACTATAACACCCCCTCTCCTCCCTTGGGTGTCGTAAAAGGCGACTAACGGACTTAATACTGCACATACATCCAACAGCATAGATCGGCGATGGGCTCACCACCTGTCATGCTGAGCATATGTACAGTTGTAACTTGGTGACACGTGGACTATGGGAGTGGACTGCTTCTGCGCTTCTCATTGCCTATAATCTCTGACTAACCCTTTGGGGATAATAGTCGTGAATCGTGACAGCGGGTGCACAGCGGGAGACAATGACGTCACAAATGCCGACTTTTACAAAAAAAAAGGACGAAATAAAATACGAACACAGAGCATGTTAGACTTCGCGTTCACGATGCGTAAAGTTTAGCTAGGAACATAGATCATCGAACTTGTTCATACTAAAGTAGTCTGTAAGTGTTTCGAAACACGGTACAAAGTCAAGTGGGAGAGCGCGGTCTCATGAGACCGCTTGGGGTTTGACGGAATGGCGCGCTCGTAGGTGCGGTCTCACGGGACCGCTCGGGGGCTAAGATACTATAGGTTGTCAAGAATACCCTTAACCAAAGATCATGACCAATGTTATGAAAGCGAATAACTGTGTCATAGTCGCAGCAAATCGAAACCTGTGATCTCTGCCCACCATAGTCGGTCGATAGCACAAAGTTTTTGGGTAGAATATTTATCGGGAAACGGAATATTTAAGTCTGGCTAACGAAAGCTGAACCAGGAAAAACACGGCAAATTCAAAAAAATCATGACTTGGTAACACAGGGTCACCCACACAGCAGCAATTTTCTCAGAAAAAATTCAATTTGACCTACGACATGACACCTCAGACTACGACATGACCAACTACGAGGTTCAGCTTTCGTTGGCCAGACCGGGAATGGGTGTTTTGTGAAACGGATATCAAGACAAACGTATCTTTTGGGAGAATCACATATTGGAAAACGGATTATTTAGGAAACGGTAGTCAGGTCACGGGAACGGTCATTCGGGATTAGGTCTTTTTGGGAAACGGATATCAAGCCAAAACTATGTAGGTATCTTTTGGGAGAAGCACATTTTGGGAAACACTTTCAACGGGAAACGGATTATTTAAGAAAAGGTGGTGACGGGAACGGATGTTTTGGGAACGGGTGTTTTGGGGAACAGATTGGTCACAAACACGGGCTATGTTTCGAAAAATCCTAAACACAATTAACGTGTCGCGTAGCGGTGAAAGAATACTACCACCCCCTTTCTTCCCTTGGGTGTCGTAAAAGGCGACTAACGGACTAAAGACTGCACAAACATCCAACAGCATAGAGCGGCGATGGGCTCACCACCTGTCAAGCTGAGCGCATGTGCAGTCGCTATGCACTATGGCAGAGGACTGCTTTTGCGGTCCTCATTGCCTAGTCTCTGACTAACCCTTCGGGGATAATAGTCGTGATTATCCTTTCGGAACGTTCTGTCCGTTTCCCAAAACACCCGTTCCCGAAACATCCGTTCCCGTCACCACATTTTCCCAAACAATCCGTTTCCCGATATAAGTGTTTCCCAAAATGTGCTTCTCCCAAAAGCTTGATATCTGTTTCCCAAAAAGACCTAATCCCGGAATGACCGTTATTTATGTGTATGTATGTATGTATCTTTTTACCTGACTTTTTTATTTTTGTGTCTACGCACTACGGGTAAGCTCTTGGCCTTCTCACCTAATGGTAAGTGATATTAAGCCCGAAGGTGGAAGCGCGCTTCACCCGGAATCCTCAACCACTGAGAACAACACCTGGGCATTGAAGACTGCCCTGCCAAATACCAGGCCGAACGCTTCCTCACCCGATATGGAAGGCTGCATGGTTGAAGGATTCCCAGAATCCGTATGGATGGTGTCCATAATAATACCTATTTCTGCTGCCATGCACAATTGTGTAACGTTGATGTCCGGGTTGAAAGGTACTATAATCCAGTAACAATACAGGGCAAAGAGGCTTACGAGATGAAACTTCAGGGTGCGTTGCGCGGTTAGTCAGAGACCAGGCAATGAGGACAGCAAAAGCAGTACTCAGTCATAGTCCACTTTTCACCAAATAGCGACTGCATATGTGCTCCGCGTGACAGGTGGTGACCCCATCGCCGCTCTATGCTGTTGAATGTATGTGCAGTCTTTAGTCCGTTAGTCGCCTTTTACGACACCCAAGGGAAGAGAGGGGGTGGTAGTATTCTTTCACCGCTACGCGACACGATTACGATATAAAAACATTTATTGTAAAGAGCCGTGGATTTTGTACAATAAAATAAAATAAAATACAATAATTAAAATGTCACCATCTCCCGGTCTATCGATAGTTGTCAAAATCAATGTTGAACAGGCATAGCCAACTTTCGAAACTCCTAAGTCGAAGTCTGAAGCGAGGGGGATAGTTGCTACAACTTCGGTACAAGAGAGCGAGACAACTATAGCAGCTATTTAGGCATTCAGCTCATGCTGTGAGTATAGCTTGGAATTTAAACTATCTCGGCAGTGGCGATTGATGAAAAATTTATATGTGCTACTTGGGTGTGAAGGCGACTGGGCCGAAATGAGCTTTTACATTGTATAGCCATACTCGTTCTATGATATATTGTACGTACAATAGCGAGTTTTCTTCTTAATTTTTACATACATAGGTACATATTTATATTATACTTCGGGTCTCAACCGAAGACGATTACTTATTACATGCAGCAGTACATGAGATGGTGCTATCTTCTTCACACTTTTAGATATATCCTAAAAAGAAATATCTTATTTCCGTTCCCTGCACTGGCAACCCTGCGTCACGAGACGTCATTACGTGTTTTTGTGTTATCGGAATCACACGCACTTTTCGTAACGAAATTAAATATGTATATAATAAGATGGGAAAATGTTAAAGTTCGAAGTTGAGAGACAGTGATCATTACGGTATTCCTCGTAAAGTAAAGAAATCATTTTTAATTGAAAAAACGTAGGCGTTTATCATCATCGGTGTCGGTGAATAGTGATAAATGTCGTATCAACGATATTACGACACGCAGGTATTGGAACATAGCGCTAATTTACCTGGAAAATTAACTATTAAGGAATGTATCATAGTTGTAAGGAACTAAGATCATTTATCATTAAAATTATCTACCCATTTTTATTGGTTTTTCTTGGGTTCTATAATAATGATTGTAACAAAATTAAAAGCCATTTACAACAAGAAATATAGACACCATTGTAACAGTGTTTAACTTACTAAACGTATGATGTGTCGAGGATATATAACTGCTCAACAGTGTTGATGCTTTATTTTACTCAATGACATTGAATGTCATTGATTTTACTCCATACAAGCCGTATCGAGGTTACTTACACCAATTAGACAGTGCTGAGGTTCTATTTTACTCCACGCAAGCCGTGTCAAGGTAACTTACTCCTCTTTAACAGAGTTGAGGCTCCACACATGCCGTGTCGAGGATACTTGCTCCACTTTAACAGTGTTGAGGCTCCACGCTAGCCGTGTCGAGGATACTTACTCCACTTTAAAAATGTTGAGGCTGCACGCAAGCCGTGTCGAGGATACTTACTTCACTTTAACAGTGTTGAAGCTCCACGCAAACCGTGTCGAGGATACTTACTCCACTTCAACAGTATTGAAGCGCCACGCAAGCCGTGTCAAGGATACTTACTCCACTTTAACAGTATTGAGGCTCTACGCAAGCCGTTTCGAGGATACTTACTCTACTTTAACAGTGTAGAGGCTATATCTTACTCCAAGCAAGCCGTGTCAAAGATACTCACTCCACTTTAATAGTGTTGAGGCTATATCGATGTTGTCAATTGATGGATACATCAAGAAAGAAAATTCCAAGGAACCCCTCTGGATTGGAAGCAAAGGAGTCGCCACGCGGTTTTCAGGTCAGACCTCAGCATTATATATACTTATTAATTGTATTAGAATAAAAATTAGACTTTCTCCGTGACACAGCGGCTACACAAGCCGTGTCGAAGATACTCACTCCACTCTACCAGGGTTGAGTGAGGCTATATTTTATTTCAAGCAAGCCGTTTCGGGAATATGTATTTAGTACATTTTAACAGTGTTGAGGCTTTATTTTATTCCACGATAGCCGTTTCATGGTTTCTAACTCCACTTGAACTGTGTTGAGGATTTTCTACTCCACATAAACCGTGTGGGCCATACCTATTTCACCCTAACAGTTTCACGTTTCCACGTCATCCGTGGAACAAAGCAGAGTCTAAACATTGTTGAGGACGTAAGTTCGATTTCCGCCTGGGGTGGACATGTTTTCAACGTTTCGTTATCTTCGGGTTTACTTATCAATAATGATTTAGTGAATGTTTACAATGACTCAACCAGTAGCGGCAGAAACGAAGCTTGGCCATTCGCGCTGCTTGCAGCGCTAGCGCCTGTGCCCGTGCCAGCTGCGCCACTAAGATATTCGATCTGTCCCGATATGACGGTCAGTCCGACGATAGCCTGCTTTCATTGGACACCCATAGATTTTACAATTTCTCAGAGAAGAACCTCATAAAAAAAGGGTTACTCATAATAATAATTAACAAAAAAAAATAAGTACTTACTTACCTACTTAAATAAATGGAAAAAAGAAAAATAGTAATAATGTACATAAGCCTCGAAGCTCCAAAACTAAATTAGGAAATTGAAATAATAATAATAATTATTATAATAATAATAACAATAATACGCTCTGTTGGAGGGAGGAGGTTGCACTTTCCGAGCATAATAATATTAAGACCCCTAATGCCTTAGCCAAGTTTGATTCGGAAAGAAAACAAAAATCCAACGCTCTGTACAGAGTCCCGGGCTGATGCCCGGGCTGAAGTTGTGATCAACTTCGAGGTTCTTTAAACTATAGGGGGGGCGCCACTGTGCGTAGTAGTATCATCAGCTATCGAGCTGCGATCAAGCCCACCAGCACCATTCACACCGCCAAGGGACTGCCGAGGTTCCGCCGGATATCTGACAGGGAGACGTTGGAATCAGAGCTCCTGCAGTCGCTTGACCTATTTTTATGACTGAATGACAGAAAGTGTGAGCTCACTAGGGATCGTAATGTTTTACATTGGATTCGTAAATGTAATATTCATTTTCCCCACAAACCTATACAAAACAACTATACTTCAAAACAATGTTTGTTACTTACTATCTCAATCTATGTAGATAAAAATGAATCGCCAAATGTGTTGCTTAGCGCACAAAAACGGCTCGACTGATTTGGCTGATTCTCTTTTGTTGTGTTTATAAAGGTCAGGAAAAGTTTACAAAAAAAAATGTATAGGATCTCACAGATTCACTTAAAATTTAAAGCAGCTTCAAAATAATTATATTTAAAAGAATCGAACTGCCCTTAAATTATTAAATCACAGCTACTATTGTCAACAATTGATATTCAAGATGCTTGTAGGTATCTACTGCAATTAAAGCTGATCGGAAAAAGTTAAGGTTTAGTTTGAGGCCTCAGTTGAAATTAATGTTCTTCTGTTCGGCCTATTTGTGTTTGCGAAATAACTGGAACCGGTTCTAGAACAATTGCGCATAATATTTGAATTTTCTACAATAATTGTTTAGTTTATGTTTTTTACCTACGCACGAAAAATAAGCTCAAATTATGACGAGTGTGTATTGAATAATAAAACTACGAGTACAAGCACCTTTTTGGAGTCATAGGGTTTGTCACAAACACTTACAAAAGCATTACTAAAAAACCGAGCAGCAGAACTTGTTTTATACATAAATGTATAATAAGAGATTTAGATGAATTCAAGAATATTGACTACGGCATGCACAGCGGCCGTTGCGGTTAGAACTACCTACCTACACCAAGTTGTTTGAACAAGAGAAATTCTTAGCATCAATTGATTCAGAAACTTTTATGTATTCGCATCCTACATCCAGTCTTGTGAAAACATTATACGAATATACTTAGATACGGAGTAGGTAACTCTCCTACCATGCGTTGTCCAAGAAAAATGTTCTTCGGCCCTAAATAATATTTGTTATACCTAATTTCCTTTCAAGGCGAGCCATCCACTTCTAGATAGCCTTATCCAGGTGGCGCCAAATTATTAGTGAATCGTTGACCAGACATGGTATACCACGAGCATCTTGAGATATATGTTTACATCTCTTGCAACAAAATCAGTAACATTAAATCAGTACTGTATTTCATAATATTTTGGTAGCTTTATTCGAAAAATTATAACTTGAATCTTTTCAAAGCTGATAGTTATAAAGTTATCATTTCTAACCAAAAAGTTTGAGGAAGGTTCTATGTTGTTTATACGCATAGGTCTACTTTACCTGTCATATAAGGGAAGTAATTTACTTTCCATGAATAACTGTGTTTAACACAGTTTTGTTAAGTGTACACTAACTAATATTTATTGCTCCAAATCAAAAATACAATTTAACATGGGACACAAATGTCATATTAATTAAACCATATTTCCAGGACTATCCTTAGAATCAGATCATAATCAATGATTTGTCACCTTAGATTAAAACAAAAAGGGAAGATACGGCATGCTCCTACTTGTAGTCATTCAAAATATAGTCCTACTCAACTACTTAAGCAAACATTCACACACGCACACCTATAAAGTGTAAATCGAGCGAGCGAGACAAAGCGGTAAGTTTCAACGTCAGCGCGAGGGAGTCAGCAAGTAGCGCGTTGACGTCTCGGTCGCTTCGCAACAGACGAGTACGTACGACCGATTCCGACGCCACTGCGGAGTAGCGTCTTTCTCTTTTTCACACAGTAGAATATCCGCAATAGTACGATGTAGCCTGTTCGCTCGGCAAATTGTGACTGAAGTGAAATTGTGCCTTTAGGCCTAATTTTGGCGGATCACTCATGAGAAGCTAATGCCGCATCTTCCCTTTTTGTTTTAATCTAAGTTTGTCACTTATGATTCTTACACTATATTTTCTATTGTTTCTGCTCAAAAAAGGCAGTCTATTAGTTTAATCAAAAATAATATATCAATACAAAATTATGTGATTGTGACTGAAATTACCGACTTCATTTAGACCGTGTTTAGCAACCGCTCATCAGATTGTCCAATATTTGTAAGAATCCCAGTTATTTGTTGCTGGCTGTGCCAACCTCATAAAAAGGCGGTCACAAACATTTGTTGCAGATAAAAAAAAAAAGAAGATTTTAAGACAGTGGACGACATGCCGATACGGATATTTGTCTGTATTTGGAGCTCACAGTCACGTAGTCGCTCGGCATTTACTGCTCACACTGCTCACAGATCTAGTCTGGAGGTGTTTCGCAGAGTTGTTGTAGGCTGGGCTGAGTCACTTAAATGTATTTGTTAATACTGTTGGAGAAATGTTTAGGTACAAATTAGAATGAATTTGTCAATGCAGTATTTACAACAAAATAATAATACTTAATCAAATAAATAAATGAAATTGTTAAAGTCATTGTTTAGAAAACGACCAATGCATCGATAGCCATTAAATGCATCTTTTAAGGTTTAAAGGAGGCTTACGCAACTATAAAAAACTACCTACATATTGTAAAGTTTAACTTGACATAATTTTTTATTTTTATTGTGTTAACATTACAATGCTCTGAACATCTGCATGTAATAAGTAATCGTCTTCGGTTGAGACCCGAAGTATAATTAAGAATCAAACGAACTTACCTTGTGAAGTTTGATTCCAATTATGCGAGGGTCTCAACCGAAGACGATTACAAGTCAAGTCAAGTCAAGTCAAAATATATTTATTCAATAAACTCAATTAATAAGTACTTTGAATCGTCCAAATCTTTTTTAACCTACCACCCATTCAGGACATAATTTTTTAACTGTGGCAAAGAATGGGCGCAAGAAACCACAGCGCACAAAAGCAACGACATTTACAAACAAAAAAAAGAGTATGTCGTTACCAGGTCAATACAAAATATGAATTTAAAAATATGAAAAAAAGGATGCAATACAAAATTACAATACAATGTAGTATCAATTAAATAAAGACAATTAGAAATAGCTGTTGGAGTGCTTGGAGCATTTCAGATCCAAGCTGTTTTGTCTTCTGTGTAATCTGACACTTTATAATAAGGTTTTTTATAAAGCTTTTCTTTGATTTTGATTTTAAATTTATTAAGATCTAATTTCTGAATATCATTTGGTACTTTGTTGTAAAATCTTACACACAGACCCCTAAAAGAATTATTTATTTTATGGAGCCTAGTATAAGGTACTGCTAATTTGTTCTTACTTCTAGTGTTTACATTGTGAATATCACTGTTTTTTGAAAACATTCCAGTATTTTTATGAACATAAATCAAATTTTCATAAATGTATTGTGATGCAACTGTCATATATTTATATTCTTAAATCTATCTCTGAGAGAGTCGCCAGCCTTTAGGTTATAGATTGCTCGAATAGCCCTCTTCTGAAGCACAAAGATAGTTTGAATGTCGGCAGCATTTCCCCACAGTAAAATGCCGTACGACATTACACTATGAAAGTAACTGAAATAAACTAATCTAGATGTATCAACGTCAGTTAACTGACGGATCTTCATTACTGCATAAGCCGCAGAGCTAAGTCTATTCGACAATTTAGCTATATGTGGGCCCCACTGAAGCTTGGCATCTAACGTGATGCCTAGAAACACAGTGGTGTCCACAGGATTCACATTCTTATCTTTAATTTGTACACTAGTTGTTACTTGCTTAACATTAGGCAATACAAATCTTACACATTTGGTTTTTCCCTCGTTTAATAGCAAGTTATTTACACTAAACCAGTGAACAATCTTTGAGATCGCATTATTCACATTGTCATAATTTGGGTGTCGTCGTTTCACTTTGAATAAAAGTGAAGTATCATCAGCAAACAATACTATCTCATGACTGTCTTTTACAAAATAAGGTAAGTCATTTATATAAACCAAAAACAAGAATGGACCTAGTATTGAACCCTGCGGAACTCCCATTGTAACCACTGATCCCGGAGATCTTTTACCGTTAATGTCGACCTTCTGAATCCTGTTACCCAAGTATGAGATTAGAAGGCTCAAAGAAGCATCCCTAATTCCATAGTGGTTAAGCTTCCTGACCAAAGCTTCATGTAAAACACAATCGAAAGCCTTGGATAAATCACAAAATACCCCTAGGGCATCCTGTGATTCCTCCCAGGTATCAAATATTTGGATTAAAAGCTCAACACCGGCGTCAGTTGTTGAGCGACCCCTAGTAAAACCATACTGTTTACAATGTAAAAGTTTATTTCTATGAAAATGAATTTGAATTTGGTCTAGCATCAACTTTTCAAAAATTTTACTAAATGTGGGTAGCACAGAAATAGGTCTAAAATTAGAGGGGTCAGAAGTGCTACCTGATTTAAACAATGGAATTAATTTACTATGTTTCATTAGGTCAGGAAAAACACCACAGTCAATGCATTCGTTAAATATGCAAGCTAAAACTGGAGCTATTGTCATAATTACTGATTTAGCGACATCCACGGAATTACCCCACAGATCAGCAGTTTTTTACGTCAACCCATCCCTCCCAACCCAAAAATAAAATAAAAAATTGTGAAGGATAACACAAAATTCTCTGAAATAATGACGTCTCGTGACGCGGGGTTGCCAGTGCAGGGAACGGAAATAAGATATTTCTTTTTAGGATATATCTAAAAGTGTGAAGAAGATAGCACCATCTCATGTACTGCTGCATGTAATAAGTAATCGTCTTCGGTTGAGACCCTCGCATAATTGGAATCAAACTTCACAAGGTAAGTTCGTTTGATTCTTAATTATCACGACTATTATCCCCGAAGGGTTGATCAGAGACCAGGCAATAAGGACAGTAAAAGTAGTCCTCTGCTATAGTCCACTTTTCACCAAATAGCGACTCTTTTATGCTTAATTTTTGACCTCGATCTCGCCTGATGGTGAGCGTAGATGAGGTCTACGATGGAGCGAGCTGCCCCAGAAGATGCCTATTAATTCTCGCCTTGAAGGCATTCAGGTTATAAGTTTTTGGGAACACAGACAATGGCTGAGAATTCCACTCCTTGCCAGTGCGCAACAAAAATGATGACAAGAAGCGTTTATTGCTACATAGTGGAACTTCTACTAGGTGGGGATGATATCCTTCAGTAGGTACGTCTGGAGGTGCGGTGGTAAAAGGGCGATGGTGGTATGAGCTCGAAAAACTGCATCTGTGCTCAGCGTGACAGGTGGTGAGCCCATCGCCGCTCTATGCTGTTGAATATGTGCAGTCTTTAGTCCGTTAATCGCCTTTTACGACACCCAAAGGAAGAGAGGGGTAGTAGTATTATTTTACCGCTACGCGACGCGGTTCTTCATAAATTTTGGGTTTTAATAATGCAATGACGGAAACAGAAATAAATCACGTCCGACAGGATTGTGATAAGGTGTTATCACAACGTCATATAGCGGCGATGGGCTTATCAAGTTGAGCGTCACGCTGAGCACATGTGAGTTATAATTTGGTGAAAAGTGGACTATGGTAGAGAACTGTTTCTAATGTCCTCATTGCCTAGTCCCTGACTAACCCTTTGGGGATATTGATACGGTCTACATATAAAGTAAGTAAGTGTGTATGCTATACCGATTAAGATTCCTATACCATCGGGCGTAATGATTTAACTTTCCCTATTCCATGATTATCATCAATTCCGATGCCCCATATAATGGCAATCGCTCCCGTATATCAATTTAGGATTGTCTTTGAAGTAACATCGTTAATGGTGTCGTGAGTGCCTATTAAATGGAGACGAATTGCCCATTTGTGACAGGTCGCCGTTAAAAGCCGGCAAGCGTGAGTCGGATACCATAACGTTTTAATTAATTATTATAAATGGACTAACTGACTACGGCGACTAAAGAAATTAAAGACAACAAAACAACATGTATGCACAACAAAAATGGACTATAACTATAAACTTTCCTACATTCACACCAATTATCTAGCCCAAGAGAAGCTTCATTATGAAACTCAATAAATGGTTACTAGACAACGGATAAACATACTTAAATACGTACTTATTATACATAGAAAACACCCAGACCCGAGACAATTTAGAAATACAATAATTTCTAAATTGACCTGACCGGGGATCTAACCCGGGACCTCAGAGATGGCGACACCATGAAAACCGGTGTACAAACCACTCGACCTAGGAGGTCGTCACTATGGCAGAGGACTGCTTTTGTCTCATTGCCTAGTCTCTGTCTAAGCCTTCGAGGATAATAGACGTGATCATATTTATGTATGTCTTACAAAAAATGCAACGCAGAGTTTCGGTCACACGCAGTACGGTCAGTACGCAGAGGCAACACAAGTCTGGAAATCTTATTGTGGTTGGAAAACACCGAAGGCAAAAGATCGTGCGGTCGATCACAAAGAAGGTAGACCGATCAACTTTACACAGACGCGTTGAACGGAAACCGGTGGAGGCAGATTATCCGCTCCAGATACATTCCTAATGCTGACCACGATCCTCAGACATGAGGGACTGACCCGGAGAGACGAAATAAAAAAGTGAGTACGTTTGTTACTTTGTTAGTCTTTCACGCCTCATCTACTTAACCAATCATCACAAAACTATGCATACACATTGAAAGGAGTCTTGAAAAGGAGTTGGAAGGTTCTTCTTCTTAGGAAGTAGTAAAGGTCGAACGTCTGTTCTGCATATTTGGACTTGTTTCTGGCAAGTGAGTTCTGCGGCATTCTCTATTCCCGTCCACACCCGAATATTTCGCAACCAAGACTTTCTTCTGCGCTGGCCGCAAAAGAAAGTTTTGGTTGCGAAACATTCTTCTTTTTTTTGCAACCTTTCCCATCATTATCAGTTGCAAGAACTCGTATCTGTCGTGTCTAAGTACATAGCCCAGATACGCAAATTTCCTTTGCTTGATGGTCTGCAAAAGCTTACGTTTCTGGCCGAACCGTCGCAGAACTTTCTGAGTCCAGGATATAGACACCATGCGTATGTATGCCCACTTTTCAAAACCTTGTATACAGTAAAGAGTACAAAAAAGTAACTTGGGCTACATAGACAATGGGTGTGAGTGTGGTACAGTTATTTATTTATACTGTCCTGCTGCAAAAATGCCTTCATCAATGAAATCAAGTCAACGTGACTTTGATAGGTTTTGGCTTAATACATAGGTACATACATACATATAATCACGATTATTATCCCCGAAGGGTTAGTCAAAGACTAGGCAATGAGGACAGCAAAAGCAGTCTTCTACTATTGTCCACTTTTCACCAAATAGCGACTGCACCTGTGCTCAGCGCGACAGGTAGTAAGCCCATCACCGCTCTTTGCTGTTGGATGTATGTACAGTATTTTGTCCGTTAGTCGCCTTTTACTACACCCAAGTGAAGAGAGGGGGTGGTATTATTCTTTCACCGCTACGCTACACGGTTACCTAATAACCTTAACATCTCGCTAATTATTCTTTTTGTTCGTACTTCTTGAGAGTGTTGATTGTGTATCTAGTTTTATTATTGTGATCAAAGGTTTTTTCTTAATTAATTATATTCCAAGCAGTATTTCCTCAGTACAGACACATAAATCTCAGCCAACGCTCAGAATTAAATCAACAAACTTTCCGTCGTCTTTATACGTCTTGCTCCACAGATCTCTGCGGGGATTAGACAGGCCGGATAAATTAATTGACGTCTCCACACATGCATGGAGGGCGTTCATGTAAATTGGATTGTGCGTGTGGAGAAGCAGGAATTCTGAAATTAGGTCAAGAGACATGTTCCAAGTGATATATTGTGGCATTAAGACATGATGACCTGCAGTCGTGGTTTCACGCTGCACAACAAAACAATCATACGTCATCATCAACCTATAAATGTCCCACTGCTGAGCACAGGCCCCACGGGGACAACAGTACGTGGGGATATTCGGTTATAACTCACCAAGCTGGCCCAATGCGGGTTGGTGGGTTTTAACGACTTTCATCTTACGACAACAACCGGGACCGACGGCTTAACGTGCCTTCCGAAGCACAGAAGAGCTCGAGATGTTTTTAATTTGGTCACTCATCCAGCGACCCGGCATTGCGAAAGTTGCTTAGCGGGCAAGGTAGCAAGCCGAACGCCCTAGCCGCTGCGCCATCGAGCTCCTCATATTCTCCTCAATTATACATATATACATTCATATATTTACGACTGCCATCTTTAGAGGGTTAGTCAGGGACTAGGCAATGAGGACCGCAGAAGCAATTCTTTCTCATGGTCCACGTTTCACCTAATAACAACTGCACATGTTCTCAGCGTGATAGGTGGTGAGCACATCGGCGCTAATTTCTTTTGTAGCATACTATATAGGTACATAGATACTTTAGATTTGTTTTTCTTTTTTTAGTTTGTGTTAGTTTTTAGTGCATGTTGTGTTTACCTCTAAGTGTTTGGTACAATAAGATTTTAATGGTTGTATTAGAACAAAAGTGGAACACGTAATGTTGCAATCAAACGTTGCTAAACCTAATAAATAAAATAAAAATACTCCGCATCGATGAAATGGCTGTGTAAGTCCATGTTTAACAACGATATAAAAGAACTATTGAAATTAAATACATTATAACAAACTTATCGGATTTCATTCAGCTCAAACTTACTACATTGAAAACCCCAACGACCAGGACCTAAGAGCCAGGACGTCAGATGAGCCAAAGCTTATGTTTCGCCGACGGTGATTCCCATAACGCAAGAACCATCCGAACTATCTGGAGTATCCGTTGGATTTTGACTTGCACACATAACACGGCCGAGCAGCAGAGATCGCTACTCACACTGAAGCGTTACACCTAGTAAGTTGTAAGATGGTGATAAGATGATGTGCAGTCTTTTGGCCATTAGTCGCCTTTTCCGACACCCAGGTTCAGAGTCGGTGTATTAATTTAATAAGCCAGACTAAATCAGACTTTAACTAATATTCACAGTGTAATTTTTAAAAACATGTGGTACAAAAACAACTAATGATTCTATATGGAACAATTTATTGTAATTAATAACAGATACTTACATTGTCCTCATCAACAAAGAACCATCGCGTGTAGTCGAATGAAAAACTCTATGTTGTATTGATTAGTACTAATTGATCATTATATTATTTATTCAATTGACTTATTCGTCACATAAAAATACTAAACTGAATATAGATTTATCGATTTACGCTACGTACCTACTACGGACAATGACGATCGCTAGCGCTGTCATTAACACGATATTATTTATTCAATTGACTTATTCGTCACATAAAAATAATAAACTGATTATAGATTTATCGATTTACGCTACGTACTACGGGACATTGACGATCGCTAGCGCTGTCATTATGACGACCTGCGCCTACACAACGGATATTGATAACCTGCTTTTTATTTGACTCACCACTAGTAATTGCTCGAGTACATAAGCACCTAACATTGCTTCAAAATTTTAAAATGTATACGTATAAGTTAATCAACATATACACTTTAGTTAAATACCAACTATATATATAAATATTATAACTAATAAGTAAAAAGTGTCAGCTACTTATTTGTTTAATTTATGAAAATTAACCTTAATTTTAGTTATCTACTTATCTCCCAATATCTTTGCTATCCCCAGGGACAGATTTATAATTATTATTTAATGGAATCTGCTGGTTTTGATCTACAAAACGGCATATAAATCATCAGTGTAATGGTCAGGGTCCAAGGTCCTAAGGAACGCCGCCGTTCTCCTTTTTAATGACATTTTAATAATTTCAAGGTCAGGCAAACTGTGTTTTTGTATTTGTCGATGCATAGTCGGGGTTTGTGATCACATACATACATATATTACATACATACTTAGATAGCGACTATCAACCCCAGAGGGTTAGTCAGGGACAAGGCAGTGAAGGTCGATTCACACATATCAGTGAAGTCACAGTTCCGGCACAGTACCGACATAGTCCGATATATTCTTACATATTCTCTATGAACGCACTGAGAACACTGTGCCGTCACTGACACTGACAAGTGGGGATGCGTTCATAGAGAATGTATGAAAGAATATTTCACTGTGCACTGTTGTACTGTGCCGGTAGTCGGTACTGTGTCGGAACTGTGACTTCACTGATATGTATGAAACGACCTTAAGAACTACAAACCAGTTCTTTGCCATAGTCCACGTTTCACTAAATAACAACTGCATTATGTGCTCAGCGTAGTGGTGAACCCATCGCCTCTCTATGCTGGTGGATGTATGTGCAGTCTATAGTTCGTTAGTCGCCTTTTACGACACCCAAGGAAGAGAGGAGTAGTAGTAATTTTTAATGGATTTTTTTTGTGGGACCTACATATTGATGCCTTGTCAGGAAGACTGAGTTCAGCTGCACACGCAGTTGAGAAAATAAGGCTTCTAACTGATGTTGAGACGGGAAGAATAGTTTATTTTAGTTATTTCCATAGTGTAATGGAAATAACCAAAATAAACTATTCTTCCCGACAGACGTACCATCTTAAGCAGCGTTGTTGACTTTCAGGTTAGCGATACAAAGTATTCGGCTTAGCTTAGAAAATAATTATGTTAACATGTATATTTATTTGTCCCTACATGTAGTCCCTATTTACCGACCCCTATAGATAGGGTATCGCAGCTGGAACTACGGGTCCGGCTGTGTTTCTCAGGGGTACTAAGGGGTTCCGGTTCATGCCCCCCGCTGGTTGTGCCTTGACCGGCGCCTCCGGCGGGATCCGGATGTGAGTTGGACTCGTAGTGGCTTGTGGTTAGCTGTAGAGTTTGGGAATGTTCGTTTGTCCTAGTATTGTGTGCCAGGACTTCCAAACTCTCGCTCGCTGTACGCGACAGCGAGCGGGGCCTAGTAACGGTCTCTGTGGGGCCAGCAGCTAAAAGTCCTGCGGGGAACGTGAGCTTCTCTTTTAGTTGGCAGCTTTGTCCGGTGGTTCAAATTGGACATTGATGTTGACATCTTCGGTACTAGTCTGAAGAACTAGTAGAGGCGGCTCCCTAGATGCCGTAGCCTCCGGTCCAGCCAGCCGCGTAGGACGTGGGAACTGGCTAGGTGCCCGGAAGGGTTCCGAGAAATGAGTGTGCTTACTATTCCGCGACCAAGGTGGACACTTGGGTGTTGATTTTAGAGTCGATGACCCGAGCAGTAGCAACTGCGAATTGTGCCCTTCGTGCAACGAGAAGTAAGCGAGCTTGACAGCTCCGGTTACCTATCTGCACAGGCAGTGAACTACACGACGTGTTAACGGGGAAACTCTCCCGAGACACTAGCCATAAGAGTACCGAATGAAGAGCGCGCTTCGGTGAGCACTGATTTGGCGTCAAGACCTATTGCAGATGGTCTCCTGCGCGTGTATTTTGCTGGCAAAGGGACGTCTGGCACTTCTTGCATAACCTAACGGTTGGTCTCGAGGTGCCAGTACAAATAAAACTTAGTGATGTAAGGAGAGGGGATGTCCCTACATGTATAGTTACAATGGGGCTGACATGTAATTTTGTATACAAAATCCTATTTAAACAAATAAATAAAGAATAAACAAATCTTATAGCTTGCTGTTGTGGGGCTCCCCGCTGCTAATATTGACGATGTATTTATTGGATAAAATGTTTACTAGAAAAAAATCAACCAGTCTCAGGAAGCTCGAGTGGGATTCGAACCCACGACCTTTGGATCCGTTATCTATATAGCATTGTGAATGCAAAATTTCAATAATAAAGATGTATTTATTTTTCAGAAAAGTGCAGTCCGCGCCATATACAACGTAAACTCTAGAGACTCACACAAAGAGGTGTTTAAAAAAACCGATATATTAACTATTGCATCACTATTTACTTTTGAAAACATTATGTAAGTATGTCAAGAAGTAACAAAACACATTTGTTATAGATTTTTTTTTTTTTTATAGATTGTGATCTTCATAACTCAAACACACGTAGGATAAATAAGCTGGCCGTTCCTAATTTTAGACTTCATAAAACAGGTCGCTCTTTCTTGGGTAAATGTGTAACGTACGTTTTATAACAAACTTCCACTTAATATTATTGAAATGCCTTTACATACATAAAGCACATGTTAATAAAACCCTCATAAGTAAAGGTATAAAGTGGAAGATTATGTATATGACAAATTTGTATGGACATAGTGCATGTACATAACCTATTTATTAGTAATTTGTATTAATATAATTCTTTTTAATGTATTTTGTATGATTGGGGGTTAAAGTTACTCGCGTCCGTAGGTTTACCCTTGAGACCCTACACGTGACCCCTGGATGGTGCAAAACGAGTGACACTGACTGAGTGGTAGAGCCACGCTGCGTTGCAGCACGCATTAAGCTGGCTCGCCTGGCGTAATACCACCCTTTCACGAATATCCGGCGTGAAATAACGGCACTTGGTGCTGTTGTGTTTCGTCCGGCCAGTGAGGGTTCCGGAGGCCCATCCCCTCCCCCCTATCCTCACAATTAATATTCCTTCCTTAAAGGCCGGCAACGCGCCTGCGATTCCTGGGGTTTTGCGGGTGTCCATTGTCGGCGGTGATTACTCTCCATCAGGTGACCCTCCTGCTAGTTTGCCTCCTTCTACTATAAAAAAGTCTTGTCGACGACATTATATCTATTGTTACTTATAGGGAGAAAAAAGTAAGGCCTCCTGAGTTTCTTGCCAGTTTCTTCTCATTCAAAGGCTCTCCCAAAATCCCAACTGGCGGTAAATTAAGTTAGGTAGGTAGATTAGGTAGGTAGGTAGCTAAGTTAGTTGAGTAGATTTAACTACTGTTAGTTAACTTTTTTATCTACCTACATATTATTTTATGACGTCAATAAGTACCTATGAAGGTTTATATTGAATAAAGCATTTGTATTTTCCTTGTATTTTTCAACAAGTTTTCATTAATATAATATATGCTCCAACCGCCTGTTCATAGGTGTACTCGATCAGCGATCTCCTATAAACCTGTCAATGAAACCTCGTTGGTGTTTTAATAAAAAATAAAAGTGTGATGTGAGATTAAACGGCTCCCAGCCCGCCCTCAATTTAACTGAAAGCCTCTGATTCTGGCAGTAGCTTAATCGATACGATCACCATGGTTTTAATAACGAACTAAGGATTATTCGTTATTTTTATACTTAAAGATACTTTTTTTACCGTGTCGCGTAGCAGAAAAAGAATAATAATAATAATAACTGGGCAATAACCCACCACACTTAATGTGCATTGGTAGTTTAAGGTCATTTTTGATGAAAACATGTGGGGCAAAGTGAGCGCGAGCTTACGAGACGAAAGTAACCTAGTCCGACAAGCATGAAGAAATAACATACATACATATAATCACGACTGTTATCCCCGAAGGGTTAGTCAGAGACTAGGCAATGAGGACAGCAAAAGCAATCCTCTACCATAGTCTACTTTTCACCAAATATCGACCGCACATGTCCTCAGCGTGACAGCTGGTAAGCCCATCGCCGCCCTATGCCGTTGGATGTATGTGCAGTTTTTAGTCCGTTAGTCGTCTTTTACGACACCCAAGGGAAGAAACGGGGTGGTAGTATTCTTTCACCGCTACGTGACACGGTTAATGAAGTAATTTAACCCCTCAAGCCCCAAGCGGCCAAAGCCGCACCTAAAATCTCGCTATTCCGTCAGACCCCAAGCGGCCATATTATATGGCCGCGCTCTCCACTGGACTTTGTACCGTGTTTTGATACACTTAGAGACTACTATAGTATGAACAAGGTCGATTATTCCGGTTCTGTGGTACATTATTAGTATCATGAACGCAAAATTTAATATGAACTGCGTTCGATTATTTTTTAATATTTTCTTTCAATTTCCGCAAATTTAGATTTCCGCCTAATCGCACCTGCTGTCAAAATTTTTTGACATTTTGTTGCCAAGACTGAGAGGTTAATGTTAAAAATGATGCAACAGAAATGAGTCAGAATCGTAGCATATGAAAAAAGTGGTTACCCCTGTCTACCATTTTGGGCAATGCGCATCATAATTATGTGAAGGTATCGTAATAGCATCCAGTTTTAGCAGCTCCACGTGCTTTCCACACTACGGAAGTTAACGACCGTCAACATTTAGGCCACCCATCCAGGCACAAACCGCGTTTAAGGAAGCTTAACATTTATTTCTTTCTTTCATTCTTTGTGAAAGGTACACTGACAGATTACCGTCATTACAAGAGCTTACAAACATATTCCAAATGATAAAACTAGACAATAACCCAAAATTAGCATCCATCATGTCAATCATTTCCATTTTTTTGTTAAATTTTATTATTATTAACTTAAAACATGTCTACTAATTTAATTTATTACTATAATCCTAAATTACAAAATCTATACAATAAGTGGGGTTGAGGGCGCTTCATCACAAAACATTAATCCGAGAGTGATCTCTTGGGTCTTCTTGAACTGAGAAAAACTGCTGTTAAAGGCGTCTATATCTTAGAAACACGATGCAATTTATTGACGGTCCGGCACATTTTAAAGGCAAATAGTACGCATTGCCGCGCGCTATCATGGTCACCCTATTTATCATAAAGAGCGGCTATTAAATAAAGCGAGTAAATTATCGTACCGACGGACAAGTACAGTTGCCATCAAATATAGCGATAGAAAAAAAATACGCCCGTTTTCTGGAGGAGTGCCTACCCCAGAAACTACCAGCTTACCATTTGCTACGATTCTGACACACATCCTTTGCTTCACTTATTCTCATAACGTTAATTATTATAAAAAAAATAATAACTGACGCGCAATTTAAGCGCTATTCCGTCAGTTTGAAGTGCAACGTCAAGTGCCGTGAAAGTGATTTTAATTTATTTATTTACTTTTTAGAGTTTTTTTTGTTTGTGTACTTTTCGTATTTAATCATTATCATTATTTCTTTATTTTAATTTTGATATAATTTATTTTAAATAACATTTAATTATTATATGTGTACATGTTAATGTATGTATGTCTATATGTATTGCAATACAAGGCCATTTTGAAAATTGGCCATTTTAAGAATTAGTCTTTTTACGAATTGAGCATTCTAAGAATTAGTCCTTTTACGAATTGGCCATTTTAAGAAAAAGGCAATTGTAGATTGCTAGGCATTTTAAGAATTAGGCATTTATCGACTAAGCCGCTCGTCGGCTCAGGGTATTCTTAGCCATAACTTTAACGAGAACGTCACCGATCTGATTTAAGTACGTTCGCCGAGGTCTTTCCCTTCGAACTACCCCATTCACCCTCACCTCATGCACCTTTTGTAATTCTTTTAGAAAAAATATAGGCATTTAAAATATCTTAAACAAAGCTTTTTAATCACAGTATGATCTGATACACACACGAACATGCTACGGGTGGCCAAGTGGGAAGCACTTGACCTAAATCGATATTTCGTCACAGAGGTCAGGCTTGTGATCACTGGTCACCCACCTGCGTTTGACAACCGTGGTGATTGAGTGAAAACCCATCAATTGTAGTGAAACCTTGATTTCAATGAGCTTTACTGTTTCAGCTTAAAATGTTCACTTACTAGTTTTTTTTTCTAAAATGTTTAAGTAAGTACTAGAAAAAAAATTATTCCATTAAACATTTTATCCTATATCTATAGGTGTTTGCAATGCACTGTGAATGTAAATATTTAAACTTTAGACAAGTTTTGTGGTACCGCGGTTAAACACCGTCATTTTGTAAAGAACCAACGAAGTAATATGTCAATAGTCTTCATTAGATACATACATACATACATTAATCACGACTATTATCCCCGAAGGGTTAGCCAGAGACTGGACAATGAGGACAGCAAAAGCAGTCCTCTACCATAGTCCACTTTTCACCAAATAGCGACCGCACATGGTGCTGAGCGTGACAGGTCACCACCTGCCCATAGCCAATCTCTCTACGTAGTTGGATGTATGTGAAGTCTTTGGTTCATTAGTCGCCTTTTACGACACCCAAAGGAAGCGAGGGGGTGGTAGTATTTTTTTACCGCTACGCGACACGGTTAAAAAATCAAGGTCATTGCGGCGATGACCTTTATTTCCTTCTTCGGGGGGCTTCAAACGAGGCGTGAAGAGGCAATTTGTATCTTGAGGCAATATTTTTAACGCTGCTGGCTAGACATCATCAGGTGAAGTAGAGACATTTGCCGGGCTAATTCATAATGAAAAAAAACTTTAATGAAATCTTTTGCCAGAATGCTTTGATGTATTGGATGGTCACTGTACATAGGTAATTATGGGAAGAGTGCCTACTCGCTAGCCCTTCGCACCTCTTTACGTCATTTTCAGCAACAGATTATATAAAGCGCCTTATGTGGGTTCGCAACGGCACATAAGAATGTAAATAAAAAGCTTGCATTACATATTTTAAATTAACTAATAAAATCAATTTAGCTATTTAATCGTAAGAGCGAAACAAACCTCACTTTCGCATTATGTATATCCATATACATAATATTAACATTTAGTCTATTAAGTCCACTTTTAACGAAATAACGACTGCACATGTGCTCAGCGTAATAGGAAGTGAGCCCATCACCGCTCTATGCTGTTGGATGTATGTGCAGTCTTTAGTCCGTTAGTCGCTTTTACGACACCCAAAAAAGAGATGGAGCGGTAGTATTCTATTTATGAGCCGCTAGCAGCACAGCACCATATCGTCGCCGTAGATCGAAAAGTCACCAAGTCGCAGTTTGACCGAAATTGAGTTAGAAATGTCATCAACATCACCGATTTTTTTCTGCAAATTTCAATCTTACTGTCATGTCAATAGGTATCATAGTTTTTATTTTAGGAAGTGCGAAAAATCATTAACACTTACTTACGACTACAACATTTTACTCGAAAATAAACTAACTTACTTAAACATTTTTTCTTTATTGGAAAGAGTTGCAAATCTGTACCTAAGTTGGGTTAATTACTTTTCCTTTTATTAGTAGTGGATGGTAACTAGGACCCAATATTTTCTAAAGTTAACTTAAACCACTTGATTAGTTAAAAATGACGGTTTCGATACAGAACATGTATGCAAAAGCTAACTAAGTCCACTTAGTGACTTTTTAAGCAAGAATTATGATAATTTGCACTACCATACGTAAGAGCGAGAAATCATTAAACTTGATTAATCAGTTCCATCCTAATGGAACAATCACAAAGCTTTGTTTCGAACAGCCGCTAAAACGTTTTGGTGATAATTTTAAGCAACATCTCCAAACGTCTATTATACTTGTGCTATTTAGTTAGTTTTAAGTCTTTGATTTTGCCGCGTAGATGGTTAGTGACTTTTATTCACCGCGCTGACATCGGCGGATGCGCAAGCACTTGATATATTTTTTGTGCCGACGTAATTTTACACCTTATTTGATATTTGTTTCAAGCGTCGCAAATGCTTTACGGAGCCAAAATCTTCAGTGCTATTGGCTTTGGTGGATACCGGAGTAGAGCTCAATCTTTACGCCTCCTGGTTACCACTCGCACAGCGGGGACCGGAAGATTAACCACATTGATAATTGACCAACTAAGTCAGTCGGCTGATCTAGCTCTGGTTCGTTATCTCTTGGCGCAGTTAGTCATTCTGAGGAACTTTGATGCCCACAACCAACAGTGGTTGTTCCCGTTACAGATGACCGACCACGCTGGGAGGGAGGCGCGTAGACTTGCGTTATCGCAAGATCTCTCCCACCTTGTAAACTGCGCTACGCGCGTACCAGGCATAAATTCACGTACTGCCAACTGCCTGCACCTGCTGACGACTGATCCAGACAAACTTTCCATATCGGTATCACCCCTTTGGGATCATCCGATTACTGTCTGGTGAAATCTGTATCCTTTACTCCCCACCTGATCAAAACCCCAGTTGTACTTATGAGACAGGAGTGTCGATAAAGTTTAGCAGACTGAGTTGAGATGCGACATTTCTATGCATCTTTTCCTTGGCAGCAGTGCTGTTTTTCTTCAGACTATCCGTCTTAATACTACGGGGTATGAAATATTACATTCCATATTCCGATATTCCATCGGGTAGCAAAGCTCGCCCTTGGTTTAACGCTGACTGTCGCAGCGCCGAAGCCCAGAAACAGTCAGCTTTCTTAGCCTGATGCTCGAGCGCGCAAATCGTCGGGTACCCAGACCCTGAAGAAAGCCTATAACGAAGCCGCCAAGTCCAGTAAAAGTACTTTATGTAGGGTACGATTCAATCACATCGGCCCCATCGATGTTAAACTCGCTTGGCACCCATTTGGAAGTAGGGCGCTTTGGTCCCTTTCCAAAGCATCCAAAGCTATTTTAGTCGCCCTTTACTTCCACCGCTGAAAAAGTCTGACGGTTCTCTTGCCCACAATGCAGCTGAGAAGGCAACTTGTGTGCCTCTCTTTTTGCAAAGAACTGACGTCTGTAAGTCGCCAGCAAAGTTCCACCTAAGTTACCTAAGCCGACCCCTATAAGGGAGAACTTCACATCCGCAGCAAAGAGGTACTCAAAGCTCGCCGTACTCTACACAGTGAATAAGACTAGTGGTTCTGATGGAATCCCGGCCATTGTGTCACGTAACGGTGCACCTGAGTTGTCTCCTGTTCTAACACGCCTGTATCGCCTCTCACTTGAGATTGGTCTAGTTCTTCAGTCGTGGAAGCAGGCTTATGTGCAGCCTGTGCCCAAAAAAGGTAGCAGTGCCGATCCATCTAACTATAGGCCGATTTCAGTCACGTCCATATTCTGCAAGATTATGGAACGTGAACTGAACTCTCGACTGCTGGCATACCTTGAGACCAATGATCTGCTTAGTGACCGCCAGTTCTGATTTCGCCGCGGTCAGTCGAATGGAGATCTTTTTGTGAATGCTATCCATCTTCGGAATGAAGCGATCGAGAAACACGGCAAAGCCCTTGCTGTCTCGCTTAAATATCTCCAAAGCCTTTGATAGGGTCTGGCATGGCAGCCTAATTAGTAATCTCCCCGCATATGCATTCTCTGAAGGCCTTTGCATCTGGATCACTGACTTACTCGGGAAACGCGGAATATGTATGTGTATTTATTAATATAATTTTAAAAAAAGTACAACAACTGCATAAGATTACTTCCTTTTTGATTTTGACTAGATATTTATTCTAATAAAATTAATAAAAATAATTATTATAATTAAGAATAATCACTAAAACCCCTTTTGAATTTCCTAAGTTTAGTCGTATTTTAACTAACTGGAGTTATTCTCTTTGAAAATAATACAAACACGGGCGAAAACTCACCAACTCCATTCTACAAATCGATAACTAAAAGTATTTGTACAAGATTTTAGGGCGAAAAGTAATTAAGTTTGTTTTTTTTACATTATCTCTGAAAATAAATGTAATACATTGAATGTAGTAATTTTACCTAATGCGCTAATTTATTTTCCAACTTATGAGACCATAAAATGAGAAAGATGTTATACCAAAACTAAGTTATATTTTTTTATGTGTAGTAAAACTTTAAACCTTCGTAACTCAAATGTCAGTTTTACCCACTTAGTGACTTTTCGCTCTACGGCGACGATATATAGTAAAGATGAGAATTCGAAATATTTTTTAAGGTTAAGGTTTAACACGAGAATTATGAATTCCACCCAATTCATCCCGACGCCCCTACGAGGCAATTTGGTAGCATCAAAAGGCCCTCATAAGTCGTTGTTATCTTCACAATTTTCCACGGAGCATAATTCTCGTATTTATTCGACGAAAATGTTATTAGCCAGGGCCGCGTTCGGATTGGTTACTTTCTGGTATAGTCATCACGTCGTTTTCTTTTATTCAATGTTGCGGCACACTACGGAACTGGTATTTACACGGATATTTATATCCTCACATTATATGTTTTTATTCCGTATATACCCACTTGGTTACACAATATTATTCATCCAAGCAAATCAAATAAAGGGAGCCTAAAAAATACTACCTACCCTACCCTAAAAATACCCTAAAAATACTGCCGACCTATCTCTTCCCCTGGGTGTCGTAAAAGGCGACTAACAGACTGAAGACTGCACAATTGCACATACATCCAACAGCATAGAGCGGCGATGGGCGGAATAAATTTTTTATTTTTCAATACTGGTCCAGGCCTACATGTCTTCTTCATTGTACATTAATACTATTATTATCGTGCGCTGCTGCATTGATAAAAAAATGTTTACTCTACAAAATCGCTATCTATGCATTTTTCCAAGTTTATTTTCTCGGCATTTTCTTTAAAAGTATCAGTTAAAGGACTTTTACAAAATGAATTAAAATGTATTGGGCAATGATATTACAATATATGTCTTACACTTTTTACTAACTTAACTTACAGGAGGTATCCTTTTCAGTAAACCACAAAATGTAACCCTTACTACGTCCCTGTCTAACGCGGGGAATCTCCAGTGATTCATGTAAATGTTCATTGGCTAAAGTTATTAAAAAGTCCCTATTTAAAATAAAAGGTTAGAAGGTAACATCAGAAAAATTAAGTACATTCTATTTTCATTTGCTCCGAAATAGCATAAAGCTTTTATGGATCAAACGGTTTAATATTGAACCAATATGATGTGAAAGGGATGTTTTAATTATTATTAAAAATGACTTGACCAAATAATCGTTAACCCTTACCATAAAATTGAGCTTGCGTGGCGTAAATTAGTAAAATTAGGTACCTACTTTTATGTTAATTATATGATTTCCTTTAATAACATAGTTTTTAATTGTGATCAAATTGAATTTCTTACGATGAAAAAGCATTTTCTAGGCTTTGCTGGTAGCGGCCTATTAATGGATTACTACCGCCCCATCTATAGAATCATCATCATCATCATCATCAGCCAGAAGACGTCCACTGCTGGACAAAGGCCTCCCCCAAGGATCTCCACCGCGATCGGTCCTGTGCTGCTTGCATCCAGCGGCTACCCGCAACCTTCACCAGATCGTCGGACCACCTTGTTGGAGGCCTGCCCACACTGCGTCTTCCGGTGCGCGGTCGCCACTCGAGAACCGTTCTGCCCCAACGGCCATCGGTTCTACGGGCGATATGCCCTGCCCATTGCCACTTGAGCTTGGCGACTCTTTGGGCTATGTCGGTTACTTTAGTTCGTCTACGAATCTCCTCATTTCTGATTCGATCACGTAGAGAAACCCCGAGCATAGCCCTCTCCATTGCTCTTTGCGTGATTTTGAGCCTGCTAATTAGGCCCATAGTGAGCGACCACGATTCGGTACCGTATGTCCATCACTGGCAACACACACTGGTCGAAGACTTTCGTCTTGAGACACTGCGGTATTTTGGACGAGAAGATATTTCGTAGCTTACCAAACGCTGCCCAGCCGTGTTGGATTCGACGATTGTCCCCTTTCTTAAAGTTGGACCTACCTAACTGGACTGTTTGTCCCAGGTATACATATTCGTCAACAACTTCAAGAGCAGAGTTTCCAACCTTCAGAGGAGTGGGTACTACACGTGAGTTAGACATGATTTTTGTCTTCTACATGTTCATTTTAAGGCCTACTTGTTGAGAGACTCTGTTGAGATCACTGAGCATTGTGCCGAGTTCCTCCAGGGTCTCAGCCATGACTACTATATCGTCGGCAAATCTAAGGTGACTGATGTAAACACCGTTAATATTGATGCCGAGTCCTCTCCAGTCCAGAAGTTTAAACACGTCCTCCAGTGTAGCAGTGAAGAGTTTCGGAGAAATGACATCTCCTTGTCTCACTCCACGCTGCAGCTGGACTGGCTTCGAGCTCTGGTCCTGAAAACAAACTGTCATAGTGGCGTTTTCGTACAAACACTTCAACACTTCGATGTACCGGTAGTCAATTTGGCACCGCTGGAGAGACTGTAACACGGCCCATGTTTCGATCGAATCAAAGGCTTTCTCATAGTCCACAAACGCTAAGCAAAGTGGCCAGTTATATTCTTCGGTCTTCTGTATAACCTGCCGCAGCGTATGTATGTGGTCTATGGTGCTAAAGCCTTTTCGGAATTCGGCTTGTTCGATTGGCTGAAAGTCATCAAACCTGCGTGCGAGACGATTAGTTATAACTCTCAAGAACAGCTTATAAACGTGACTTAGAAGTAATATGGGTCGGTAGTTCCTCAGTAGGATCTTGTTGCCCTTCTTAAAGAACAACACAAACACACTTTCATGCCACGCTTCTGGCGTTCTACCTCCGAGTATGACGGAATTAAATAGTCTCCGAAGAGCTGCGAGTATCGGTCTTCCGCTTGCTTTCAGAAGCTTAACCGTAATTCCGTCAGCACCCGATGCCTTGCTGTTCTTAAGCTGCTTGAGAGCCATACCAATCTCGTACAGGCTGATGTCCGGGATATCTTCGGTGTAGTGTCGGGTTAGCTTAGCTCTAGGGTCTGTAGCTAAGCTTTGTACAGGTGGCCGCGTGGATAGCTGTCCATAGAACTTCTCGACCTCTCCCATAACTTCGGACCTGGACGTGACAGTTCTGCCGTCATCGGTTTTCAGCGTCGTCAGTTGGCACTGCTCAATACAAATCTCTTGCGAACACTTTTGAACCTTTGTTTCGCTCGATAGCCTCTTTAGTAAGGTCGGTATTATATCGGCGAGTGTCGCGAGTCAAAGACTTCGAGATCTGCCTTTTGAGCCGCCGAAGCTGAGACGAATGGTCCGAAGAACGCAGAACCATCACGCGCCGCTCTTCCATCAGTTTGAGAGTATGGTCCGAGAGCTTTTTAGGTCCTCTTATACGGTGGGTTTTGAAGAACTTAGACCCAACCGCATGGACAGTTTTTACAAACCTGTTGTTGTAATCGTCCACGTCTACGCAATCCTTCAGGCATTCGAAGCGATTTTTTCAGTTCGAGCTGGAAGCTTTCGGGGTTTTGGATTTGGATAGGTGCAGGGCGGAGCGTAGGCTTCATCAATCGACGTCTTTCCAGCTTGATATTAATGTTCAATATGCCTCTTACCAACCGGTGATCACTGCCAGTTTTGAACGCGTTGATCACAGAGACATCATTGAATATTTGCTTTCTCGTCGACATGATAAAGTCAATCTTAGAAGTCGACATGATAAAGTTAAGGGCTTGTACTGAAAATAAGGGCTTGTACTGAAAATCAGCGCTACGTGTCCTGATCCCGTAGCACATGCTGAGTGCAGGCCCTGTTTGGCGACACTGTGCATGCAGCATCGTATGCTAGCTAAAGTTTCGTTATTTTAAGTTAATTTATTAAGTTTTGATTTTTTGTTTATTTCTTTTTGTTGTATGTACAGTGTTGTTCAAATAAAAAAATATTCTATTCTATTCTAATCTCATTTTTTGTTGCACCATCGGGACTTAGCCAGGTCCACTTGCGGTGTTCAGATTTCCTAAAAAAGGAGTTCATCATGAAGAGTCCCTCCTTTTCCAGATAGAATAGAAAGACATTTATTAACAAATATCGGTATCTATACATCATTCTGAATACAATGACAAAAAAGGCTCCAGTTTTATAGTGATTTTTCAAAGTTATGTTTTCTAACAAACTAAATCAATTAAAATAATGCACATCATAAAACATGCTGTATCTTTACTAACACGCACGCAAGCGTCAATAAAAAGATAGCTCAGCTCCGAGTTAAGTGTGCATGTTCGGCTATTTTTGTGTGCGTGTAGTACAGCTGTATACGGGTTTGGAAAGGATGTATTTTTTGGTGAATTATGGTATTGTTTTGTTGATTATCTCGGTAAAGAGCCTGTAGTTTTGGACCAAATTTGGTGAGCATGCTCAGTGTGACGTATAGCTCCTCTTAAATGTTCGCTTTTTGATATTGTTAGACCCTATATTACTTACATAAAGTTGGCCAGTAGTGAGGCTCCAAAGTTCAAAGAATAAGTAAATATGATTTATTTGTAGTTAACAAACGCGAATTCATCGATAAAGTGTTTTTTTATGCTGTGTGGCGCGGTGGCTTGACGACCTCTGTGGTCGAGTGGTATAGCACGCTGGTTCTGGAGACGCGCTACCTCTGAGGTCCGGTTTAAATTCCCGGTCGGGTCAATTTAAAAATAACTGTTTTTCAAAATAATTTCGGGTCTTGGTGTTTTCTGTATAATATTTATGTATGTTATCTATTTAATTCAATTCAATTTCTTTATTGCTTTCTCGTATACACAAAGGTTTTTATAAATTATAAAATTAGTAACAATACGGACCCTGTCCGGCACTGCAAAAGTTAGGCGAGAGCAGGACCTTATGTTCATAGGAATAAAGTTGCATATAATCCAGATTACAGGTATTTTTAGTTCTACTTATATATATATTTAAGTAATTGACACATTTCATAAATATAAATACTTGGGAGAGTTAGGAGTTTTAGTCTTTGAAAATGCGTTTTGCAGTGTCTGTTTGTCGTATTTTAACAATAATTATAATTAATTTCTTTTGTTGCGTAAATAGACTTGGCACGTTAGTACTTTTTCCCCATAGCATAATACCGTATTTTAGCCAGGAATAAGCGTATGCATGGTACGTGACTAATTCTGTTGTTTCGTCAGTGGATTTTTTTTATCTCTTGCAACGCGTAAGAAAACTTAGATAATTTAGAATTTATGTTTGATACATGGGACTTCCAGTTAGTGTAAGTATGTATTGTCAATCCAAGTAGTATTGACTCGTTTGTTCTAGCGTTTCACCGTTAAAGTTTTAACGGATGTTTTTGATAGGGATATAATGTTATTAGTTTAGTTTATTAAAGATTAATATTGAAATTATGAGTTGTCATCCAGTTCGTTATATTTTCTATGATTTTGTGGAGTTTTTCATTTATTTTAGTGCAGTCCTCGCACGAGGTAAGAACAGAAACATCGTCCGCAAATAAAGTACAGTGGTCGTTTAGTATTTTCGGCAAATCATTGACGTATATTAAAAACAAGAGACATCTAATTACATTTCCCTGTGGAATTGATGAGTTTGTAGTTATACGATCGGACCTAATGGTATGTATTTGTGATGTTTTTTTGTTACAGTGTTTAATTTCTACTAGTTGCTCTCTGTCCTGTAAGTTTTATTTTATCCATTTAAGGCTTTGTCCGCGTATCCTATTTCGTTTAGTTTTTGTACTAAAATGTCGTGTTGTACCCATTGTATGCTTTCGACATCTCTATTAGTATTCCTACAGCTTATTTATTATTATTTATTGGATTGATAGCTTTTGCATGAATTTAAATACCGCTAAGACTGTCGAGCGTTACTTTCTAAAGCCGTTTTGATTGTCATCGAAAATGTCATACTTTTCGCAGAAATTGAGTATGTGATCACACATAGCTTTTTCAAAAAGCTTTGAGGCCTATGGGTAAGAGGGCTATCGGGCGGTAATTATTCGGTTCGGTCTTATCTTGTTGTTTATATATAGGGTAAATTATTGTTCTTTTTAAAATGGTCTTATATACCTTCATTGAAGGACTGATTTATGAGAATGGTGAAGGGGAACACTGACTTGTCTGCACACCTCTTTATTAAAAGGGTGGAAGCTCGTCTATTCCGCAGCTATTTTTATTTGTTAAGTTTTTTATACTTTTGTAGATTTCATTACAGTTTACTTGGCTTAAAAACATTGTATTTATAATTGGGTAGGAAGAGTACAGAATGATCTTGAGAGTCTTTTTGATTGCGGGTTGACTCGCGTACTGTTATTGTAGCGAAGTAGTTGTTGAGCGTATTTGCGACTTCAATTAATGAGTCTGTAATAAGTAAATTTTCTTTTTATATTTGTATGTTTAATTTTTCAATTTTTTTGTCTTATTATTGCTTTCATTGACTATATTCCATATTGTTTTGACTGTGTTTATGGAGTTTTGAATTTTAATTTTATTGTTGCGGTTTTTTTGCAATTATTACTATTTTCTTAAGAATTTTCTCATGTTTTTATAGTATTATAAGAGTGTTTTATTCTTGCTTTTTTGTGCTTATAACTTTTAAAAGTGTTTTATTTCGACATGATATTTTAATTCCTTTTGTTAACCATTTATTTCTAGGTACAGTTTTTAATTTAGTTGTAATGTTAAGTATGTAGGTATTTAACAGATTTTTTAATACATCATGAAACATTTCGCAGTTATCGTCTTTATTATAAGTTACTGTAAGTCTCTCCTTCTAATTTATTTTAGCTAAATTTATTTTTTAGTTTTCTATATTCTTTGTATTGTACTTTCTTTTGGTAGTATTCCACGTTATTTCTCTTTGGGCTTGTTGAAACTGTGTTTGTATTACTATAGCGGCATGATCAGAAAAACCCAGTTTTTTATCTATGACGTCTAGAACTATGTATGTGAAATTAGTAAATAGTAAGGCCAAGCATGTCGATGTCGTGTCAGTATTGCGCGTTGCTTTTTTTATTCGTACATTGAATCCATTTTCGGACATAAGGTCCAGAAGGCGTTTCGTTTTGCGCTATTATTTATAACATTAATATTTAAGTCATATTCTAGTTAATCATTTAAACAAGTTTCAAAAATAAACTTAACTTTGGCTACATAATTATTGGTGTGAGCGTAGAAAGTTAATTTTACCAATAAACAGCTTCTAACTTTTTGAATGAGCTATTTTAAAAACAAATCTCTTTTCCTCCATCGTTTTGTTCCGAGAGCCCTTGACAGTCGTCATTTTGTTTGAAAGAAAATGGGTGCGAAAATAAAAATATAAAAAGTTTTTGCTAATTGAATGAGGAAAGCAACTGGTCCTCCAGAAACTCCTTTCTCGCAATAAAAATTTGTTCTACGAGAGCGCTCTTTTACTAATTAAATTCAAGGTTTTTATAAAGGAACCTTATGTAGGTGGGTTCAATAAACTTTTGCGAGCTTTTGAGCTTGCTTAGATTATTTTTGTTTAAAGGTTTATAGGGCTTTATCACAGGACGATAGGCCCTGCCTCAGAAGTAGTTTCCAATTACCTTAAAATTAGTAATAACAGAAATAATGAGTCTTATTATCCAAAGAGTAACGAAATGGAAATTCATAAGTTAATAGTAAGATGCTTGTTCGATACTTATTAATTTTTAATTTTTATATTGACAGTTAATTTCTAAAGTTAACAATTTTAAATTATTTTAATAGAAAACGATTGTTATATTTTACTTTATTACCTGGAAACTGTTGTTCACGGAATAAAGAATATTTGGTCACTTTGGTATAGAAAAACAATTATAATTAAATAAATATAACATAACCATGTATAATTGAGCTATTTTTTAAGTTAATTAATTAAAAAATAACAATTGCTGTAGAAAAGTGGTAATTACAGTAAGGGCAGTAATGTTCTCGTGATCTTTAGCGTTTGTTTAAAGTCAATTGGTAGACAAGCCTACAGATACTTGGCGAATCCAGTCCATCGCTACCGCAGAATAAAGAATTATATAATTAGAGAAATATGTTATATCTACGTACATTACATAAATTAGCTCTTTACAGTTTTAGAATTAAAAATTATTATTTAGCGTTCGCAAATTGAATAAACGGATGCGGTGCGGATAACCTCGAGCGTCAATTGGTAACTGGGAAAGTAGAAGGTAAAAGACCAAGAGGCCGGAGCCCCAAACGATGGTCAGACCAGATCTCAGAACAACTGTAGATGCCTGTCAGCGCCGCACTCCAGCGACTGAGCGCAGCCGATGGAGACAGTTGGTTGACCGGATGAAACGAAGTCACGATCCTCAGCAGTGAGGGAAAGATTAGAAAGAAGAAGATTTGAATAAATCTACATTTCTTTTGTCGTTGTGCCATTTGGCTAGGAACACGAACATCTCTAAATCTGAAATTGTTAGTTAGGCCGCTAGATCACAGGTAGTTAAAATCTATAATATACACAAATGGAAGTAATGTTAAGGCATATTGAAGTATTAATAATAAGCTTACAATGTATCTCGACATACTAAGTATGTTATTATGTCTAAGGTTGCTGAAGACCACTTACAAACTGGCGGTCTTACTTCGTTAGACTTACCTGAAACAAAGAAACAACATAAACATAAGTACTTATTAAATAATAATAAAAATTTCAACAACCACAATAAAAAGTATCTGGCATTAAAAAAGACAAAAGTAAAATGAGATTCATAATTAAATATTACGTACATACATGCATAGGTACATATATAATCACGACTATTATTATACCCGAAGGATTAGTCAGATAGTAGGTAATGAGGACCGAAAAAGCAGTCCTCTACCATAGTCCACTTTTCACCAAATAGCGACTGCACATGAGCTCAGGTGACAGGTGGTGAACCCATTGCCGCTCTATGCTGTTTGATGTATGTGCAGTCTTTAGTCCGCTAGTCGCCTTTTACGACACCCAAGGGAAGAGAGGGGGTGGTAGTATTCTTTCACTGCTACGCGACATGGTTAAATCAACTGAAAATAAACCAGAGTTATTGAAATATATATGTATAATATCCGGTCCTACATTCATACATAAATTTCCATGTATTATCCTTGGAGAGTTAGTCGGAGACCAAGAAAGAGCACTACAAAATCAGCCCACTACCACACCAAAATATACTACGTACCAAATAAAACCGAAATACAAACATTTACCCAGGACCAATATGTATGAGACCAGTGGTTAAACCTACTAGACTACACAAACAGTTAACCTATATTAATAAAATCTAGCACTACACATTAAAATGAAACACTTTTTTGGACTAACTCGCGTTTAATTTACTATTAACATAGTTTTTTATATTATCCTGACGTTTCGAACCCTTTACAGGGTCCGTGGTCACAGGGAGACAATTAAGTTTAAAAAAAATAGTAAATTAAACGCGAGTTACTCTGTAAAAACAGGAGTTTAATTTTAATAAAAATCAATTGCTGAATTGTTTGTACGCGCATCACTTCAAAACGGCTAAACCGATTTGGCGGACTCTTTTTTTGTTGTATGCGTAATTGTCAGGACAAGGTATTTGAGATTTTTTTTTTTTTATTTGTCACGGGATACAGGTCGTTCACGCGGTCGAAGCTGCGGGCGGGTCGCTAGTAAAATATAAATCTTGTTTACGTTAACACTTTAAGTGATAGAAAACAGACTTTTGATTATCAAGAGAGAATCAGCGAGCGAAAAAAACAGAGATCCAACCGAACGGTTACATTGGCCCCACTAAAGTATCTCGGGCTTGTATTTCTAATTTTATTCTAAATCTAAATTCTGACAATTTCCGTAGGTACCTACGCGTCGCGTAATGATGTTTGATTACTGAGTGCATAAAGGGAAAACACTTTTATAATAATAAAGAGCAAGATTGATTTCAGTGTGTGTTCTAAACGTAAATGCATGTTCGTGTTGCGAGCGAGAGTGTGTATTATACAGTGTGGGAAAAAAAAGACAGTGGTTGAAGGAAAAGTACCTAATTAATTAGTTAATAAATTAAAAGTATTAACCTCTCAGTCTGGCAAAGAAATGTCTAAAAATTTTGACAGCAGGTGCGATTAGGCGGAAATTTAAATTTGCGGAAATGGAAAAAAAAATAAAAACATAATCGAACGCAGTTCATGTTCAATTTTGCGTTCACAATGCATAAAGTGTAAGTACCACAGAACCGAAATAATCAACCTTGTTCATACTAAAGTAGTCTCTAAGTGTATCATAACACGGTACAAAGTCAAGCGGAGAGCGCGGCCAGCGCGGCCATACATGGCCGCTTGGGGTTTGACGGAATAGCGAGTTTTTTAGGTGCGGCCAAATATGGCCGCTTGGGGCTTGAGGGGTATATTGATGATGGCAAATTTTACTGAAAGGAAACATTCCTTTATTTAAAAAAATAATTAAAACAGCATTTAATTTTTTTGAAAATGTACCTGCTTGAGCCGAAAATCGAACCGGTGAAATGTGAAAAAAAACATCCTGTATTTTATGATACCAACCGAAAAGACTCTTTCGGTTGGTATCATAAAATACAGGTTGTTTTTTTATTCATAAGGATCAATTTCTTGAAACAACATGGTATCTTAAATTTAAGAAAATCTTATTCATCGTAACTCGATATAAAAGGCGACACGTAGCGACTTCAGCCGAAGAAACGTCGGTGCATGCATACTTGAAAGTGGGTCTCATTATAAACAAATTCATAAATTAAGTGAACTATTTTCTTTTGCGTAAATTGATCCTTTTGATTGACTCTTTCGGTTGGTATCATAAAATACATGATGTTCTTTTTTTCACATTTCACCGGTTCGATCCCGGCTCAAGCAGGTGATTTTTCGAAAATCTTTAAATGCAGTTTTAATTATTTTTGAAAGTAAAGGATTGTTTCCTTTCAGTAAAATTTGCATCAATGTTAAGGGTACTTTTCCTCCAAACACTGTCTTTTTTCCCACCCTGTACAGCATGTAAGTTGCTGGGTACCGAGATCGAAATGGATTTTGTACTGAGAGCACATGAGTAACTAAGAGCTTTCTCTTTGTTTTTATTCGCTCGCTTGTGTAACCACTCCATTCGACCACACAAGTAGTTAATAAAATATAAATCTTGTTTAAGTTAACACTTTGAGATAGAAAACAGACGGTTGTTTATCAAGAGAGAATGCATCATGGCATTTTCTCAACGCAATCATGAGTAATGAGCTGGCTGATATTAGATTTATTTGAACTACGGTTTAAGTCACAAGATGAAAGTTGAAACGAGATATATTATAGTAACTTTATTTTCTTTATTATAGTCTTGTTGCGGTTAGCACATTCAGCCAGGTTTAAGTAAAACAGATAATAGCAAATATTTCCTTGGTTAAAGTAGATGGTACTGACTAATATGTAAAATAATATAGTGTGTAAAACTGCAGTGCAATGAATTTTCACTTTACCGCTAAGAAAAATTAAAAGTTTTTTTTTAAATAATTAGTCCTGTTAACCCATCTCGTAATCTAAATGACTGTGTCGGAGTGGGTTCACGTCAGTAGTCTACGGAGCTTGAACCACGATTTCTCGCGTTCATCCCGAGCATCTATCCGCTCGGATACTGATGCCTCAGTTTTAAACGAGCTTGTATTTACTAGCAGACCGCCAGCGACTTCGTTCGCGTGGACCCCATACCCCGTGACGAATTTTCAAAATAAGTGTTCATGGGAGGGGTCCCATGAACACTTATTGTGACGTAACTAAAATAGTTAAACATATTATGCTATCGCGATACTTTTTGTAGATAATGGTGTGTTCTGCAAAGCCATAGTACTTACATTATTTTATTATAACATGAATTGTTTTCTTACCGCACGCGATTTTAGGAATTTATTTGAGTTTTAGTAAGGATCCCTAATTTTTTGAAAATATAATATAGAAATGAAACACTTTTTTACGGATTAACTCGCGTTTTATTTACTATTTACATAGTTTTTATATTATCCGGACGTTTCGAACCATTTACAGGGTCCGTGGTCACAGGGAGACTCTTGCTCGCTTAGTCCTTAGATCTTCCAACCGACGCACTTTGTTAGCTATTTCCAGTCCGTACTGGATCACATATTGTTTTCTGAGGTTTAAGCGAGCACTACACATTGAAATGAAACACTTATTTACGTATTACGGACACAGGGAGTCCCTGTGACCACGGACTCTGTAAAGGGTTCGAAACGTTCGGATAATATAAAAACTATGTAAGTAGTAAATTAAACGCGAGTTAATCCGTAAAAAAGTGTTTCATTTCAATGTGTAGTGCTCGCTTAAACCTCAGAAAACAATAATATATTATAGCATATGTCACCCGGAGATAGTATAGCTTTCTAACGGTGAAGGAATTTTTAAATCGGTATAGTAGTTTCGGAGTCTATATTCAATACAAACAAACAATCAAATGTAGGAAACTTTTTATTATTAGTATAGATAAGCTAACAAAACTATTTTTATGTAGGGTTGTACAATTGTTTCGCTTCTTCAGAGCAGTTTCCGTCTAACCATCGGTGTCAGGCCCAGAAGATATCATAATCGTCATCAGCTGCCTAATTGTCACATGCCATATTAGCATATATTTTTATTTTTAATGCATCTTGTTAATTTAGCCATGTCGCGTAGCGTAGCGGTGAATAAATACTACCATCCCTTCTCTTCCCTTGAGTGTCGTTAAAGGCGACTAACGGACTAAAGACTGCACATGCATCCAACAGCATAAAGCTGCGATGGGCTCACCTCCCGTCAAAATTCTTATGCGGTCGCTATTTGTTGAAAAGTGGACTATGGGAGAGGACTGCTTTAGCTGTCCTCATTGCCTAGTCTCCGACTAACCCTTCGGGGATAAAAGTCGTGATTGTATGTATGTATATTGTTTATTTTAACTTGGTTTTTCTGGGGTGCGCATTTTTTCACATAACTTTTTAAGTCCTACTATCGGAAGTCCGAAAATATTTCTTATATAATTCTACATCATAATGATCACTCTTCATAAAAATATTTAACGCTAACGATCGAAACTCATAATCATCAGAATTCATAATATCACTAATCATACACCTTGTTTAATACTAATATTTTTCTTTCATATATTTTCTTAAACTTACTAAAGATCGAAAACTCCTAATCATTCTAATACATAACGCTAATATTCATAAATTGGTTTCATACTTATATTTGTTATCATATATTTCTTGATCATAAATGTTTACATGAGCCACCCGCTTTAAAAAAAATGTTAAGTATACAAAACTGTAGTTCCGTTGGTTCGGTTAGGTTAGACTTGTGACAAATAGTTTTGTAATTTTAATAAATGCCGTGGGAAGCATGAATGTTAAATTCATGTTGCATGTTTTTTTTGTAATACTGCATGCTGCATGCCTTATCAATGTAAACAACTGTTGGTAGTCCTAATAAAATAAATAAATAAAATACGTGCATCCGAAGCACGAAGAACGGGCGTGGAGTAAACTATGTATTATGGCATGCAACTAGACACTGTGACGAAATACCCACAGACTGTATTATTACATTATACCTACATATATGTGTAAATCTTCACGACTATTATACCCAAAAGATTAGTCAGAGACTAGGCAATGAGGACAGTAAAATCAGTCCTCTACCATAATCCACTTTGTGGTGAGCCCATCGCCGCTCTATGCTGTTGGATGTATGTGCAGTTTTTAGTCCCTTAGTCGCCTTTTACGACAAACAAGAGAACAGAGGAGGTGGTAGCATTCTTTTACCGCTACTCGACACAGTTAACTTGATACTATAACGAAATACTCATAGACCGTAAAATACAGACATAGACACACGCCTTTTATCCCCAAAAGGTTATTCAGAGGCAATGAGGACCGCAGAAGTAGTCCCCTGCCTTAGTCCACGTTTCACAAATTTACAACTGCACGGACATGTGCCGAGTGTGATAGTTGATGTGCCCATAGCGGCCATGCTGTTGGATGAATGTGCAGTCTTTAATCCGTTAGTCGCCTTAATGACACCCAGAAGGTGTTAATAGTATTCCTTCAGTGAGTCGCTATACTAAACGGCTCACTGACAGTAAATATTTTCTTCTAATTGCACCACGCACCAAAGCAAATGTCCAAAGCACACTTACTAATTAATTGAATTTATCAAAATAGCCAGCTTTAATTAAGCCGAACAGAGTGACTTGGATATTTCAACGCGAAAAGAATCCTAGTTTGTTTTAACGGTGAAGGGGCTCCTGACAAATAGCCTCAGTGGAGTGCTTAAAGATGACACGAACAAATTGTGGATAAGAAAGTGGAAAGAATAATAAATCTCTATTGAGTATTAAATAATTACGTTTTTTTATTTTGCTACAAAAACTTCAGGATTATAAATTTAAGCGCTGCGTTTTAGTAGCGGCTCATTAAAATAATACTACCGCCCCATTCCCTTGGGTGTTGTAAAAGCGACTAACGGACTAAAGACTGCTCATCAGCTTTCCATGTCACGTAGGGCACAGTTTCCATCATTCATCATCATCATTGAGTGCCATCTACATCGTGAAGTTTGGAGGTACTATCAATAAAACCGATGCAGCACCATTTAAAAAAAATTTTGCTTGCACAAGATGACCATAGCACATGACCATAGTTTGGCTTTGTTTAACATTGACCAATGATGACGAATTGTTTTTTTTAAAAGAAAGAAATTGTTGACATGACTGTGGTGGCTAAACCCCGTTCCGTCTTTTGTTTTCATTGATAAACGACAAACAAAACGTTCCTTTTTTAACATCTTGACTGTCTTCATAATTTTTGATTTTTGAGTTAATAGAGGGATGTTGTAGCAAAAGTTTAAAAAGGATGTTGGGACCACTGATATTATATGTGTAGATACGTTATCTGCCCTCCGTAATGACTAGAACAAACTCAGATAATTGCCCGAGTTTCACTCAGTCACACGTCAGTCAGTGTAACGTCAACACGATTTACACGATCGTTACCTTCATAAGTTTTTGATTTGTTAATTGGTTAAAATGCCTTCCTATGTATCCAGAAATTGTAAAAATTGTAAAATGTCTTATTTCATTCGTAAGTATTGTAAATATAAATTTAAAATACAAATTTTTATTTAGTGATGACATTTGCCATGTTGCCAAACCGATATGCATGAGTGAGGAGCATATACTATGTTTTTTGTAAGAGTGAAAGAGAAAAACAATGGCGGCCGAGATAGCGCATAAATTCTATGAGCTCATTGGTCAACTACCAAAAGTCAAAATATTGTCTATCTCTTTTTAACAACAGGCTAATGATATGATTTTCCCTTTCGACGTGTATTACGTCATAGAAACAATTTCGCCATTTTAAAATGCAATTCATTCACGTATAACTAGTCTATTTATAAAAGGTCATTGGTTGGGACAGGACAAATGAAAATGAATGTAGCCCTTAAGGTGGTATACGGCAGATTTTGTTGATAGTACATACATAGATAACACATAAAAGGCTACTTGACAGTTTTCGAAAAAGTATTTAAAAAATTGCAAAGGCTTATTTTATACTCCGTACTATATTTTATTTCTCGAAAAAGCTTTATTTAGTAGAAAAAAACTTAAATATATTTTTATTAATTTCAAATTTCGTGCGAAAACGGTTGGTCACGTGACATTTTGCTCTGTGACGTCACACTTCAATAAATATAGAAACTTTCCTTGACTGATAATTTTTGATAATTTTGTGAAATGTGAACATGTGTCAGACGTCACATGAAGCTCAATCATGGCCGCCCGTGTTTTGGGTCTTGTAATCCGTAATCCACAGATGAAAATGGCAAATTTATTTTGTAAAAATAAAATATTTAAGAATTATCCTTATAAAAAGAACGACATTTCCGACATATTTCATATTTTATTGTTACAACTGTCAAATAGTCCTCGTCCCGTGTCAGAATTAGTCCCATGAAGTATCTTTTAACTGAAGATAGCCAAGGCCAGTCCACTGTTTGATATCGTCCAACCATTTGCATCACGAACATCTCGTTTTCATCATTGCATTCAAGTTTTTTTATTTGTTTGACACCTTGCCAAATGCGTATTGGTGGTCCCAAACCTGGGTAATCAGTAATACTTAAACATTGAGCCTGTCATTTGAATCAATTTGTATTCTATTAATATCATAAATTACACTGAGATACTGTTGAGACATTAGCGTTGATTTTACTTTTCTGATGCATGCCAGTAGTACCCTGGTCCCTGACCTCAATCGAACCATCGACAATGTCTGGATGGATAGAGGAGACATAAATTCTTTCGTACAAGCTTTATAAATCTTTCTAGGTCTATATTGGAGTGGAACCTTAATAAATTAACTTGTGCACGTCCCATTGACAGCGTTTAATTGTTAATTTGTACACTCGAGAGCAATGAATCCGGGTCACTTAAAGAAACCTATAAATCTCTGAAAATGCTAGCTACTTAATGAACTAAATTGTGTTTAATAGGCAAATTAAATACTTCTTAAATAAAAGTAATAAATTTTATGAGTCACATTTTATTTATAAAAAATTACATTAAAAAAACTGCTGATCTCGCCTAAAACTTAAATAGGAAACATGACATTTGAACAACATTACGGTTTTCTTATATTTTAACACTTCGTATTGCCACCTCGTGCTTCCATTACTGCGATTCAATCATTTCCAACTCGACAGATTTTCATACTGTACACTAAGTTCCTTATTCGATTTTGGGGAATATTCTCCCATTCCTCTGTGAGGCAATTTTGAGCTCACGAAGCGTGGTTGGGGAAGGGTTTCGTTGTTTTACGGATCACTCTAGCTCGTCCCAAGCATGCTCGATCGGGTTGATATCCGGGCTGCGTGCTGGCCACTTCATACGAGTAATGTTCATCTCTTGAAGGTAGTCATTCACAATCCAACCTGTATGAGGTCGGGCATTGTCATACATCAAAATAGCATACTTATCCAAATTGACCTGAATGGACCAACGTGTTCATTAAAGATTTCTTCCACATATCTTACGCTAGTTAAAGAGCCGTTTTCTATGAACACCAGTTGTGTGGGATTCTCAGAAGAAATTCCGGCCCACACAAGTACAGACCTACCACCGTAGGCTACTTTTTCTTCGATGCATGCTTGCTGGAATCATTACTCTGGTCTGTTATACACTCTGTGTATTTCATCGTGTTTGCAGGTCTAAGTGGTTTCAAGTTAGCTTCAGCAAGTCTTCGTCTTACTGTCCGTGCGCTTGGGTTACTTTATCCGAGACGTCAAAACTGATTTGTAAGTTGACTTCCTGTGAGAAAGCGATTACGAAGCATGGTGTTCACCAAGTATTGGACATTATTGCCTTGTCATTTTGACACACTGGACATTCTGACAATTGGCCCAACATACCCCATAGTCGTATCGATCTTCCTGTGCATCTTCGATGATGCTGATCTTCGATGGTCATGGTCATACGTGTAGTACACCTGGTTCTGCCTGTTCCTGATCTGCGTAGGTTAGAGCTAGTTTCCTCGTAACCTCGGAAAAGTCTTTGTACTGTTGACAGCGACACACCGAGATTCCCGGCTGTATCGCGCTGACTCCAGCCGGTTTCCAGCATTGTGAGAATTCTGGTGCATTCTTCAGGTGTAAGCGACATGATTACAGCTTGAATAATAAATATTGAACACTTTTAACATGGTTTATATACCCACTTAATTGACAAATTAGAAACAAAAGCAAAAACCAATGCAGTACCTAATTTCGTAGTTCCATCTTCCAAAGTCAATTTTTTTTAAATTTGTGATTTTATGACATAACCTTACAATAACTAAGAAGTTTTAATACCTTAATTTAAGGAGTATTTATTGTCTATTAAAAACAATTTATATCACTAAGCTAGCATTCTTAGTTTTCAAGATTTATAGGTTTCTTTAAGTGACCCGGATTCATTGCTCTCGAGTGTAGTATGCTTTGGTAGAGGTCGATAATTGAAGAGGTTAACATGGGAGATAATGATTTTGTACACTTATGATAAGTATCCATAATAGAGCCGTGTGTGTCGCGGCTCACTAAAATAATAGTACTAATCCCTCTCTTCCCTTGGGTGTCGTAAAAGGCGACTAACGGACTAAATACACATATATCCAACATGCAGTATGGCGATGGGCTCACCACCTAGCACGCTGAGCATATGTGCTGTTGTAATTTGGATAAACGTGGATTATGGCAGTGGACGGACCGCAGACGAAGCTGTGGGCGGTCACTTGTTATTATTAGAATCAATGTTAATCTAGTCATTGATTACTTTGATCATATAAACTTTAGATACATGATTGATATTTAAAAGACGGCATCACGAAATAAAACCTTATAATTAACTAAATAAGGTGTATATTTTAATAAATCTTGTATTATTATAGGACTTATAATATTTAGCTACTGAGATTGATCTATGGATATGAATGTGTTGTATCTATTGTTTAATGATCCAAGATTTATTATTTACAATACTGGTTTACTATCTATCGCAGTTTATTACAAAGTCGTCAATGTATACATTTATGCAAGTGAACTTTTCCTACAATTCGTCATGACACGAGCTCTGAATTGTATTTCAAGTAAGTTTGGTTGCTGTGCTCACTGTTCGAACTGAGACGAATAGAACTAACGTGTGATGTTCTGTCCGACCTACTTTCAAAAACATTGCACTGTGAAATAGCGAACTATTAAACTGCATTGCTATAAAGCATTACTAGACTACAAATGCAATGAGCATCATTTAACGAAAAGAAAATAATAATTACAATTAAAAATGTTGTCGTAGGTAAAATTTAGTAATTAGTAAAGATGTTTAGCAAATAGTCAAGTAGAGTAAAAATTAAACTATTCAACCCCTTACTGACCGCAACATGTATTTAAATCAGACACAATACAAATCAAATTGTATAAATACATCAATTGATACCGCTGTCGGTAATGCGTAAGTTTTTTTTTATATTTAGCGTTAATAATGCTCATACTTAAAAAAGTAAAAAAAAAAAAAACACTATTTATGTTTCAATATTTATGTAAGCTCAGACTCAGTAGCATTTTTGAATTTAATTGTGATTCTAATAATGTTTTGGGACCCTTTCATCAATCGAGAGGAATCCATAAATAAACTAAATCGTTGCTCCAAAAGCTAATAATACTACACAAGTTCTGTAAGTTGGAGTCCGCTGAGTCGTAGCTTTAAAAGAAAATCCGAATGCGCCAGCCATTCGCGTCGCCGGGTCTCTTGAGCAAAATTAATTATAAACAAACAAATCAAAACTGCCCTTAGCCTTTCCCAGTCCGATAAATACGCTAAGAAATTCCTTAAGCGTTCTCACAAAGGCATGTTTGAGCAAAAAATACGTGAAAAGTATGGTAATGAGGCGCCTTGGTCATTGGCGATTTCTGTTTACTAAGCACTTTACCGACTTTAAGAGACTTTTGGGGTTCAGTGTAAAGAGTTTAACTAGAACATGATGCTGCTTTTGGAAATTGTCATCTTCGCATGCAACTAAACGTAATAACTTCGATGATGACCCAGTGGCAAAGTATTCGGCTCAAAATCCGGAGGTTATCCGGTGAAATTCTTTGGTCGGGCAAAGTGTCTTTCGGATATTTCGATGGTCATGGTCATACGTGTATTAGTGACCAACCCCGATTCGGCAAAAGTGGTGATTAAGCTTAGACATATTATGTAGTGATGACTTTATTTCGATTTTTGTTTATATAATAGAAGGAGGCAAACGAGCAGGTGGGTCACCTGATGAAGAGTAATCTCCGCCGCCCATGGACACCCGCAACACCAAAGGAATCGCAGATGCGTTGCCGGTTTTTAATGAAGGAATAGGTTTTAGGAAGGAAAAGGAATTGTGAGGGGGGGGGGGGCTCCGGAACCCTCACTGGCGGGATGAAACACAACAGCACCAAGTGCTATTATTTCACGCCGGATATTAGTGAGAGGGTGGTATTACGCCGGGCGAGCCGGCCTAATGCGTGCTGCAACGCAGCGTGGCTCTACCACTCAGTAAAAATTCATCATAAAGATCCAAAATAAATATCGTCATATTTTATCAAAACCATTTATTTTGGCCGATGTTTTGCTTAGATTTAATGTTCCTATCTAGAATTATTAAAAATCAAAAAGAGTCCATCATTATCACCAATCATAATATTATAATAATAAGTTCGGCAGTTAAAAAACGTTGAGCAGAATTTAAAAAAAAACCTGATGACTTGTTTTCATTAAAATAAAGTTATAGAAATAATTCAAAACCATTCCGGTAAATTGAATTTTGTGCATTCGTATGGCGTATTTAAAGTAACCCTACCGAAGAGAAGACAAAAATAGAAGATATTTTCGTACGAAATACAAAAATAATCGTATAGGACGAAACTTTTTTGGAAATCCGCTAAACGCACCAGACTTCGGGGCTTTTAATATTTGGTCTGGACTGGTAGGTAGTAGGTACTCGAATTCAGATATAAGTAACCTTTTTTGGAGCTTCACGAAAGTGGGGATCAACGTGAGTAATAACATAAGTAGAAAGGAGCAGATAAATTCTCAGGTATCTTCGTCGAATTTGGTCAAAGCAATTCTATTAGTATTTTAGTTAGGAATATTAGGTAGATAATATATTAAGTTCGTATACGACAAAAAATAAACAAAAAAAATATTTTTTTTTGGTACATACAATGACGTCCTTCAGAAAACGGACTGTGACGGTGGAGAATCGTTTCCATTTGCAACGAATCTGACGTAGGTACATCGTTCGCTTAAATTACACTCATTACATTATTATTTTCTTATAAGCTCGTCGGCTTAGGATACCCTTGACCTGACCTTTCACAAGAACGTCTCCGATCTGGTAGGGCAACGTTTTTTTTTTTTTGTAGCAGAAGGAGGCAAACGAGCAAGCGGGTCACCTGATGGAAAGTAATCACCGCCGCCCATGGAGGTAGAGGTCTTCCCCTTTCCCTTTCCCTTTCATCGGTATCATTCACTATTGATTATACAGTTTTTCGTTAGTCGTATAATATAAAAGAAAATAAAGTTCCCAGCAACATCCATCTAACGAGATGATGTGTTAACGGAATAAAATCTTGCCTTATTCAGCTTTAAGAATACTGTCTGCAATTCCCTCCGCCTAGAATTAGGAAAGGGTTTGTCCTTAGGGAGCTGAGATTTTTTCCGGGGACGTAGATCCAATTACCCCTTTATATGAGGCTATTATTTGCATGTCAAACTGATAAGATGCCAGAATTGGACTGCAAAATAACCTATATTTTGCTTAATTTAGACCTCCATTTATTTGTTTGTGGATTTAAAGAAAAGTCTCGAAAAGGAAACGGCATATGCTTGAAATAAATTGCTTTTGAAGAAAACACAGTCACACACACACAGTCTCCATTAGACCACGGACCGTCTGTAAAGGATTAGAAATGTCAGTAATAATCTAGGTTATTCGTAATATTTGTTATTTGCGAATAAGCTTAAATAAACGCGAAGACAACGAAACGTTGAAGCAAAATGTCTACCTCAGATGGAAAAGGATGTAATTTCTAAGAGGTTTGATAAGACACTATATGCTATAAAAAAATAAAAGTCAAAAGCGTTGAAAAATTTCACCAGGGTCTTGTTTCTAGAAAGGTATAAGTCTTGTAATCACAGACCACAGGGCCCTGTTTCTGGAAAGGTACAAGTCTTGTAATACAAGTGTGTTACCATAGTAACACTTGTAAAATACCAAACTTACAAGCGTAGCGTTTCACGAAACTGTACTTAGCACGTATGTAGAATAAAATGTCTATCAAATGATCAATCTCACAATTAAATATTTACATGTGTATAACTAATTCTGTTTCTCAAAAATTGGGTTGACTTTCAGAAATTATCCTAGCAGTGTCGGGTGACTCCTAATTTTTACGTATCGCTTAATATATATTAATACTGAAACAAAACTAAGGGGTTAAAATCTTTATACTTTCGTTTGGCAAACATTGTTCATCCTGAAATTGAATGATTGTCCATTAAATAAAATGAAAAATAATAAAATGGTGTCTGTACCACACTCGTGATGTTTTATGTTAAATTCGGTTTGAGACCTTCAAATCTCTTTATAGTAATAGTATAAATGTTTTTGGATATTTTCAACGATTTCAATCATCTCTGTGAAAAGTTATCGTCGTCAGTTTTTCAGAGAGATCTTCAATCGACCTTGTAAAATGGCATATTATTATATTTATTTACAAAGCTTATAATATTTTTGTAAAACATTATTTTACAAGCACTTGTATTTTTACTATTATAGAACATCAGAAACACAAGTTGGCGGCAATTTTAGCGCTATCATAGTTGCAAATTGCTCCATCGGAAATTTTAAAAACATTAAACAACGAGTGTAATGTCAGTTACATTGACATTAAGATAAAATATTTATCAACCAGTGCATTTATATGTCATTATTGCAATAATAATCTATTTTGTTACCGTAAAAAAATACACTTGTTATTTACTTCGTAAAACAGAATTTACAAGTCGTTGTTATATATCGAAGCTTGTGAACTTGTATCTCTCGAGAAACAGGCCCCTCAATACCTCGGTGGCGGAGTGGTCGACATAGTTTATAATTATTAATGTAAAAAATCGAATTAATGTTTTAAAGGTATTAAAAATTGTTTCATTTAAATTTTCGTCTTACGTTTTGTCATTTAAAAAAAATTAGCATTAATTATCATCAGCCAACATACGGTCACTGGTACCCAAAGTCTTTCCACAATGATTTCCATCACGTTCGGTCTTGTACTACCAAGCGGCTACCCGCGACCTTTACCAGATCATACTTAGTATTTGACTAACATCGATTTTTGCTTACCCATCAACCTGCATTGGGCTAGTATTGTGGGTTATAGCCCAATCTGTCTATGTACTGTTGTCCATGTAGAAAAACCTGTGCCCAGTACCCGTATATTTTTAAAATACCATCTGTACCTATATGTGGTAGGCAACACGGTCATAGTTATCTTTGTCACAGAGTGGCAAAGATACAGCTCCCACACCAACGAGTAGACGCTGTTTTTATGTCCCGCACCAAATGAAAGCAGAGTACGGGGTGAAAAAGACCCCTTAACGCAATGAACGTGTTAAATTCTATACTGTAAGCTTGACATTGATACCACATTTATTTAAATTATACCCATATTTCAAAAGCTGTTTTTTCTTCAGCGTACGGGATTGAAAAGACCTCTTAACACTCTTAACACATTGTTTTGTCTACATCACACAAACGTAATTTTGAATTTGAGCAAAAGACACAGTACAATGTTTAAATGGTCTTCTAATTTTGGTATCGATGTGAACCCAAACAAGTGTCAGGCGATCATCATTGGAAGTTCTCGTCAATTATGTAAATTGGACAATGCGGCGACTACTCCCTTATGGTATGGTGGAAACGTCATACCATTTCAGCCAGAGGTCAAGAACTTGGGACTTTTCATAGATGGCTCCATGAAGTGGCATAAACAGATTGGTGAAATCTCTCGCCGTGTCATTGGTACTTTACGATCCCTTTACAGATTTAAAAACTTTCTCCCGTCCTGTACCAAGATCATGTTAGCTCAAGCTCTCATGCTGCCTGCCATTGATTATGCAGATGTTTGTTTATCTGATGCAAATCAAGACCTCATTAACAAATTAGAACGTCTCCTGAACAGCTGCATTAGATTTATCTATGGTCTTCGCAAGTATGATCACATCTCCAGTTACCGGAAACAGCTGAAATGGCTTCCCATCCGCGAACGTAGAAACCATAGACTGGTCTGTATGCTGTTCAATATTCTTTTTGATCCACGTACTCCACATTACCTTAAGTCTAAATTTCAATTCCTAGGGTCTTCTCACTTACTCAATCTTCGTTCTTCCAATAACTTTCTTTTAGAAACTCCTCTACATCATTCCAACTTCGTTTCCGACTCCTTCACCGTTACCGCAATTCGTCTTTGGAACGCTCTTCCCCTTAAGATTCGCCAAGCTCACAACATACAATCTTTTAAGCGAATGACTCGCGAGCATTATTTTAACCTTAGTGTATAACATCATCAGCGCCCATATGATTTGTGTAGTTTATGTAGTATATTATCTATAATTATATTATGTGTAGTTATGTTATATAAATGATATATATTTAGTAGGTATCTTTTTTGCGCCGTCTATCTTCTTTTTCTAACTCTTTTTACTGGTTGACTGGTAGAGAATGTTTTTAGCATTAAGTCCGCCATTTGTACTTGATTTTGTGCAATAAAGTATAAATAAATAAAAAAATAAATAAATAAATGTTTAACTAATTAATGTTAGTGTTTATGTTTAAGTAAGGCCCGAAATGCTTACAGTGCTTAAGTATAGCATTACAAAGGGTATCTTCTGCCACGTGTCAGCTATTTCTACATTAATTAAAGATAGCATTTCTTACAATTTGAAAGTTTATTCGTACTAACAATTGTGACTCAAAGAGTCAAAAAGCTAGGGAGAGCGAATAGCACTGCTTTGCCATCAAAAACTAAATAATGATAAAAGTTTCACTCATTACAGTACGGTTTAAAGGTCAGAAGCGGCGGTGAGCATCCTGTTACACTGAAGTGCTAAAGCTATTATTGACGGTCCAGAAAAATAACGTCTTAACTGCGAAACAACTGTCTCGCAGATATGACGTTATTCTTCGTGTGTATACAACATCTTATTAGTATGGAGCTATGTGGTAGCGGCTCAGTAATAGAATCCTACTAATCCTCTTCCCTAGGGTGTCGTAATAGGCGACTAACGGAAAGAAGACTTCACATACATCAACAGCATAGAGTGACTATGGGCTCACCATCCGTAACGCTAAGCACATGTGCAGTTCTCTACCATAGTCCACTTTTCACCTAGGTAATAGCGACTGCACATGTGCTCAGCGTTACAGGTTGTGACCCCATCGCCGCTCTGTGCTGTTGGATGTATGTGTAGTGTAATTTTTAGACCGTTAGTCGCCTTTTACGACACCCAAGGGATGAAAGGGGGTGGTAGTATTCTTTCACCGCAACGCGACAGGGTTAGAAATTGATGCGTATATGCTTAATCATCAAGTATGTAAATTATATGATTAAAATTCGGGTGGATCGTTAAAACGACAAAACAGTTTCGTACCAAACATACCGCATTAAACCAGCTAGTAATTTTAACACCGCCTGTCCAAACATCAAGTATCAACATCATGACGGCGCGCGCATTCAATATCAACTAATGAGTTTTCGCTGACCGCATAATGTGACGAGCGTTTGTCATTTGAAATTATGTGTTGTTTAGATAGATAGATAGATAGATAATACTGTTATTGTAACATAATAACACAAACATTTAGACATAAAAGAGCAAAAATATAAAGTTACAATTTGTCGCTCTTATCGCTTAAAAGCGATTTCTGCCAGACAACCAATCGGATGGAGAGAACTTATAAACTCTATGGTAGGAGGCGCAAATATTTAAAACATAGTTAAGTACACAATAAAAAGGAAAAATAAGAAAAAAAAAGTTTTGTTGGGTCCGGTCGTTATGACCCCAGTCCGGTTTGCACCCGGGCGCGTTGCCCCCATAGTTTCTCTTTTTGTCATGATCTTCGAATCGGTACGGTTGAGTAGACTTTTGTTAAAAAATAAAAGTTAAATATAAACTGTAGTTTTGTTGACAACAGAGACAGAAGTAAATAAAAATAAGGGAAATGAAGCTTGAAAAAGCTTCGCCTCGTTGTCGATTGGTCAATCTCGCTCGAGTCAATATCCGAAGAGTTCTATTCCAAGGCACATGAATAGCTTAACCTTACACTAACAAGTAAAAGAACCGATAAAAAGGAAAAAAACTTTGGTCACCCATCTAAAGTCAATCCAAATTAAAAGTCGCTCAACATTCAGGATCGTGAACACGCATCAATCTCCCCATAGCTCGTGGCCAACATCAACAACTTGCAAAGTAAATTACGAATACCATTTTCTGAGGCGCACAAATAAAACGCTCTTTCGCAAACAAAGACCATTTTAACTCGGCAAACAACCTAAAAAGAGCTTTATAGCGAACCGTTTCGAGTTTTCACCAAAACTTTCCCGCCCAATTACTTATCATCAAAATCGACTTCGCGAAGATTGACAGTGCCAACACAATAAAGCTCATTTTCCATTGAAACACATTGTACTGAGTAAAGAGACGTTAGATCTTGAATTGTGGCAATGGAGGAACCGTCAAAACACATTATCCTTGTTTGGATGTATGACTGTGAGTGAGTCTCGGAATGCGGCCACGAAGTTAGCGGTGCGGCGGTCGAGCGATGGCGATTGCAAATAAGCGAATGCATCACCAGCTCCTACCTTCTCTTCGTTAGTTAGATTAGTTGTTCAGTCTTAACTACAAGTTAGTTAGCTGTTTTTTTATTAGTATTGACTATAGTATAAGTGCCTTTAAAGGTTTATATTGAGTAAATAATTTGACTTAGATTTTGTAAGAGGCGGCTCTAGTCCATGTAGTGCTCGTGTGCAATCAATACCCTGGTACAATTTAGTAGCCGCGTGGTGTCGCGAGCCCCCTAAGACTCCTGGGTCCATATGCTTAACCCGCCTCTAAAATAAATAAATAAAAATAAAAACTTTTTATTTCGGACAACGTGGATCCATAGTTTGTTAGTAAAAGTTCTTAAGAGCTATGTGAGTATCTAAGACTAAAAAAATTCAGCAATCTTAAAATAGTTTTATGGTACGATATGTGAGTGTGCTAAGAGTTACCACAGAAATTTGTTTCTGTGGTGACTCTCCGCACCAAGGACCTCCACAGCTGTGAGCCTCTGCACGTTGTGTTTTCTTATTATTAAAAACATTTTGACTTTGACTAGGCTTTTGTTTACGCCGCAGCGGTGCATCGCGTTGCGCCGCTCGCTCTGCTGTCGCCATGTCTCTTTAGCTCTGCGATCTTCGCTAATTTCGTGACCGCGGCCTTAGGCTGCTTTTACATTCTAGACAAGCGACCGCTCGCGACTTCGTCTGCGTAACCACGAACGTAATTTTTTATCCTATTTTATTTATGTTCATATTCAGCAAAGAATACTTATAAAAACAGATGGCCTTTTACACTTTCAAATTATTGACCAACGACATTAACAATTAACCTGTGAGGTGAAATATGTCCAAATCTCCAAAATTATTTTGTACTGTTTAATGTACTTTGGTAACATAATTATGTTAAAGTACTCTCTATTAAATTTGGCAAAGAAAAATTAGTCAAAATTGCATATCGTTCTTAAACGGTTGTGACGGTGACGCCGGCCGATCTGACGCGCCGGGATATACGTATACCTACGTACTTTGAATATAGAACAAAGATATTTCATCAATCACAGCCCGTTTATTTGACTATAAATAATCATATAGATACCAAAAAATAGTAGACCTTTTAACGCATAAATTTTCAAAAATTTTGAAACACGCGTCACACATAATTTTTTATCTATCTGTCAGTCTAGTATAACACTAGGAACTTAGATAAAAGTACCTAACACAAAATAGTACCACCATGGTTTGAAAAATTAAATTTTTTTAGTCAAACAGTTTCTATTTGTCAAAAATCCCTTGCACACCGCGTCGTCTATTTCGTACGGGTACGTACCCGGGCGTGCGGCGTGCTTCATACGAAAAGTGACAGTACGCAAAGTGGTAGGTAAAGCGACGGTGAACCCGACCGTACCTCAGTCGAGAAAGTTCCCGGTCAACCACTTTTCGGCGATATTCACTTGCACGCTATCTACGCGCACGCTACTACTCGTAGGACAGAAGCCGCGGCCGTAGCAGCTACGGCGCGAGCAGCGGCTACGGGGCGCAAGCAGCGGCTATGGCGCGCGCTACGGCAAGGCGCTACGGCACGTCGCTACGAGCCGTACGTATGCGCGGTCGGAATAGAGCGCAAGCGAATAGCGCCGGAAAGTGTTCGACCGGGAACTTCCTCAACTGTATGTATTACGTTGAGGGATGAACCGATTCGGGTGTGGAACCTTTATTCTTCCTGTTTGGCGCGCCGCCAGAATGGGGTTATATCACTCGTCCCTACCACACGTACGAGAAGCCATTACTCTCACCTCTTAAAAAATTATTAGACAGCGCCAAAAGAAATAGAGTAAAGTATAGACTATAGTGTCCCACTGCAAGGCAAAGGCCTTCGTCATTAAAATTAAATTAATGCTACTTTTAAATGTAAATAATTTAAAATATAAATATTATTATTTTAAATATAAAAAAAATTAACAATTTTTAATTTTAATGATGGGTATTGGCTTAAACGACCTCCGTGGTCGAGTGGTTAGCACGCCGTGTCTGGCGTCGCGCCATCTTTGAGGTCCCGGGTTCAATTCCCGGTCACGTCAATTAAGAGAAAACTGTTTTTCAAATTTATTTTGGGTCAGGGTGTTTTTTCTATGTTTATGTATATTTAGCCGTTATCTTACCATATTGTATGTACTATAATACTATACAATAGAAGTAGGTATACCTAGACCATCAACAGCAGCTCTATATACCGCTTCAAGGATTCATCAATTCATGAAACTTCATTACGTAACGCTTCCCATCACGATACAAAAGGCTTATTGAATTCTATACGGCGCAACTTCACAATGTTTCATCGGAACATTCCTTTTAACATGTTTTTCGTTGTTATAAATAACCGTTTTATGTGGCGGCATAATGCTTTGTGGAGAGTTTTAAATTACTTTCCCGGCGCTGGCTGCTGGCAGTAGGCACTCGTATATATTTCAATAACCGTGTTAAAAAAATGTGAGTATAGCAGGTAAAAAATAATCTTATATACATTTAAAGCTCTTTATAATAAAATTATATTGAAGCTCTTTTAAAAAAAATATATTTTACATATTATAAAGTAAAGTCGCCATTTTCGTGCGCCTGTGGCTTCACCACGCAACAAATTTTTATGCGGTTTTCATTGATTGAAAGATTGATAGAGGAATCTTCCTTTATCGGTTGGTCAAAAACCATCAGGTTTTTTAATGTAATTTATAGATATTACAAAATATTTGAAGTATGACAGTATTTCTAAGTTAGCAAGGACGATGGCGCGGGCGGGTCACTAGTATAGAATTATCTTACAACCCTACCAACCCGCATTGTGCCATTCACATGCAAAACGACCAATACGCATAATGACGCATAAGCAAAGCGACCTATACGCATAATGACCAATATCAAAAATACTCATATTGACATATTATTATACGCGAAACAACCAATACGCTAAAAGACCAATACAGTCATAAAATCTAAATCTCACATGTCAATTAACGTGTAGGGTTATAACAATTTAGGCTGTTGTCCTGTAGGAAGGTCTGTGACTAGCAGTAGAACGTTTTTGGGTGAATCCTGGGTGAAGCGTTCTTCGCGTCAGAGCCGTGGCATTTATTTTTTCTCGTGACCGGTGAAAACAAAAATTACATCAATAAAGCTCGGTAATTATGCACAGAAGTTAATCATAGAATATGTGGTCAGATCCACGACCGATAAAACAGATATATGGCTTAAATCCTCGGATTTTACAGCCATGGATCTGACGACAATTAAAAAATAAAGCTTTATAAAATCGTATTAATTTTGATTTCAACACCTACTCAGGGATAAATGCAACCATGTTCTCGGGACAGTTAAGTGTAACTATTCTTAATTTAGTAGCAAAACAAGACACGAGTTTTACCTACCTTTTGAACCAAAGTTTTAAAAAATTTAAAAGAACTTAAAAATAAAGTAGTTGCGCAAAAGCTAGCGCCACGTCCTTCCTGGCGAAGTGCTGCAGCATTACTTACGATGGTTTGAACCAATCACGAGACTCTTACCACGTATTCAATGAAGTAGGTAAACGTAATTTCGTCGCGCGATTTAACATTTGCCCTCCGCGTGACATTTTATTGAACGACTACAGACACTAGGGTTTTGATTTTATTAAAACAATGAATACATGATTTGATAGACGCACTCTTTTCGTATTTAACAAAGTACTAATTAACGCAGTCTTATAAATGTAAAAAATATAATACACAATAACACACCGAGCGCCGCACGTGCGATATTTAAAAAGCTTGTCAAATCACCCCAGTTTATTCTGTAAAATATTGGTTATATTATATATGCTTCAATACTATATTATAAGTGCTAAATTGATTTAGTGTGTTGTATATTATAATTTATATTATGCCGTGAGTCACGGCCCGTGACCCTCAAAATCAAATGTCCCAGGATTGACCCTTTTAAGCTGATGAAAGATAAATTTTGAAACGGCCAAATCGGTCATCAAAAAAGGTTCCATTAAAAAGCTTCTTAAAAAAATAAACCTGATTACATCCGCACAAAGGTTCCATTTCAATTCAGGAAAAAAACATTTTTGAGCTCCTCCATCCCACAATTTAATGTCTTCCAAATAATACGAGCAGCGCTATCAAAGGCTTATCGGAAATCGGTTTCAGCCGAGTACTTGTTGACTTTGGCATCGTGCCATGTTAAGGTGGCGGCGGATGCCAATACTACCGTTGCAGCCTTAAACGCTTTCCAGCTAAATAGGCAAAGAATTTTTTTTGTATCTACCATAATTTGTAAACGCGAAGAATTATAATCTACATTAAAATTAGAGCTGTGTGGCGGCTCATAATAGAATGATACTTACCATCTCTTTCCTATAAAAACTGGAATAAATTAGCTAAAAAGTTGTTGTAAAGGGCGGCTAACGGACTAAAGACTGCACATACATCCAACTATATAGAGCAGCGATGAGCTCACCACTGAGTACATTTTGTAGTTATTATTATGAGGTGAAACGTTGACTGTGGCAGTGAACTGCTTTAATTTGCGATTTTTTCTGACTAACCCTTTGGTTATTATAGTCGTGATTATATGTAGGTATTTAGATTATTTATATGTCAATTATAGTAGTTTACGTATATGACAAAGTACAATCGGCAACAGAAGTAGCTTAACACTTTAGTATCATATCATGCCAAGATCCGCACATAAAGGCTGCACATAGTATGACATCGTGCTAAAGTGTCACGCTCTTTCTGAGGTCGAGGATGACCGCCTCTGTGGCCTAGTAGCTAAACCACCGGTCTCAGACCCAGAGGTCCCGTGTTCGACTTCCAGCGGTGGGTACACTTTGTGTGCTTGGTTTGGTTGGTGGTAGGACTGTTAAGTCCGCCTGGCTAGCTACCACCATCTTATCTAAGTCTGTCGCCATAACAACGATGTTTATAGCATTGTTGTGTTCCGACAGTTCACCACCTGTCACGCTGAGCACATGTGCAGTCACTATTTGGTGAAAAGTGGACTGTGACAGGGGACTGCTTTTGCTGTCCTCATTGCCTGGTCTCTGACTAACCCTTCGGGGATAATAGTCGTGATTATATGTTTGTATGTGTGTATTATTTTCAAATCTTCTATATGCAGTGCGCTCTTTTCCCCCGTCTGAGAATGTACAACTCTGTACAGCTGGATAACCATAATTTTACTGCCCAACTTTTGTACGTCGCCAGCAAAATTGGACTTTGAATTAAGTTGAACACGAATACTGATTGCTTGAACTGTTTTATTCATAGCATTATTTAATGTCACGGTGGCAATTAGATTTGCCGAAGGATTTGCTACAATAGACAAAAAAAAAGGGAAAGCTTATTAGATAAAGATAGATAAACACTTTATTGCACATACACAAGAAACAGTTACACATGACATCAGCTTAAAACTAGTATGTACAAAGGCGGTCTTATCGCTGAAAGCGATCTCTTCCAGACAACCTTTTGTTAGTGGAACCTTACGAGGAGACAGAGGAAGTGCGCAAGTTTTAATAAATAGATATTAATATGATGGATAATAAATTAATGTATATTTATTTATAAACATACATACATACCTAATATATATAAAACATACATACATAAATAAATACTTATAAAACATTTTATATAAACTATAACAAGTTACTAGCAGAAGACAGAGCCAAAAGATGCTTGTGGAGTTTAGACTTAAAGATGGACAAAGACTTGGAATGACGGATTTCGGAAGGTAAATTGTTCCAAAGGAAAGTTGCTTGGACTGTAAAAGAATCCTTATAATATCCTGACCTCGTGAAGGGAGCCCTAAGCACGTTATCTGATTTGGACCTTAGACCACGGTTGTGATCCTCCCCGAGAAACCGGAAACATTCTTTAAGGTAAGAAGGAGTACGAGGATCATACAGCACGTTAAACACAAGAATGAGGATATGCTCCTCACGACGCAACCTAATAGGTAGCCATTCAAGCCTATGCCTGAATTCAGACACATGGTCGAACTTGCGCAAACCGTAGACAAACCTGATGCAGAGATTTTGTAGGCGTTGTAGCTTATTAAGCAGGTCTTCATTCAAATCAATAAGGCATACATCGGCATAATCCAAGATCGGTAAAAGGAGAGATTGTGCAAGCTCAACCTTGGTCTTTACAGGGAGCAAGTTCCTCCATCTCCGAAGTGACCCTGAGGCAGCGAACAACTTTCGACTAATCTCAGAGACTTGAGAAGACCAAGAAAGAGTGCAGTCGAAGAGGACGCCAAGGTTTTTAACAGTAGGACAGTAGTTTAATAAGACACCATTGAACGTCAGCGTAGGTATAACAATTTTGTCTAATTTAGCAATCTGTTTTGTGCCCCCAATAATGATAGCCTGTGACTTATTGGGGTTGACCGTTAAGCCATGGGTTCGACTCCACTCATGAATAGTCACAAGGTCATCATTGAGGCTGGCGATCATGCTCTCAATATCATCGACGGAGGATTGAGAATAGAGTTGCAGGTCGTCAGCATACAAGTGGAATTGACATGAAAGGAGTGGGGTGAGAAAATTGATGAAAATCGAAAAAAGGAAAGGAGAAAGGACTCCGCCCTGGGGTACACCGGCAGTGACATTGCTAGCACATGACAGTTTGTCATTGGCACGCACACACTGACGCCGCCCAAAAAGGTAGCTGCGAAACCACTCCACTACCGAATTTGATACAAGGAGTGACTTAAGCATTGCCAGAAGAATATCAAAGTCAACAGTGTTGAAGGCATTGGAAAAATCCAACAGCACAAGCGCTGTCAACCGTTGATTCGACATTCCTAGACGTATGTCATCGGTACTTTGTACTTTAGTCAACGCAGTGGTCGTACTGTGCCCCGGGCGGAAGCCGGATTGAAAAGGGCTAAGGAGATTGTTTGAATTAACAAAGGCTCTAAGTTGGTGGAGGACAAGACGTTCTAGGATTTTAGAAAGGAAAGGAAGAATGGAAATTGGTCTAAAATGAGTAGGTAAGGAAGGGTTTGAGGTTTTAGGAATGGGTATGACTACGGCTTGGCGCCAGCAGCTAGGGAAACTGCTGGTACTGAGGGAGAAGTTGAAAACGTGATGAAGGATCGGGACAAGAACTTCAAAACCTAAAAGAATCATCCTCCGGCCAATCCCATCCAAGCCTTCAGCGTTAGATTTGACTGCACGGATATTATCTTCAACTTCGCGCTCAGAGACCTGCCGAAAGGAAAATACAGGATGCCGAAGGTTCGGAGAGGAAGACAGTGCTTGAAGTGTACTTTGTTTCAAATTATGTGGGATGGAGGAAGGAGCTGAAAAGTGATGGTTTAAGGAAGTTAGGTCAAGGTTGTTAGGAACAGAAGTCTTAGACTTACCAATACCGAGAGAATTTAAGAATGACCATACTTTAGCAGGATCACCATTTGCAACAGAAGAATGTATGTGACGACGCTGCGCATCCCTACACAATCTACTACACCGATTTCGCAACTCTCTATATTTGTTCTGATTTTCACCCGACGGATCCTTCCTGTATCGTGCCTTAGCAGTATTGCGCCTGGCCATAATGAGTTTTATATCATTAGTTAGCCAGGGAGCGGGGAGATGTTTGAGCCGGACAGGACGAAGTGGAGCATGGATGTCAAATATTTGGATCAGGTTGGAGTTGAAGATTTCCATCTTGAGGTCGATAGTTGGAGCATCTAACACCGCATCCCAGTCAATACCACTAAGGTCAGACATAAAGCGGTTAGTGTCAACATTAATGAAGTTACGCTGCATGATCACTCGTGGTCTAGGTTTAGGACATCGGATCTTATAGGAAAGAAAAATAAGGTCATGATAGGAAAAGGCTTCAGCAGGAAGTTGGCCATGGGAACTTACATGGTCAGTAGAGGAAACAATTGCAAGATCCAACAAGGAGGGCTGGCAGCCAGGAGAGTGGTGGGTCGCAGTTAAAGGAAGAAAGTTGAGATTTGTTGATTCAATAATTGAGCTAAGATGGGTCGACCGTGAATCCTGCTTGAGTAAGCAGGTGTTGAAGTCGCCCATAATAATAGTATGATCAGCTGTTGGTACCAGTGTTTCTAATACGGACTCAAATTTGGCAAAGTAGTCAATGTGAAGATTTGGGCTGTAGAAAACGCCTAAGAGTATCTTTGAGTGACCCAGAAGGACTTCGATAAAAAGATGCTCAGACGATTCACAATACGCAGAAGGAGATTTGTTTATAAGATTAAAAGGTAAGTGCCCTCTGAGGTAAATGGCTACTCCACCGCCACCCTTGCCAGTCCTGTCATTGCGAATGAGATGAAATCCGGGAAGACAGTAGGAGGTAGAAGGGAGACAAGGTTTTAGGAATGTTTCTGATACAAGGATGGCATGGATGTTTCGATTACTGGAAAAGGTAGTCAACAAATCAGAATAATGTGCTGGGATGCTTTGTGCATTAATATGCACAACATTAAAATTTTTGGAAAAGGATGCGAAACTAACGTCGAGTAAGGAGTCCAGAGGTTGAGTTAGACTTTGGAAACTACAATCAGAGGAAGCAGCAGACATATAATCCAATCCGTCATCATCCGCGTCCACACAGCTGCCATTATCACTGTAACTTGCTTGTAACATAAAAATATATAATAATAATAATATAAAAAAAAAAAAAAATTATAAAGTAAGGTATAAAAATAAATAATATATAATAATAAAATTGAGTTTTAAATTAAAAATAATAATAATAATAATAAAAGGCATACCACCCGCCAGCAGTCCAGAAGAGAAACGCCTGCTTTAAATCACTAAACATTATCATAAATAATGGACGCTACACGAACTAACAACACAATAAACTAGGCAAACAACATAAAAAGAGAAAAGTCAACAAAAAAATAATAATAAAAATTAAAAAGTAACAAGCTGAAACAAAACCCAAAGACCTTATGGGTTAGATCCCTTTGCCGGAGACAAACAAAAAAAAAAGAAAAAAAAGAAACTGAATTGTTTGACAGTGAGTGACAGCAATGACATTCATATTTTTTTACATTTCATTCATACAACAAAACAAAACAAAATATTCACGGAACAATAAAGGGTATAATTTTAAAACGGTTAAAAAGTGGGTGTCAGCTTTTAATCTAAGTAAGAGGGTGCTATCATTTGTTGGTTGAAGTACCCGAAGCAATGAGAAGAAACTCCGCCATAGACTCCAACTTGTGTCTGTTGCCGTCTGGGGTCTTTAAAAATATCAACCCATCGGCAGTCCAGCAGTTGGAAACGCCGAATTTATTCCTGGCTGCCATGAAAGCTTCATGGCGCGTCTTAGTAAGGAACTCGGATAGGGTAATCTTCGAGCCCTTGAGAGCAACTTTGCCTCTCCACAAAGCTGCGCGCACGGCAGCATCAGAGAACTTAACAACAATTGGCCGTGGTTTGCTGTTGTTAGGAACCAACTTGCCCATCCGATAACTAGCGGTGATGCTGTTAACCGAGAGACTCTGTAATTTGCATTTCGATTGAAGTGTAGTAACAAGTTTGGAACATGTATCCTCACCGGCCTGCTCGGGAATTCCATGCACCAGCAGCATCTTACTGCGGAAACGCATCTCGATCCGGTCCATACCTCTTCGCAAAGCATCCACCTCAGAGCGAAGCACAGCCAGTCCGTTACATACAAATGCCTTAAAGGCGAGAAAATCCGAATTAAGGCCAGCAATAGTGTTAGGGTTCTTACGTGAAGTGGATGCCTGGTTGAGCTCAGCCTGGAACTCTGCCATTTTCGTCTCGAACATCTTGGCCATGTTGTTAATGTTGTCTTCAAGGCGTGATTGATCCATGTTGGTGTTTAGTGAAGTGCGATATAGGAAAATTTAGAAAGGAAAACTATAACTGCAGGCGAGTAGTACTACCTTATGGTTTAGGTGCACATAAAAGATATTGTAAATAACTTAATTTACTATTTTAAATTAATAAATACAGGGAGCAAACTAATTTCGTGGTTTACTTGGCAACTACCCTCGAGTGAAAAAGATTATTAATACGAATTTTATCAACCATTCAATCAGGTACACGATCGAGAATTAGTATAGCATTAAAGCAGCGTCTTCTAGTAACTAACATGTTCGCTGTTTCATAATTATCAGCCAAACGGCGTACACTATTTATTTATTCTTTATTTATTTAGTTATTTATTTTCTCAGTATTACTCTGGATTTACAGTGTAACCAAAAACATCCAAGAGTATAATTATATTTTTAATGTTATGACAATAGAAAATAAACAATAAAAAAAATTTACTTACAAATTAATAAAATTAACCTTCTCACAATTAAACAAAAACACTAATAAAATCAACTACATACTATTTTTTTTTTAATTTTTATTATATAAGCACATACACAATCTTGACAAGTAAAACCTAATGTGATAGTCTTGTTAAATTAAAAATTTTATATTCGAGACCATTTGAAATGCCACTCTGTTGAGCTCATTCAGCGGACACGAGAACGAATCTAATCACTCAGGCACACGCAGCGAGCACACAAGCGGTGTCTTGTGTAGTAGGTCAGTCAGCAGCGGAATACTCAACTGTACCCACTCTAATACCTTCGGCTTGTGTATCTTACCCTATCTCATCTTACTAATACTAATAATAAAAATAAAAGTGATAATAATAATACTATTGAACAGAGGATCTCCACCCACGACCGGTCTAAAGCTCCAGCGGCTATCCGCGACCTTTAACAGATCGTTGGACCACCATCAAGAATTGTTTCATCGGCCGTTAGTTCTACGGGCAATGTGCTGTGCCCATTATTACCACTTGAGTATAGCAATTCGATTTTTCAACGCTATACAAATACATTTTTTTCATAATTTTCCAGCTATTTTCTGCGTCCTACTACTTGTACTATTATGTATTCAATGATCCTACTAGATGGGGACGCCACAACAAGTATTTCTGTTCCTAAATCCTTAATCAGCAGTAATCTCTGCATCTACCCTTTTTTAAATTATGTCATGTTTCACACAGACCACCTATATTTTGTTTGGTCTTCTACCAATACATTTTATTTCTTTTTTGTTTCTCCACACTCTTCTTCACAAATTTTATTTTCTCCACACTCACAATCTAACATTAAACTCAATCGACGTCTAAACATTAGACCACAGAGGCCTAAAAGTTATTGCTATCGCAACTGTTTCTTATTACACGCTGTAAAAGAAACTGCTTAATGGATTGGCAGCTCTGGAGACTGCATTTGGTCGCCAGCCAACTAATGGCGAGCATTGCACGCTGCTCAGCATTAATTGGAAACTTAGAAGTTTCCAGAAACTATTGCTTACTCGAAATTGTGCAGAAACGAGAAATGGAGCGGTGGCGTTGTGACTTAGAACGACGGAGTGTTGGTACTAAATGCTAATGCGATTGAACGTGAATCAAATATCACTATACTAATTACTGAGACAATTGAGGCAAACAATAATAATAATTACTGATATCATAATGAGGCAAACTTGATCAAATATATATATAGATATATCTTGTTTCGATCTATCTTATATATTGGTCAAACAAGATTATAGAGCAGAAATATTTAGCTTACAATGTTCAATCATTATTACCAATTAAGAACGAATGGACCTAGTATTGACCCTTGTGGCACCCCCATTAGCACAAAAAATCCATACGTAAGTCTTTTGAATTCTTCTATTGCCATAATGATTGAGTCAATTCCAAGGCATCCACAAGCACTCCATAATACGTAAACCTAGAACCGTTTCGGTAAAGAATGCCTATGTATACAGAGATCACTATACGCTGGACAGCTCACACATTCAGTACAACATACTGAGTCTAATCATGAATGTACCTATTAAGTGAGGCCGTTGACAGATTGCCCCAGATTATGGGGAGCCTATCTGGCTCCTTGCTCAGTGGAGATGAAGATAGTTCCCTAGCGTTTGGTACACATATAAGAGATATGAGATTTCAGTATGTTTAAAAAAGCAATATCACACCATACCTTTTATACCCGACGTTTGACCGAGTTGCACCCTCCATGGTCACAAGCTAACGTAGGATGCCTTTTTCTAAGTATTTTTGTATTAAATCGCGTTTAAATATGTGTGCCCGTCTAAGTGTTTCAAAAAAGTAGAAGTTTTAAATTGTACAATTCATAAGGAAAACAAATGCCTTCGTAGATCAGATGATAGAGCTGCCCAGATCGGGAGAGGTCTGTTTTGTAAATAAAGCCAATCAATTAGATTTTCCGTGGCTAAGCAATAAGCAGTTAAGCTGTTAGGATTAAAGTCGGAACATAAAAGTTTGTAATTGGGCTTCGACATGATAATTGAGGCATCCATTTGCACTTATATATTCGTGACTATCCACGTGATTTACATTGCGAAATGTTTGTAATTTTTTTATTTCCAAAGTTAACGCATTTACATAACCCACTTTGTAATAATACTGTATCTCTGTAAGGCCTCCATTATTAAATTCAAGTCTTTGCCACCATAAATTATCACCAAGCTTGCCAAATGCGGTCTATGCCATAAAAAAATCCGAAACACACTTGGCCCGACATGAAAACTCTCCGGATATCGGTGTGAGCGATTTGCCAAATTCCAAAACAAAATAATCAGATAATTGAAAATATCGTCTCATAGTGCCACATCGCTTAAGTTTGTAACATGGACAAATCGACCCACAAACTAAAATAGTTAGCTACATTATACATAGTAATCTTAAGTTAACGTAGGCCTTAATTTTGAATTTAACTTGGCCTTTCCACAAATTAGATTTAAGACTCAAAATTGAACGGAATAATTCATGCGCTTATGATAAAGTTTAGCTATTAGGTTTGAAAGTTATTTCGTGTTACGTTATGAACGTTAATTTATGGGGAAATGTCCAAGAAAACTTTTTAAAGATTAGTCGTCGTTTGGAGAGTGTTTTGTTACCAAATTAACACAAACAAAATGAGATGAGACCACCAGGTGCGCCCTACCATAGTAAAAGATAAACCTTCAATTCCCCAACAAAGACACGTTTTTGCGACGGAATGTGTTCAAAATTACAAAAGCTTGAGGCCTCCATCTAAAATTAGTGTCATTTCTCAAAAGTTGGGGACATTAATTTAACTACGTTAAGTACGTCTAAGTACTGCGTTAACTTTATAACTCAAGTTCAAGTTTTGAGCATTCACTTAACAATGGCAGGCCATCAAACGAACGCAGATACATTTAAAACAATTGCCTCAAAAAGTGCCAATTCAGTTTGTTTCTCGAAATAGAACGGATTTACAGAGGCGGCTTCTACTAACCCGGCGAGAGTGTGGCATGGTATGTACATACATTCATAAATTTAATCAAGACTATTATCCCCGAAGGGTTAGTCAGAGACTAGGCAATGAGGACATCCCCTCTCCTTACTTCACTAAGTTTATTTGTACTGGCACCTCGAGACCAACCGTTTGGTTATTGCAAGAAGTGCCAGACGTCCCTGCGCCAGTAGAACACTCGCGCAGGAGACCACCAACGTTAGGTCTTGACGCCAAATTAGTGCCCGCCGCAGCGCGCTCTTCATTCAGTACTCATAAGACTAGTGTCTCAGGAGAGTATCCCCGTGAACACGTGTAGTTCACTGCCTATTGTCCAGATAGGTAACCGGAGCTGTCAAGCTCGCTCACTTCTCGTTGCACGAAGGGCACAACTCGCAGTTGCCACTGCTAGGGTCGTCGACTCTAAAGTCGACTCCCAAGTGTCCACCTTGGTAGCGGAGTAGTAAGCACACTCACTTCTCGGAACCCATCCGGGCGCCTAGCCAGTTCCCACGTCCTACGCGGCTGGCTGGACCGGAGGCTACGGCATCTAGGAGGCCGCCTCTACTAGTTCTCCAGACTAGTACCGGAGATGTCAACACCAATGTCCAATGAAAACCACCGGACAAAGCTGCCAACTATAAGGGAAACTCACGTTCCCCGCAGGACTTTTCGCTTCTGGCCCCTCAGAGACCGCTACTAGGCCCCGCTCGCTGTGCACGAGTTTGGAAGTCCTGGCACACAATACCAGGACAAACGAACATTCCCAAGCTCTACAGCTAACCACACGCCACTACGAGTCCAACCCATGTCCGGATCCCGCCGGAGGCGCCTGGTTAAAGGCACGACCAGCGGGGGGCTAGAACCGGAACCCCGTAGTACCTCTGAAAACACAACCGGACCCGTAGTTCCAGTTGCGATACCCTATCTATTGAGGTCTGTAGATAGGGACAGGTCGGTAGATAGGGACTACTAGGGCTACTACTAGGGCAATGAGGACAGCAACAGTAGTCCTCTACCATAGTCCACTTTTCACCTAATAGCGACTGCACAATGTGCTCAGCGTGACAGGTGGTAAACCCATCGCCGCTCTATGCTATTAGAAGTATGTGGAGTCTTTAGTCCGTAAGTCGACTTTTACGACACTCAAGGGCAGAGAGGGGGTGGTAGTATTCTTTCACCGCTACGCGACACGGTTCCACTAGGCAGGGTATGTCATGCCCAGTGGGCATTGCCCACCATGTTATTTATTTGAATGAATTTTTTTTATTGACCTTCAAACCTGTTTTTGCTTTGAGTAGTTGGAGTGAAAGGGGTGCGGGGAGGGGATTGTGGTATGATCGCAGTGTCGCGGCATCCTGCGCTCTAGTTAAATTTTGTGAATATGATTTTTCGAGAACCACTGTCATTTCTTTCTTTATTTTTTTTTACACTGTCTTTTTCAATTTGTAATTTGTTGGCAACAAAATTTGCATTAAAATTATGTAAACAATAATACTATAATCTAGCTTGTCTATTTCTTAACTGATCTTTAATGTTTGTAACCATATTAAGATCGTATGTTGATAACGTAGTTCGTTGACATTGAATTGGCGCCTTTTTCTTACAAAGTAAAAAAATCAAGATGGTGTTATAAATAACGGCGGGGCTGGATAAGTTCCACGGTATCTCAACTGGAAACAGCACCTGGCCCGGATTGCCAGAAGGGTGCGGGTTCGAATCCTGCTCGTGGAAGTTTTTTAACACTGTCTTTTTCAACTTAGAAAACAATATCTACTTATATTATAAACACGAAACTTTGTAAGCATGGATAGATGATTGTTACTCTTTCACAATTTCACTTTCAAATTCGGCATTCAGATAATTTATAACCTGGATTAACACATAGGATACTTTTTATCCCGATATTCCCACGGAAACGAGAACCACGCGGGTGAAACCGCGAGCGGCCGCTAGTACGTCATAATTGTTTCATGAGACAGCTGGTTCCCTTAAGCCGCCTCTGCCTTTAGAAATGCTTATGTTGTGAGGGGCATTCGTTCTTGTCTCATAGGACATTGAACATTAGATATAGGCAATAAAGTATAGTGTAGTTTGGAGGCAGATTTATCACGTCTCGTGCAGTATATAGAGTAATATAAATTTCAGTAACAATATTTTAGTGTCACACTATAAAATATTTATGCTATCTCTAAGTTTTATGCGTGATTTTAAAAGTTTCTTTTGATACATCAAAATTTATTGTAAGTATCAATATTTTCGTGTGAGACGTTAGATGTAACTTTATGGTACATACACACAACAAAATCAATTTTAAAGGAGACTTACTAACTTTACTATTTTACGATAAAATGTTTACTAGAAAAAAATAACCAGTCTCAGGAAAGCTCGAATGGGAATCGAACCCATGACCTTTGGATTGCCGGTCCACTGCTCTTTATTCTAGTAAACATTCTATCCTATATGTATATAGTTGTCAATGCAAAAATTTCAATAATAAAGATATTTACTATTGTACTTCGACGTTGCATCCTCGAGATTTATATTCACAAGGTAGTCCACTCTTCAATGTACCAGGCATCCAACACATATTAAGAGCTATCTAAAAGAAATTTTATAAAAAAAAACATAAAACGTTACCCATAGTATAGACACAGGCGCCATCTAGTGAATACCAACCGAGTGCACGACTTTGTCACCCGCGCTGTCATCGTCATTAGCTTTTCATGTTCGGGCATCGGCACATCGTTACCCTAAAAGTGTTTTGTGTAGCAAAAAACTATGTGCAAAAGGAAGCATGGATAATCATTATATACGCATGTGGAAAAACTGCGTAAACGACGATCACCAAGTAAATCAGGTCAGTCAGTGTTTTAAATATTACATTTTGTCGATGTTATGATTAAATTACAAAGACAAACGATTTTTTTAAAACTATGTGATTCGTTAGCGAATATACGACTCAGAACCTCTTAGTGAGACATTCGAAGTAGAAACGTTATTGAAATATATTTCATAGTACGTTTCCTTCTTAATTTCGATTAATACTTTAGCTAGTGCCTTTGTGGTTACCCACATTTTTTGACTTTTTCACTATTTATCGATTTTCAAGAATACATAAGACGTTTAGCTTTTTTAAATAATAATAAAAAATAAAAAACACTTAAGTAGTACCGTGAAGTGATTACGGTCAGTGCTAGTATGAAATCTAGTATCTTGACGAGATTACGATCGATATTAGGTACCTACCCTATGCTGTGTAATTCTATTCTTCGGTCATTCCTTTCAAATGACTCTTTGTTTGCGCGAGGCAGTAGTTACCTACATTTTATATTATTTTTTTTACTAATCTTTTTATTGGAGCGTTTTTTCGTATGCAAGTGTTTTCTACAAAATCCTACAGTGCCGCTTTACATACTGCACACTTATATATTACCGTGATGTGATTACGGTCAGTGCTAATATGAAATATAGTATCGTGACGAGATTACGATCAATATTACGGGTACCTACCCTATGCTGTGACGCGATTACGGCATATATATTACTCGGTCATTCCTTCCAAATGACGCTTCGTTTGCGCGAGGCAGTACCTACATTCTATTTTATTTTTTACTAATCTTTTTATTGGAGTGTTTTTTTTGTGTGCAAGTGATTTCTACAAAATCTTACAGTTCCGCCTTACATACTGCACACTTATGAAGTACCGTGACGTGATTACGGTCAGTGCTAATATAAAATCTAGTATCGTGACGCGATTACGATCGATATTACGGGTACCTACCCTTATGTAGTACCGTGACGTGATTATGGTCAGTGCTAATATGAAATCTAGTATCGTGACGCGATTACGATCGATATTACGGGTGCCTACCCTATGCTGTGACGCGATTACGGCAATTCTATTCTTTGATCATTCCTTTCAAATGACTTCGTTTGCGCGAGGCCTCTCGCCTACCACAAGGCTTAGTGACTCCGATTTCAATAAAGAACCGGAAATAACGGACGTATATAAATCTAATATTGAAAAAGACTTACGATCTGTCATGACCGTAGCACAAGTACACAGTCCGGATCTTACCCAGACCATCCAGGACGTAGTCGTAATAATCCAAGCGCAGCAGAGGAGTTGCCAGTTGTAAATCCAATATCGTCGGATTTTCTTAACGTTCTTGGAGTTTCTAAAGTGAAGGAGGTACCCAAAATACCAGAAGAGGTCTCTAAACGCTAAGGAAATCCTCATAGATGGTATGAACAAAGATAATAAAAAAGAACTGTTAGCAACAACTTTGATACTTGTTTGAAGTTGGCCAAATTATGCTGCATTTACATTATAAAAATACCTTGAAGAAAAATGCTTACACTACCTGTCTACTCTTGACAAAAAATTCATGTCAAAAACACAAGATGTTAAAAGAGACGCACACTCTTTTGGAGAAAATTTGGGAAAAAAGATAGAAGCTGCTAAGGCCGCTGAAAAATCTGGTTTGCAAATACGGAATACTAACAACATTGGACCGTCAACTTCACTAAAGGCAAGGCAATGGGAAAGTGGCAAGACCCATCCAAACAACAAGGTCATGGGTTGCCAGGCTGGGTGGGAGCAAGCAAAGATTCCCGTATCCACCTCCGAAGCGATCAGCGCAAGCACCGACGTCCGCCCGCTATCACACCACGACCGCAGTGAGACCGTCATACAGACCGATGTTGCGTAAATAACAACCAAGGTAACCTTACACGCTGGTCGTATAAAGTTTTTTTTGTTGACACATGGTGTTCAATCGCAAATGACCCGGTAGTCTTACAGTACGTTACGGGTTACAAAATACCATTTAATAATACTGTAAAGCAAGCTACTGAACCTATCACTTCTAACTTTTCTTCGGCTGAAATAAGTAAGTTAATCACAGCTATATCTGGCTTGTGCCAGTCAGGACTAATATGCATATGAGAGGTTGTCAAAGACCAATTTATTTCTCCCATATTCTTAACACCTAAAAGTGATGGATCGTCCAGATTTATCTTGAACCTAAAATCATAGAATAAAGTTGTCGCCTCATACCACTTTAAAATGGAGGACATACGGACAGCAAGCAAATTATTGTTCCAAGACAGTTATATGGCCAATGTTGATATCAAAGACGCGTATTTTTTCTTTAGTTCCTATTAATGAAAACTACAAAAAAGTATTTAAGGTTCAAATTATTGGGACACAAAAATAAAATTAATACGTATGAATTTCAGTGCCTACCGTTTGGACTTAGTTCAGCACCTTATTATGTCTTTACAAAACTCATGAAACCGGTCTATCTACCGGATTTATCTTAGAAACAGAGGTTTTTTAATTCTTATATATTTAGATCTTGTGCCTTGGCCATTCTTATGAAGAATGTAGAAGTTTTGTTCTCGAAACTGTTTGTTTATAACAAAATCAAGGCTTTGATAAAAACTTTAAAAAGAGTAGCTTGGAACCACAAAATACTAGAAAATTACTCAGTTTTGAATTAAATTCAGAAAATATGTGTTTGCAATTGCCAATAGGAAAACGAGAGACTGACAGCTGTCAGCTGATTTTGGCTGATCTGACATTGGCTCCGTATAAAAGTAAAACTAAAAAATACTTAAAGTTCATTTGTTTTATCTAAAACGTTTTCATTATATGCTTTCCTTGTAAAATAACGTGTACAAGTGTTATCTCCAATGAAGAATGAGATTTGAGTGTGATTCCTATCAAAACAGTCAGTGACCAGTGACCTTGGATTTTTGGTTAAATATTAGCCTAAAACAAAACAATACACAAAAAAATAACATTCAAACCATAATTGTGAACAGTGCAACGTAAAACAGTAAAGTGATTATTATTCTGACTTGAAAATGTTGTGGAAATAGTGGAAAAATAAATCAGCTGGACGGTTATTGTATTCAAAATATTACGAGTGTTTTACTATTATAGACCACTGTCTCAACGGGTCAAGGTTTCATTTCGCACGTACCAAAGTCAACGCCATCTCTCGAGCTATCGTCGCACTAATATCTCGTAATATGGCTACTAATAGTGATGCCATCATGCGAAACTTGTAGGTAACCACCGCTTTAAAGGCAAGCACGAGCACGTAGTAAATCAATTTCTTCACCGGCGCTGCATACTTCAGCTTTACAACACAAGATGGCGCTAAAATGTAATAAGTGCAACAAAACAATAACAAACAGATATACTCTGATTTGTTTTTGTTGTAAAAAGAGCTTTCACACCAATTGCACTGAAGTTTCTATAAAAAGGTTTCATTTAATGACGCCTGAAAAAAAAAAACTGGAAATGTATGTGTTGCTGTTCTAAAAGTATAAACATAAATACGAAAACACTTGTTTCTTCAAATGCCAATGTTTCAACTCCGCAAAGTAATAGCAATGCACAACAATTTGAGATAAGCATACCTACTGTTGGCACGTTACCCAACACTACTTTTACTGTACGTCACTAGTGCTCTGGGGGCTTCCCTCTCTCTCCATTTCCGGCCACCGTCAATATCGGACGTGCTCCCATTTATTTTATTAAATAAGCCCTTTCTAATTAAGTGCAAGTGTAAACAGTGTGCTCTACGTGTACCTATGCAACAAGCCAATAAACCCACATCATTCTCAGGTTACCAGCGTTTCATTTTTACTACAGTCCACTCAAGAGTATTTCAAACATGGTCCTCCTACGCCGACCAAAGGACTGAGAAGACAAAGGGTTAGATAAGGTACACGGTGCATAATATTACCAAACCACATTCAAGACAAACAGCATCACGCCGAACGAAAAAGTACGTAAGCAAGCCGCCATATTTTTCGTCGTGCAACACTATCGCGCTACACATTGCAAGTCGTGCGTGGCAGTCTCACTCACTCACCTCAAGAGACCGAAAAAGCGAGTGATTGCGCTACGATTGGACGACATCACAAGAGGAAGTCGCGAGACTTGCACCGGATTGGCCGGCGCGTTGCTGTCTTGCGAACCCCAACATCGAGTTCCCGTATCCCGTGTGTCGCTGACTGACTGCGCGAGCGCGTCCATTTTCGTCTCCCCAAGTCAAGTCGCGTCATCGCCATTTTGTGTTGGCTGGTGTCTTTTAGTATAAATTTGTTTGTCTTAATAGTGGTATATAAATTTTTTAAGGTTGTACTGTACAAGTAATGCCTGACAAAGCTGAACAAAAAGTAGAACAAAGTCAATCCGTGGCAATGGAGTTGAAAGAGCTTGTTGCCACGCGTGGCCAAGCGAAAGGTGCCATATCTAGACTTTTGAATTTTGTGAGCGAGGAGACCTTGTCAGTTGCGCCAAACGAGTTACTACTTGCTAAAAAAGCCAGGCTTATTGAAGCATTTCAAAGGTACGAAAATCTAAATATCAAAATTGCATTGTTGGATACTAACGATTCTGAAAATGTCGAAAAGGTGGAAGAAATATATTTTGCTATCTTAACGAAAATTGATAAGCAAATAAACAAAAGCATTGCAAACAAGCCTCTCTCAACTCCAGTGACTTCAGTTCAGCCAGTGACCCCAGTGTCATCTAGGATCAATCTGCCAAATATTGTTTTAAACACTTTCAATGGTAAGTGTTCTGAGTACATTCCATTCATTAACTTATTCAAATCTTTAATCGATCAAAATGACAACTTAGACAACATTCAGAAACTGTACTATTTGCGTAGTTATTTAAGAGATGAGCCACTCAATCTAATCAAGAATTTGCCATTGGCTGTAGAAAGCTATGTAAAATCCCTTGACATTTTGGACAATAGGTACAATAACAAATTTAGATTAATAAATGAACATATTAGCTTATTAATTGACCTCAAACCAATTGTCAAATCTACAGCAATAAATCTGCGTGAATTTGTATGTAGTATTAAGCAAATTATTGCAGCGCTAGCAAACCTTGAACCAAACGTAAAGTACTGGGATGCTATTATATTATGCATACTCTCTCGCAAATTAGATATGTACACCTCGAGGGCTTATCAACTGGAGCGGGACACGGAGGAGGAGCCCACTATTCATGCCTTCCTCGCCTATGTAGAGAAGCGAGCTCTGGCGCTTGAAAATGCAGATCCGGGCCACAAGTTCATCACCGGGCAGCATCGTCAGCACACCAAGGAGCAGGGGCTAGTAGCCTACGCTGCTACTAAGCAGCCAACATGCTCACTTTGTAAGTATGAACACATATTATATCTTTGTAACAAATTTAAATTATGGCCAGTCTCTAAACGAATGCAATTTGTTAAAGATAATGGACTTTGCAGCATATGTTTAGGTAAGCATCAAAACAGATGCAAGTATCACTTCCGTTGTGTGGAGTGCAAAAAGGCACATAATACACTGTTTCATAACAAAAATGATGGTGCTTCACCGTTGCATAATATTAATAACCACAACAGTGCACCACTTTCGCATGATCATTCCGACAGTGTTGCCTCTTCATCCTCTGCCTCAATGGCAGCAAATAAAAATAATTTAAAATTTTCTAATGATGTTCTTTTACCTACAGCAAAGGTCAAACTTATAGCTCAAGACGGCACTGAAATTCATTTGAGAGCCCTGCTTGACAGTGGGTCCCAGCTGTCTTTTGTGTCAGAAAAGGCAATGCAGCTGCTTGATATGAAGCCCATACAGACTAGCGTTAACATAGTTGGCATTACAAATGCTAAAACTAGGTTGAAGCATTGCTTGCCTTTAACAATTTATTCTTTAACTAATCCTTATAAAGTAACTGTCGACTGCCATGTAGTACAACAGATTACATGTAATTTACCTCAGACTAAATTTGATTGCAAAAATATTTTAATTCCCGATAATTTCAGATTAGCAGATGACAAGTTTTATGTGCCAGCCGAGATTGATTTACTAATGGGAGCTAATGTGTTCTTCCAGGTGCTGCTTCCATCGGAGTCACCGGACTGTATGTCTGTGGCGCCGCTTAATTCCCAGCAACCTGCATCGCCATGCGGTGCACAGCTTCCACGTCTCATTAATACACAATTCGGTCATATTATTGGAGGTACACTGCCCAACTTGACATCATCAAAGGTCTGCAATAAGGTAGCGTTAAAATGTCTTACATGTGATAATGATATCAATAACACTTTAGCTAACTTTTGGAAAGCTGAAAGCGTCCCTGAAGTTTTCAATGAAAAATCTTCAGAGCAAGAACTATGTGAATACAACTTTAAAAGTTCTGTACTGTTGAAGGAAAATCGTTTTGAAGTTGCTTTACCTTTAAAAATACCTTTAAATGATGTGAATGATGCTTTAGGTGATTCCTTTAATTTCGCTTTACAAAGATTTCTTAACTTGGAAAAAAAATTGCATAAAAATCCTGATCTCTTTGTTGAATATAGTAAATTCATTAATGACTATATAAATTTAAAGCATGGTCATTATGTAGACATTGAACTATATCAATTAAATAAGAATGCTGTCTATTTTTGCCTCATCATGCAGTTTTAAAACCTGATAGCAAAACAACTAAGCTGCGCACAGTGTTCGATGGGTCTATGAAAACCAACAAAAAGATTTCGCTGAATGATCTGTTGTTAAACGGACCGGTTGTTCAGAGGGATCTATTTGAGATATTGCTACTATTCAGATTTGGTAACTTTACATTCACAACTGATATTAAGCAGATGTTCAGAAACATAAATATAATTCCAGAACATACATCTTTGCAAAATATCCTATGGAGAGACAGTCCTGATGAAACAATAAAATGCATCAGACTGGGCACAGTTACTTATGGCCTAAAAAGTTCTACTTACCTTGCAACTAGATGTCTTAAAGAGTTGGCAACATTGCACGAGCAAACGTTTCCTTTAGCATCACACATCTTAAATAATTCTACATATGTAGACGATGTGTTATATAGTAATAATGACTTGCACATGATTTTGAATGCCAAGTCTCAACTTCAACAGTTACTTCAATTAGGCTCCTTTTATACTCACAAATGGTCTTCCAATGAAGACAGTATACTGGTGGACATTCCTTCAGCTGAACAGAACTTTGACAGCTTTGAACTTCAAAAACATGATTGTGCTCTAAAGGCCCTAGGTTTGACGTTATTAGTAAAGGACGATCAGTTTAAGATTGCCTGCCCTGAGCCGTTTAATATCAAAAATTTTACAAAAAGAGATATTCTCTCTTACATAGGGAAATTTTATGATCCCATGGGTCTTGTATCCCCCATTATAGTGCAGGCTAAAGCCATCATGCAAAAATTATGGTCCTCAAAAACAAATTGGGACGCTATACCTGATGATGATGTCAAACATGAATGGCGGCAGTTTTGTTCAAGTCTGGCTGTAATGGAGCCAATTTTAATAAACAGAAATATACCTATGCATGACTTAGACACTGTTGAACTCATAGGTTTCTCAGATGCCTCCACTTCAACGGTCTATGGATGCTGTGTATACCTGCGCATCACAGATATCAAAGGAAACATAAATATGCACTTGCTTTGTTCTAAATCACGCATTAATCCGCTTAACAACAAGAATGCTACCGTGCCGCGTCTAGAGCTCAATGCCGCTTTACTTCTTTCCATATTAATCAAAAAAGTTCGAAGCACGCTAAAGCTAAAATTTAATATAACGCATACCTATTTATTTACGGATTCAAAGATAGTACTTGCATGGTTGCACTCAGAGCCGATGTGTCTCAACGCTTACGTGGCTAACAGAGTAGGTGCAATTACCAACAATGTTCCTGATTGCCACTGGCTTTATGTCAGCACCAACCAAAACCCTGCGGACAAGGTCAGCAGAGGCGTCGCGCCCAATGTGCTCGCTGCATGTGCTATGTGGTGGTGTGGACCCAGGTTTTTGTATGATGGTTATTATAAATTTGATTTACCTGTGGGCTTACCGCAGGACTTACCTGAGATGAAATCTGTGCCCGCATCTGCATTCTCAAGCTGCCGGGTACCCAATGAGGTCTTCGATAGTATGCATAATCACTCTAGCACCCACAAAATGGTTCGTATCTTAGCTTATGTATTAAGATTCATTAATAGTTTGAAAGGTAATAAACCTTCCCATAAATATTTGTCTAGCTCTGAAATGAATAAAGCTTTAATGTTGATTGTTAAAAATGAGCAAGAAATATACTTTAAATATGAAATTTGCAGCTTAAGAAATAACAAAAGTGTTAAGGGCAATTTACAAAGCTTATGTCCATTTATTGATGGTTCTGGTGTGTTACGTGTGGGTGGGCGCTTGCACCACTCTAATATTCCTTATGCGCAAAAGCATCAAGCTATTTTACCTAAAGAGTCACCTATCACTCTTCGTATTGTAAGAGCAGAGCATGAAAGGCTCTCACATGCTGGTCCAAAGCTATTGTTGTCTAATTTAAATCAGAAATTTTGGATCACTAATGGATTACTGTATGTTAAGAAAATAACAAATAAGAGTATAATATGTTTCAGAAATAAGGCACAAGCCGCCAAACAGTTAATGGGTTCCCTGCCAGCCGATAGGGTGACTGCCATGAGCCGTCCCTTCCAAAAAGTTGGAGTGGATTTCGCTGGCCCCGTCAAAGTTAAACTCTCGCGCGTAAGACGCTCCCTAGAGGGAAAGGGGTACATTTGCGTGTTTGTCTGTTTCGCAACCAAGGCTATTCACCTTGAGCTTACGTCTGACCTCACTACAGAAGCATACCTCGCGTGTCTTAGGAGATTTGTCTCCAGGAGAGGGTTGCCAAGTGAAATCTACTCTGACAACACCAGCACCTTTAAAGGCACAAGGAACCAATTAACTGAACTTTATAATTTGATGTCCTCACACTGTCACCAAAGCAAAGTTTGTCAATATGCAGCACAACATGGTATAAACTTCCATTTTATACCATCTTATTCTCCTACATTTGGCGGACTGTGGGAGGCTGGAGTAAAAAGTACCAAATATCATTTGAAAAGAGTTTTACAAAGTCAACTGTTAACTTACGAACAAATTAATACAATTTTGATAGAAATTGAATGCATCTTAAATTCTAGACCACTTTTACCCTTGTCAACAGCTGATGCAAACGATTTCAGTTATTTAACTCCTGGTCATTTTTTAATTGGAAATTCTATTACTATGTACCCAGAAAAAGATGTAACTAATATACCACAAAATAGATTAAAGTTTTGGCAATTATGTACTCGAATCAAACAGTCATTTTGGAAAATGTGGTACAAGAATTATTTAAATATTTTGCAAAATCGACCTAAATGGTTAAGTATATCACCTAATGTAAAAATTGGTACCCTTGTAATTCTAAGAGAGGACAATACACCACCATTGTCATGGCCCATGGCTAGAATTACGAAAATATTTCCAGGTCATGATGGCCTAGTAAGAGCTGTGGAAGTTAGGGCTGCCAGTGGCAGGTGTCATGTTCGCTCTATCTTAAAAATTTGTGTGCTACCTCTAGATGATTAAGCAAGTTTACATTTCTATGTGTAACGTAGTAAATAAAACAAATATTAGATAATAATGTCATATATTATAATATCACAACTATAACAAATTAGTTAAGTATGAACTAAAATGTTTTAGCACTGAGTGACAACTTTGTCATTGTAAGAAATTTCTAAATTGTTTTATCCAAAAGTAGTACCTACTTATTTGAAAACCACAATGTTTTGTTGTAGCTTACATTCTAATTTGATGTTAACTTGCATGCAGTGCATTGAAAGTAAATAATTGTTTGCTAATTAGCTTATAGATAAATTTTGTGAGGCCGCAGCAGGTTGGCACGTTACCCAACACTACTTTTACTGTACGTCACTAGTGCTCTGGGGGCTTCCCTCTCTCTCCATTTCCGGCCACCGTCAATATCGGACGTGCTCCCATTTATTTTATTAAATAAGCCCTTTCTAATTAAGTGCAAGTGTAAACAGTGTGCTCTACGTGTACCTATGCAACAAGCCAATAAACCCACATCATTCTCAGGTTACCAGCGTTTCATTTTTACTACAGTCCACTCAAGAGTATTTCAAACACCTACTAGTAACTCATTTGAGTCACTTTTGTCCGAGGATGCCAATGAAGAGCATTTGACATTATTTACAAGAACAAACAGGATCAATAGAAGCTGATCAGAATTAAATATTATAGATTATGAAAGACTAAATCATTTAGAACAGAAAGTTGCTAATTTACAGGAAAAGCTACAAACTGCGGAAAATGAAATTGACAACTTACTTTTGGAAAACAGTTCTTTGAAAAAATTTTTATCTGAGTACACAGTAAAAATTGATCAGCTGAATCAAATATGCAAGTCTGATACGAAGAATATAACAATCAGAAAGAAAAAACCATCAATAAACAAAAAGAAACTCCTATTTGTTAATCTAGATGAAAGTCTCAGCTCACCTAAAACTCTTACCATTAATGATACCCCACGGAGTCTACATCAACACGAGAATACATGTATCAATCAAATAAACCAGTCGTCAGTACAGATTCAGCAGCAGAAATCTGAAGATCCAGATCAACGTAGAAAACCACAAATACATATAGTTGGTGATGAACAAGTACGAGGTCTAGCGGCGACCATGATTAAAAGAAGAAGAGGGAAATGGAATGACATCTATCACGTTAATGGCTTTGTAAAACCGCTCGCTACATGTAACGAACTCTTACACACCTGTGATAAATTGTCTAACACTCTTATTTCTGGCGATATCATAGTATTATCTATATAGGATCTAATGATATAAATTCTTTTAAATTATTGTCTACATTAACAAATATTTAATATATACTGAGAAATTACAAAGTGATACTGCTATGTATACAATTTAATACTAACTTAAATACAAAAAAAATAAACAATGAATTTAAATTAATATGTAACAATTACGATCATTGCACATTTGTGGATATTGATAAGGACATGAATTATAACACTTCCGAAAATCAGTCACGCTTGGATTTGATAAGTTTTATGGTAAATAATAAAATTAACTATATAAATTACGAAAATCAATTTATTAAAAATGGTATAAAAAACATAATGAAATTGTTATCGACTAATAAGTCTTTACATATGCTCAAGGAGTCTTTACCTAAAAAAGGAACAATCCCTTATTATTTTAAAACTCTATCCATAAAAAAAACCCTTACTTCCGACTCTCAAAATGCCCATGATGTCCAAAATGACAGAAATGATAGCAGAATGATTTTTTGTTCCCATGATGAAATACTCTGTAACACTACTTCATCAAAATATACAGGGTGTACTCTCTAAAAAGGAAATTATTGAAACCAGCATTGATGATCTATGTAAAATTTTGGGTAATATAAGTATAATTTGCCTTACAGAAACATTTATAAAGCAAGGTTCAGAATCGAACTTAATGATAAATAACTATAAACTAGCATCGTCGTTCTGTCGTGAAAAGGAGCGTAGAGGAGGTTCCTGTATACTACTGCACAAAAACATTGAATATGTCGCAATTAAAGTCCCAATAAAGCCAATACCATACTTATTTGAATATTGCATAACTAAACTACCTAACTTAAAATTAATTATTGTATGTATTTATAGAACAAAACCAAGAAATAAAAATAATAGTGAATGCATCAGGATATTCCTTAATAACTTGGAACAACTTTTACATGTTCTAACTAGGAGATATCCTACTCATAAAAAAATAGTAAGTGGTGACATGAATATTAATATTTTAAAACATGACAAAAAATCTAAAGAGCTGACTTCACTATTTGCAAACTTTAATTTTCATCATCACATCTTGAAACCTACAAGACAATCATCTTGCTTAGATCTAATATGTAGTGACATTTCTAACACTCGTTCTAACATACATTATTTAGGATTGTCTGATCACGAGACGGCGCAGACTCTGACTGTCGATGTTGAATTAGATAGCAAAAACTGCAACATACCATCATAGTTTGTAGAAAAAAGATGTTACTCTAAATATAATATAAATAAATTTATTGCATGTATGTCATCTCTATCATTTCTCTCTATGGTGTTTGCTCGCAGGAGAATACGGAAAAGGCGTTTAACATATTTCACGACCACTTAACTCTGTTTTTTAATCTTTGTTTTCCTATTGTTCTAGTAAAGCAGGTGAGTAGACGCATGCATAATAAATGGATGACTAAAGGCCTTAAGAAATGCTGTATTAATAAAAGACAACTATATTTACGATACAGATTTAGTAAAGCAGATAAACGATTAAATAAAAACCAATATAATTCATATAATAAAATACTAAAAAAAAGTTTATTATTAGCTCAAAAAATTTACAATTTTAAATATATAAAAAAAGCACAAAATCAATGCAAAGCTTCATGGGAAGTAATAAACTCTAACTTTCGATGTAAGCATCAAGACGTGGAGATTAATGAAATGTGCCTGGAAGATGGTAAAACGTTAACTTGCCCACAGCAGATTGCGGACTCATTCAATGATTTTTTTATTGGTCTCACAAATACCAAAAGGAACTCTATCAATTACAGTTCAGCTACAAAAACGATGGAAAATAATCCGAAGACCATGTTTTTACGTCCTACTGATCCGGTAGAGATTTTTCGAGTAATTCATTCCCTTCGTAATACGAGCTCAACTGGATATGATGGAGTAAATACCAAAATGCTGAAGCTCTGTGCAGAATTCTTATCACTCCCCCTCTGTCACATAATTAACCTCTCTTTTATTGAGGGACATTTTCCGTCGCGTCTTAAGTATTCTATAGTTAAGCCTATATATAAAAAGGGTCTTAAAAACAATTTTAATAATTATAGGCCTATAGCTTTAAATTCTATACTTTCGAAAATTATAGAGAAGGTAGTATATTTTAGAGTTTCTTCATTTATGGCAACTTGCAATATTTTGAGTGAGAAACAGTTTGGTTTTAGAAAGGAGAGCTCTACTGGTTTGGCCTGCTTCTCTCTCATAAAGTGGGTCACTGAAAATTTGGACAAGGGCTTCCGGGTATTTTCTATATTTTTGGACATGACTAGGGCTTTTGATCTGGTTTGTCATGAAATTCTTTTACAAAAACTACAGCTCTTTGACATTAGGGGTGAAACAAATGACTGGATTAGAAGTTTCCTTCAGGGCAGACAGCAATGTGTGGAAACAATGAAAACTACAAAGCGTAATAGAGCTTATTTTATACAAACGTTCAGATCGTCTTATCGTGAAAATAATTACGGAGTACCACAGGGCAGCGTACTTGGCCCTTTACTATTTTTATGCTACATTAATAACTTACCCAGTGACATAAACCAAGAGTGTTTGCTGTTTGCTGATGATGCTACTATATTAATTAAAACAAATGATAAGAATACAATTAATAATAAAATATATGAAACGTTAACTTCTGTTGTACTCTGGTTAGAAAATAATAATTTAAAATTAAATTTATCAAAAACAAAAATCGTAGAATTCCAAACTTATAATGGCACATCGATGCAAGTAAACGTTAAGTTACACGATAATGCAATAGAAGTACTTGATGATTTTACCTTTTTAGGAATTACAGTTGATAAATACGGTAATTGGAAAGCGCATGTTAAACAATTAGTTAACAAAATAAATAGATACGTATATGTAATTTATCGACTTAGAAAAGTAGCAACTAAAGAAGCGGCTCTCTCATCTTACCATGCGTTTGTTTCATCAAATATAAGATATGAAATAGTACTATGGGGAAATTCAGTGGAGGTGGACAGAGTTTTTATAGCTCAAAAAAAGTTCAAAAAAAGTGCATCAGAGCGTTATGTGGTGCCAAATATGATGAAAACTGTAAACCTTTGTTCATAAAGGAAAATATACTAACCTTGCCATCACTGTACTTATTCGAAATCTGCCAACTTGTCCATAAACACCCACAGTTATTTATAAAGCAAAGTGAGGTTATTCATAGAATTAGAAGACCTCAACGGGACAATACTCTGTACATACCTGATCAAAGGTTAAAAGTTCACAGTAGTAACTCCTACTGTATGGCAATAAGACTCTATAATAGCCTTCCAGATAATTTTAAAAAACTTAATTTGAGCGCCTTTAGAAAACAGATGTATAAGTTCTTAGTCCAGAAGTGTTACTATTCAGTGTCCGATTTTATTAAGGATAAGTAAATAGATTTGACATAAATATAATTTATTCAATGTGTTACATTGTAAAAAATAACGTATTAATGTAATTTTTAATAATAGAAGTAAGTAAATAAATTGTAATTATATAGGTAGTACCCAATACAATTAATATTTATTTTGTAATATTTCGCATGTCTACATGGCAGAATATGTGAGCCTATAAAAATATGACCAGCTAATTGTAACCAACCATATTCTTTGCAAATAAATAATTCTAATTCTAATAATTCTAACGAAAACGCATTCTTGAACAAATAAATATCATGGAAACTAAAAAGCATATAAAAATACGAGTTTTCGCAATGATCTTAGGTCTGTAGCTTGTGTTTCCAATAATTTCAGTATTGTCCAGCCATAGACTGGACAATACTGAAATTATACTTCGAATTGACAACACTACCGCAATATCCTATATCAATAGAATGGGTGGAGTACAATAAGTTCCTTTAAATAACATCACTTGTCGTCTATGGCAATGGTGCGAGAAACGCAAAATAATTGTCTTTGCATCCTACATAAAATCTTAAGATAACTTCTAGGCGGATAAGGAGTCACGGCGTATGAATATCGATACAGAATGGCAAATGTCGGCACCTGTGTTCGAAAAAATTGTTCCATCGTTTGGGACACCTCTTAAAGATCTCTTTGCTACTTACCAAAATTATAAATGCGATAAATACGTCTCATGGCAACGAGACCCCTATGCCTATGACAATTAAGATGCATTCACCTTAAATTGGAATATATTTTATTTTTATGCTTTTCCCCCTTTCTCGCTCATATTAAAATGCTTCAGGAAAATAATTAAAGACGAAGCCACTCGGCCAATACGATACGACTAGTACACACTAGTCGTATCGTATTGGCCGAGTCAACCCTGGTATCCCCTACTTAGCTCAGTAGCTCACCACCAATATACTTCGGCCCAAGTGACGATATGTTATTATCACCTTTCAGGCCCAGCACCCCCTTTGCAAGAAACTTATCCTGGTAGCATACAAATTATCAGAAAAGCATTTCAAAGACAATCGTTACGTAATGAAACCATCGAGGTGATGATTTCCTCATTGTCTACATCCTCACTAAAACAATACAATGTCGCTTTTACGAAATGGTGGAGTTATTGTGATATTTATAAAGTTGATTTCTATAACTCCTCACTCCAATTCTATTAAAATTCCTTACGGTCAACTGTTAACAGCAAAAATTGGTTGTAGATCATTAAATATGCATCGTTCTGCTCTAGCTATTTAGGGCAAATGTTATAGTGAAGCTGATTTAGTTGTTCGATTTTTTAAAGGTATTTACAGGACTAAACCTAGTCATCCGAAATATTCGGAGACGTGAGATCCAAAGATTGTAATCGATCACCTTAGTAATTTATATCCAAATGAGGAACTTGCTCTGGAGTTTATTACTAAAAAATTTGTAACTCTGCTCGCATTGTCAACCGCACAACGAGTACAGACGTTATCTTCGAATTTCTAATTTAAAAATAAATAATAACTATGTCGAAACCATTGTGGATGATTTAATTAAAACATCTGCTCCAGGGCGACGATCGCCTTGTTTATTTATACCATTTTTTCTAAATAAGATTGAGATCTGCCCTGCAAAAACATTACTGTCCTACTTAGATATGACTAAAGTTTACAGAGATAAACCTAGAACGGAAAGGTTATTGCTCACCTGAAGCCTATTCATAATGCAACTAGTTGTACATTAAGTCGTTAGTTTAAAAAAACCCTATTTAACAGCGGTATTGACACTTCTTTATTCTCAGCACACACGTGTAAGACACGCGTCCACGTCCACCTCGGCAGCAAACAGAAAAGGCCTTTCAATAACTGCAGGATGGACTGGTAATTCTCTGGTGTTTGCACGGTTTTACAATCGACCCCTTACCATTGAGAATAACGATAATGCTTTGCAGCGGCTATTTACATTGACTAATTTCTAGCTTATCATTCATTATAATATTATAATATATCATACTGGTTTGTACTAATATGGTACCTAATTATATTAAATCGGTTATACTCGTAAATACTCAATTATAATAGTTGAATTAAATCATATAGGTACTTAAATTATTTCGCAAAATTTGTGTTCTAAACATCTACCTTGTGAATATAAATCTCGAGGATGCAACGTCGAACGAGACGTTGCATCCGAAGAGATTTATATAAAGATCCCTCCCTTCCCTTACATGCTGGCCCCATATAAATTAATTTTGCAAAAAAGCTCTAAAAGTGAATGACGATGACAGCGCGGGTGACAAAGTCGTGCACTCGGTTGGTATTCACTAGATGGCGCCTGTGTCTATACTATGGGTAACGTTTTATGTTTTTTTTTATAAAATTTCTTTTTGATAGCTCTTAATATGTGTTTGATGCCTGGTACATTGAAGAGTGGACTACCTTGTAAATATAAATCTCTTCGGATGCAACGTCTCGTACAATTACGGTCAAACTTCACTTTAGGTAAGTTTGTTATACCATCAATTTTATTTTCATTCTGTATGAACTCAGTATAATGTAGTTTCAAAGGCGCAGCTCCTGGCGCAGCTCCTAAAGCGTTATGTATGCGATATTGGCAGTTAAGCAATTTTCCTAAGGCCGGTTCACTGAATGTGTTTTCAAGTAAAAGGACATCTCGAGCTTCTCCGTGCTCCGAAATGCACGTAAATCAGTTACTCCCGGTTGTGGTAAGATGGCAGTCTGTTAAACCCACTAACCCGCATTGGGCCAGCGTGGTCGGTTATGGCCACAGAACAGATAAACATTATTTTTCTATTCTGTGGTTATGGCCATCTGTCCATGCGCTGTTGTAATTTGTTTACATACAAACATACAACTTATCACGACTATTATCCCTGAAGGGTTAGTCAAAGACTAGGCAATGACGACATCCCCTCTCCTTAATTCACTAAGTTTTATTTGTACTGGCACCTCGATACCAACCGTTACGTTATGCAAGAAGTGCCAGACGTCCCTGCGCCAGTAGAACACTCGCGCAGGAGACCATCTGCGTTAGGTCTTGACGCCAAATCAGTGCCCGCCGAAGCGCGCTCTTCATTCGGTAGTCATAAAACTAGTGTCTCGGGAGAGTTTCCCCGTGAACACGTGTAGTTCACTGCCTATTGTCCAGATAGGTAACCGGAGCTGTCGAGCTCGCTCACTTCTCGTTGCACGAAGGGCACAACTCGCAATTGCCACTGCTAGGGTCGTCGACTCTAAAGTCGACTCCCAGACAGTAATAGCAGTCCTCTATCATAGTCCACTTTTCATCAAATAGCGACTGCACATGTGCTCAGCGTTACGCAACACGGTTGATTTGTTTATTAATATACTTTATCGATTTTTTTACAGTACAGTGAGTTAGCGGAATTAAGGTTTACATTATTGTTATAGTTCTTTTGTAAGCTACAAAATAGTATAAGCTACTTTTTTCAACGTATGCCGAATTGGCAGTTATGCTGCAACAAATAAAATTCAAAATCGTACTTACAGTGATTGAGAGAGATACTTCGACAAGCCCAGCTGGGAGATCTTGCTCCCCTTGATACCCTCATTGACAATGTTGGTGACCGTCAGAAAATTCTTCGTCATGGCTGACTCCTGAGACACTACGGTCACACAAAGATTTACTTAACAAACGGTCTGACACACCTAAAGCACTATCCACACTGAAACGAACGCACTTACTCTTCTTTAAAACAAAACAACATCGAACAGGTTTAGTCTATTGTCGAAATCGCAACAAACAACACGCGAACAAAGTTTTGTTTAAATACTTTTTTTTGCTAAATTTAAATTTTAAACTCTCGACTATTTTTTAACTTTTTTTTAAACTTCAACGGCAACAGAATAAAATATTGCTTCTTTATTTCTCTCTCCACTCGTTCGTTAGATTCTCTCTTATTTTTATCACAGATTTATATACTCGATGTTTTTGATTTTGCTTTTTACTTTCATTGCATAGGTTGAGGTCTGGGTGAAACCTGAAAAAAACGATACAGTCATCAGCATTCAGTTTAACATCAATAATCTAAAGGTCCCAAGAGTACTTTCGCAGTTAAATTGAATTCATTAGTGCTTAACAATTACATATTTTGATGAAACAGCTAACTCGCTCGCAACGATCGCGTTCGTGCAACCATTAATTGTATAAACGCAGAGTTGATTTGACATGGTGCTTAAGCTACTTTTGAAGCTCTGTATGAAATGAATAAGTCTCCACTTGATACTTTTTTCGGGTCGAACCTGAAACGCTATGTCGTTTTCGCTCCTAAAAATGTTTTAATTCTTTCCGAAGTAGGTAATGTAACAAAATTTCGTTGTCAATATTTGCTTAAGAACTCGGTAAAAGCTATATTTACCGAGTTTGTTTTAAAACAAAAAAGACGAAAGCCTTAGACTCTATTAAATACAGACTCGCAAAGTTACGTGTTATAATTCACATTAAAAAACTTCGCTTAAATAATATGAAATCTACAATGATATAAAGGTCATTGGAAATCTAGACGCAAAATAAACGCTCTCAAAACGTCTGAAGAAGAACAGATGTTTAGGTAGGTACCCATTTCGTTTAGTAGTGTGGGTCCACATGTCGAGGTGCTCCTTCAAAAATTACTATTCATCCAAAACACACACGTTAAATGTATAATTGTCAAAGCTGCCAATATTCCGCTATGATTAAAGGTTGCTTCACAAATATCAGTGAAGACCACAGACATATAAGTTCTTTTATACGTCTGTGGTGAAGACACAGTTCCGGCACAGTGAAAAATATTCTTTCATAAATTCTCTATGAATTTTGTCAAAACAAATACGTCCGTGATTTGCCGGTGGCGGCACTGACACTGAGAGCATTATCACTGACAAGTGGGGATGCGTTCACAGAGAATGTATGAAAAACACTGTGCCGGTACTGTATAGGAACTGTGGCTTCACTGATATATTATGTGAAGCAACCTTTACTATGAGATTGCATATTATCTACTTTTTATCCTACTTCCTACTAATATTATAAACGCGAAAATTTGTAAGTATGGATGGATGTTTGTTACTCTTTCACGTAAAAACTACTAATTGGATTTGGATGAAATTTGGCATACATTTAGTTTATAATCTGGATTAACACATAGAATACTTTTTATCCCGATATTCTTACGGGAACGGGAACCACGTGGGTGAAACCGCGAGCGGCCACTAGTAATCTTTAGGTAAAAAAACAAAACAAAAGAATTGTGTTCACTTGACTGAACGTCACAACAAAAATGTTGAATAACGACGGACGTGCCCCACTTTAAAGGAACTTCAGGGCGTAATCTTGATTAGTGATCTTATGCTAATCAAAATAAGGTCCAGATTTAATCGTATTCCTTTCCTATATTTATGAAAGTCGGGTGTTTAAAGATTTGGAAAATTAAATTGTCCAATGTAATTGAGTTTGATGTTTATTTTTTTGGTACGAACGGGCTGTATACGGCTATTTAATTGGGTGTCGTAAAAGGCGACTAATGGACTAGAGACTTTACTTGCACCCAACAGCATAGAGCGGCGATGGGTTCACTACCTGGGTGCCTTTGGCTTTCAAAGTAAAAAAGTTAATTGTGTTGATTGATTTCGGCGAGCTGGATCAGTCCACGGTAGTTCAACTGGAAAGAGCACGAAGGGTGCGGGGTCGAATCCTGTTCGTGGTAATTTTTTCAACACTTGTTTTTTTTTAATTTGTAATTATACAAAATACTTAAAGCCCTATAATCGCCACTGTCAAAAGTATTTTTATTGTTGTCTTTGGTTTAGTAGTTCAGTAGAATAATAATAATAAACAGCAAACGATCTTATAGCTAATAACATCGATTAACATTTAAAGAGGCTCTCGCTGAGAGGTTGGATTAAGGGTCAGATACAGAAGGCAGTACTCCTTGACACGGCACGTATTGTCAGGAGGTTCCTCACTCTGCAGCCCTAACCTCCTATGATTACCTATATATTATTTTTTAAGATATTTCTTTGCACATGCGTTGATTAGACATATTATTATTAATATATCCTGGTGTTCCTAACCCTTTGCAGGGATCTTGTGACAGGGAGTCTGTCGCAGAATCATTTATTAGATAGACTCACAAATAGGTAGGTGACTACCTACTACAATATGTACGAGACTGTTACATACATAAATATAATCAAGTCTGTTATCCCCGAAGGGCTAGTCAGAGACAAGCAATGAGGACCGCAAATCAGTCTTCCGCCATAGTCCACTTTTCACCAAATAGCGACTACACATATTCTCAGCGTGACAGGTTGTGAGACCATCGCCCCGTTTAATGCTGTTGGATGTACTCGTATATATATGCAGTCTTTAATCCGTTAGTCGCCTTTTACGACACCCAAGGAATGAGAGGGGGTGGCAGTAATTTTTTAATGAGCCGCTACGTGACACGGCTTACTAGCTGCTCATCTATAATTATGTTAGAGACACAATGTTATGTGAGTTGGTTACAATTTGTTTTTGTAACATTATGTTTCTCATATTAAAACTCGGTCGAAACGTCGGGTATAAAAGGTATGGGTTGGTGGCCTTTAATTTATTTTTTATTTATTTTATTTATTTATTGGGGTAACCAACAAAGCAATTACACAAAAACATGCATAAACATACATTGCATCTTACAAAAAATGAGTAATGCTTTACTTATTATAGTATAGTGGTACCACTACATGCAAGTAACATAATTATTAAATGTTTAATCTCAAGTAACAGACATCCCTTAGAGACAAAATAATTTAAAATTTACCACAATGAAAAGTAAGCTAATGTTAAATTAATTAAAATAAAGTTTGTAGTATAATTTTATTCTTAAAACCTTTACGTGTATCCGAAAAAATATCTATATCAGTGGTTTTAAACAGTGTGTTGTACTTGTTTACAATTCTGTTGAGCGGCGAGTGATGGCCAAGATTTGTTCTTGAAATACTGCTGACAAAAGGAGTATACTTTGAAAGACGAGGAAGTTTCAACGGCGCATTTATGTTAATTTCGGATATGAGAAGAGGACTGTCAAAAATACCATTGACTATTTTATATAGAAACATGTGATCCTGCAAGCCTCTTCTGTTACAGAGGGAATCCATTTTAAGGTACTCCAAACGATCACTATAGTGCGGAAGCTTTCGTGCCATATTACAACTATAGGCAAGATGCCACAAAAATCTTTTTTGGATTTTCTCGATGCGTTTAGCATGGACTTCGTAATGAGGATTCCATACGGTACTGCAATACTCAAGATTGCTCCTCACGAGAGCGTTATAGAGTAATATTTTGCTAGCAGAATTCTTGAAGCCCTTAATGTTACGCAAAACGAAACCCAGCATTTTAAATCCTTTAGTGGCTATGTTATCGATGTGGACATGAAAACGTAGTCCACTGTCTAATGTTACTCCAAGGTCACGTACCTCATAAACTTGGGTAAGGGGTGTATTTCTTATTGTGTAATGGCTTGGGCAGGTGTTTTTGCTTCTAGAACACTGTATGTAGTAACATTTTTCAATGTTTAAAGACATGCAGTTATCATCGCACCATTTTACTAGGGCATTTATGTCAGCTTTGAGAAGAATCCGATCGTTTGGAGAACGTATATTAATAAGTAGATTTGCGATAAAACCCGTTTAAATATGACTGCATTTTTTTTATATCTTAATTTGTTTAGAGGCTTTTACCCATTAATTATAGGTATGTCAGCCCCATCGTATCCTAACCTTTACCAATAACAAAAATTAAGGAATCATTGTTATAAATAATACAAAATAAGGTCTTTGAACGCCGCCGATTGCGGGTCTGCCAGTATAGATTGAAATATTCCTACCTCAAATCTATTTATGTTATATTTCCGCATCAACGACTCCCTATCACCACTGTATTTAGTACAATCAAATAGCATATGCTGGACATCATTAACAGTACCACAGATTTCACAGATAGGCGAATCCAATTTTTTCATAAGGAAACCGTATTTTTAGATGGGTAATGTCCTGAACGAAGTCTGAGAGCTGTTACTATGAATTGCCTATTAGAATAATTAATATTGGCAAACCACGGAATCTTCAGAGGCTGACCTTGTATAGTTTTATACCAGATCCCTTTTTCTTTACTTTTATCATCAAAATATTCTTTAAATTTTTGCAAACTTTTTAATTTAAATTTATTTAAGATTTCCGAATAAAATGGTAAAATTACTGACTCTAAACCTTCATACACTGCTAATTTAGCCAACTTATCAGCCTCTTCATTTCCTCTTAACCCTATGTGGGACGGAATCCATTGCAATCTAAGGCTTATATTGCGACAATTCAATTGGTAGATTTTATTTAAGATGTCGACTGCATATTGAAACTTGAAAGTTTTAAAGCGGGTTATTAATAATAATTATGGCTGAATAATAGAATACTACCATCCCGTCTCTTCCTGTAGGTGTCGTAAAAGGCGAAAGAAGCGCCGAATCAGCGATGTGCTTACTGCCTATCATGCTAAGCACATTGTGCAGATGTTATTTGGTGGACTGTGGCAGTGGCAAAGGCCACGTCTCTGGCTAACCCTGAGTCGTGCTCATAAAATATGTGGAGTTTTGTACCCGTGAATGACAATAATTAACTCAAATTGTTTGTAATAAATGATATTGGATTGTAAACCTTTTAACAAGCAAATACATACATACCTACATTATAATAACGACTACTATCCCCGAAGGTTTAGCCAGAGACTAGACAACGAGGACAGCAAAAGCAGTCCTTTACCATAATCCATTTTTCACCAAATAGCGACTGCACAAGTGCTCAGCGTGACAGGTGGTGAGCCCATCGCCGCTCTATGCTGTTGGATTTATGTGCAGCCTTTAGTCCTTTAGTCGCCTTTTACGACACCCAAGGGAAGAGAGGGTTGGTGGTAGTATTCTTTCATTGCTATGCGACATAGTCAAATATAAATAAATAAATAAAGTAACTAATTATGATCATAGTCATTATCATTCTCTCATTGTGTCATCAGACTTTTACACACTTAGGCGAGCGTATCTTCGATCAGTGTATATTTAATTACACTTAATGGAACCTTTTTGGTATAAATAAGAAAAATGCTATGATGTATTTTGATTTGTTCCGGATTCGTCGTATTCCAGATTACAAGACAATATTAGTTAGAACTTAACTACATTGTTGATATTAATTAATACTAAATTTACAATATTTATTTAAAACTACTTGGTAAGTAAATAAATAAAATATAAATAATGATTAAGTATTACAAGCGAATTTCCGCGTGAAATAACGTACGTATAATGTAAGTAAGTATGAATAACGTTATTAAAGTAAATGCAGCAAATAGTAAGCTTCGGTCTCTGTCTTCACCTCCGAGAATTGAGCGCGATCTAGTACGTGTGTGTATAAGTAATTTACAGACTAAAGACTGCACATACATTCAACAACATGGAGCGGCGATAGTATCACCGCCTATCACGCCGAACACACGTGAAGTTGTGATTTAGTGAAAGTGGACTATGGCAGAGGTCTGCTTCGGCGGTCCTCATCGCCTACTAGTCTCTGACTAACCCTTTAAGGACAATACTCGTGAATCTATTCATACATACGTTTCTTCGCCAACGTAGACTATAGCCGAGATGTGGAAAACCACCTTAATCAAGGACGCGGGGAGACGGCCGCCCCGCAGCAACGCTACAAAAGGCCGAGCCGCTCATCGCCCCGGTCTCTCTAGGACCAAGACACCGCACTTGTAGAACAAGAGTGCGAGCGTGAACCGGGTGGGTCGGTTTACACTCGCTCTATAACAGGATACGTTCGTAACGTATACCTAGTTTCCCGCGTACCCCCCACGACATGGTTAACCTGAGCCGAGGTACCGTGATCTCTTAGAGGCAACCGACTCGAACCCACAGAGAACCCCAGAGGGTGGGGGTGGGGGGGGGGGGATCGGAGACTCGCTTGCGAGATGCCATCCCCCGCCAGCCCGCCAGAATCTCTCAGGGGAATTTCGGTCTCACGGCTTGAGGAACCGTAAGTCTCTCGCTGCCCCCAAACAAGCCCGGTAAAGCTGTAAAGGTCATCTGCGACCGACAGCAAGCACACTCAAAAAATAAAAAAACAACAAAAAGCCCCGGCCTCTTCGCCATCGCTGGCCCCGACACAACGCACGCGCCCACATGCGCTCCTAGATTTAGTTTTATTCATTTAAATTACATAATTTTTAGAACAGAAAGTAAAAGTTCATGTAACATTTATTTCATTTCATTTAATATCCTATTATCATAGTCTTCATAGTAGACAATACGTATGTAATTACTTTTTGAAGTATTATATGTAATCAATAACAAAACGGGGGCAAACTAATATCAATTCTTGAGCATACTCATAATAGAAATTCCGAGAAAAATTTACCCTGACATTACGGACATCGGAGGACACTGAGATATTTGCATTCACACCGTTCAAATGGGAATTCAGAGTTGAATTTCTCCATTACTACAGATATTCTTTTGCACAATGTTCGTACAGAATGAGAAGTTGAAAATCATTTCAGTTCAGAATTGAGGGCTTCTGTGCAACCCGTGATAACGTTGGGGACATTTCGCCACTGAGGTATACTTAGTGGGTACATTTAAAAAAATTGATAGCTTATATTCTATAGTCTTAGTCATAAATTCTCTATTCAAGCAAATTTTAAGTTTGCTTGAATACCCAAAGGAAGAGATGGGTTAGTTGTATTCCTTTAATGTGCAGTCACCACACAACTCAAATAATTATTCTCTTAATGGATTAAAAAAATAAACAATTGTACAATTCATCGTCAGCCAATCGTCGGAAGGAGAGTTTGGGCCACCACGCTATCTCAATGCGGGTACTAGTATAATAAGTTAATACTGGCATTCAGTTGCAATGCTACAATTTTTATCGATTTAGCTTTAAAACTGACGGAGACAAACTTACAACCCTTTCCCCCTTCCCCCTGTTTAGCCCCTTAAAGGGCGAATTACCAAAAATCCTTTCTTAGTGCTCACACGACAAAAGAAAGCATGGAGCAACATTTCACGTTTCTAATCCTAGTAATTTAGGCTGTGCGTGATGTGTCAGTCATTAAATCAGTTTTCCTTTTAATAGTGGCAATTAAAAGTGGCAGCTTAGACTTAGTTATTATTCTATGGCTTAGACATAATAAATACATTTGACGAGTACCCGTCTTGGCCTCAGAATAATAACTAAAGCCTAAATGGAGTGCTATGACATTTGAGTGTGCACTTCGTTTGGTCACCATTCGAATTACATTTTTATAGGTCACTTTTGAATTCGGTATCACAAATGGTAACCGGTTTTTTTTCGCTTTACATCTGACGTTTTTAACAACTTATTTTGTCCCTTTTCATTCAATGTTTATTCATTTCAAAAAATAGGTCAACTATTACGAGTCTCATTTGGACTCCTTCTATGCTTCAGTTATTATGGTCTTGACATAATAGCAATTTTTGAACCACTTCGTCTTGTTGATATTTAGTTCGCACACTACTAAACGTAATGCGTACCTAAACCTCTCGCTAGGACAAAGAATACATAATAGTACAAGTACAGAAGATTCACTCCGCTAAGTCATTTAAATAAATAGCGACTCTTGCTGAGACACAATAAAGTGCAATACAGGTCGCACATCGCTCCCATACCTACAGTTAAATTCACCTAGAAGTTGCCTTTCTTTCTATTGCGTACTATCGCGTAGCTCTTATCTCTTCTAACGACTGCAGGGTGTTCGCGGGCGTCCGTCCGGTCGGCTACTTGCAGCTTTATACCTAAAGCGCGGAGTGCGCCAGGCCTGGCTAGGACTCTGTTAGCTTTTAGTTCGGACGTTTTGAGAGCGTTAATTGTGCATCTAGTTTTTATTATGTAATTCACAACACAATACATGTTCAAGCGAAACTACTATGTTTTTTTATTCTACAACGAATAAGCGCTTGGCCTTCATCTCACCTGATGGTAAGTGATGATAAGGCCGAAGGTGGAAGCGCGCTTCACCCGGAATCCTCAACCACAAGTGTTAATGGCTATTTTATCTCTAAACAAAAAATGTTGGTAGCCAGCCAGGCGGACTTAACAGCCTTACCACCAACCAAACCAAGTACACATAGATGTACCCCTTGCTGGGAATTGAACTCGGGACCTCTGGGTCTGAGACCGGTGGCTTAGCCACTAGACCACAGAGGTGGTTGAGGCGGTCACTTGCGTGCAAAAAAGTAACGTCGTCTTGTCAACGGAGCGTCAGCTTGAATACATTACGACAATGAAAGCGCGGGAACGGGCAGCCACGGCCAGTCAAAATGTGACTTCATTAGTATGGGCTCGCACGTACTCGTTCACAATGAACGGGCGGGCACAGACGTGTACCGATTGACAGATATGTTGTTCCAACATTATGAGGCCGACTCTTTGTGTCTGTGTAAACGATAACAATTAATGCATATAAATTAAAATACTGTGATATTTTGTGTACATATAATACTGGGTGGCGCAAAAGTAATGACCCTATTTGGTTCAGCTACAACATCTTTTCTAAATTAGAAAACTAGAATTAGTTTTATATATATGTATATTTAGGCCATGAAATTTTATCGCTTTACGATTTGAAGATGATGTCTCTTAAATGGTGACCTCCAGAGTTGATGCACATTTAAGCCCTATTTATGACATTTACCATAACTTGCCGTAACACTTCCTGCGATATGTTCCTTATTTCTTGATGAATATTTTCTTTTAGGGCTGCGAGAGTCTGTGGCTTATTCACATAAACCACAGATTTCAAATAACCCCAAAGAAATAAGTCGGGACAGCAGACGCTGAGGTCGGGTGGTCTTGCAGGCCAGGGTAAATCACCTTCAATTCTGAAGAAAAATCATCCTCTTCAAGGTTGAGGTTCATGACGCGCTGGCTGTACTCTAGACGAGCTCGGTGGTCAGTAGGCAACAGCTGATGAGTCATATAAGTTTTATACGGAAACATCTTCAAGTCTTTGACCAAAATATACTGCAGAGTCCGCCTGGAAATTCTCAATTGCGAGGCACGTCGCCTTGTTGAAGTTTCTAGGCACTCTTCCACATCTTGGAGCACAGCATCGATATTTTAGGCTGAACGGCCTGTTCTTGGTCTGCCAGACCTAGGTCTGTCCAATGTTGAGCCAGTTGCTTCGAGGCGTGTGGCAAAGCGTCGAATTGTGCGACCAATCGGTGCCGGACTGTGGGGAAATCGTCGACGAAATTCACGTTGTGTTTTTATCACAGATGAATTATTCCGTAAAAACATTGACACGTTTATTCCACGTTCTTGGGGAGTAAAACGATCCATGATTATTTTTAGTGAATTTTACATTCATTTACTACGAAAGTTGAAATATCAAAATGACAGGAGATGTCATATTATTATAACAAAAATAATAAGTGATTTCTATAGTACCAGTACTTTTGCGCCACCCATTATAAACCATAAAGTTACTATACCTAGGTATAGTAACTTTATGGTATAAACATACATAATATTCACGACTATTATCCCCGAATGATTACTTAGAGACTAGGCAATGTGGAAGGCTAAAGCAGTCCCCTGCCAATAGTCCATTTTTCAAAAATAGCGACTGCACATATGCTCAGCGTGACAGGTGGTGAGCCTAACGGCCATCGTCGAAGGAACCGTCAGGTTCAATTCACATTTGAATAAATGTTTAATTTTTTTTAAGAGTACCTAAGTGTACCTAATCAGTACGATAATTATCGTCAAAATTTTTGACTAATAAGTTAGTGAACAAAATAGAAAATATCATATTCAAAAGTCACGGGTTCAATTCCCAGTCAAGCAAAGATATTTACATATTTTTTCGATGCATAGCTAAAAGGTTTGTGATCGCTGTAACCTCCCCCCCCTTATTATATTTTGCTACACCTAAATCTAAACCTAAATCTAATGCCTTTCACACCTATATGCCTAGCTAGCTTATAATACATACACACATCCTCGCCGCTTTACCTTAACTTAAATTATTATCTAATTCTTAAAACTAATTAACCTAATTTATCTACAATCTAATGGTTGTGTCTGGAGTTTTGTAGAGTGTGTAGCGTTTGTATGAAGATGGAACCTTAGCATAGCTTAATTCTATTTGCAGTGAATTTCAGTCAAGCAATGTAATATTATAATAACTACTATTTTGGCCAGATCGTCTAGTGAACCCTCCGTTGTTAACCGCATTTAAGTAACTCAAGTTCTTTCGTGAAAGTTTAGTAATTGGCTTATCCCTGTGTTAAATTATTTACTCCTGACCTAATTACCTACCAGTCTATAAATCATAACATAAATATGTGTAGCCTAGCAATGACTCCGTCTGAACTGTGACCTAAATCCTTCACTGCAGCTGCGGGGAAGATTTGTAACCACTCAAAGGTAATCAGATGATAGCTTAGCTTGTAGGTATTATTATTTATTATCAGTAGCATGATACATAAGAAGCCTGGTGCAATTTATATAAAGGTCTTGTGGAATTATAAGAGTCTTGTGGAAATATAAAAGTCTTGTGGAAATATAAGAGTCTTGTGGAAATATAAAAGTCTTGTGGAAATATAAGAGTCTTGTGGAAGTTTAAAAGTCTTGTGGAAATATAAGAGTCTTGTGGAAGTTTAAGAGCTCCAACCGCCGCTCCATAGCGTGCCATTACATCTCATTGTTTAATTATGGCCCCGTCCACTTTGGCTTTAACATTAATTATTAGCTTGTAGCTTTAATTCTTTCAAACTGAGAATTTACATCTCCTCTCAAAATCTAATTTCATTTTACATTATGAACTATGTGTTAGCAATTTAAATTCTTATTATTCCACATAAATCAATAGAGTTTATCTCAAGGCTTGCTATCATCCAAATATCCTTTTCACATTAAGAACTTAATTATTCAATGCAATAACTTATATTCAGTTCCGTAAAGGGTGGATAATTTAATCAAACGCCACTTCAGGCGGTGGCTAAAGTAGAATGCTATTAATACAGGTAAAATTACTTTTATTTACTCCTAGTATTTATTATACAGGTCTTATAAAGTTCCAATATAACTACATTGGATTGGCTGCATTGGCAGATTATCACATCTTAAGTTTATTAAAGGATGTTTAATTCATTCAATATCCTTGACTTTAGGAAGTGAACTGAAATAGAATACTATCATTTGAAGTAAATTACTTTGGATTACTCTTAGTGTTCATTATACAGATCTTATAAAGTATAAATACATCTCAAGTTTATTGAAAGATGCCTAATTTATTCAACATCCCTGACTTTTAGGGAGTGAATGTAGTTAATTATTTTTCCATTAACTTACACCCTCTGTCTCTCAGACTGAGTGGTTAATTTGATAGACTACTAAATCATAGTTAGTATACCTTTAGTAGGTAGTTAATTATCACTGTTAATCATTAAATGAATTACATTTAGAAGTTATCTTTTACTCACTTTAATAAGTATAAATTAGACTGTACTAGGTATTAGTCTGATTGATTAGATTGTTCCCATCAAATATTTCTATGTTTCATATTATTAGAAGTAAGTACTTACATATCTTAAGAGGTCTATTCAAATGGTATTAGTAGACCATTGTCAGGCTAATTAGCTGGTTGTTATCAATCAATTATTTCTATGTTTCAGATTATTAGAAGCTCATAGCTTGCAATGTCTTCTTTCAACGACTTATCCTAGGTTCTAAACTGGTTTTAGTTGTTCAGTTTGTATCAGCTTATTTTTGCTAAGGTATCGGATGTAAAACTTTAACACCTTGAAGAGTGTAGCGATATGAGATCGTATTGCATCCCAGGGAAAGCTAAAAAATGCCTGTTTGGTCATTTCAGCATTAGAAATCAAACATCACAGTACGACTAAGCTTATTTGCTATAACTTTTTAGTATTTTTCTTGTAATAGGAAACCAGTCTAGACTTTTAGGTATTCCAAAGTAATGATGGTACGATATTATCATGCTTCTATTAATTATTTAAAATGAATAATTAATTGGTAACAACTTTAGGAAAACAATTAGAATTTTATCGGCCTGCGGTAACAGATTACTTGCCTAGCTAGGACCCACATCACTTCATCATAATTTTATTTAGCGCCGTAACTTAATTATCCCTGCCTTATTAGTCTGAATTAATAACTAACCATATATATATCCGCCTACCTATAGATTCCTACAACTTTCCTCACTTGAAAATGCCTATATTTTGTCGAACTAACAGTCCCTCTTGTGTACCTTGCAAACTAGGCCAAGCCTCATTTAATTTAAATTCGTGGTGTGTGGTGAGAGTCGCATTGCCCCTGAAAGCAACTAACTCCTAAATGTTCTATCAGTCGAGCCAGTATACTCAGTGTGTTATTTTCCTATCACTACACTGTATGTATGGAGATAGACTCGAGATTGGACTGGGTCATACGGGTCTACCTCCAGCTAAATGGTGTCTGACCTATCTTCAACTTTCACTAGGGAGACAACTGTCTCTCCCCCATTACTCCGTCGAAGATAGTGTATTGTTTAGCGTAATAGTGTAAAACGCCGATCTTATTAAATACAATCAAAGATCATCCAGACCGAAGTCTGTTGAAAGGTACATAGGGTTTTGTTGTCACCGTGACTCGTTTCCGCCGATGTACCCCAGAATACTTCATTCTGTTAACGGATTCGAGTTGCGATCGCAATAGTTTACTTTATTAATAACTTTCAATTTCACAAATCTTAATTAATATCGCAGCTCGAATATCACTTAGCGCACTATCAAGCTCGGACGCTATTTTTCCCGTATGAGTCGTACCGCACTCTTAAGTTGGACCGCTCCGTTGACGTCCCAAAACTCAATGTCCGCTAATTTTCCCAAGCATCTTAACTTTCCCGCCACGCGCGCCTAAGATTTGCCCGCGCGAGTCCGCTTTTCTTCCCTTCCACCAATCGCTAGCCGTTTCCCCGATGCCCCCCCGCCTTCGCGTCGCGCCACGTGGAGCTATCATCCGACCTCTCTTTCTGTCTTTTTCTCAACCTCTCGCTCGCTCATTGCCGCTTTCGCCGCGCAATTCTAAAATTTTCCCATAATCTAACCAAATCTCGTCAGATAGCCAATATTTCATCTTTGAATATCTAAATGTAGCCTTCTATTAACAATTCCCTCTTAATAATCCTCCACTTAAGCCAATAATCCTATATTTTGGGAAATTATAAAAAGTTCCGTATTCCGACCATAGGTGGCGCCCGCCCGCATGTCTACCGGCTTGCCAACCTACGCCTATGTCACAAGGCCACACAGAACAGTCCCCGCGAAATTCAAAATAAAGATAAAGCCCGTTGCCAACCTAACACGAAGCTCAAGTAAATAACTCACGCTAGACGGCGCCTATGTCGCAAGGGACGCACAGAGCAGTCCCCGCGAAATTCAAAATAAAGAAGTCAAACTAGCAACCTTATGCGAAGCTCAAGTAAATAACTCACGCTAGACGGCGCCTATGTCGCAAGGAGCACACAGAGCAGTCTCCGCGAAATTCAAACTAAAGATAAAGCGCTAGACCACTGACCATTATTCTGAACTAGTTTATTATTCCCTTTTCATGCTTATTATTAATGGTGCTACGCATTAATATTTATTTTAGTGCTACTCCCATGCATTCCTTACTAACGGACGGATACCATTCATTCTGTACCGTTACAGCCGCCCCCGATAGAATTTAAGCAGATAAAGTACCACTCTTATCTGCGGCGAATTATATCTAAACCCTGTACTTAATTAAGTACAAAATAGCACCTCCTTCCTTGCCAACCTCATTGTCATCCTAGCCCTCAAAGATATTCCTACTATTTATAGTTCCTCCCCAAATCCCTAATGACTCCTTCCTCCATAAGCTTCTCATTGCAAAAAAAAGCCCACACCCCTCATTCTATTCAACTGACACAAAATCATAATCGCATACCCAGTTCTCGTGTTCGAAACGAAATCCCAGTAAACTTAGTCTCGGTAAATATTTCCCAATAACTTAGACATCTACCATGTCTCTAATCATACACAACCGCCGAATAATGATTTGCCTTTTGTTTACCATCATAACAACAAATCTTACTATAATTTAAATCAATATAACAGTCTCTTGCGCTGTCTACTAACGCCCCCTAGCGAAAACTCTTCAACTCTATGACGATTCCGACGTAAGTTTATAACATCTTCCGAACCATTCAATTATTCTATTCTTTAAATTATTTTCCTAGAATAATTTCAAGTACATCTGTCATCATGGCCTTCTTTTAACTTACGTCTTTTCTTACAACTTGTTTCGCATCTAAATGTTGCAACCTAGGGATCGAACCTGGGATCTTTCGTGGGTGAAGCATCAACCACTTCGCCGTCATGGTTTTAGTTCCAACTAGGCTAATGAATAATTATTAATAATTTGAATTAAAACTTTCCTTCATACTTCAACGCTACCAATCTCATCTTAACTTATATAATTACCTAAGATAACGAAACGTCGGAACAATCGTCTACCTCAGGCAGGGATCGAACCCGCGTCCTCCACAATCCCTAATTAGCTACTTCTTTCAACGGAAACCTATTTTCCTCTCCGCGGATAAGAAATCTTAACCAAACCCCCATATCAACCAAAACCAGTAGGCATACCATCATCGCCCAAGAGTTATAACTTTATTTTAGATGAGATACATCTAATGTCTAATCCTACAAATAACCGAGATAGAATACTAGACTCGCTTCCGTCCGGTACGCAGTGACACCCACTCACCGTGCATACAAATAGAGGTCTTAACGCCTTACAATAAGGTTGTCGATCGTAAATACTTAGGAAAAACTCATTCACTCAAAGGGGGTACGCATCTCGAAACACGTCCTTGAGTTTTGAACTAGCTACCCCGTAGTTCAGATCTATTAGAAGTTTGTGTGCTATGTATATCCGTCTAACTGTCAATGTATGCGTCATCGATAAATACTTGTTAATACCCCGGTACGTGTTGGACATTGTATACTAATTGACAAGTACTGAGCTTATACGTATAAGCAAATACTTATGCCAAAACCTATCTAGTAACTATGTCTCATCCCTAGTTATTACTATGCACGAAAGACAACATTTAGTCTCATTTGCTAATATATAATACGTCAATATCCCCTTACTTTCCTATACCTTTGAAAAATATCATTTTCTTTTTAAATTAAACAGACCGGTAACTATCTTATCCGCCCCCACAACTCTACTTAACTTCCTACCTTTTATATAACTAATAACGATCAAATCGGTAAATAATAAGCCACTGAAGGTGACACTTAGTTTTAGTATTCATGGTAATTAATATCGTGAGTTCTTTCTCGTATTTACTGAATTCCAAACTGCGTGATTCAATAGTGCTAGTTTCTTTTTTTTTTTTTTTTTTTTTTATTAGATGTTTTTAATTTTATACTCGCACAAGACACATTATTAAGATGGTAATCTCCCGAATGTTTGTAACTCTAATTGGTTACTCATTATGCATTCTACTTTACTTTTCAGCCTTCCGTCCAGATGGTAAAATTCCCCAGCAACACGAGATCCCCTGACCACGCCAAAATGAAATGCCATCAATGGCCTCTGTTTCTGCAGCCTAAGACATTATCTCTCTCTAGGTTAGTCAAGTATAATTGTCCTGATTTAGACTTCACAAGACGCCCCCAAAGGAACCACCTTACAGCAGAATTTCCGCAACTTTAAGAAAGGCTAGTTTAGGAAATGAAGCTAAATGGAAACCACTTAATTTTATTGTGTGCTGAGTAATTCCCACTTCTACAGCACAGTTCCGAAACTTCGATTCAATTACTTCACCAGGTAAATCAAAATAAACCCTACACGCTTAACTAAGTTCTATTTGTGCCCAGTGCGACTAAAAATATTCGAACACCCTAAACAAGCTACTTTTACTAATTTAACAGTGCCAATTAAGAATGCTCCCTTGTGTCATCTATAATTTTATTGTGTGCATAGACGACCAAAGACCTCGCTTTCAGCATGCCTTCTTCGTTGGACCCGCTTAGTTAAATACTCTAATCAAAATTCTAAAGTTACAATTGAAAATGTCAAAAGTTCGAATATTATGCAATAGAGAATTTCTCTAACATAGTTACTCCATCTCTTCGCACTATTTAGTCAGGCATATTGCAATTCAAGTATTTATTTTAATTTATAATGACCTATCTTCTCCACCCCTGTTCACATACTTTAGCCATCTCTATCCACAGCTGCGGTGAAGATAATTAGTTAATGAACAAAACATCCTATAAACACTCTATGTTGCTACCGCAATCACAAGAAATATTTACTAGGAGGATTATCTATCATACAGCTGACTATAACAAAATGAGTCCCCCTTATCTTTCTCCGTTCCTTCTCTAACGTAGAAGACAGCAACAGACAATTAATATTTAATTACTTATAATTTAGAACAACCCTAGGTAAAACGCTACCACAAAACTAGACTAGAACCGAATAATACTAACCGAAGTAAACTTTTGTATTCACACTTGCAAATAAAATATCTTTATCTTTCCGTGATGAATAATATTTTGATAACACTATTTCATCAACTCAATGTCCCGGCCTACATATGTGAAAACTCCCAATCAATTAGTTTGTATAAAACAATCTAGATACAACATGCAGTTCACATTAACTAACAAATTTAAGGTTGTGCCATATCTACGACAATAACCTACCTTAGTACTAATTTTAATCATCTACAACTACATCACGTACATATTAGATGCCAATAATCTAGATTATTTAAGAGTTCTAGCAATTCATATTAATAAAAATCCAAACAAGATAATCCCGCTGTGACAGTCCGCGCTGACCTTCCCACAAGTCAAAAACGCGTTTCGTTCGTCCTATCATTTCTAAACCTGTAGACATTTACTTTGTACTAAAACAAATTATTGAGTTAATAATTATTTGTCAATTGTTAAGCAACCCTATTTAATTTCATAATAACAATTTTAATATAGCATTATTAGAATATTATTATAAGTTCCGAACATCTATATTTATTATAATCAACATTACCGGTTAAAGTATTTGAATGGCCTAGTGCGAACTAGGTTTCAGGTCTCACCTCGGGAAAATAAATTTACTATTGACTTTAAAATCTACTCCTTATAAATTTATTATTTTCTTCTGACATACAAAGATAGGCTATGACTCTAGGTCGGGTTTAGTAAACTTTGAACTATGGCTACCTCCACGATAACCTCGGTTAAATATATATATCCGCAAAACGAAATATGTCCAATACGGCCGATTTTACTAAATTTAAATTATGCTACTAAACAGTACGTGTCCTAAGAACGTCACACATCCGAAACCCATTTCAGTTCTAATGTCTTTACCCATCTAAATTAAAATTTGTACCTGTCGACGCGAGACAACATCTAAATAATTACCTTGTATGATTCGAATTGTGATAGTTGATTTTGTTTTGTAATCTCGATAACGCAATACCAGGGATTTACTTGTTAAGCGGTAAGAAATTTATTCTCAGCTCGCAATATCAGTCGCTTTATTTCCGGCTTGAATGTTTCTGCGGACTATGAGTTTAAAATTATCCTACAACTTAAAATTATGGTATATAAAATCGATCACTGTTTTATAAGTAGCTGGTGTTAACTTTTAAAATGATAAAACGATTTAACTAATGATTATGACGTGACATCCGTCCGCAACTCGCCTTTATAATTGATGTGATAACATACGCTATTGTTATCCCTATAGCGTAACAGTGCTATAACTCGTTAATTTTGCAGTTAAATCTCGACTTCAAGCCAGTCAACTATATATTTTTTTTTTCTACTATTATTTTTTTTTTTTTTCAACATCTTAATCGTTCAACGGAGATAGACAATTGTGAAAGGTACCCTTCTTAATAGGCTAATCCAACCCAGTGAATTTAATGATTTATCTATCTCTACCTATCCTAACTAATTAGTCATGTAGTAAAGTCTTTTCTTTTCACCGCTCTCCCGACTTAGATATCTCTAGGTAACTCACAACTGATAATATTAGGTAAGTAGGTATAGTAAACTGTGCCCAGCGAGCTTTACCTCTGCGTACGTTAACCTCATCTTAAGCTAATAATAATCCTTTATAAATCTTCATAATTAACTATTTATCACGATTTCAACTATACGGTAAGAAGCAATGATTACCGGTAACGACTAATTACAACGCTGCAAGAGTATTTCAATTATACATATTATTATTAGACAGCACCCTTTTACCATCATCCAAAATAAAATCTTTTATTGGTAACCCAACGCCATCTAGCCTCGCTAATAGGTAACCTCCCCACAACAGAGTAGATATTAGATAGTTGTTTCCAGACGGTAACGACTTTTATCGCCTACTAGACGTATTTATCAGTTTATATTATGCATCCCAAACTACGTTGCTTTTAAACCCAAAATTCCTACTAGCAATGAATAGTCATATAATTCTATCCCCTACATGACATCCCTGCTACTTGTTATTACTTATAATCGCGATTCCTCATCAACGCGTGTATTTTGAACCGAAATATTATTTTATGTTACTTTTCCTAGGATTTTATCGAACTAACAAAATGCGGCATTTCCCTTGTGCTGAGCAATTGTCCCCATCTACATGTCACATAATAATAATTCCACCACAATGTCATTGCATTCTAATCTACTACGTGATAAGTATTAGGAAAATCTCTTCCAATGTAAAAATCGCAGGTATTAAAAATAACAGGTATGGAAAATAACAGGTGATTCCGCTTGCTATAACAAAATCATATGATTACGCGATAAGGAAGTTTCCTCTCCGATTGGTTTTATGACGTCATGTTTTATAATCATTCCTAATTCTAGATTGTTTATGGTCTAGCTAAATCATATGTCTATGGTCCAACCATAGACAAATGATTTAATAGTCCCTGACTAGCCTAAAACTACTCTATGGATTTCAGACGTGAGACTCAAGTACATTATTATATTTTTTCTAACATAACCAACAAAATAAATTATAATACGTAGAATAGCACATCAACTAAAAACCGCAATCGCTCAACGATTATTAGTCAAAATATAATTATTATTAGTTTTATATTATGCTGTTAGCGTCATAACTTTATAATATTGTACAGCATATCGCCGTCCTATAATATAAATTGAATCCTGCAATAACTTAGTTGGTTAATTCTGTCCAATCTCGCCCCCTTGCCTTTCCATCCGACAGCAATAATAATTAAACCGCCCCCTATTCTACAAATCTTTCTAAATCAATAAATGTTGAACTATGTCACCCCATCGACTTTTTACGATCCTAAAAATAACTCAACACAAGGCTGTATGAACCAGTTGCCTATGCCTATATGAAATCTATCACCAGGAATAGAAACAAAACTACAGTTACCATAGCTCCTAACGTCAACAACAAAAATTGGATACCTGGTTTCAGTATTCAAGAAAACAATTACTAAAGGTTTCAGTATTCACAGATAACTCAACAATTTTAAAATTTAATACTCCAGACCCCCGGATAAGTTTGGTTATTGACTATATCTAAGTACTTTGTTCACTCATTAAACTTTGGAAAACCAACAACGCACGGTACCTGATGCTGGCGAAATCCGCCATTAAATAAAGAAGAAAAAGATAATAACTGAAAGGTATTGTATTTCAAATAATACTCATTACGCTATTGTTTTGTAGCTTTATCTCCTCCTTTGACCTTTAACCTAACCTGAGAATCTTTTTGTTACAGATTTCGTACAACAAAATTTAGCTCCAGCTCTCATTGCGACTGTCTACAATATTGGTCGAACCCGTAATACAAAGTGTATGAATCAACTTTAGAAGATAACAACGTTTATTGTGAAAAATGTCAAATTATAATTCACCCACTATCAAGAGCCCGTAATACAAAGTGTATGAATCAACTTTAGAAGATAACAACGTTTATTGTGAAAAGTGTCAAATTATAATTCTTCAATATCTCTGAATTAATTAATCTTCATTGAATTATTCCCTATTAAGCCAATTCTAAACTCACACATCGCAACACGACAACAATTTGTGGGAAAAATCCCACTTCTAAATTAAAGTATTACCGCTTGACTGAAATCCAATACAACTATATTAATGATAATTTATAACTTAACTTTCTAATCCTGGTCATGGCTTACCAAATTGTAACCTCCCCACAATATTATTAAATTTTGCTACACCTAAATCTAAACCTAAATCTAATGCCTTTCACACCTATATGCCTAGCTAGCTTATAATACATACACACATCCTCGCCGCTTTACCTTAACTTAAATTATTATCTAATTCTTAAAACTAATTAACCTAATTTATCTACAATCTAATGGTTGTGTCTGGAGTTTTGTAGAGTGTGTAGCGTTTGTATGAAGATGGAACCTTAGCATAGCTTAATTCTATTTGCAGTGAATTTCAGTCAAGCAATGTAATATTATAATAACTACTATTTTGGCCAGATCGTCTAGTGAACCCTCCGTTGTTAACCGCATTTAAGTAACTCAAGTTCTTTCGTGAAAGTTTAGTAATTGGCTTATCCCTGTGTTAAATTATTTACTCCTGACCTAATTACCTACCAGTCTATAAATCATAACATAAATATGTGTAGCCTAGCAATGACTCCGTCTGAACTGTGACCTAAATCCTTCACTGCAGCTGCGGGGAAGATTTGTAACCACTCAAAGGTAATCAGATGATAGCTTAGCTTGTAGGTATTATTATTTATTATCAGTAGCATGATACATAAGAAGCCTGGTGCAATTTATATAAAGGTCTTGTGGAATTATAAGAGTCTTGTGGAAATATAAAAGTCTTGTGGAAATATAAGAGTCTTGTGGAAATATAAAAGTCTTGTGGAAATATAAGAGTCTTGTGGAAGTTTAAAAGTCTTGTGGAAATATAAGAGTCTTGTGGAAGTTTAAGAGCTCCAACCGCCGCTCCATAGCGTGCCATTACATCTCATTGTTTAATTATGGCCCCGTCCACTTTGGCTTTAACATTAATTATTAGCTTGTAGCTTTAATTCTTTCAAACTGAGAATTTACATCTCCTCTCAAAATCTAATTTCATTTTACATTATGAACTATGTGTTAGCAATTTAAATTCTTATTATTCCACATAAATCAATAGAGTTTATCTCAAGGCTTGCTATCATCCAAATATCCTTTTCACATTAAGAACTTAATTATTCAATGCAATAACTTATATTCAGTTCCGTAAAGGGTGGATAATTTAATCAAACGCCACTTCAGGCGGTGGCTAAAGTAGAATGCTATTAATACAGGTAAAATTACTTTTATTTACTCCTAGTATTTATTATACAGGTCTTATAAAGTTCCAATATAACTACATTGGATTGGCTGCATTGGCAGATTATCACATCTTAAGTTTATTAAAGGATGTTTAATTCATTCAATATCCTTGACTTTAGGAAGTGAACTGAAATAGAATACTATCATTTGAAGTAAATTACTTTGGATTACTCTTAGTGTTCATTATACAGATCTTATAAAGTATAAATACATCTCAAGTTTATTGAAAGATGCCTAATTTATTCAACATCCCTGACTTTTAGGGAGTGAATGTAGTTAATTATTTTTCCATTAACTTACACCCTCTGTCTCTCAGACTGAGTGGTTAATTTGATAGACTACTAAATCATAGTTAGTATACCTTTAGTAGGTAGTTAATTATCACTGTTAATCATTAAATGAATTACATTTAGAAGTTATCTTTTACTCACTTTAATAAGTATAAATTAGACTGTACTAGGTATTAGTCTGATTGATTAGATTGTTCCCATCAAATATTTCTATGTTTCATATTATTAGAAGTAAGTACTTACATATCTTAAGAGGTCTATTCAAATGGTATTAGTAGACCATTGTCAGGCTAATTAGCTGGTTGTTATCAATCAATTATTTCTATGTTTCAGATTATTAGAAGCTCATAGCTTGCAATGTCTTCTTTCAACGACTTATCCTAGGTTCTAAACTGGTTTTAGTTGTTCAGTTTGTATCAGCTTATTTTTGCTAAGGTATCGGATGTAAAACTTTAACACCTTGAAGAGTGTAGCGATATGAGATCGTATTGCATCCCAGGGAAAGCTAAAAAATGCCTGTTTGGTCATTTCAGCATTAGAAATCAAACATCACAGTACGACTAAGCTTATTTGCTATAACTTTTTAGTATTTTTCTTGTAATAGGAAACCAGTCTAGACTTTTAGGTATTCCAAAGTAATGATGGTACGATATTATCATGCTTCTATTAATTATTTAAAATGAATAATTAATTGGTAACAACTTTAGGAAAACAATTAGAATTTTATCGGCCTGCGGTAACAGATTACTTGCCTAGCTAGGACCCACATCACTTCATCATAATTTTATTTAGCGCCGTAACTTAATTATCCCTGCCTTATTAGTCTGAATTAATAACTAACCATATATATATCCGCCTACCTATAGATTCCTACAACTTTCCTCACTTGAAAATGCCTATATTTTGTCGAACTAACAGTCCCTCTTGTGTACCTTGCAAACTAGGCCAAGCCTCATTTAATTTAAATTCGTGGTGTGTGGTGAGAGTCGCATTGCCCCTGAAAGCAACTAACTCCTAAATGTTCTATCAGTCGAGCCAGTATACTCAGTGTGTTATTTTCCTATCACTACACTGTATGTATGGAGATAGACTCGAGATTGGACTGGGTCATACGGGTCTACCTCCAGCTAAATGGTGTCTGACCTATCTTCAACTTTCACTAGGGAGACAACTGTCTCTCCCCCATTACTCCGTCGAAGATAGTGTATTGTTTAGCGTAATAGTGTAAAACGCCGATCTTATTAAATACAATCAAAGATCATCCAGACCGAAGTCTGTTGAAAGGTACATAGGGTTTTGTTGTCACCGTGACTCGTTTCCGCCGATGTACCCCAGAATACTTCATTCTGTTAACGGATTCGAGTTGCGATCGCAATAGTTTACTTTATTAATAACTTTCAATTTCACAAATCTTAATTAATATCGCAGCTCGAATATCACTTAGCGCACTATCAAGCTCGGACGCTATTTTTCCCGTATGAGTCGTACCGCACTCTTAAGTTGGACCGCTCCGTTGACGTCCCAAAACTCAATGTCCGCTAATTTTCCCAAGCATCTTAACTTTCCCGCCACGCGCGCCTAAGATTTGCCCGCGCGAGTCCGCTTTTCTTCCCTTCCACCAATCGCTAGCCGTTTCCCCGATGCCCCCCCGCCTTCGCGTCGCGCCACGTGGAGCTATCATCCGACCTCTCTTTCTGTCTTTTTCTCAACCTCTCGCTCGCTCATTGCCGCTTTCGCCGCGCAATTCTAAAATTTTCCCATAATCTAACCAAATCTCGTCAGATAGCCAATATTTCATCTTTGAATATCTAAATGTAGCCTTCTATTAACAATTCCCTCTTAATAATCCTCCACTTAAGCCAATAATCCTATATTTTGGGAAATTATAAAAAGTTCCGTATTCCGACCATAGGTGGCGCCCGCCCGCATGTCTACCGGCTTGCCAACCTACGCCTATGTCACAAGGCCACACAGAACAGTCCCCGCGAAATTCAAAATAAAGATAAAGCCCGTTGCCAACCTAACACGAAGCTCAAGTAAATAACTCACGCTAGACGGCGCCTATGTCGCAAGGGACGCACAGAGCAGTCCCCGCGAAATTCAAAATAAAGAAGTCAAACTAGCAACCTTATGCGAAGCTCAAGTAAATAACTCACGCTAGACGGCGCCTATGTCGCAAGGAGCACACAGAGCAGTCTCCGCGAAATTCAAACTAAAGATAAAGCGCTAGACCACTGACCATTATTCTGAACTAGTTTATTATTCCCTTTTCATGCTTATTATTAATGGTGCTACGCATTAATATTTATTTTAGTGCTACTCCCATGCATTCCTTACTAACGGACGGATACCATTCATTCTGTACCGTTACATCGCCAACCCGCTTTTTAATTTATTTTATTTTTTATTTTGATTTATTTCAAAATCCACAGCTCTTACTCTAATTTAACAATCTTATATTCTAGAAACATACAGCAAATAACGGAATTTGTAAAAAGTTAAGTAAGAGGAGACATACATTGTTCTACCTTATAAGCAAGGTATTTCACTAATTATATAAAATACATAAATATGGATACGATATAAAGATAATTATGTGTATTACATATACAGAAATACATAATTTTAAGTACCTGTATATTAAATACAAAACATAATTATTATTTTTTTATTTTATTTTACATCCATTTGCCTTTAGCAAGCGTATTGTTTAGTGACTCAGCCAATAGCCATCAATTGTAGCGATTACTTGATTTCAATGATAGAGTTGGATGATGGATGGATGGAGTGTACCATCTACCGGTTGATTACAATACTGTTACTAGTATTTTTGTGAATAAGACGACTTTCACAATCAAGTTACGATTATTGAGAATTCAAAAAGTGAGTTTGAATAAGAAAAATATTTTACAGACCTCAACTTTATTTTATTTTAAAGGCACAAATTAAAAACAATACGGCAGCCCATTCTTAAGCGTACTTTGTGTCAAGTGGCGAGAAAATTAAACAAAAAAATAATAATTTTCCAGTCACCTAATTCAGTATTTCTGAGGTTTCTCGCTGACTATTCAAAATGCTTCGTAATTTTTGACCTTTCTTGTATAAGTTAAATAAATATATACAGTATCAGTTGCTCGTGCGATTAGTTTTTTTTAACTTGACTAATTATAAAAGTAAGTAGGTACCCGCGTGCCCGCGCGTTCATTGTGACGAGCGGCGCGAGGCTTGAAAATAGTACAGCTGGCTCTCTAATTGCGTCCTGTCACTTAAACAATGCTGCAGCCTTCCACTTTTATTTAATTACTTAAGCATTTATCAGGTTTTTCGCTGAATTTACAAAATGCTTCTGAATTGTATGATTGTAAAAAATATAAACCATCAGGTGCGTTTAGTTATTCTTGACTTCACTAATTATAAAAGTAGGTACCCACGTGCCCGCGCGTTCATTGTGACGAGCGGCGCAAGGCTTTAACAAAAAGAAAATAGTACTCGTACCTACCGGCCGTTCTCTAATTGCGTCCTGTCACCTAAACAATGCTGCAGCCTTCCACAGCAAATACGGGACGTGCTCGCCGAGAGGCGGCCCAAATTTTCCTCACAAACACTGGGCTCGTTAAAGAGGCGTCGTTGACATCCGTCACTTGGGTGTGGTACAAGTCATGGTTTAAATAGCAGCCAAAGTCCCCTTATTTGCCATGTAAATCTGCCTTCATCGCCGTAAGTAGTAGCAGCTCACTAAAAGGATACTATCACCCCCTCTTTTTTCTTGTAAAAGGCGACTAACGAAGTAATAAAGTCTGCACATACATCTAAAGCATAGAGCAGTGATGGGCTCACCGCCACCACCTGTCACGCTGCGCACGTGTGCAGTCGCTATTTGGTGAAAAGTGGATTATGGTAGAGGACTGCTTTTGCGGTCCTCATTGCTTAGTCTCTGACTAACCCTTCGGGGATAATAATCTTGTTTATACAATGTGATAGGGGTGGTACTTCTAACCTGTTAAGGCTAAGTAGTACATCGAAATTCATCGACAAAAAAATAATATGGACTTATATAAAAGTGATTTTAAATCACAAAATAATTAAGTATAGATTTTTTTCTCACCAAAATAATCTCAAACATACAAAACAAAGTAATTTATTAGTTAGCTAGTGTCATTAGCTACCGTTTGCTATTTTTTTCATGTTTTTCCGACGTATGAAACCTTTGATATCGCATAAAGTAAAAATGGTCATAAATTATAGGTAGGACCCCCTTATTTTTTTTTTTGTCGATGAATTTACATTTAGTACTTAGCCTTAACGGGTTAGAAGTACCACCCTTATCACATTGTATGTATGTAGGTATTTATGTTGTATCTCCGAGAAACGGGTGTGACATATAATTCAGTTGCCCGACGAATACGCGAATCGCTTATAACTCACACCGCGCCAACCTCAAGTGTGGCTAAAGCCAGAAGGTCGTATCATACACCGCAAATATAAATGCTCGCTATTATCTCGCCCCACCTTTCCGCTATTTTTAATTTGCTGACTTTTCGGTATAAAACACCGTGTTTCGGACGTGAAGACTGAAGAATGGTGGAGAAGGGCACTTGGGGTGCGAAATAAAAAAAATTGTGGGACTTTTTAATAAGTGAAGGAGCGTCGGTAGCTGAACGAATAGATGTTTTAACTTTACTAACATTAGAGTTTATTATTATATCTTAATTGATTCTTAGTATGTATTCAGTCAATTTCTACTGGCAAATTTTTTAACCGTGTCGCGTAACGGTGAAAGAATACTCCCCCCTCTCTTTACTTGGGCTAAAGACTGCACATACATCCAACAGCACAAAGCGGCGATGGGCTTACCACCTTTCACGCTGAATACATCTGCAGTCGCTATTCGGTGGAAAGTGGCCTGTGGTAGAGGAATGCTAATTTGCTGTCCTCATTGCCCAGTCTCTGACTTACCCTTCGGGGATAATAGTAGTGATTATATATGTATTTAGCTAATTTCAACTGGTAAATTTTTTAATACACTTTGGGTCACTGCGCGAAACTTAGTAATTGAACTAATTACCTATGATTATTAAATTAAAAATGGAGTCCAATTCGGAGGAGGAGGAGTAGAGGTCCATTCGCAACAACATGTGTTTTGTACACATTCTTGAAGAACCGGCGAAGAGAACTCGGATGAAACTCCGACGTGAGAATTTCGACGTGAACATTAACGTGTATCCATCGTGTATATCCACAAATAGAAAATCCGTCATTTGTTATAACTGTCTGTCTAACTGTGTTATATATTTTTTATCAAGAGCGTAATCGTAAAATAAAAATATACCTAAAATTTAATTTGGTAATTGTAATTCTCCATTTGCTGTACTTTTCTGTTAATATAAAACTTTTATAACTAAGTATCATGGTTGCAAACATTATTTTTACTTTTTACGAGATATGTCGAGGGTAGGGCTCCTGGCAGAACCACGACGTCAGTGCTCCGCCAATAAGTATGAACAAAACACGAATGCAACTTATACCCCCTCGACCGGAGATTTATTTATTTGACTCACAAAACATCTATGTACACAATAGTCAATACACAATATATAACAAGGTTACACGCACATAAGGTAATACACACACACACACACAGTAGGTAATACACATATGGTCATGCACACACAATACACGTAAGGTCCATGCAAATTAAAGTCAGGCACAAAAGTTATACGCACAAGGTTATATACACGCACACACACACAGGTACATAAATGGTCAAATCCAAGTTAGTAATTACACGTCAGTCAGATACACAAAGCACAATTTATACAGTGTTTATAAAGTTTCCCAAAATACTCAACTTCCCACACTGGCTCTAAACTTTACTAGGTATATCAAATACTTCTTCAGTTTTCTGATTTTCCATATGTTTCTGGTTCATTAGCTACTATAAGCTACTCGGATTGCTGCTTGAAGTGAACACACACAAAGCACAATTTATACAGTGTTTATAAAGTTTCCCTAAATACTCAACTTTCACACTGGCTCTAAACTGCTCTAGGTATATCTCAATTACTTCTTCAGTTTTCTGATTTTCCAAAGGTTCCAGCTAGTTGCTGCTCGGTAGACTGCTTGAAGTGAACATACACAAAGCACGGTTTATACAGTGTTTATAAAGTTTCCCTAAATACTCAACTTTCACACTGGCTCTAAACTGCTCTAGGTATATCTCAATTACTTCTTCAGTTTTCTGATTTTCCAAAGGTTCCAGCTAGTTGCTGCTCGGTAGACTGCTTGAAGTGAACATGAAGACCGAAATCCCGCTCGGCCCTTTTATACAAAAAAGCTTCTAGAAGATTTGAATTATTCTAGCCAATTAGAGAGCAGAGAAGTAGAGGTAGTCGCCCCTTTTTAATTACAAAAATATTCTGAATGCACATTCAGATCCTCTATGAACTGACACTTTAAAATCGACTAAAATTCCATTTATATCCAAACGCTCTGATTCTAAGTTATACAACAAAATATAAGTCTAGACCTATCTTAAAATGTATTTGCGTATGCGATTCGTTATAACACATCTAAGCAATTGCATATCTTAGAGCGCTAGTCTAGTTTTTGCGAGAATTATTCCTAAACAATGCTACGTGCAGATTACAATAATTCCGCGCGGCTAATTTTGACTTCACCACCACGTCGGGCGTTATGTCTACCATAATTCTAGATAAACGCCATTCACGTGGGCTTAGCAGTTTCGGAGGAACAATACAATACGTTGTCCGACCATAAAACATTTACAAGTTTACCACGATCGCCATGTTAGTTTTATCTCCTATTGTTATTCCGTTCGTACTATGCTTACATTGTATGACTAATTATCATTTAAAGAGGCTACTTGTTAAGCTGCCCATCAATAACAATCGATAACAATCAAATTCGTGGCAATTATTAAAACTTTCAAATTACGTAAATAGCAGCTTCATCTACTCATCAAGAGAGGGAGCTGTACCAAACATGCAAATTTCTAGATGGCGATGGTAACTTTTTTAACCGCTACGTAAATACGACGGCTAAAATTTTCTAAGTTTTTCTTTTATTCGTATACAATCACACGCAAACGGCTATGCTTACATGGTATGAATATCTATCCTCTACAGAAGCTACTTGTTAATTTAAACATCAATACCAATCAATTTCGTAACAATAAGTAAAACTTCATAATTACGTAAATAGCAGCTTCAGTTTTTTATCAAGAGAGGGCGCTGTAGCAAACGTGCAAATTTCTAGAAGGCGATGGTAACATTTTTTATTCGTTACATAAGTACCGCGGCTAAAATTTTCTAAGATTTTATTTTATTCACATTGTATGCGTATACAATCAAACGCAAGCGGATGCGATGCGGTATCGCCCTATTGTTTATCAAATCAATCATTATACAAATTCCAATCCCTAATTGATTCCAAACCTATTAACCTAATAGTTACATTAACTTGTTCGTTCTCTACGTACCTAACCATTAATTTGATCACCGATTAATCTGTCCGTTACAAGATATTTACCATGATTATCCATGAGTTTGTCCTCCCGTTATTTCGGCGCGATGCACGCACCATGGTCACGGAAACTGTGAAAGGCGCCGAAATATCGGGAGGGCAAACTCATGGATAATCATGGTAAATATCTCGTAAAAAGTAATTTCTGTCAATGTATTTTCTTTTCACAAATGGAAAGAAATGATCTTTGCGTACCTCTGCGTTAAACGGGCATGATATAACTATGTGTGTATGTTACTTTTAATATTTATTTTTATATTTATATCTTCAGTTTTCTATTTAATCTGCTTAGGTGTAGTTACATTGTTATATTGCGATACATCATAATAGATGGCACTAATGTGTATTCTCTTTTCTCCATTCCATAATCCATCATTGCGACGAATAACTACAATTACAGTGAAACGTATGCTTTCCAAACCAAATTTGAAACACGATCCTGTACTAAGCTTCCATTTGCCGCCAATATTAAACACAGACGCATCTGTCCTTGTCTAACGGTTGGCGGTAGAACGAGACGAGCGGGCAATAAATCACTCTTTCTGACCTAAATATTTTAGCTGCAATAGGTCACATGAGACATTTGCCATTTGAAACGTATATCCAATTTTGAATTGTCCATTTTTGAATGAGATAGCTTTAATGTGATTCGGAAGGCACGTCAAGCCGTTGGTTTGGCAAATTACATAAATACATAATAATATAATCACGACTATTATTAGTCAGAGACTTAGCAATGAGGACAACAAAAACAGTCCTCTACCATAGTCCACTTTTCACCAAATAGCGACTGCACATGTGCTCAGCGTGACAGGTAGTGAGTCCATCGCCGCTTTATGCTGTTGGAAGTTTGTGAAGTCTTTAGTCCGTTAGTCGCCTTTTAAGGCACCCAAGGTGCTAGTTTGATGGGAAATGATTTTTTATAAAAAAAAATACTAAATGTTATTGAGGAGCTCTACGACGCAACGGCTAAAGCAGGGTACTCACTTAGCCGTGTAGCTGTATCTGTATCTGATACTGTATTATTCTACAAGTGGGAACGGCTCGTCCACAGGCATAGCGTATCCAGCTACGAGCACCCGGACCGACAACAAATTTTTGTTTTCATTTAATTTTTCTCTCTTCTGAAGCAAGACAATACGGTGAATATTTTATTTTTGGAGTTTTCTCCTGACTTACCCATAGCTTGGCCAATAGTTTTCCAAGCATCCGTTTTAAGATTTTGTTTAAAATAATTGCTATTTTTAGGGTCCCATAAAATCAGTGCATTTTGGTAAAGGTCGATTAAATTTAAAACTTTTATATCTGTATACTCCATGATGAGTAGGTACCTTCGAGAAGCTCACGTAGCACACGAAGCCGACGTACTCACTACATAAGCAGCCGTGTCGCCGTCTACGCGCATACTGCGAGCCGCCTTTGTGTGCGAGCCGCCTTTGCGTGCGAGCCGCCTTTGTGTGCGAGCCGCCTTTGTGTGCGAGCTCTCTGCGCTCCACACGCAAACGGCTCGCAGCAGGCTCGCGCTTACGTACTCACTTATTACAGTATCAGATACGTTACATGCAACACGGCTAGGTGAGTACCCTGCCTAGGACATGCGGTTTGTCATCTTGCCAGTTAAACATCTTTCGCAATGCTATGTTACTGAACATCTCAAACTCATCCGTGCTTCAGCAGGCACTTAAATCTTGGGAGTTATAGATAGATGGCATTCGATAAAACCCACCAGCCCCTACAGGGTCAGCGTGGTGGGCTATGGCCCATATTTACTCACGTGCTGTTGTCCATGTGGGAACAGCAATCAAATCAATCAATGTATAATGACAAGTGTTTTGCTTTTGTATTCGACAGTTAATAACTCTGTGACATCAACGTCATCTAGTTAGTGTTACTGAACTATTTTTCACTTAATAATACCGCCTCATTTTTCATACCCTAAAATGGCCTTTATAACCGAAAATAGTCAATAAACCGCTTACCAAGTTACGACTTCCCACACCGTACTGATGAAGAAAGCACTTAGCGATATTGGCCAAAGCGTGTAATATTATTTATGATTCGGCTGGTTGGAAAAAAGTCGCGGGAAAATGGCTGACTACTGCATACATAGAGAGAAGGGTGAATATTTGCGTGCGTTAAGGGGGGAGTTCATTTTGTTTTCATTCGGCCTTCTTATTTAAAAAAAACCTAGGTAGGTACATATGCGTTAAAAACACACATACTTAAGCTTATGACCCCAAAGGGTTTGTCAGAGACCTAGGACAAACTGCCACAGGTTCATGTTCCACGAAATCACATTTTCATATTTTTAGAAACAAAAACATTGTTTTCTTGAAAGAAATGAAGTAATGTAAGTTTTTAGACGACTGACACCTCAGTCTCCCTGTGACCGCGGAACCTGTAGAGGGTTCTAAACGTTTGAAATAAAAAAATAACGCGAGTTAAGCTAAAACAGTGTTGTCGACTACCTTGTAACTGTATGTTAAAAATGTTTAAAAACGCATAGATAAGGTATGGAAGAATGTTAGGAGAGTATATAAGGTGACTGCTAGAAACCGCCAGAAACTTCAAGAGCTGGTCAGGTAGTGTTTTAAAAATGACAAAAAAGCTCTCATTGCAGACTAACGTAGGTACTTATCGCCCAGCTGACGCGAACGGGTCAGCAGACGGTCGGCCGGCCGGCCGTAGCGCGCGCGTTGTAAATAATAGTTTTTTTAATTGTTTTTCATTTCATTTATTATTGCTTTAAAATAAATTAGATACTCATCATCATCATCATCCACAGCCTGACTTCACCCACTGCTGGGTATAGGCCTCTCTTTGTATGTGCCACTGTTTACGGTCCCGTGCCAATCTCATCCAGGTCCTGCCCGCGATGTTCGCCACATCGTCTGCCCATCTTGCCGCAGGACGACCGACGTTTCTGTGTCCAGTTCTTGGACGCCATTCAGTTAGCGCCTTACTCCACCTGTCATCACCTTGCCTTGCCAGGTGTCCTGCCCAGCTCCATTTCAGTTCCATTATACGATTCCCAACATCTTTGACCTTTGTTTGACTTCGAATCTCGATGTTGGGAACCCGGTCCATAAGCCTGATGCCGAGCATGGCACGCTCCATGGCTCTCTGTGCAACTCTCATCCTGTACACAGCCTCCTGTATATATAGATACTCTATATATATACTCTATATATAGATACTCAAAGACTATCCAATTAAAGTTCACAAAATGAATTATGTAATTAAAAATGAAAAAAACACTAATTCCTGTTTTGTAATTTTTGTCATGTTTTTAACACTTGACCTGACCAGCCCTTGAAGTTTCTTGCGGTTTCTAGCAGTCGCCTTATATATAAGCAAAAGTGTGTGTGAGTGAGGATCGTACCAAATGAAAATCTGTGGTTTCTGCATACCGGGAAGCGGACATGTCGTATGTTTGTATGTATGTATGTGTTTCCATATAGTTAGGTTTAACGTCCCACTGCTGGGACTGTGGCCAAGCTTCTCTCATGGATAACAGCACAGGGAGAATGGGCCATAACCTACTATTCTGGCCCAATGCGGGTAAGTGCGTTTTAACAACTGCCATCTAGCGACAACAAACATACTTAAAACCACGACTATTATCCTCGAAGGCAATGAGGACCGCAAAAGCAGTCCTCTGCAATAGTCCACTTTTTACCAAATAGTGACTGCACATGTGCTCACCGTGACAGGTGGTGAGCCCATCGCCGCTTTATGCGGTTGGATGTATACATGTGCAGTCTTTAGTCCGTTAGTCGCCTTTTACGACACCTAAGGGAAGAGAGGGGTGGTAGCAAAGGCGTCGCCAAGGTGGGTTAGTAGGGGCAGTTTATCCAACACAAATCTCTGGGGAGGTCCCTTAGAGATTTGTGCTGGATAATGATGCCAAGGAGCTCGATGGCGCAGCGGCTAGCGCGTTCGGCTTGCGAACTTGCCCGTTAAGCAACTTTCGCAATGCCTGGTCGCTGGATGGGTGACCAAATTTAAAACATCTCGAGCTCCTCCTCCGTGCTTCGGAAGGCACGTTAAGCCGTTGGTCCCGGTTGTTGTCGTAAGATGACAGTCGTTAAAACCCATCAACCCGCATTGGGCCAGCGTGGTGGGTTATGGCCCAATATCCCCTCGTGCATTGTCCACGTGGGAGGCCTGTGCCCAGTAGTGGGACGTTTATAGGCTGATGATGAATGATGCCTAAGATGTATGTGCAGTCTTTAGTCTGTTAGTCGCTTTTTATGACACCCAAGGGAAGAGAGGGGGTGGTAGTATTATTTCCCCGGTACGCGACACGGTTACACGGTCTAGCGACTAGCGACTACAACTTGACATAAAATTATTTAACATCTAAGAATATATTTTCTTTGAATTTCACAGCCGCGTGGCGTCTCCACTTAAGTGACGCTACTGACTTATTTATGAAGTGACTGATGAATATTTCAAGTCACTCCGTGTTATCATACAAGGTGATCATATGCGGCGGCTTTACGATCGTGAAAACTAAGCAGCTTTTTTAACGACTCGACTATGGGTGGGAGATCTAACTTATTCATCTTGAGTTTCTTGTTGATCTTGAGGTATTGCGGCTTAGTAAAATTAAACTACCAACCCCTCTTTTAACTTAGGTGTTGTTAAAGGCGACTAACGGACTAAATAAGACTACATAATACATCTAATAGCTGCACTAACAGTGTCTAACTGTGGCGATGGTCTCACCTCTTATCACGCTGAGCATATGTGCAGTTGTAATTTGTTGAAACTTGGACTATGGCAGGGGACTGCTTCTGCGGTCCTTATTGCCTATAGTCTCTGACTAACCCTTTGAGCCCTCAGGCTGAGATCGTCAACTTCCTAAAATGACAAGTTCTGAAAACGACAACATCCTAAAACGTCAATTCCAAAATAGACCATTTCCAAAAATGACAAATTCCGAAAATGTCAAATTCTGAAAATGTCATATTCCAAAAACGTCAAATTCCGAAAATGACAAATTCCGAATATGACAACTCACTAATAAAGGGGGTACTTATTATGGGGTGTGAATATCGACCCTTAGTTGTGAAATGTCAAAGAACATCGGGCAAATTCCTTTGAGAATAGACCCCAAAAATGTATAGCATTTCTGTTTGTACCACAATGTAGGTATGTAAATAGTAAATCGTAGAAACTATTCAGAGTTTAATAAAGATTTTTATTAGAGGAGATATTAACGTTTGAAATATTTGTCTTTGGTAACACTGACACTAGTATAGCAACACTTGTAACTCAAATGAAACGTTTCGCTATGTGCTAAATGAACAAAGTGTTTTTGAAAAAAATTGATCAAAAGTGGGCTTACAGATTTAAATTAAAATTATTTATTATGTTTTCTTGTTGTACACAAAGATTTTAAATATCGAACACGATACGGATGGAGCGTGTGAAATTCTGTTCTGTTTATTTAATTATGTGGTTGTAACCAAACGCTTCAGTTGACAGTAATTGACAATGTCAGTGACAGACGATAGTCTGGCTGGCAGATCGAAAATGGCATGGCATTCAAATCAAAGCGATACCCATTTTTAAGTATTCGCCTATGTTATATTAACAATAAAAATATAAAAGTTAGATTTCTCTAATTTCAGAACTATTTCTCCGAGAAATCCAATCCAACCATCTTCTGTCAATGTCATTGTCATCTGATGCAATGCGCCTTGTTCTTACGCAAAAAAATAGTGATGGCAGCCACAAAATGACCATTTCATAGTCGTAGCTTCGTTTCCTAATGAATTAATTTCGACCAAATAAAGAAGTTTAAAAATAAAGTTGATACTGATTTAGGCTCGGACCAAATATCACAATGGACAGAGTCTTTGGATTTTTAGCATGTCCGTATTTTGTTAGTGTGCAGCTTTCTATCTGTACTTGTGTGCGTGACTAAAGATGTGACTAGTATATCGATATAATCACTTTAATGTGGTGTGTACCTAGTTCGTTATTATAATTGGGGGTTAAAGTTACTCACGTCCGTAGGTTTACCGTTTAGACCCTACACGTGACCCTTGGGTGGTGCTAAATGAGTGACACTGACTGAGTGGTAGAGCCACGCTGCGTTGCAGCACGCCGGGCACGCTGGGCCGGCTCGCCCGGCGTAAATACCAAGATAATCTCACTAAGGGTGTTACCCGACCAATCGATCGATCGTCGATCGACGGCATCGATCAACGTCGATCGAAGTTGATCGACTGGTCTGGTAGCTTTAATCGATCGTCGGATACCTACCGTTTGACTAACCAATCGATCGACGACGGTCGGTCGACGTTGATCGATAATCGACGGATACCGTTCGTCTAACCCATCGATCGACGGTCGGTCGACGTTGATCGATTAACCCTGGTTAAATTCCATCAGTTTCTTTCGAAATGTATTCAGAAAAGGACTCGTTGTTCTTGGCCAGTACGATGTTGCTCGTACTATTATTACGGAGACGCAAACGCAGAAGAATCTGGATGCAGCCGTTTTTTAAAGCCAACGATTGCTTATTTTATCCAAATGACATTTTAAGCAGCGGTTTTTGTTCTTGTTTTTTTTTTGCGTAGCGATAGTCATGAATTTCGAGGTTAGTAGTTTCGAGGGAGGTAGAGAGGAGGGGGATGGAGGGGGTACGGTAATGGTAACTTAGTAGAATATTTGTTTTTTATTCCTAAAAATAACCTAAAATAACCTCAAAATAAAAATATCTTGAATACTATGCATTTTCGCACTTTGGCTCCCCCTCCCCCTCCCCTCCCCCCCTTTTTCGGTGTTGCTTAATCTAAAGTGCTTCCCAAGGTGTTTGGGGCAATATCATTTAGTATTTAAACGTTCATATTATCATCACTCATTATTATCAACATAAACATAATCTAATATTACGATTATGATCCAGGGCACGAAATAATTTTTTTTTTTTTTATAAAAAAGGGAGGCAAACGAGCAGGCGGGTCACCTGATGGAGAGTAATCACCGCCGCCCATGGACACCCGCAAAACCAGAGGAATCGCAGACGCGTTGCCGGCCTTTAGGGGAGGAATAGGTTTAAGGAAGGAATAGGAATTGGGAGGAGGTGGGGGGGGGGGGGGAAGGGGCCTCCGGAACCCTCACTAGTCGGACGAAACACAACAGCACCAAGTGCCATTATTTCACGCCGAATATTAGAGAGGGTGGTGTTACGCCGGGCGAGCCGGCCCAATGCGTGCTGCAACGCAGCGTGGCTCTACCACTCAGAAAAGTGAAGCGGCCGGTGCGTCTAATCAAACAGCTCGATTTAACACCCAATCCATTTTACCGGTCGATTGTCGATCGACATCGATCGACGTCGACTAATCCATTCTACCATCGATCGATCGATTGGTATGGTAACACCCTAATATCCGGCGTGAAATAATAGCTCTTGGTGCTGTTGTGTTTCGTTCGGGCAGTGAGGGTTCCGGAGGCCTCCCCCCCCCCCCCCCCCGCTCACAGTTCCTATTCCTTCCTTAAATGCCGGCAACGCATCTGCGATTCCTCTGGTGTTGCGGGTGTCTATGGGCGGCGGAGATTACTCTCCATCAGGTGACCCGGCTGCTCGTTTGCCTCCTTCTATTATAACAAACAAATAGAAAATAATAATTTGTGTAGTAAAGTGAAGAGCAATACTTTTTACTTTTCATATTCCCGCCCATATTATTAAGATTCAATTTTGAATTAAGGCTAAAATTTTTACTAAAAAAAAGGTTTTTCAAAATGTTTGAAACAGAGCCTTGAATATTTTGTAGGCTCTCAGTTATCACGTCTAATAGCTTTAACCCATTCACGTATTATTTCCGGGCATTTTGGAAACCTAAAAAAAGAATAATAAAAAGAATATTAGTAATATCGATAAAGCTTCGATACACAAATACGTACATCACTAATCATTATGCCAAAACAAAGCCTTTAAATTACATTTAATTAAGGTTTAAAACCTGATTCTTATGAATAGTGTACGATATAGTATGATTTAGAATTAGCAAAAATTAATGCTTTGCCGTTTTAATTATTAAAAAACTCATAGTAAAGCATACATATTATGAGAAATCACTAACGTATGAAATGATAATTCCTGGTCTTTCACACCTCCTTTTGTTGTTCTTGACGAACAATAAACAGCTTAACAAGACATTATGTCAATTGTATATTACACAAATAACACAAACACTAAGATTTCTTAATATTTCACTATTATTTCGCACAATCCAGCAATGTTTTGACCTAGTAGTCGGTCATGAAATGACACGTCTCACACCGACAGTGCGTCGTTGCCAAACGTACATTAACTATCTCTTTTACTCATATCACACTACAGTCATACAGACAGAGATACAAATACTTTACCTTGATACACGTATGTAAAAGCGGCAACGTCGTAAGACTCTGTCCATGTAATATTTGGTCCGAGGATTTAGGTATATAATGACACATAGTGCATATAGATACTAGAAATAACTTTATACATTTTCGGGTCAAATGTGCCTGATGTACGTATAAAACGTACAATTTATTTATGAATTCCATCGTTATTTCATGAAAAAAACAAGTAGTAGCATGTAATATTTGAGTGGATGTTTCTGTTGTAACTTTGAATTACTTTATTTTTCATAGTGTTTGTAATAATGACAAAGTTGTCGTTCATTTTAGAAAGTTGTCGTTTTCGGAACTTGTCATTTTAGGAAGTGGTCATTTTTGGAAGTTGTCATTCTAAAATATTGTCATTTTAGGAAGTTGTCGTTTTCAGAACTTTTCTTTTTAGGAAGTTGTCGGTTGTCGTTTTCGGAACTTGTCATTTTAGGAAGTTGACGTTCTCAGCCTGAGAGCCTTTGAGGATAATGAGTCGTGAATTAATGTATGTATGAGTTCCTTCTTGCAGAAGTTGATATCTTAAAATGACAAATAGTACTGGAAGGACAATGGACCTGAAACATTGATTTTTTTAAAACATTTACATAATATGTATATACACTTAATTAATATCCTCTAACTAAGGGTTAGTCAGAGATTAGGCAATGAACACCGACAAATCAGTCCTCTGCCTTAGTTCTCTTTTCCCCCAAACACAACTGCACATGTGCTCAGCGTGACGGGTGGCGTAAGCCCATCGCCGTTCTTTGCTGTTAGATATTTGTGCAGTCTTTAGTCCGTTAGTCGCCTTTTGTGACATCCAAGGGAAGAGATAGGTCTTTAGTATTCCATAAATATTTTTAAATATTTTTTTCTTTTTTTCATATTTGGACTATCCTGACTAACGGATTAAAGACTGCACGTATATAGTATGTAGTCACTGGTAGTCCAACAGCATAGAGCGGCGATAAGCTCACCACCTGTCACGCTGAGTACATGACACTAAATAGCGACAGCACATGTGTGCAGTCGCTATTTAGTGAAAAGTGGACTATGGTAGAGGACTGCTTTTGCGGTCCTCATTACCTAGTCTCTGACTAACCCTTTGGGGATAATAATCGTGATTATATGTATGTATGTATGTATGTACTGTCCTGACACACTTCCTTTGCTTCATTTACTCTCATGATAGTTTCATATACGCTAGAAATTAAATATCCATATATTTAACTCTTAGTTGGGACAATAAATCATACTAGACGTTAAAACTATCTTCCCCTATTCAAATGCTATCGAACTCACCAAACAAACAAAATAACAATTCCATTTGTTTACAATAACATTTGCGTTTATCATAACTTCGAGCCTCCACGTTCAATAAGTTAGTGCATTAATTTTGAACTCTATTGCAATTTCCAAAAGACTTAACAGTTCTTCGAGAGTCGTAAGAACATTAAGGGTGAATTTATGCACCCCACTTACCGGTATATCTGAGGGAACAAACAACAAAACGTGCATTTTGTCCTATTTCGGATGGCCCACAGTTTGAACTTTAATATCATCTGGTAATAAGGTTAAATTTTGCTTACTGCTACTTAATAAGCATACAGTGTGCTTCGTAAAAGGCTATGATATTAATTTCTCTTTGTTTTATACATACATTCAAAGATTCTCGAATATTATCCCCGAAGGGTTAGTCAGAGACTATGCAATGAGGACCGCAGAAGCAGTCCACTGCCATAGTCCATCTTTCACCAAATTACTAGTACACATCAGCGTGATAAGATGTGAGCTCATCGCCGCTCTATACTGTTAGATGTAAGTAGTCTTTAGTCCGTTAGTCGCCTTTTACGACATCCAAGGGAAGAGAGGGGGTGGTAGTATTCTTTCACCGCTACCCGACACGGAAGTATCATGTGCTTTGTTAAATGCTGTGCCCGGCTGTCATCGGGGCTCAGACTTAATTTGATTTTGTCAATGTATTTGCCACAGAAATATATCAAGATAGAAGAAAAGAGTTCAGTAATTTGTCAGGAGACCGAGCGTGTAACATTTTGCGTAGGTACTTTGACGTTGACCTTGAACGTGACTCGACAGTTTGAATAGCTTATTTTTATATCTATCGCTGGTTTTCAACACACGCCAAGTCTGGCTCGTCAAATTAAAGCCGCAATGGAAAACTAGCGTTGGACAAAATCGCTCGCTACTGTTTTGAAGAAAATATTTTCTGTTATTAAATAAAATAGTTTTTTAATTAATAACAGATATTTTAGGACAAAAAGTACTTACCGATGAAAGGAAATACCTCGATTAACAGCTCCAACTTTATTGGTAGTGTTTGAACAATTAGTTATTGAACAACGAGTCATTTTTTTTTTAAACCTGACGTCGCACGCAGATCGCGTTTGGGAGCAGACTGAATCACGCGACGACCAATGGAGCCGTCGAGGCGTCTTTTCGCCACGCGAGGTACATACACTCTTTTCTTCTATCTTGATATATTTCCGTGGTATTTGCCTTTGCATGTTTTGGTTTGTTCTCTGTAGCCGTGCCTCATAAATAAATAAATGTGTAAAAATAACACTACAAGCGACAACGAGGCTTCACGAGCGCAATACGCACACAGAAACAACAGTTCTTATGCCTCTACGCTCTGTAATTTCACTGGATCAGTACCCTTCAATCCTGAACACAGAACACAGAGTAATGTAAAACATTGCTGTTTGACGTCAGAAATAGGTATTAGAGTGGTCGCCATCCAATGGGATTCTGTAAAAGAATCCTACCAGGTTTTTTTATCCACTACGGGATAAACTTGTCGCGTAGCGGTAAAAGAATACTACCACCCCTTCTCTTCCCTTGGGTGTCGTAAAAGGCGACTAACAGACTAAAGACTGCACATGCATGTAACAGTGTAGAGCGACGATAGGCTCACCACCTGTCATGATGGGCACATGTGCACTCGCTATTTGGTGAAAAGTTTACTATGGTAGAGGTCTGCTTTTGCGGTCCTCATTGCCTAGTCTCTGACTTACCCTTCGGGGATAATAGTCGTGATTTATGTATATATGTATGTACAACAGAGGCGTTTAATATACGTTATTGTTTAATGTCGAGATTATTTTTATTGTCAGTTGTTGAGCCAATTCATTGTTAGAAGAACAATCGCCCTCTTCAAAACAACGTGCAATCGACGAAAAAATATTTTGTTATAAAATAATATCACCAGTCCCTTTCCTTGTTTCGGGAAGTTTATTGTTTGAGTTTTGTGAAGAGGAAAAAAGATAAGTATGCTGTTGTCGAAACGGTTGATAAAATCGAGATTCGACACTCGGTCTGGAGATAAAAATTGAAAAATGATTGCTTCTTTTTGTGACAACTAAATTGAGACATGAAAATTAAATGTCACAAAATTTTTGTCATTATATTTGTGACGTGAAGTGTGTAAAAATACAATAAAATCAAATGAAATTAGTAGTTAAAGATTGAAGTAAATTTTAGTTATCTGTAATTTATTTAACCGACTTCAAAAAAAAGAGGAGGAAGTAGTTCCACGATAGCTCCGCCAATAATTGTGAACCGATTTTGATCATTCTATTTTTATCTAATAAACCAAAGATTTAATTTGGTCCCATGAAAAATTTACAGTAGACGGTTTAGAAGTTTTTTCAGAATCCTGAAAAAACACATTGTTGTCGACTGATTGTTCCTGCTTTACGCGTCAATATCTTTGCGAATATAGCCCAATTTCAATGATTCTTTTTTATTCGAAAGAGTATACTCCTGAGGTGTTTCCATTGTAACCATGTTAGGATCTGATAGTAGAATCCAGGGGAAATCGAGGATATTCCAGAAATTTCATATAATCTGATTGCTGTGAAACAACAAAAGTCAACAGAAAAGAGAATGAAAGACAAAACGAATTACTGACAAGCCGTTTACAATATACCGTAAGTGGCTACTGTTTTTTTCTGATAGTGTAGATTTAGAATAATTATTATAAGACTTCAAAAGTCTTATTTTTAATTTGTTGGATTTTTCATTTTAATTTTTTTTTAACTGTGTGGGTAATATTAATTTTTAGTTATGGTTAAGGTTTTAAGCATTTTACTTCTTTTTAATTTTGATTTTTCTGTTTTTTTTAAGTCGGTTTTATTTTTAGATTTTAAACTATTCTTTTTTACTTTTGACGTCAGCAAAGTGCCTGTGTAGGTTTTAATGAATAAACTATTCGTGTGTAACCGTGTCGCGTAGCGGTGAAAGAATACTACCACCCCCCTCTTCCCTTGGGTATCGTAAAAGGCGACTAGCGGACTACATACACATACATCCATTTTTGGGGGTCAAAGTTGCTCGCGTCCGTAGGTTTACCCTTGAGACCCTACACGTGATCCCTGGGTGGTGCTAAATGAGTGACACCAACTGAGTGGTAGAGCCACGCTGCGTTGCAGCACACATTGGGCCGGCTCGCCCGGCGTAATACCACCCTCTCACTAATATTCGGCGTGAAATAATGGCACTTGGTGCTGTTGTGTTTCGTCCGACCAGTGAGGGTTCCGGAGGCCTCTTCCCCCCCCCCCCCCCCCCCCTCCTCCCAATTCCTATTCCTTCCTTAAACCTATTCCTCCCTTAAAGGCCGGCAACGCGTCTGCGATTCCTCTGGTTTTGCGGGTGTCCATGGGCGGCGGTGATTACTCTCCATCAGGTGACCCGCCTGCTCGTTTGCCTCCCTATTATATAAAAAAAAAAAAAAACATCCAACAGCATAGAGCGGGGATGGGCTCACTACCTGTCACGCTGAGCAAATTTGCAGTTGTAATTTGATGAAACGAGGACTGCTTCTGCGCTCTTCATTGCCTAGTCTCTGACTACCCTTTTGGGGGATAATAAATCGTGAATCCTATGGATATAAGATGACTGCTAGAAACCGCAAGAAACTTCAAGAGCTAGTCAGGTCAAGTGTTTTAAACATGGCAAAAATGGCAAAAAAGGAATTTGTGTTGTTTTCAATTTTAATTAAATAATTTATTTTGTGAATTTTTGTTGGATAGTCTTTGAGTATCTAATTTATTGTAAAGCAATGACATAAGAAAAAATAAAATGAAAACAGTTAAAAACAACGATTATTTACAACGCGCGGGCAACGGCCGGCCGGCACGTAGGTAGGTACTGCCACGGACAGGTCAACAGACGGCCGGCCATTGACCCGTCAACGTAGGTACTGACGCGGACGGGTCAAACCCTTGCCCGCGCGTTGTAAGTAATCGTTATTTTTAATGGTTTTCATTTTATTTTTCTTATGATATTGCTATTGAATATGATATGATATTGAAAAAACACGTATTCCTTTTTGTGATTTTTGTCATGTTTAAAACACTTAACCTGACCAACCCTTGAAGTTTCTTGCGGCTGCAGTATTATTGGTGAGCACAAACCTTAGTTATGCATCGCAATATCTGAAACACACATTGCCCAACCTGCGAATTGGAAACAGGGGTCTACTTTAAAAACCTGCTGAAACAAATATTGGTCAAAATTTAATTTTACCAAACAAAAAAAAAATCTTATGAATTTCTTCCATGATCCACTGATAATTCCGTAACAAATCCCATTAAAAAACGTTTTAAAGGAAAAAGTGATGCTAGTATCAAAAAACCCGCTAAAACACCAGTCTGTCACTATCATGCATACATAATCACGAATGTTTTCCCGAAGAGTAAGTCAGAGACTAGGCAACGAGGACCGCAAAAGCAGTCTCTGCCATAATCCTCTTATCACCAAATAGCGACTGTACATGTGCTCAGCGTGACAGGTGCTGAGCCCATCGTCGCTCTATGCTATTAGATATATGTGCAGTCTTTAGTCCGTTAGTCGCCTTTTACGCTACCCAAGGGAAAAGAGGGGGTGTTCGTATTCTTTCACCGCTACGCGACATGGATAACACGGTTGTCACAATCAAGTTCCTCTAAAATAGAATTGGCCAATATTAGAGTTTTATTTACGACACGTGACTTTTTGGTGTGAGTGTAGGAAAAAAAAAAAAAAAAAAAAAAAAAAAGCACAGTATGTTGCTATGAGGCATTATTGTTGTCGTCACGATCGACTGTTTTATTTGGTTTCGTATTAAGAGGATTTACGCATTTCGGTTTTCTATACAAATTTCCAAGTGGAAATTTTATAAAACCAGTAAGCCATTTTTGATGAAACTCGGCATGCCGAGGTAAAATATAGAGATCTAAATAGTTTGTTGAAAACATTTCCAAAAAACGTTTATTTAACTGAGTTATTGCGATTTTAAACTTTCCATAGTGGACTTTAAATCGCAATGACTCAGCCAAATAAAAATGTTATCAACAAACTATTTAGATCCCTGTGGTTTACTTTAGCATGCAAAGTTTCATTAAAATTGGCATAATGATCTTTAAAAATGTTGACTTGAAAAATTGTATGGGAAACCAAAATGCGTAAACCCTCTTAACCATTAACATGAATTATCTTAAATTGGTCGTGATTATAATTATGTGTGAATTATCTTCGTTTGTGAAAAAGTGGCTCTAGCGGGTTTTGAAAATAGACCCCTCTCATATGCTACATATTTCGTTGCAAACAAACATATTGACCCATTTAACGGAATCGTCCGATATACGGAATGACGTCACTGTTTTTGAAATAACTCAAATGCCGTACGCCTTTTACCTCGTTTCAGAATATTGGTAACAAACGAACTATGAATTTCAATTGTTTTTGAAACAATTGAATAGCAATACTCAATAATGAATTTTGTCTTTATCAGTTAACCGTATAGCGTAGCGGTGAAAGAATACTACGACCCCCTCTTTTCCATTGGGTGTCGTAAAAGGCGACTAACGGACTAAAGACACACACATACATGCAACACCATAAAGCGGCGATAGGCTCACCACTTGTCACGCTGAGTACATGTGCAGTCGCTATTTGGTAAAAAGTGGACTTTGGTAAAGGGCTGCTTTTACTGTCCTCATTGCCTAGTCTCTGACTAACCCTTTGGGGATAATAGTCGTGATTATATGTATGTATACTGTAGAAAAGAACGGCGAAAAAATTGCTAACAATTTGTAGCAGGCGTCACGTATCAATGAAATGGGACGTCCTTAAGGGTACAAAGCGCTTTAACAATGAAAAAGGAAACATTAAGTAATTTATAAGGATACTAGCGACCCGCCCGCGCCTTCGTGATCGCTAACTTAGGGTTTATTCATTCATACTTCAGCCATTTTTATAATTATATAATATAATCACGACCTATTATGTTAGGTACCTAATTAAGAAGACTGTAAAACACATTTTTGTTTTTATGGATAAGAATCTTTTTGATGTCTATATGTGGTAGCTTATTAATACTTTCTTGTTACTATTTTTGTTATGATATAAGTACCTTTTATAAACGTTTTATAATCTTAAAACAATAAATAAATAAATTATCCCTGAAGGCTAAGTCAGAGAGTAGGCAATGACGATAGCAAAAGCAGCTCTCTACCATAGTGAACTTTTCACCAAATATCGACTGCAAATGTGCTCAGCGTGACAGGTGGTGAGCACATAGCCGCTCTATGTTGTCAGATGTATGTGCAGTCTTTAGTCCGTTAGTCGAGTTTTATACGACACCCAAGAGGATAGAGGGGGTGGTAGTATTCTTTCACCGCCACGCGATACGGTAAATTTATACTACAACATCTACAAATCATACCGATTTTTCAATAATTATCAGAAGTTATTCGTTTGATAAAGTATTACACAACCATTTTGAAATGTATTGTTAAATCACGTCTTTTCTTTTTTGACAAGTGGCAATTTATTTTGATCGCCTCATACTTTATCACATGGGATAAGTTTTAATTGGATATAAGGATTGAAAAATTAGCCCTAAAAACCTACAATAGTCTTTTATCGATTTTTTTATAAGTTAAAACCACATAAAAATCGCTTGGTTTAAAAAGAGAAAGCTGAGCCATAGTCATAGGGCAACGGTGACTTCACTTTATAATATTATATATACGAGTAGCAGACCGCTGGCGATTCCGTTTGCGTGGACCCCGTACCCCGTGACGAATTTTCAAAATGACTCCCCACACCAAGAACACTTATTGTGACGTAACTTGAATAGTTAGACATTATGCTATCGCGACGACTTTTTATAGATAATGGTGTGTTCTGCAAAGCCATAGTACATTATTTTATTCTATCATCAATAGTTTTCTTAGCGCACGCGATTTAAGTAATTTATTTGAGTTTTAGTAAGGATCCCTAATTTTTTTTGAAAATATAATATAGCCTGTGTCACCCGGAGATAGTGTAGCTTCCCAGCGGTGAAAGAATTTTTTAAATCGGTCTCGTAGTTTCGGAGCCTATTAAATACAAACAAACAATCAAATGTTTCCTCTTTATAATATAGTATAGACTAGCCGCCAGCCCGCGCCTTCGTCCACGCTCACGAAACAACGTCATATTTCAGCCATTTTGTATAAAATATCTACAGTTTACATACAAAAATCATACTCATTTATTGTTCTTTTTATTATGAAAACCGTATAAAAAACCATATCGTGGTTTCGAAGAATAATGCGGTGCTACAGACACAGGAAAACGGCGACTTAACTTTATAATATGCAATGACGCCCACGCATTCGTCCACGCTAACTTTGAAAAACCGTCATGGCTTAGCCATTTTAAAAAATATATCTACAAAATATAAACAAAATCATCCTCAGTTAACGCTCTATCTTTTAGTGAAAACCGCATAAAAATCCATTGCGTGGTTTAGGAGAATAGTGCAGTGCCACGGACAGAGGAAAACGGCGACTTTACTTTACAATATGTCATGATACTGATGATGATGATTATAGAATGATGATTAAAGTATAATCTGTTTATACATACTACGCCTCGGAGGAGGAGTGGTGAAACGCTTGGCCTGCGATCCGAAGTTTCCGGGTTCAGTGCCCAGGTCTGGCAAAATGTGTTTAATATTTTTCGCGTGGACTTCAGCCCTACCACCAACCAAACCGAGTACACAAAGATTCCCCGCTGGGAATCGAATCGGGAACTCTATCTTTTCGATCGGTGGTGTAGTGTTTATTCTAGATACTAGATTACGCTGTCTCACGCACACAAGTAATAAGCCGTTAACTGTCAGTGTCAACTATGTCAATGAGTGACACTGACATTTGTTAGACAGGGAGTCGTATGGCACAGCTAGACAGTGGTAGACGCGCTAAGAGGAGGCTTGGTGTGACGGTGAGCCAGTAAGTTCATGTCACTCTAAACTATACGCAACGACTAGCTTACAGGTTTAGCCACTAGACTACAGAGGCAGCTACACTACCCTTAGGTGACATGGCATACACCTCTTGTAATCGTACAGTGCTGGTAGGGGCTCATTAATTCAATTATAGAATCATACACACCCTGGGTGCAGGATGCGGGCCAGCCCTAACGGCATATTAGGAGCGTTTGCAAGTAGATTTGACTGCGAGTATCTAAACCTAACTAGTACCTACAGTTAGTACATGCGGAGTATCGGTAGCTGTTTTGCTTTTGTTAATTGTTAATTATTAAATTATTATAAAATACTATATTAAATGTTATCTAATGAATTAAACTGTAATAGAATATAGTATTTGTTGTAACCATGTATATGTATTTGTAATTTAAAATTTTGTAATTTAATTAAATCTATTTATGTACTTATTTCTTTACTAACATAATTATTAATAAGAAAAATTGTTCCTAACAAAAATGGATCTTGGTTATCTGCAATAAATAAATTATTATTATTATACACAGACACACTCACAACACACGCACACACACACATACACGCACACACACACAAACACACGCTCACACACAAACACACCTTCATTTTTTTTAATTTAATTTATTTTGTAAGTTGGCTTAAGTTACCTTAAATGTGATCCGTTACTGGCTTGTGTTACACAGGTGTTAAATTTAGCACAGATGCCAGGGATACCTAAATTGTTCTGTACCTAGGATTTTTATGGAAATAAAATTTATAATTATTATTATTTTAATAGAATACTACCACCTCACCTCTTCGCTTGGGTGTCATAAAAGGCGACTAACGGACTAAAGACAGCACATACATCCAACAGCATAGAGCGGCGATGGGCTCACCACCTGTCACACTGAGCACATGTGCAGTCATTTGGTGAAAAGTGGACTATGGTAGAGGGCTGCATTTGCGGTCCTCATTGACTAGTCTCTGACTAACCCTTCGGGAATAATAGTCGTGGATATATGTATGTATATGATCATAAGGTGCCATCAAGGAAAACTATTGGCTGTAGGAATGTAGGTCATAGTTGCGCTGAATCATTCTGATATATGGGTAACGCTTCTGCCGTGAAAACGCTGTGATCTATACGCCTTTTAAGGGTTCCGGTGCCCAAAGGAGAAATCGAATGGGGTAATCTAAATGATTGAGGCTTTTAAAAATTGAATTGAAATGACATTAATTCATCATTATCAGCCTTAAATATATACATAGTGAAAAAAAAGACCGTGGTCCCTTTATATTGATGATGGCAAATTTTAGTAAAAGAAAACATTCTTTTATTTTCAAAAATAATTAAAAACTACATTTAAAGATTTTTTAAAAATCACCTGCTTGACCCGGGAAACGGACCATTGAAAAAAAACATTCTGTATTTTATGATACCAACCGAAAGAGTCATTCTTCAATTTCTTATAAGCAACATAGTAAGTATCTTAAATTAAATAAAGTCTTTGTAAAATTTGCCATAATCAATATTAAGGGTACTTTTCTTCTAACCACGGTCTTTTTTTCCATCCTACTATCCCATTTCCTCCATTCTATTCTGTATATAATAAATAAGTTATAGCTCGAAAAAATCCTCCACCCCGCATCGTGTTATGGGCCATAACCCACTACGCTGGCCCAATGCGGGTTGGAGAATTTTTATAGCCACCATATTCTTACGACAACGTCCGCTTCTAAAGCACGGAAAAGTCAGAGTTGTTTTTAATCTGGTCACCCATCCAGTAACCTGACATTGCGAAAGTTGCTTAAATAACAAAATCGCAAATCGAACGCTTTATTTGCTGCAAAATAAAGTTTCCTTTCCATACCAGGCTTACCAACAAACAATACTGCAAAGGTTCAATCACGTACATTCCAGAACCTCCGTCTCCCTCTAATCTCCCTCGTTAGAGAAAGACAGACGCTATTTCCTTACGCTCAAGTTATTAAACGGCACACATTAAGCTGTAAACTAGTTTCAGTAGAACCCAATTTTAACTGTCCTCTGCCGGGTGGACATAAGTTTCAAAACCGCTTGAGCGCGCCGACCGGTTTACGAGTATGTTATATAGAACCGTTCAGTTTTATTGCAATCCAAATTGGCTGTTATTGACGTTGCGAGCCTTTTAGGGGTTATGCTATTTTTACTCAGCCGTTTGAACGCGGAAGAAATAGCATTATTTATAAATGTAGCTCAATAACAATAATGTACATTAGAGTTGTGTTGTGTAGTATATCGACTCTCTCTAAAAGAATACTACCACCCCCTCTTTTTTCCCGTGGGTTAACAGACGAACGACTAACGGACTAAAGTCTGCACATACATCCAACATCATAGAGCGGCGATGAGCTCACCATCTTCTATGTCTCTTCCGTGGGCTCACCACCTATCACGCTGAGCACATGTGCAGTTGTTAATTGGTGAAGCTTGGACTATGGCAGTGCTATTGCTGTCCTCATTCATTGCCTAGTCTCTGACTAACCCCTAAAGGGATAATAGTCGGGAGTTTGTGTATATGCCGTAGTCCACGTTTCACCAAAGTGCTCATGTGCTCAGCCCATCGCCGCTATACTATTGGATGTATGTGCAGTCATTAGTCCGTGAGTCACCTTTTATGACATCTAAGGGAAGAGAGGGGTTGGTAGTATTATTTTTAGTGAGCCGTTATACCCTGTGACTGTCAAATTCTCATACGAGTTTTGCATAGTAGGATTCCCTTAGCTGATAGGCGTATCATGAACGAAGACTGTTCACATTCATATTCATTTTCAAGCCATCATGTACAAAATACCACCTGTCACGCTGAGCAGATGTGCGCAGTCGCTATTTGGTGAAAAGTTGACTATGGTAGAGGACTGCTTTTGCTGTGCTGTGCCTAGTCTCTGACTAACCCTTCGGTTACTTCGGCCATCAGGGATAATATTCATGATTATGTATTTGTGTGTATGTACAAAACATACAATGTTATAAGAACATTTATTAAAACATAAACCTGTAAGGGTATTGTAAAACTATAGTAAATTAAAATGTAGGGTAAAAGCCGGATACTTGCCTCAGTGAGATACTTGCCTCGGTTTTTAATACACTATATTAAGGACATTAGTGGCGTTAGCGCTTAACTATAATTGTAAGTACCCCTCCCGTGGACCTTAGTGTCATGTAAACCGTCATAGTCTAAGAGCCCGTGAACCCCAGACCCTCGTTATTTTATAAAAGCTGAAAGTTTGTCAGCGCGTGCTCCAAACACAGGTAAGGACGAAGGTCTGGGGTTCACGGGCTCTTGCTCTATCAGTATAGACGAACGCGTTTCGCCCGTGCGAGCGTAAGTCTTCCGCGGCGAAACTTCGACAGAGGTTGAAACTATATTGGTAAGTAATTTCTATTGAATATTTTTATTACTGATTGTGGTTTCAATCCACTTTTTATTTCTTTGCATGCATCAGAGTTTAAATGACACTGTTTATTACGTTTTATTGATGACTAGTTATTGTTTATTTTGCAAATAAAAAGGGCAAGTATCCGTATCAAAAAGGATAGTCGCCCTAGTTACTTTAGCGGATAGTTGCTCTAAGGGAAACTATCCGCAACTATAATATCTTTCACGAGCAAAGAATTTTTTTTTCTTTTGGTGTTTTTTATAACTCATTTTGGCTATAACTTGGCTTGAATAAAATAAATACCTAACTGTTTCGTGCATTCGTTCTAGGTGATTAAAATGCCGTGCAAGTATCAGTGTAAATCAGGCGTGGTGCCGCGCCATATAAGCTGGACAGAAAATAGTTTAGCACTAAGACTTGCATTCAAATAGTTGGATGAAAAAAAAAAGGAATCATCGAAATATCGCGAATGTACCCTGGCTTCTGATGATTAATGAATGCTAATGCCTAAGTTGATCGTGCTGATTGTGGTAGAACAACAGTTCTACCTTTAGGGTAAATATTATATTAATAACTTATCTAATTTAAAATTTGGAGGCTATTTTTGTTACAGTTTTATAGTTTTAAAGCATAAAGTTCAATAATATTTTATAATGTTGATTACTACTCCATAAAAGATTGCAGGAAATAATAAAGACTGATTACTGAAACTGATAGGTATAACTTTCTTTTTATTATAAAAAATACATTGTGATTGTTAGGCATCTATCCCCGCACGAGGCTTATGTATCCTCCGAAGCATTTTTAACGTTAGGCAACTATCCGCTGGAGTAGGCAACTATCCTTTTTTTGAGAGGTCAAATAAATCAGGATTTACCCAAAACCATTATTAATTATGTTAACAAAAATGTTCTTCTATAATAGATCAAAAACCTATGTTTTGATATACAGAGTGCATTATTCCAAATTAGTACATATTTTCTTATAATAAAGATTTTTTGAAAAGTGGGGCAACTATCTGGCTTTTACCCTATATGTTTCAGGAGTAAACCAAACAAAAGAAGTGTGTCGTAATCGTAGCAAATGGAAGACTCCTCCGCTTTCCCGGGTGACGGGTGTAATAACTATGTAAGTACTCGCCTCGGTGGTTAAATGGTCAAGCGCTCGGCTCGATCTTTGTAGGTCCCGGGTTCAATTCCCGGGTCGGGCAAAGTGTGTTTCGTATTTTTCTATTTATAGCCCGAGTTTGTGATCACAGTATAAATGCTGTACTTACTTTTTAATGATACATGTAAATAACAAAGTTTTTCATGAATAATAATACATTTATATATCAACATCGAGCTTTACTCCCTGGAGTCGTAACCTACAAACTTTGCCTATTAAATAAGCAACTTCCAACGAATAATTTGAAATCTACAACGCCCCCTATCGGTGAAGTTAGAGAGTTTCATTGAATGACGTCAAATAAAATTTGATTGAATTAATTTTATGCTTAATTCATATTGCAAACGATTTTGGCAAAGGACTGTTTTGGAAAGTAATTTTGCTTAATTGTATATTAATGAATTTAAATATAATTATAATACACTTTTTATCGTCTACGTCATCTAAACAAAATTATTATGATTGAGATAAATAATTAATTTTAACTTTTTTTTTCGTTTTTGCATAGTAAGATTAGTAATGCTGCTTTAATAGTTTGTAGTATGGGTCCTGGCAGAGCATTCTATAACCGGATAGAAGTATCGAAATAATAGCAGAATTCAATTCGCAATCAAACATATATATAATCACAACTATTATTCCTGAAGGGTTAGTGAGATACTAGGCAATGAGAACCACAAAAGCAGTCCACTAGCATAGTCCACTTTTCACCAAATAGCGACCGCACATATGTTCAGCGTGACAGGTAGTAAGTCCATCGCCGTCAAACAGTGGTTGTAAAAACGTGAATCAACTATTATTATTAAATACAAGTTGCCATGTTCTTCTACTAGGGCGGCGCTGAGCTTTATAGATTAATGCAAAAAGTTTCCAAATTTACAACCAAAGTTGCCGGATTCGACCGCGAGAGGGCCTCAGAACTTGCTGAGCTTGTTATGCCTCAAGTTTCTTTATCAATCTTTATGGTTAACCTAATACTTGTTTATATTAAGAAACAAAGTTGAAAACCCGCTCTTTGAAGACTTAAATGGTACTCATTTTGAGTTAGAGTGAATAAATGTTTATTTTTTTTTAGTAAAGTACTTAAAAGGTGAACTGTAGAGCGCACTTAATTCATTTTATTATATTTTTGTTTGCTAAATTTTCATCTTCTCATTGTTATTATAAGTATATTTTTTTACTAGGTATGGGTTTGCTCTTGATCTTAATCAAACCCAGGGGCTAAGACAGGATCCACGATGGTGCGAGCTAACCCAGAAGGTGCCTATTTACTCTTGCTTTGAAGATGGACGGGTTATATGTACTCGGAAACACAGACGCAGGGAGGGAGTTTCACTCCTTTGCTGTACGCAGTATAAAAGATATTGAGTAGCGCTTTGTGCGACATTTAGGAATATCCACCAAGAAAGGGTGGTGACCCGCAGTGCGTCTAGATGTCCGATGGAAGAAGGGGGATGGCGGTATGAGCTCATGCAGCTCCATAGCACACTCTCCGAAGTACAGTCTGTAAAAGACAGACAGACAGGCAACTTTGCGGCGGTGAGCTAGGGAGTGAAACTTGCTCTTCACCAGTTCTTTGTCGCCAATTAGCCTCTTAGCTCTGCGTTGAATCGTGTCCAGTGCAGCTAGTTGGTATTTCGCTGAGCCGTCCCACAGGTGACTGCAATATTCCATGCAAGATCGGACTTGAGCTTTATAGAGAGTTAAAAGCTGTCCCGGCATGAAATATCGATTGACCCTATATAAGACGCCCAGCTTTTTAGCTGCAGTTTGAGCCTTGGACTCGATGCTGGTGCTGAAGTTGAGGTCGGAAGACAACTCCATGCCCAGAAGGACGAGACTATCGGTAACAGTCACAGATGTACCCCGAAAAGTAGGAGTCAGGTTAAAGGGACTTCTTTTAGCGGTGATTAAACACGCTTGCGTTTTAGTGGCGTTGAAATTTACTAGGTTACTGTCACCCCACGGGCAAACGTGGATTAAGTGGAAAAGTTACAAACGTGGTGAAAGTATACCTTTTCTACGTCCATTCTTCTCTATAGCTAAAAGTCCAGAATCAATTTTAGGTGAATTATGTTTAGACGATTCATCATAAGTATAAATAAATAAAATAACACCAGTTTTAAACGTCCCACTGCTCGAATTGCCAACTTAAAAAAAAAGTATTTTAAAGTAAGATAAGAGAAATAAACAGTATTTTAGAAAAATGGACAGATATTTTATTTATTCAAAGATTTAAATATAGCTGCCCTGCACTGCACCGCGAGAACAACGTTCGCAACTTTTTTACTTTTTAAATAGGTATAATAATTTTGGATAAGTACTTTATTTTTGTCCAACAGTAAAAAGTATAATGTAGTGAAAAACCGTATAATACTGCTTTTAACGGTATAGTTGGCAAACCTAGGCACAGGCCTCCCACGTGACTAACAGCACGTGGAAATATTGGGCCATAACGTACCACGCTGACACACACTTCTCTCTTATCACATACATACATACAAACACGACTATCATCCCCGAAGGGTTAGTCAGAGACTAGGCAAGAGGACAGCATAACCAGTCCCCTACCATAGTCTACTTTTCACCAAATAGCGTCTGCACATGTGCTAAGGGTGACAGGTTGTGAGTACATCTCCGCTCTATGCTGTTGGATGTATGTGCAGTCTTTAGTCCGTTAGTCACCTTTTACGACACCCAAAGGAAGAGTATTCTTTCACCGCTACGCGATACGCTTCTTATCACACTATTTCCTAATTCGATCTTCCAAAGTAAATATATAATTGGTCAAGTATGCGAGTAATACCTCTGTCCACGTAAACCTGTGGTTGACACAAGGAAAAACGTATGTGTTCGTCCATTCGCTACTTTTTCCTTTGCCCTCCATCCATTATTATTAATCTTAGTTACATGTCGATTGTCGATAGCAGATATATTAAGCTCGCCTGCTAAGACTATACGTCAATTGGACATTTTTTTGTACTCACGATTAGTTATCGTTCGTTGTAACGATATTTATAAGAATAGTTTCGCATAAAAACGAGGAAAACTACTAATTATATTATATATTAGAGCTGTGTAGTGACGGCTCTTTAATATAATACTACCAATAGATCTATTTCCTTGGGTGTCGTAAAAGGCGACTAATGGACTAATGGCACATACATCCAACGGCAAAAAGCGGCGATGGACTCACCACCTATTACGCTGAGCACATGTGCTTTTATTACTATTCGGTGTAACGTGGAGTGCGATAGTGGACTGCTTATATGCGGTCCTCTTCTCATAATAATATTACATTAGCAAAATATTATATTCGCAAATAATTACATTCGCAAATGTTTATATTCTCAACAAATTACATAAAGCACAATCACAGACAAAGTGGTTTCTGATTTACACAAAATAATAATTATTACTTACTCTGTGAACAATGCAGTTGGTTACATAATAATTAGGATTTTTTTATTACCAAGCTGTTGCTCCAAAGAAATAAAATATTAATAAATAAAATAAATTTTGCTATCGCCCAGTAGCATTCACTGTAGTAGGTTTTCAATAAATGAAAATGTGTTTTTCGCTGCCTTGATAAAAAAGATCTTTATGATTCTAATATATTGACAAAGATAAAAAAATTAATTGCATTATAACAGACTGTTTATCAATCAAAATCACATTAGTAGAATGCTTAAATAAGTTAGTTTCGTTAAATCACATGCCATAAATTATTTAATAAGTAAAATAACAATTTTGTTGGCTTTTTATTAAAATAAATTCAATTTTATTTTTCACTGTGTTTGATTGTACTTCTAATATTTTGAGAATATTATCATTTGCGAATGTAATTATTTGCGAATATAATATTTTGCTAATGTAATATTATAAGAACAAGCTTGCTACAATTTTTCTTTGCAACTTTGGCCATTCTTAAGTTATGACAATCGGGTATGGCGACTTTCTTGTATAAGGGATTTTTCATTTCCAAATTACACAGAAACGCAGTCGGGTTTTTTAATTTATTAAAATACCGTATTTTGTTTTAGTTTTTTATAGTTTTATTATTGAATGAGTTTGTATAGTAACATTAGTAACCTATATACACATGACACACAAATACTTTAAAACTAAAATCCATCGAGCCGTGCTAAACATTTGATTATGGCGCCAAAAACCCGTCATTTTTTTTATATGTTAGTATACCCAGTGTCACTCTCACAGTAAATACGATTCTAACTACACCTATCAAGCTAAAATCCATAGAGCCGTTCAGGCCGCAGAGCGTCTACATACTCTCGAAAAACATAACATTCCTTCTGGCGCAGTCGGGGAATAAAAATCAGTTGCTACGAATTATTGTTCGGGCATCACTTCAGAATAGCTAATTCTTTTTTGTTGTGTTCACTCACTTGTCTGTAATCTGTGCTCTAGGAGTCGACCTAAAACATCTGAATAATTTTATACAACCAAGTATAATAATAGTACATTATGATATAAGTGCGGTAAGATGAAAATTACAGCCGAGGCGATATTGCCATACGACGTTTTATAACATATTTGTGAGGAAAAAAAAATCCGAAAATGACTGCGTTTTTTGTTGTTTTTCTAGTGCATGAATCTTTGGTAAGCCAACATATATTTTACTTTGTCCAACAGCATAGAGCGTAGATGGGCTCATCAAAATAATACCACCAACCCCTCTCTTCCCTTGGGTGTCGTAAAAGGCGACTAACGGACTAAAGACTGCATATACATCCAACAGCATAGAGCGGCGATGGGCTAATCAAAATAAAACTACAAACCCCTCTCTTCCCTTCGGTGTCGTAAAAGGCGACTAACGGACTAAAGACTGCACATACATCCAACAGCATAGAGCGGCGATGGGCTCATCAAAATAATACTACAAACCCCTCTCTTCCCTTCGGTGTCGTAAAAGGCGACTAACGGACTAAAGACTGCACATACATCCAACAGCATAGAGCGGCGATTGGTTCATCAAAATAATACTACCACCCCCTCTCTTCCCTTGGGTGTCGTAAAAGGTACTAACGAGCTTTAAAGGCCTATGTTGTCCATAGATTCAAATGATAACTAATTTTTAAATTACATTACCGCACTAGTGTGAAACTTATTACATTACGATGCTGAAATTGGTGTAATAAGAGCTACTTTACGAGCAAATGTGTTATAAAATATTATACTTACATTATTTATTTATTTTTATTCAAAGTCATTATTTTTTGCAAACTACATAAGGTAGTTTGTAGATACCTTATTAAGTAGATTCGTTTCATAGTTACATAAGAACTTACGATCTTTACCTCTTCATAATGTAAATAGCAAAGTAAATAGGAGCCAACAAAATGTTGAACTTATTTCAACTCGAGGCGTAATTCAAATATTAAATTAACACTTTTCGAGTAAATTAATTAAGTTTCATTATTTAAGGGTTCTGTTCGTGTGAAACCTTATTTTAATTTTTAGTCAGAATTTTAGAACAGATATTGTATTTCGTATTATTTGCTAAAGATTATTGAATGTGCTATTCGATTTCATTACAGAAGAAGTATTTATTTAGTTAGTTGTGTGGGCTCACTAAAATAACACTACCAACCCCTCTTTTCCCTTGGGTGTCGTAAAAGGCGACTAACGGACTAAAAACTGCACATATATCCAACTGCACATAGAACCGTGTCGCGTATCGGTGAAAGAATACTACCACCCCCTCTATTCCCTTGGGTGTCGTAAAAGGCGACTAACAAACACTGCACATACCTCCAACAGCATAGAGCGGCGATGGATTCACCACCTGACACGCTTAGCAGTCGCTATTTGGTGAAAAGTGGACTATGGTAGAGAACGGCTTCTGCTGTCCTCATTGCCTAGTCTCTGACTAACCCTACGGAGATAAAGTCGTAATATATGTATGTATGTATATATCCAACAGCATAGAGCGGCGATGAGCTTATCACGATGTGTACAGCGTTATAAGTGGTGAGCATGTTGTCCATCACACATTGGTTGGAATGTGTTGGTAATTTATATATTACTAGCGGCTGCTCGCGGTTTCACCCGCGTGGTTCCCGTTTCCGTGAGAATATCTAAATAAAAAGTATTCTATGTATTAATCCAGGTTATAAACTATCTGTTTGCCGAATTTCATCCAAATTCATTTAGTAGTTTTTACGTGAAAGAGTAACAAACATCCATCTATATTTACAAACATTCACGTTTTTAATATTAGTAGGAAGGAAGGATATTGCCCATTCTTTTAGTAAGCTGCTATTTCACACGGCACTTTTTTACATACATACTTACATATTAAAATCAGGACTATTATCCCCGATGGGTTAGTCAGAGACTAAGCAATGAGGACCGCAAAAGAAGTCCTCTACCATAGTCCACTTTTCACTAAATAGCGACTGCTTTGCTCAGCGTGACAGATGGTGAGCCCGTCGCCAGTCTTTGCTGTTGGATGTATGTGCAGTCTTTAGTCCGTTAGTCGCCTTTTACGACACCTAAGGGAAGAGAGGGGGTGGTAGTATTGTTTCACCGCTACGCGACACGGTTATTTAACTTTTGTTATTGCAATATATTTTGTGGAGCTCGGCAGCGCAGCGGCCAGCGCGTTCGGCTTGCGATCTTGCTAAGCAACTCTCGCAACGCGGGGTGGCCGGATGGGTGACCAAATAAGCACGTATAGCCGTTGGTCCCGGTTGTGGCGGTCGTTAAAACCCACCAACCCGCATTGTGCCAGCGTGGTGGGTTATGGACCAATATCCACACGTGCTATTGTCCATGTGGGAGGCCTGTGCCCGGCAGTAGGACGTTTATAGGCCGATGATATATATATTATTTATTATACTAGCGGCCCGCACGCGCCTTCGTCCACGCTAACTTAGAAAGACTGTCATAGTTCAGCCATTTGAAAACATATATCTACAAAATATAAACAAAAACCATCCTCAGTTAACGCTCTATCTTTTAGTGAAAACCGCATAAAAATCCATTGCGTGGTTTAGGAGAATAATGCGGTGCTACAGACACAGGAACACGGCGACTTTACTTTACAATGTAATAAAATAATCAAAATTAATAAACTTTTGCATAATATAACACTATAACCAATAATCAACTTAGTTTCAAGATAATACATTAAGGAATATAAAAATAAAAGAACAATGAAACTAAAACTAAAAACCTTAAAAATATATATTTTTTTATATTTAGGCAAGGTTCCGAAGATGGCAGCGTTCCCCCTTTGAATAGCAAGACTAATTCTTTGTCCGAGGTAGCTGCCAGTTCTTCGGTCTCCTGTGATGTCGACTAACCTTTTTGCCATTTCCTTAAAAAGCCTTATAGCGCTAGGACCCCACGGACCAAGGGTCTCGACACCGAATGGGACTAATAATATGATAATAATAAAATAATATAATATGTATAATGAAATAATGATAATATATTTCTGCTGGCTTTGTCAAAAACTACACTGAAAGGGTTAATCAGCATTTAAACGAATGAATGGACGGTAAACAGAATGCTCGGTACCTATATTGACACATTGTAACTGGAATTAATGAATGCCGACATGAAAGGGGGAGAAGGGGATGGGGAAGGAGGGGAGGTAAAAGAACTCGTCGAAGTACCGAATGGCATGTAGTTAATTGAATTTGGGGTATAACATGAATAGCTTAGTGTAGGTAGTACACGGTAGAGTGAGTTTTATCAAATAGTTCCTATGACGTAATGTTGGCATTCCTGTCTTGTTCCTGCCAGTGTTGCCAATTTAGTGAATTTTGCACTAAAACTGGTGGTTTTTTAAACCACTCGGTTAATTTTTTTTTATGTCATCAAGTGGTTGAGTTATTCAGCCTACTGAAAATTATATTATTTCACTAGAAAAACTTCTAGCCACTTAAATCAATATTTCGCCACTAAAAGGGTGGTCGAAACCACCAGTTTTAGTGGAAAATCCACAAAGTTGGCAACACTGGCAGGAACAAGACAGGAATGCCAACTTGACGGCATAGGAACTATTTGATGAAACCATAGAATAATAACTTTTATTCTAAGGATGAAAGACACTATAGCGATGAATAAAGTAAAAGTAACGTCACACTGATGGGCAAGAGCAATCAATTTGTTGGGAATAGACAGCTGTGAGAAAACTTTGAAACTTTAGGGCTTACATTTCAGCAACGTGCAATTAAGAAAAATACATATCCATAAACCAATTTTAAGAAACCTATAGATATTTTTAGGTTTTTAGCTTTAAGTTATTTAGTTTTAGTTTTTCTTATACTCATTATTATTGTTGTTCTGTTTTGTGTAAATAAATAAGTATGCAATTAAAATATAAAACGCTTAGAATATTATTATTTGCACAAAGAAAATGTCAATAATTTTTGTTCAGAACATTCTTGATCAAACTTCGCCGTAGCGTATGGTAGACCTTTCTCTATCTTTAAACATTTTGAATACAAAATTGTTATTGTTAAAAAAGGTCGTAAAACAAATTCATGTAACCATCTCAACCAAAACATATAAACATAGTATTGTAGTATAAATCGGTTTCTTCATAAAAATAATATAACACTTTCTTCAGCTACCATGTCGTGCAGCGGTGGAAGAATACTACCACGCCCCAAAGATGGTTAGGATAGTTCGCAAATTCACTATGCCATTCAAAATTGGTCTTTATCTATCATGTCTTATAGTGTACTTTTATTTGATATTCGAAGGTACAATCGAATAATGCAATGGCGCGATTGGCAGGAATGCAAAAAGAGCAAACGCCATTATTGTTTATACTTCTTTCTTTCTCTCTTACACACACTTGTTTCGTTTATCTTTTTATTCCCTTGTACAAGTTAGTTCGATGGTTTGAATATTCGACTAGATAAACTAGTAGTAATGAAATTGGAATTGAATCGGAAGGAATGAGACGACGCTATACATTCTTATTCGCTTCTCGCTTATATTCAAAATCGAATGATTTGTAAAGTTATTCGAATAATTCGAGTAATGTCATTCACAATCGCCCATCACTACCACGCCCTCTCTTTCCCTAGGCAAGGTAAAAGGCGACTCATGAACTGAAGATTGCACATACATCCAACAGTTTAAAGCAGCGATGGGCTTACCACCTGTAACGCTGAGCACATGTGCAGTAGCTTTTTGGTGGAAAGTGGTCTATGGTAGAGGCAGTCCTCTACCATTTGCTGTCCTCATTTCCTAGTCTCTGACTAACCCTACGGGGATAATAGTCGTAATTATATGTATGTATGTATGTAATAGCATAAAAATATAACACTTTCTTGAGTTACTATTAACATAAATCACTATGCATACCTTTGAGAGGACGTGAGAACACTCGACTTCGAACCTTACCCCGCAAATGATAAGGTTTCCAAGGTGGTTACGCAATACCTCGTAAATTTGTGATGTACGCAAGTTTTTGAATAAAATATCAAGCTGAGTCGAGTGAGAGAAATGTGTGTCGCCGTTTTATGATAGAAGTTTTTTGGCTAAATAATATGTTTTACATTTTTGGATAATATCAGCATGATTATTTTTTTTATTTAATTTATTTCATGGATACTAGTCCTTCAGTCGTAATATTAGAGTTCATTCATTATGCGTAAACTGACAATAATGAGTGACTTAAGCATTACCGTTTAATGCTCTAAGATGAGAGATGAGTGATGATAATATGAACAATTATTGCTAAATGACATTACCCCCAAAACCCTTGAGTTCCAGAAAAGATGTGGGACTTTACTGAGATCTCGCACGGACATCTTGAGAGAATATGAAAAGTGATGTTGCACTGTTTTGTTTTATTTGCCAATGCACGAACACTTAACAGTAAATAATCCACCATTATTTCACATTATAATCGACGAAACACAAATTAAAGAGAATAAAACAAAACTGCAGACATGACGCTTCATTTTCCCGCCAAGAAGTCTCATAACAGCATGACGCTGTATGGTGATGCTCATTAAAAAAAGCCACTGGCCCATCTCTTCCCTTGGGTGTCGTAAAAAGCGACTAACGGACTAAACACTGCACAGTGCACATACATCAAAAGAGTAGCGAGTGGTTCATCACCTGTCACGCTGAGCACAGCAGTCGCTGTTTAGTGAAAAGTGTACTATGGTAGAGGACTTTGTGCCTTACAAATAAATAGAGAATAAGGTCGGAATAGTTATTCTGTGTTTTGTCTCTTGTACTCCCATTTGAAATTACGTTTACATGACAGGAACAAAACACGGAATAACTATTTGTAGCTTATTCTTTGTTTATTTGTGAGCCAGTTAAGGTACAGTAGTCGTCAGTGTATTTATGAATGTATTAAATTTAGATGGATGTAAACTGATGTAAAGAAAAGTTTCCATAACGTTCGTGCTCTCAGGTTGTTAACAAACGTCCCTTTGCGTTAAGTACTTTATCACAAAAAGATGGTCGACACGACAGGCGCGTTGCCCCAATAATTCATGTACATTCGACGTCTTACATAAGCAGAAGGAGAAGAAAGAAAATACATTTATAAAACACACACTCGTAAAAACATGATAATACGAAAGGATATTTTAAAAGAAAGTGAAAAGTGTAAAGTTAGTGAGCCCTGTCTCAGCATAAGCTGCTCTGTCATTCGTGGATGTTCAGAATGACACAGAAGCACTTTACTAAACACTTACATAGACTCACGGATATTATCCCTAAAAGGTTAGACGGAGACTAGGCAATGAGGACCGCAAAAGCAGTCCTCTACTATAGTCCACTTTTCAGTAAATATCGATTGCACATGTGCTCAGCGTGACAGGTGGTGGGCCCATCGCCGCTCTATGATGTTGGTAGTATGTGCAGTCTTTAGTCTGTTAGTCGCTTTTCACGACACCCAAGGGAAGAGTAGTATTAGTATTATTATTGGTAGTATTCTTTCATCGTTACGCGACATGGGTTAAACTTAGATGGATGTTAAGAAAAGTTTCCTTAACGTTCGTGCTTTCAGGTTGTTAACAAAAAGTCCCTTTGCGTTAAGTACTTTATCACAAAAAGCGAGTTGACAAGACAGGCGCGTTGCGCTAATAATTCATGTACAGTCGACATTATAAATAGGAAGACGGAGAAGAAAAATAAATATTTATTAAATTCATGTACAGTCGACGTTTTAAATAAGAAGACGGAACACAAAGAAAATATTTCATTAACAAAACTATGACACAAATTACAAAAAAATTAAAAATAGTACTTTTTATAACATAGCGAAGAGTGTGAAGTTAATGGGCCCTGTCTTAGCATAAACTGCTGACAATGACACAATGACACAGAAGCACTTCTCTAAATACATACATATACAGTACACTTACGGATATTATCCCCAAAGAGTTAGGCAGAGACTAGACAATGGGGCTACTTCACTACCACACTTCACGTTTTACAAAATATTAACTGCAGAAATGTAATCAGCATTATAGGTGGAGAGTCCTTTGCCGCTTCACGCTGTTGGATGTATGTGCAGTCTTTAGTCCTTTAATCGAACTGGGTTGGTAGTATTCTTTTGATGAACTCAGTGGGCGAGTGGTTAGCACGCCGGGTCTGGCGTCGCGCCATCTCTGAGATTCCGGCTTCGATTTCCGGTCGGGTCAATTTATATGAACACTGTTTTTCTAAATAGATTCTTGGGTATGGGTGTTTTTTCTATGTTTATGTATATTTGTCCGTATCTTACCATATTAACGAGTTTTATAAGAATACTGTCTTGGGCTAGATAATTATTGTGAGCTTAAAGAAAATTTAATTTACTTAATTCTTTTAACCCTTAAACGGGCATAGCACGTTAAAATTTTTCACTCAATCAATCAAAGTTAAAATATGGTGGTAACATATTATAAAGAGCTTGCTTGAACTTACCCCTTGCCTTATAATAAAGAGCTACAAAGCTATTTTACTGATGACTGTACAAACATGTTTGTTATTGTGAAACGGTGCTAAAAGTTTGCCGCAAACATCGTAACAAAGTTAAAGTCACATCCAAGAAATGTATCACGGACTTTTAACAGTTCCCAAACAGTTATAAAACAATCTAAAAAGTGCTTGGTAATATGTATGTTATCTATCACCAAGCTGTGTGTGTCGCGGCTAATTAAAAAAACTATCAACTCATCTCTTTTGTCCGTGTCATGAAAGGCGACTAAAGGACTGCACATACATCCAACAGCAAAGAGAGCAAATGTGCAGTTCTTAATAGGTGAAAGGTGGACTATGGCAGAGGGCTGATTTTGCGGTCCTCATTGCATAGTCCTGACTAACCCTTCGGGGATAATAGTCGTGATATTATGTAAGTCTTAGAATAAAGAATTGTATGTATATTAAAGCGCAACTGAGCCATCCTACTAAGTGCTAATAACAACAACTTGAATTAAAGCAACTCTAAAGTATCGAAAAGAAATCAGCGGTCATATATTTAGGTTTGGACCTATGGTCCAAACCTAAATATATGACCGCCGAAATATATGGTATTTAGGTCAAAAGTGTTTGCAGATTTGTAAGGGTAAGTAAGGGCACTTTAATAGGTGTTGTTGGTCTCAACATTAGTTTGAAGTTGCCAATTTGTAACAAGTTCCAAACTATTAGTGTTGAGAGTACTTAAGTATTTGTTGCCCTGAGATTGAGTTTCAAATTAAATTACTGAAATTAAATACTTCGTCGGTGATTGAACACTCTAAGAATCAAGAAAACAAAGTATTCTTGTTTTCAGTTTCGTTTTAATTTTTCAATTTTAAGGAGCTGTGTAGTGGCATAAGCTAACTTTCTTAGAATAATAACGTATAGAAAGATAGTCTTCATACAAGCGCTGTGTCAAAAGTGAAGCACTAAACCGATTCACACTTTCGTGACGATAACTTGCTTGCGCTCGGCGACACGCACACGTACCCTTGTAACTCCGTAGTGTACATTGAAAACTCAGCGTTTGGAGCCATATCTGGCTCCAAAAAAAGTGCTTCAAAATGGGCGCGCGGACTTACCTTCTATATGTTATTATGCTAAGCTGGCTTCATTAATATAATACAATTAACTCATCTCTTCCCCCGGGGGTATTAAAAGGCGACTAACGGACTAAAGACTGCATCCAACAGCATAGAGCGGCGATGGCTTCACCACCTATCACGCTGACCCCGTGTGCAGTTTTCATTTTGGTGATACGTAGACTATAGCAGAGGACTGCTTTTGCGGTCCTCATTGTCTAGTCTCTGACTAACCCTTAGGGGATAATAGTCGTGAGTGTTTAGTGAATGTATGTAATTTCGTCTTTAATGTCAATTAACCTCTTAGTCTTGGCATCGAAATGTCTAACAATTTTGAGTGCAGATATGGCGGGAATTTAAATTTGCGGAAATGAAAAAAAAAACCATAAATATCGAACGCAGTTCATGTTAAATTTTGCGTTCACGATGCATAAAATGTACCACAGAACCGAAATAATCGACCTTGTTCATACGAAAGTAGTCTCTAAGTGTATCAAAAACACGGTACAAAGTAAGCTTGGCGTCTGACGGAATAGCGAGTTTTTAGGTGCGGCCAAATATGGTCGCTTGTGGCTTGAGGGGTTAATGTTGGACTATTGACCGTTCAGTGCTCGCGAACGTGCACGAGTTTTGATGGTTTTTATTTTCACTCAGAAAGTCCGCGTAAAGTTCCACATCTATCTATTTCTATATACATACTTAGAATCACGACTATTATCCATGAAGGGTTAGTCAAAGACTAGGCAATGAGGACAGCAAAAGCAGTCCTCCACCATAGTCCACTTTTCACCAAATAGCGACTGTACATGTGCTCAGCGTGACAGGTGGTGAGCCCGTCGCCGCTCTATGTTCTTGGAAGTATATGCAATCTTTAGTCTGTTAGTCGCCTTTTATGACACCCAAGGGAAGAGAGGGGGTGGTAGTATTCTTTCAACGCTACCTGACACTGTCTATGTAATACATAAAAATAAATTGCTGTTCGTTTGTCTAGGCTCTAGAGTTTATGTACTCAAAAACGGTTTAACCAATTTGCATATTAATTGTTTTGTTTTGTTCCATAAAATACAGGGATGGTTTAAAAAGAAAATTAAAACAAAACTTAATAAATAAAAAGGCGTGCATTATATTAATTTGATTAATTGGTCTATTAGGGTAAAACTATCAATCATTGCAGCGAAAATTAAATTGTACAGCTTGCCAAACTTTGATAAAATTTGCTGCTCTTTTACCAATATTGCTGCAGAAAAATGTAATTTCCTGTGATATCAATTGCAGCTGCCCAATATCACATTACTTACTAAGTAATTTTTGCCGACCACTAGAACAAGCTCAATTCACTTTGTTTGCTGTTATAACACATTTCGGAGCTGACCTAAACCGAGTAGGTACTGTTTATTATACCAAATATATGATGTTATTAGTAGTATTATTGGTATTATCCGTTAAAAGTGATCAATTTATTACATTCGAATGATCGAAAAAGGACAATCGTTTTTTTATAAGTACGAGTATAATTTGTAGATATTATATTTTCTGGTAACTACTTATAGAACGAGTTTTCTCAGTTTTAGTACCAGATGCAAAAAATGTGTGTACGAGTATGTATGGACGAATGAAACGGGCGGTCTTATCACTAAAAGTGATATGTTCCAGGCAACCTAGGGATGGAGAAACTTGGTATGAAAAACAGATGGAGGCGCTGATGTAGTATACAGTGATTGGTTAATCACATCACGCTAATATTATAAAGGCGAAAGTTTGTAAGTGTGTATGTTTGCTACTATTTCACGTAAAAACAACTAAATGGATTAAGATGAAATTCGGCAAACAGATAGTTTTTAACCTGGATTAACACATAGGATACTTTTTATCCCGATATTCTAACGGGAACGGGAACAGCGCGAGCGGCCGCAAGTAAATGAATAAAATAATGCTAATGTTTACACTTTGGAATTATATTGACAAGTAGTGATCTTTGACAAGTTATTTAAAAGCTATGTATGTGCCTAGAATAAAAGTAAGAGTATACTGTGTAATGTATGTATTGAAAGGATAATAAAGATTGTTATTATTATTATTATATCTTGTACAAAATGGCTGAAGTATGATAGTGGCTAATTTGTTTATAAAATATTCTTTATCGAATTTCGCCGTAGTAGTCTATCTAAACGTGTCGCGTAGCGATGAAAGAACACGACCACCCCCCCCCCCCCCTCTTCCCTTGAGTGTCGTAAGAGGCGACTAACGGACTAAACACTGCACATACTTCGAACAGCATAGAGCGGCGATGGGCTCACCACCTGTCACGCTAAGCACATATGCAGTCGCTATTTGGTGAAAAGTGGACTATGTTAGAGGACTGCTTTTGCGGTCCTTACTTGCAGTAATTCTTCGGGGATTATAGTCATGATTATATGTAGGTATGTATAATTATTTACATTTATTTTATGAATGATCTCGAGGGACCCAACCATTACATCAAATTAGACAAACCTCAAATACTCGCCAATGAACAACGATTCATTCCTAGTATGATACGCGAGGTTATTGAAATTAATAAACATCGGAATTTCAATAGAGAGGATGGTTGGAATTTACCACCTGCCTAGGACCCCATCACACAGGTCATCAAATCCCAGCCCCAACAGCAACACATTGCCAGACCTAAAAATATTGTTAGCTCGTATTGTGTAAACCTGAACGCACCCGGTCTAATATAAAATTGATTGACGGTAGGCAAATAACTTCTAACTATGAGACGACCAACAGCTCAGTCTCCCTGTGACCACGGACCCTGTAAAGGGTTCGCACCGTCAGGATAATATAAAAAAAACTATGTAATTAGTAAATTAAACGCGAGTTAGACCGTGAAAAAGTGTTTCATTTTATTATGAAGGTATCTCATAATATTGAGAATTCGGTGTGTGTTAAACTTATTGTTTTCATTTCACTGTCGACCTCCTTGGTCGAGTGGTTTGTACGCCGGTTTTCATGCTGTCGCCATCTCTGAGGTCCCGGGTTCGATCCCCGGTCGGGTCAATTTAGAAATTATTGTTTTTCTAAATTGTCTCGGGTCTGGGTGTTTTCTATGTATAATAAGTATGTATTTAAGTATTTTAAGTATGTTTATCCGTTGTCTAGTAACCATTTGACGAGTTTCTTCGAAGCTTCTATTGGGCTAGATAAATGGTGTGATTGTAGGAAAGATTTATTTATTTATTTATTTATTTAAAATGTATATTTATTTTTATTTTAGGAAAAGATATTATCACAAAATCATCATAAAATATTATCAATTCAAAAGTGTCGGTTAAAATAAATAACGTTATGGTTGCAATTTTAAAGATTAAACAACTTTTTTATGGCGAGTCACCTGATGGATAACCAAATGTTAGACTGGGTTTCACTGTCAATATATATTTTTATTTATGTTAACGTAACCATTGTTGTTGAGTTTACAATAATCAATAATTATAAATAAGGATAATTTTGTAAGTGTGCATCGTAAGCTTGTTTGTGGTTCATTAAAATAAATTGAAAAAAAAAATGTGTAGTTGCTATTTGGTGAAAAGTGGACTATGATAGAGGACAGCTTTTGCGGTCCTCTTTGCTTAGTCTCTGACTAACCCTTCGGGGATAATACTTAGTCATGATTATATGTATGTATGTAGTAACAAAACATAATAACCCGTATTAAACCAACGTGGTACCCACAAATAGACAAAAACCCAACATTGTTTTTGTGGGAAAGCTCCAATGGAACGCTTATAGGCCGATGATGACAAATGACAATTTTTTTTAACCATAATGCTAGTAGTGTATTGCCTATCTTTCTAATCTTGTCTATGGTATCTCAAACCTTGACCCTTTCTGTTTGACCCCACGACTTTGCTTAGCTACCGGCGTATTGCCTATGACATAAGTTTACGAGGGAAAACCGAAAATGGCGGCAGATTTTTTTTTTTGTAAGAAGTAGATGTTTGTTTTAGAAAACAGATTATGTACTTAAACGCTATTAAACTTTCGTATAAAACATAATGCATAGGTAATAATTTAATTATGTAATTTGTCAATATCCATGTCAAAATGAGAAACAAATGACAATATAAACTTTAGGATGGAAACCTATTTTGTTCATTGTGTAATAACTACACGTAGACTTTTTGTGTGATCATGTTTTTTCGTTGTTCATTAAGATTATATTATCATTTGCAGTTAAATTCGTCTGACCTATATTCGAATGAAAGGTACAACCCACTCTTCCATACAAAAGTACTCTTGGTCCCAATGAAAGTATACAGAAAAAAAAACTCCGACGCTACTTACCATTACATAACAGTAAACAAAGACTAAAAAAGGTCCGTGGGAAAAGTCGTCAACACAAAATAGCACTTCAAAAAAACATAGAGAGACTGAAAACTTTTAAGGCAGAACGAAAAGATTGGATGTTAATTTGTACTTTTTTTTTTGGGAAACCACAAGACAGAGACAGTGAGAGAAGACGTGCGCTCCACACAGATCGCTACGAAGCACTGCTGCTACGGTCCGTAGCGTGAGCGTAACGCGCAGCTACGCCGTAGTCGCCTCCTATTTTTCGGGATGGCTTTGTGCAGATCAGAGATTGTGTCTTTTTTAGCTTCATATTTATAGTGGTTGAAATGGAATTTTGTTTTTGAGTTATTGTAGTAACTTTTTAGATCAATAAAACGTTGTTTTATCGGATATTACAGAGTTGCAATAAGAAAAATTAAACTGGATGTTGCATTTTATATTCTCATTTTATGTGAACTGTGTGTTTTAAGGGAAAATAAAAAAGTAATCAATCTGCAAATAGTTTTTTTATTGGTAACGACTTAAGACAGCGGACAGCGTTAAATACACACTTTCCTGATAATTAACGTTACTTAGTAATTACTTACTACTTGTTACTAAGTGCAATTGTTGTGTGTAATTACTTACATGTAAATATTACTACTACAACTTACGTGTAAATACCGTCCATTAAATATTAAAATTGCAAATACGTATATGTTAATAGATTAATGTCAGTTATTTTTAATCATTATTTTATTTCATTATTATTTTTAATTATTATTCATATTTATTTATTTATATAAAGGACGCGAAACTAGATTAAATTATTTCTAAATTTGCAGATAGCCAACCACATGGAGCTCCTCAACCTGCCGCCCTATATACAACATAAATAAATATTAGAATTTACTATATTTGTCTTTTTATCGTTAATGTGTTGAACCTTACGTAGACGCAACGAGTTTTAAATGACTGTTTTCTTAAGTTTGCGAAAACATGACACGTATAAGTGAATACTAATTATATGACGACCTCCGTAGTCGAGTGGTTAGCATGCCGGGTCTGGCGTCGTGCCATCTTTGTGGTCCCGGGTTCAATTCCCGGTCGAGTCAATTTAGAGAAAAATTGTTTTTCTCTAAATTGGTGTATATTTATCCGTTATCTTACCATAATAACGAGTTTCAAAAGATTACTTATCTTGGTTCTAGATGATTTGTGTTTAATTTTAATTTCATTTAATTTTAATACTTTATACAGCTGTCATAAAGTTCGTTTTACTCTTAGGTAAGTATAGAAACGTAGAAAGTTAATAGGCAATATTTAAGATAATAAAGCACATTGTTTAAAAATTAAGAGATTCATAACTTTAAATCGAATAAATGAAGTATCAAGATATCTCTTTATTTTTATACGCTAACAAACTCTTATTGGTATTGGTATAAAGTTTACTTAGTGCAGAGTAATGAATGTACCTTCACAAAAAGAGAAATAATATTTTCCTTACTTTTAATAATAAAAATTATTTTAAGGGGATCTCCATAGGCGCTTCCGGTTAAGGTGTTTTGTGTACGATCGTTGTTATGCAACTTTCGCAATGCCGGCGACTGGATGGGTGACCACATTAAAAAACATCTCGAGCTTCTCCGTGCTTCGAAAGACACGTTAAGACCTTGGTCCTTGGTACAGGTCGTCTTATCTCTAACTGTCGTTACACAGCAAATGACAAGTAAAGAAACAAAAACTACAACAAGTTACAAATAAAGCAATATAAGCATTTAAGTTGATAGTTAAGTTAGTATTTGAAAACGGTCAAACGCTAACCGAAGATCCAATGTTCTCTAAAGGTAAGATATTCCGGAAAGTTATTTACATTTTGCGGACCGCCTCCAAAATTATTATCGCAGCGACTCAAGCAATTCGTCTTGCGCAAACTTAGTTTGTTTGTTTGAGTTGTTACAAATGGAAGCTGGGAATATAATGATTTTAATGATAGCCAATGGAAAAGGCTTTAACAAGTAACTAAAATATTGTTTTCTGAGGTTTAAGCGAGCACTACACAATGAAATGAAACACTTTTTTACGGATTAACTCACGTTTAATTTACTATTTACATAGTAATAATCTCCCTGTGACCACGGACCCTGTAAAGGGTTCGAAACGTCAGGATAATATAAAAACTATGTAAATAGTAAATTAAACGCGAGTTAATCCGTAAAAAAAAGTATTTCATTTCTAAAAGTAACTAAAATAATATTCTTTTATCACAACAGAACAACCGTGTCGCTTAGCGTTGAAAGAATACTACCACCCCCTCTTTACCCATGGGTGTCGTAAAAGGCGAGTAAAGACTGCACATACATCCAACAGCGTAGAGCGGCGATGGGCTCACCGCCTGAAACGCTGAGCCATGTTCAGTCGCTATTCGGTGAAAAGTGGACTATGGTAGAGGACTGCTTTTACTGTCCTCATTGCCTAGTCTCGTGATTAGATGTATGTAGGTATGTAAACTTCTTCATCATCTCCGCCCACAATCACCCACTGCTGGGTGATGACATCCAATCTCCCCATGTGTTGTTGTTCAATTGTCCATGTGGGGGAGACCTATGTCCACGTTGACGTTGACGTGGTAATGATATTATATGTAAAATCAAATTAACAAAAGCTCCAAACTCTTGGTAATATGTACCTACCGGTAATTTGCAAAACAGAAAAAATCTCGGAAAAATTCCTACGGCTTAGTACAAATTTCATAATAGTAGGGTTGTCACTAAAACTCTGAATCAAAAATGGTTTTATATTTTAATGACCTTGATGGTTAAGGAAGTGTTTTACTGAATTAAAAATTGATAATAAATAAAAAAAATTAAATCGTTTTTGCATGAAATAAACATTTGATGTTTTATAGCAGATATTAATCCCACAACTCGGCCTTCTTATTAAGTGTTAGGACCAAACCCTGAAATTGCAAAAAAAAAATCACCTGTTATGGAACAGGTGATTTTTTTTGCAATTTCCAAGTATCATATTGTATAGAAAAATAGTACCTATTTACAGCTATTTTTTCCAATTTAATAATATGAAAATTAATGAATTTCGCAACTATTACACCAATCATTCAGCCTTAAACAAGGCATAGCCTGAATTATGGTGACTAAATAACGGATAAACATACATAAATACAAAGAAACATCCATAACTTGGTCACAATCGATCGTGCTCATCACACAAACATTTTTCCCTACCGGGATTCAAACCCGGGACCGTGGGTTTCGCAGTTAGCGTCGCCGACTACTCGACCACCCGGCCGTTAAATTTCACAGTTGCTCCCATAGAAATAGGTTGTTTTCTTTATATTTATAGGGATAGTATAGATTCTTTTTGTAAAGAATTAGTAAAAGATAAAAGTATACCTAATGAAGTAAGTGCATCCTAATTTAAATATTAACTCTACTATACTGACAAATCCATATAGTTGCCACTAATTCATACATACATGTATGACATGCAATCACGACCATTATCCCCGAAGGGTTAGTCAGAGACTAGGCAATGAGGACAGCAAAAGCAGTACTCTACCATCCAAGTAACACAGACGTGCTGAATAAAGATTGATTAAGAGCACTCATCAAGAGCATAAGCTGAATACTAAGCTGAATAACGCCTGAGTACCGTCTATTCAGCTGTTATTCAAGCAAAAAGGGCCCCAATTTTGAATGCTTAACGCTGAATAACATCTGAGTAACAATTGAGTAGGAGCTTAATAATGTGTCAATTAGCTTAATAACTTTTGAATAACTGCACACATTGCTTTTATAAAGCTTTTACAACTCAGTTATTCAGCTACGTCGAATTGGTTAGAGTATTCAGAATTTATTAAGCATTTAATTTATTGTTGACATTTATTGCAAGCAATATTTATAGGAATTGGGAAAAGAAGAAATAAATTGGGTTCAATAATAATGTCGATACCTTTATTTGACATGACGTGAACTTTAAGTTATTCGGTAAGTAAATTTTAACTTAGAAGTTAGCGGTCTGCTACATGTTAATTATTAGTGCGCAAGTAATTTTGTCGTGAATAGTACGTGTTTTGTTTTCATTTTTATGACGCGCCTCGCTAATAATCAAGATAATTAGTTGAAAATAGTATTTTCATACATACATACTAGGTCTGACAAAAGTACTTGTGATGAATTATCTAATTATAGCAATTTTATCCAACAAAATAACATGATTTGAGTTGGAAATGTTGTAGTTGTAAGATTAATAAGCATTTTGGTGATCTCGTAAATTCCTTGTAAGAATTAATTACAAAGATTTTAATGGCGATCGATGTTTTGTTTTATAATGCTGAATAAAAGTGCACACATGTTTTGTTACTAAACTATAACTTGAAAAAGAGTAGTCTCTTTACACTTACTTATGAATAACATTTATATAGTTGACCACATTTTTATATTAGTTACTCACATTTTTAGGGTTCTCTAATCGAACGAACAAAAACCTTTTATAATGTGTAACTTTCCCATCAGGCTTTCATTCACATTTAAAATCACAGCATCTTTGTTATTTTTTTTTCGTGAAAAAGACTATTATATTAATAGTATCTATTATGTTTTAAAAAAATTGCAGGTTTCGTGTGTGTGGTGTGCACTGGGCCCTAGTTTATTTAATCTTTATTGCACAACAATAGGATGTACAAATGGCGGACTTATTATTATATTATTAATTATAATTTATATTTCGTTTCAGAAAAATGACGTTTAAAATAATTTCAACACGTTGTAAGGGTCATTCAGATTTGTGTACTGTGCCGACCCAATGGAAGAACAAAGAACAACTTCTATGGGCAAGATAAAATGCGGATTTATTAATTAAGTAAAGACAGCAGTGTCCAACCTCGCGCAGATTGGCTTACGATAAAACAAACAAACAACGCAAATAAAACATTTTATCGCAACGTTAATTTTATTTTCTTGTATTGCGATACCTTCTGCTAATAAAATAACCATTTCAGAAATGAAATTTTCTGTATACTTAGATTTTTAGATCTTTCGGTTTTCCAATCCCAAAATCTGTTATATTTTTTTGAGGACGGAACCCTTATCATTAAAGGGGAAACACGCTTGCTGATTGGGACCGGGTTCAGTTTTGTTTAAACTATTTTCACAAATCCTGTCATGATCATTACTGCTGATGACACTTGGACAATTACTACTGCTGATATTTAAATATTCTTTTAACAATTTTTTTTCGATATGACCGGTTCTTTACGCTTTTGCCACGACTTTTGATCCATGATTTAAACAACGCATAAAATAAATACGTACAATAATATTCTAATTGCTGGTATTAAGCTATGGGCGCTATATCAATACAAATGTGTTCTTTAATTTGAATAAGTTAGTTGAAACTCTTTATTGTACTGAAATAAGCTTATTAAAAACACAAATAATATTGTTTATTCAGCAGCTGAATAATTAGTAAAACATAGAATCTTATACAGTTTAAAGATATAGTAAAAACATAAAAAAATTATTCAGTATCAAGCTGAATACCAGAATTATGTAAACAATATTATTCAGAAGGTGATACTTTATTCAGCAATTAGCTGTTTCAAACGCTACAAGCTTAGTACTGCTTTAATAATAGCAGTATAGATTATTGTTAATCAGATAAATGCTGCCGAAGGCACTGTTTTTCAGATTTAAGCCACCTGGAATGCGTACCTAATGCTTAATAACGTCTGTCTAATAATCTTACGGAGATTGGTTATTAAGCGTAAAGAAGGAAAGGACAGAAATACAGAATTTATTAAGCGTTAAGTATTTTAAGGGTCCGTACTCAACCTTATTCAGTATATGGCTATTTCCAAAGCTCTTACACAAACCATATTCATCTTTGAACTGTTAAAAGTTCTAAGTGTGTACTGTTATCTTGCTTAAGTGTTACTTAAGCATAGTCTACTTTTCACAAATTAGCAACTGCACATGTGTTCAGCGTGACAGGTGGTAAGCCTATCGCCGTTAAAAAAAAATATGAACATGATATGAGTAAGCAGTTACAGATTATGCTATATTCGAGTTCTGAAGCCCCCCCCCCCCCTCACAATTCTTATATTTTCCCTAAACCTATTCATTCCTTAAAGGCCGGCAACGCGCCTGCGATTCCTCTGGTTTTGCGGGTGTCCATGGGCGGCGGTGATTACTCTCCATCAGGTGACCTGCCTGCTCGTTTGCCATCTTCTAATAAATATAATTTAAAAAAAGCTGTGTTCTCTGATTACCCTTTCTAAGAACGTACCATATTGTACCGTTGGAAATATGTGTGTGTGAACAATAATAAAATAAAACCGTGTGGTGTATCGGCTCACTAAAAGAATACTACCAACCCCTCTCTTTTTTTTGGGTGCCGAAAAAGGTGACTAACGGACTAAAGACTGCATATTCATCCAGCAGCATAGAGAGGCGATGGGCTCACCACATAACACGCTGAGCACGTCCAGTTATAGTTTGGTGAAATGTGGACTATGGCAGTGGACTGCTCTTGCGGTCCTCATCGCCTAGACTCTGACTAACCCTTCGGGGATAATAGTTGTGAATCTTTGTATCTGAAGTATATTAATAAAAGTATACTTATTAATATAAAAAAAATTGTGCTGACCCTAATACCGAAATGATTAGATTATGCAAATGTCGTCACTTGCTCTCTTCATTTTTATATCCCAACACTTTTGACCTACTTACTCCTCTTTATTCGGAGGGGAAGGTCAGATATGATTAAACCATTACTTTCGCCTGACGACAAAGGGATTATACTAAAAAAACCTTTTTGTATCCAATACGGCTGCACTAGGACTTCCGCTCACCTGGTGGTAAGTGGCGGTAAGGCCGAAGGTGGAAGTGCGCGAACCCGGAAACCTTAACCACTGAGGAACTGGCTATCTTATCTCTTAAGGAGGCTTAGGCGGTGAAAACGGAAAAACTGCCTGTTTTCTATTAGCTGTTATTCAAATTATTTTAAATATTTCGAACTGAAATTTTTAATATGTGTTACTGAACGTATGTATGAGGGGATGACTGTTTCCAAAACAGGATTGAAAACATTTTGCTTGATAAAAAAAAATCCTGAAGTTACCTCTAATATTTCATATAAATGCACATTACGACCGAGTTTCACAATAATAATTCCTTTAAAATCATAAACACCCCTGTTATTAATAAACGTTGATTAAAATTATACTTAAGATTAAATTAACGCTGTTTGTCTTCGTCTGCTGATGTTAATTTGTCTTCTGTAACAAAAACGAGACAGCGTCACTTTAAACCGAGCTGTAACATTGGCTAATAAGACGGATAGGTTTTTATTTACGTTTTCGATTTCTTGACTGATTTGGATTTCCAAAAAACTAACTTTTATAAATATAAAAATGATGTGAATGGCGCTTACGAATTACTGCGGACCCCGCACCCCGCAACACCCACGAGGGCCCGGAATTGGCCGGAATTTTAGCTGACCGCCTAACCCCCTCTTACTATCGTAACAAAACCATGCAATTAACAATATTGTTATGTCTCCATACTTTAGATAATGGTGGTTGCTAGCCAGGCGGACTTAACTAGCCCTACTACCAACCAAAATAAATACACAAAGATTTTCCCCCTGCTTGGAATCGAACACGGTAACTCTGGGTCTAAAGCCGTGGTTTAGCCAGTCGACCACATGGAACAAGCAGTCACGAACAAAAATATGTAGACAATTACATATAACTCTTATTACAATGGAACAAGAGTCAAAGTGTATACATATTGGTGCTCGTGACTGATACATACCTACATATAATCCACGAAGGGTTGGTCAGAGACCATTCAATGGGGACCGCAGTCCACTGCCATAGTCCATATTTCACCAAATAGCGACTGCACATGTGTTTAGCGTGATAGGTGGTGAGTCTATCGCCGCTCTATGCTGTTGGATGTATGTGCAATCCTTAGTCCATTGGTCGCGTTTTACGACACCCAATGGAAGAGAAGGGATTCACAAGTAACTATAACATGTGAACATCGCTTCGCCAGATCATGTCTACCTCAATTTGTAAATTAGTCACTGTTGTTTTCATTTTCATATTCATACCCAACTTCAATGGTAAATCGAAGTGCACGCAGCAAACCAATAACAAGTTTTTGGTCACCCATCTTATTACCGGTCGCACCAAACGTAGCTTAACATGCGCAATCGTCGCAACGAATACACGACCGCCTCGTAAATAAACACTTACTCGTAAGCAAATGGAGTCGTCAAAAAGTCGTATTTGTAGAAGTTGAGGGAATTCCTCGAATGTCAATCACTAAGTAAAAACTTTGAGTCATCGCCACAGAGGAAAAACTACAGTGTGAGCGAGAGAAGACATACATGTATATCATTGTATACATATAATCACGACTATTATCCCCGAAGGGGTAGTCAGAGCCTAGGTAATGAAGACCGCTAAAGTAGTCCTCTACCAATAGTCCACTTTTCACCAAACAGCGACTGTACATGTGCTCAGCGTGACAGGTGGTGAGTCCATCGCCGCTCTATGCTGTTCCATGTATGTGCAGCCTTTAGTTCTGTAGTCTCCTTTTACGACACCCAACGGTAGAGAAGAGGTGGTAGTACGCAACACGGTTATGAGAGAAGACACAGCGCTGATATCTAATTTTTTTTTAAATTCTTCTACAAGTAAGCACTTAGCCATCGTCTCACCTGACGTTAGGTGATGATAAGACCGATGCTATTGGAAACGCACTTCAGCAGAATTCTTTAACTTCTGGGTAGCTGGCTATCTTATCTCTAACTTTTGAACCATTCTTCTAAGGGTTAGCAGTTGGTCTTCATCTCACTTGTTGTTAGATGATGATAAGACCGATTGCGCTTAACCCGGAGCTTGCTATCTTATCTTTAACTGTTGAACACACCAATACAGTTACGTTGATGTTATGGTGACATATTAAAAGGTTGAAGTGACGTTTGTATTGTTATTACCAGCCGAAAGACGTCCACTGTTTTACGAAAGCCTCTCTCAAGGATTTCCTTTACGTCATGTCTTGTGCTACTTGCATCCAGCGGCTACCCGCGACTTTCACCAGATTTTCGGTCCACGTAGTTGGAGGTCTGTCTACACTGCGCCTTCCGGTGCACGGTCGCCACTCAAGAACCGTTCTGCCCTCAACGGCCGCCCGTTCTACGAGCGACGTGCCTTGCCCACTGCTACTTAGCAATTCTTCGCACTATATCGGTTACCTTAGCTCTTCTAAGGATCTCCTCATTTCTGACTCAATCCTGCAGAGACACCCCAAATATAGCCCTCTCCATTTGCTCTTTAACGTTTATTTAGATCTTTATTAAAACAAGCTCTTAAATTGGGTAAAGCATAGGTAAGGCAACTTAAGTATTTATCAAGACGCCAAAGATCTTAGAAGAGTACAATTTATTTCGTTTAAATAAAAAAAATACATAAATATACAATGTGATAGGAGTGGACTTCTAACCTGTTAAGGCTAAGTACTACATCTAAATTCATAGACAAAAAAAATAATATGGGGGTCCAAACCCCCCCCCCCCCCCCCCCCCCCCCTATAATTTATGATCATTTTTACTTTATGCGATATCAAAGGTTTCATACGTCGGAGAAACATGAAAAAAATTGCAAACGGTAGCTAATGACACTGGCTAACTAATAAATTACTTTGTTTTGTGTGTTTGAGATTATTTAGATGAAAAAAAATCATTAGTTAATCATTTTGTGATTTAAAATCACTTTTTTATGTCCATATTATTTTTTTTGTCGATGAAATTAGATGTAGTACTTAGCCTTAGCAGGTTAGAAGTACCACCCCTATCACATTGTATACCTAACTCACTCTGCGATAATTCGCATGCGATGAGTATTAACTCACTCTGCGAATTATCGCAGAGTGAGTTAATACTCACTCTCACTTTTATTTCTAATTTGAATTGTTCAATTTTATAATATTGATTAGGTCTTCATTATTGGAATTTATGTAATATTAGTTAATTATATAACTATTATTATTAGCCTCTATTGTCCCACTGCAGGGCAAAGGCCTCCCTTCCCTTCTTCCATTACTCCCTATGTGCAGCGATCTGAGACCAGTCCTTCAGGAAAAAAACCCGCTCGTTCCGCCATCTCCTTATTAGTTAAATAAATAAATATAATAAATAAATAAATACGCCTGTTCATTTAAGGAGTAGAGGGACAGAAACCACAGCTCATCATTGGTACCTACGATCAGGATATATTTTGCGTAGGTATAAAAATGTGATAATTGGAACTACCGTGTTATTTCCTAGTCTGTGCCCCTCGACCCGGTCTCAAATTAAGGCCTCGCGCGGGCCTGAAAAGAGGCCGTAATTATGCCTTGAAATATTCAACCGGAATAAGCTGGGACACCCGGGCGTGACGTCACTGCGTACGGGCAGCAAATCGATGGCGACGATTAACATGTAACGGGTTTTTCTGTAGTTTTTTAGTATCATGCTACTCTATGTACACACGTTATAATACATACATAGTCTGTTTTGTGTAGTAATGTATTCACGACCTTTTACGACACCCAAGGGAAGAGAGGGGTTGATTACACAATCGATGTAAAAGAGTACATGTAACAGCAATTTTGATTTAAATTAAGCAAAATGAATTAAAAAACATTTTAAGTGGCCGATTTATTATTAATACTAATAAGGTGATATTATGATGAAAATTATTATAGATATCTTTTCAACACTATAGCTTTGCTTGGCAGGAATTGATCTCTATAGGTGATAAGCTCACCTTTGTGTATGTCTTGTGTTTAAATGAAATTTCATTATGCAATAAAGTATTTATAATACTTCACTTTACGTGGTTTTTTTTCAACTTTTCAATACATAAAAAAGAAACAAAAGTAAGTTTACTTGTACTCACACAAAAAAAATCTTCAGAATTTACGGAAATCAGAGATTTGTACAAATACAAATAATGGTTCTACCTTTTTCCAAATACACTTTAAAATTTTCAGGTACCATTATGCAAACACACACGTCGAAAACGTCGGGTATAAAAGGTATGCGTATGATGCATTTACTAAGTAGTTTCGCGTGAAACTTACATAAGCACATATATTTACGACTATTATCCCCGAAGGGTTAGTCAGAGACCAGGCAATAAGGACCGCAAAAGCTGTCCTCTGCCAAAGTGTCCACGTTTCAACAAATGACAACTACACATGTACTTAGCATGACAGGTGATGAGCCCATCCCCGCTTATGCTATTGGATGGATGTGCATTCTTTAGTCCGTTAGTCGCCTTTTACAACACCCAAGGGAAAAGATGGGATATTCCATAAATGAGCCACTACCGCACTTTGCGTTAAATCCTGTTTAAATATGTGTGCAACTTTTTCTAACCCTCCATGGCTAGTGTTAAGTTTTGCATTCAAACCTGACGTCACACGCGTGCCCTGCTGGCCATTGTCTCAGATCTTTTGTTCAAAAATTTATATTCTAACCCGTGGCATAGCATGTATACATACGGGGTCTTAATCACCCAACACCACTTTGAAATGTGTCTAATTTATATAACTATTTAAACTAACTATCATAATCTAAGTGATCATGATAGTCAATATGAATAAGTATGAATAAATTATTTAAGGAATTCAGGAAAGGGTTAAAACTATACGTAATTACAACCACGGCTATTATCATTTAAGGGCTAGTCACAGACAAGGCAAAGAGAACCGCAAAATAAGTCCTCCACCATAGTCCACGTTTCATCAAATAACGACTGCACATGTGCTCAGTGTGACAGGTGGAGAACACATCGCCGTTTTATGCTGTTGGATGTCTGTGCCGTCTTTAAACTGTTAGTCGCCTTTAAAAATAATATGAAGACAAGCAAAACTGGTATAGTAAAAAAAATTAAAACCTATAATACAGTCCCAATACTGAGCAAAGGTCTCCTTTGAAATAAAGTCTTCGCTATATAATTGCTTAATCACCAGGCTTGCTAAATGTACGTTGATGACCACAAAAACCTGCTATGCATCGAAAAATCCGAAACACATTTTATCCGACCTGGGAATTGAACCCTAAACGTACAGTTATCGGGCTTAGCGCTTAGCCACTTGGCTACCAAAGTTCACTGGAATTAATTCCAATCAAAATTTATGAATGTCAGATTATATCATTCATGATTGGAATAATGAATAGTTGATGTATCAATATCACACTACAACAGGATTACGTAATTATCTTATTATTTTATTTTATTTTAGCTAGCCTACATTCATACATACATACCACATAATCATGACTATTATTATCCTCGAAGGGTTAGTCAATGACTAGTCCTCTGCCATAGTCCACTTTTCACCAAATAGCGACTGCACATGTGCTTAGCGTGACAAGTGGTGAGCCCATCGCCGCTCATTGCTGTTGGTTGTATTTGAGGAGTGTCCGTTCAAAACTAGCTATTTACGTTTCAGGCTGGTTTCGTTGTTTTTTTCAATTTGTGTTCTCTGACTTGAATTTCTTATATTTCGGAAATGAATTTGATCAAAACTTGCCGTTTACAGGCTAAAACACAATTTTAAAATATCAAATTTGATCAAAACTTGCTATTTACATAATAAAATATATTATTTTTTATGACTATGAAGTTTCCGATGATAATGGTCTATTTACTGTATTATTTCATTGACTTTATCGAGATTTTGAACAAAAGTGTCCAAATACCGCGTGTCAGGATATTACGAAGTTAGAGACGGTAACGGGAAAGATATTATAAACCTGGCTGTATGGTTGGATACCTTGGCCATCTTAACGTACCGTACTCTAAGAAAATTGAATGTCATTGTCAATGTCATAAGTCAAATAAAATTTATGTAACGTCTGTCTGAGGTTTTTAAACTTTGTGCTGGTCGCCGCTAGAAGTAAAGACTTTTATCTTTTTCTTATTGTTTTATTAAACCTTTTGTGAAACCATGCATTAACAAAAGCAACAGCAAATTTAAATGCTCATCTGTTACAATTGACCAAGTGCTGATGATCTTGGTGATCATGAACAACATGACCATGGAGATGAAGGCTGTGTCTGCTTAGAATGTGATATTAGAGAGCTTAGAGTGTAGTTTGAGTATTATGTAATGGATATTAATAAAAATAATTGATTTTAATTTTTTTCTTTTATTCTAAAATGCAATTATTTCAATATAACATTTCTCATCAAAATTAGATATTTACAAATCTTTTTTTATCAAACTAGTCTATTTACCAAATGATCCAAAACTAAAGTGTCTATTTACTACCAACTCATCAAAAGTGTCTATTTACAAACTTCTTAATTTTTAAAAAAATATATAAATAATGTATTTTAAAAAAATGGTCATAAAGATAACTAGCCAACTAAACCTCATATAACATACCACTCAAAATTAATCTATATATTGGACTTTTTAAATTATTCATTTTTGGCACTTCCTCTAAAGTTTGTCTTTATGTAATTAGCTACTTTTGAACAGACACTCCTCATTTGCAGTCTTTAGTCCGTTAGTCGCCTTTTACGACACCCAAGGGAAGAGAGGGGGTGGTAGTACTCTTTCACCGCTACGCGACACGTTAACCTTACCATTATACAGTCACGAGCACCAATATGTTTACACTTTGACTCATATTCCATTGCATTAAGAGTTACAATTGTTTACATATTTTTGCTCGTGACTGTACTAGGAACACAAACCAGAACCATTTAAAAAAGTGATCACCGCGCTTATGTACACCCAGATGAGATGAGAGTTGGTTGCCAGCATTGAGGAAGGAGTAGAACCATATGCCCGATTTACACGTAATAAGTAATTTAGTAGTTAGTAACTAAATTTTTACTTAATTTTAAGGGATTAATTGCATGTAAACACACAATTTAGTAGATACGTCACTTAAAATTTAGTTAAAATTTAGTTAACTACTAAATTACTTAATACGTGTAAATTGCGGTTTCCCATACAAACTTCCAAGTCGAAATTTTCAAAACGAATGAGCCAATTTTGATGAATCTTTTCTTTGAATGCTGATGTAAAACACAGGGATCTAAATAGTTTGTTTTCAACAAATATACATAACATAACATATTTAGAAAAATGTTTATTTTACTGAGTTATTGCGATTTTTAACTTTCTAAAGTGGACGTTAAATCGAAAAAACTCAGCTAAAAAAACGTTTTTTAAAAATGTTTTCAACAAACTATTTAGATCCCTGTATTTCACTTTAGCATGCAAAGTTTTATCAAAATTGGCTGATTGGTTTTTAAAAATTTTGACTTGGTTGTTTGTATGGAAAATCGAAATGCGTAAAGCCTATTAAGGGAAGAGTAAGAATAGTGAGTGGAGTCCAACTCGTAATGCAACGCAGCGTAACTCTACCACTCCAACAAAGTATTATTAATAATTATTGTATAACTATTCACCATACATCAAAGCTTTAGCTCTTATATTGTACGGTATAAAGTTTAAACTTGCTTGCCATTTAAAAGTTTCGTCCACCTTCAAGATATAGTGGCGCTTATATTGTACGTTATAGAGTTTAAATTCGTCTACGTAAGTCCTCATCCTGATTCGCTACCGTTTCACTGACCTGTAATCTGCGTCGGTATTAATTATTGTTCCAGTTACAGACGCTGAGACGTAAAACGGATCTTACGGGACGAGTCTTTATCGGTTAGATAACAGAAGCAGTTTAGTACCTACGATTTGATACGACCAAAATGATACATCCTAATAATAACATAACACTAATATTATAAAGGCGAAAGTTTGTGAGTGTGTATGTTTGTTACTTCTTGACGTCTAAACGGCAGGAGCGATTTTAATAAAATTTGATATGTAGTTAGCTGACACCCTGGATTAACACATAGGATACTTTTTATCCCGATATTCCCAAGGGAACGAGAACCACGCGAGTGAAACCGCGAGCTAGTACATAAATATAATCACGACTTTTATCCCAGAAGGGTTATTCAGAGACTAGGCAATGAGGACGGCAAAAACAGAGTCCATTTTTCACCAAATAGCGACTGCACATGTGCTGAGCGTGACACTGGTGAGCCCATCGCCGTTTTATGCTGTTGGAAGTATGTGCAGTATTTAGTCCATTAGTCGCCTTTTACGACACCCAAGGGAAGAGAGGGGGTGGTAGTATTCTTTCACCGCTACGCGACACGGTTTATTATAAAATGGGGCTTGTGACAACAGCACGTGGGGATATTGAACCATAACCCACCACGCTGGCCCAATGCGGGTAAGTGGGTGTTAACGACAGCCATCTTACGATAACAACCGAGACCAAACGGTTTTACGTGCCTTCCGAAGCACGGTGGAGCTCTAAGATCTCTCCTCCTCCTCCATTCACATTTCCTACTCCTCCTACCTCAAGGGTAGCAAAGCAACTGGGACTAGGGTTGCTACTACTTGATACTGTTCAAAACAGTATTATTCTGTTTTTCACTACATTATACTTTTTATTGTTGAACAAAAGATAAAGTATCCAAAATACTGTTTAGTATCATTGTGCACTGGTAACCATATACCTGTTTAAAAAGTAAAAAAGTTGCGAACGTTGTCCGCGTGGTGCAGCGCAGCCATTCTTAAATCTTTGAAAAAATAAAATACTGTCCATTTTTCTAAAGTACTGTTTATTTTTCTTATCTTACCGTAAATAAATAAAACTGTAAAGAAAATCCAATATTTTTTATATCGACTCGTCAATGTGACTGCATCCTGCCTGATGGTAAGCAGCCGATGCAGTCCAAAATAATGGGAGCACTCCCCACCGTGGAATAAGCACGATTACGCGAGCGCTCCCATTCATGACGGCCTGCATTAATGCCGTTTCACGCCCCGCTTAAAAGACCCGGGACTGTAGGAGCTAGGAAACACATGTGCCGGCAAAGAATTCCAAAACCGAATGGTCTTACAGAGGAACGACGGTTTAAAAAAAAAATATATTGTTTAACAATTTCGTGTTTAACTATACGGTTGATTGGAGCCTCCATTTAAGCAAAAGTAGCCCGTAGTTGGAGACTCCGCTCTTCCTTTACCATTTATACATAACAAAAACTTTACAAATTAAAGGTAAGTAAGTAGGTACCTAACAAAAACTAAATAAATGAAAGGTAACAAAAACCTTTTTTTACACAGTAATGATTAAGAAAAAAGCTAACGATATGCATAATAGTTGTAGGTAAATGTGAGAGTGTGTTTGCTTGAGAATTTGAATGTGCATGTGTTTGTGAGTGTGTGTGATTTTGTGCGTGTGCTTGTGAGTATATGAGTGTGTATGTGTGTTGTCCAAGTAAAAATACTTAGACTTAAACGAAAGCTATGAAATACGTAGTAGTAGGGATTCATTTCATCATAAGATTTAGGCTGAATCCATTTTAACAAAAGATTTTTACATTCTCTGTATGTTTTTTCGTAAGTGTATTTATGTTTTTATTTATTTTATTATAGAGGAAGGCAGCACGTCAATCAAATTGATTTTTTTTTTATACTAAGCACGGAAAATGACCCCACTCCACCTGATGTTAAGTGGAAATGAGGTCCAGGCGCGAGGACAACTGGTGCAGCGTAAGAGACATAGCATCAGTCATCCTCACTCTGCCGGCCCACAAAGTGCTTCTTCACGCCTCGTTTGAAGGACCCTATGTCATAGGTAGGAGGGAATACGTGTGCTGGTAGACTATTCCATCTTTTGGAAGTACGGCAAAGAAACGAGTCACCAAATTTCTTTGTGCGAGATGGAATGTTAGAGACTGTAAATTGGTGACTCCGGAGAGCAGCACGCGTACTCCTATGGAGGAAGGGAGAAGGAGGGATGAGGTCAAAGAGTTCTTCAGAGCACTCGCCATGGTATAAACGGTAAAAGACGCTGAGTGACGCAATATCTCTACGCAATTGCAAAGGCTCGAGAGTTTTAGTGACCTCTGCATTGCCGATAATGCGCACAGCGCGGCGCTGCAATCTGTCCAAGGCATCGAGAAGGTACTTTGCGGAGCCGTCCCAAAGGTGAGAGCAATACTCCACGCAAGACCGCACCTGTGTTTTGTATAATAGACACAACTGATCAGGCGTGAAGAATCGCCGCACCTTGTTCAGGACACCGAGTTTACGTGAGGCATTTTTAATCACGGTTTCGATGTAGTCCTTTTGGTTCAGATCGCAGCGGATATCCATACCGAGCATGTTAATACTGCTCTGCAGGCCTAGAGATGTACCCTGAAGAGAGGGAAGGGGAAGGAATGGCGACTTTTTCGCTGTGAACGCGCACACCTGTGTTTTCTTGGCATTGAACTCCACCAGATTATCGGAGCCCCATTTAGAAATGAGGTCCAACACCCGATCGAGCTCAATGACAAGATTTGCTCGCTTCATTTCGGTGTCTACCCGCCCAGCCGTTGGGTGCCCGTTATATCCCCCATGCACTGTGCTGTCATCTGCATAGCAATGAATGTTTCCAAGAGGAAGCATGTCATTGATATGCAGAAGGAACAGCGTGGGGGATAGAACGGAGCCTTGAGGAACACCAGCGTTCACTGACATGAACCGCGAAGCGCATCCATCCGAAAGGACACGGATTCTACGCTCATGCAGGAAGCTGGCAATCCAGGTACAGAACTGAGCGGGCAAACCGTATGCCGGGAGCTTGGAGAGAAGAGCTTTGTGCCAGACCCGATCAAAAGCCTTGGCTATGTCAAGGCTAACTGCCAGTGACTCGCCACGCTTGTCAATAGCCTCACCCCAGAGATGTGTGACGTACGCTAGAAGATCACCCGTTGACCGTTTTGGCCGAAACCCATATTGACGATCGTGAATTAGGGAGTAATCTTCTAGGTATCGAATAAGCTGTTTGTTCAATATTCGTTCTAGGATCTTACACAACACTGAAGTTACGGCTATAGGGCGGTAATTAGTCGGATCTGACCGATCTCCTTTTTTAGGGATCGGTTGCACATTAGCTTCTCTCCAAGATTCCGGCACACAACCCGAAGAGAGCGAGAGACGGTACAGACGCGTTAACACAGGGGACAACTCCGCTGCGCACATTTTCAGGACTATTGCTGGGATGCCATCAGGACCGTTAGCTTTCCGGACATCGATTGACTGCATTTCCGCACGGACATCAAACTGCCTGATTTTAATATCAGACATTGTGTGGCCACAGTGAGGAATTGAGGGTGGCTGTGCATCACAGTCATCGATCCGGGAGTTAGCCGCAAAGAGTTTGGCCAGGAGATCGACCTTTTCCTGCGGCTTGTGAGCTAAAGTTCCGTCAAGACATCTCAGTGGTGGCAGCGAGGGTTTGCAGAAGTTGGATTGCACGGCTTTGGCCAGACGCCAGTAGCTACGGCTGCCCGTAGGATGCGTCAGGAGTTCTTGGCCTACTCGTGCAACGCGCTGGGCATCCGCTCTAATGTAAGCCCTCTTACACGACTTGGTGGCATTATTATAGGCTGCTTTTAGCGAGCGAGTTTCGGGAGCCCCATGAACTTTACCTCTGATCCAAGCGCGGTATGCCGTCTGTTTGCTCTCAACAGCGCTGGCACACTCGCGATTGAACCAGCGGTTGCGTCTGCCTTTGCTGATGACATAGGAGTGTGGAATATAGTATTCCATTCCGAATACTATCTCATCAGCAACGGCAGTGGCGCTAGCGGTCGGGTCCTTCCCACTAAAGCAGCGCTGCCTCCAAGGGACGGATGCAAAATACTCCCGCATCCCGTCCCAGTCTGCCGACGCGTAGTGCCAAATCTGGCGTTTCGAAACCGCTGTTGGCGGGTGCGATGCCAAGGGCACTGTGCTGGATATCAAGCAGTGATCCGAGGAACCTAAAGGAGCTCGAATCTTCACCCGGTATCCAGCTGGGCGACTCGTCAGCAGAAGGTCGAGTAAGGAGGGCGCATGGCCAACTATGTATGGGATCCTGGTGGGCTGGTTCACCAGTTGCGTCAGGTCATGCGTGAGAGCGAATGCGTGGGCAGTTCTACCAGCATGGTCTGTTTTGGAGGAACCTAACCACAACTCATGGTGGGCGTTGAAGTCCCCCAAAAACACCAGTTCCGCCGATGGAAACCGCTCCTGCGCATCATCTGCTACCCGACTAAGATGTTCAATTAGTCGAGTTGTCTCCATGTCGCCGTTATGGGATCGGTAGACGCAGACGTAGACACGGCAATGAGAGCCTAAGTCGACGTGTACCACTAGGAGGGAGAAGGAAGGGTCCTCCAGACAGCGCAGACGGCGACAACAAACATCCGCCCGAAGGAATAAGCAAACTCCGGCTTTGGCTTTGAAGGACTCTTCAAGCACAAAGCCGGGATAGTTCAGGTAGGTGGTGTCAGCTGGGCGGATTATTTGCGTCTCCGTCAGGAACAACATTGCTGGCCGTGCCGTCTCAAGATGGTGGTAGACGGCATTGAGGTTCGCATGGAGTCCGCGGATGTTAGCGAACTCCACCTCAAACGGTAAGGTTTTGGTGGGGGTGTGCACCGCTGTAGTACCAGTTTTGTTGTTAGGCGCTGTCATTTTAGGAGTGGAAAGAGAGAGGCGTGAATCGAGAAAATGATGCCGCGATGCGAATGGTCAAAGTGTGGTGGCCTGTTTCCCCAGGAATTTGCCCACAGACGAGTATTATTAACCTGCCGAACGGAAGGGCCCCCGAACCCCCCCGGGAATGGCCGCCGGGACCCCACCTTCCGGTCACCAACCGACACGACGGACCATCCCGAGATTATGCGTGGCATGGTGAGGCAGCCTCACGAGCTGGTTAGGCTCGCTTGGGCCCCTGTACTGTGCTACGGGCGGCCAGCGGGACAACCGTTTCTGCGGGTCTCCCTGGTCGGCAGGTTAACGAAGTCCTCCTGGCACTGGTTTGACGGAAGCCTCCACAGACCAAATACATCGCAGCATCATCCTCTCGAGCTCTGGTTATACGCTGGCTGATCCCGAAACGCGACCGACAAGCAGTCACTTGACGGGTTTTACACCATGCGTACGGTGGTCACCAACCAGACGGGTCAAGCCCTACCACCAGTGGAGCAGATCATCGCTCGGAAGAGTCCGTTAGTCGCTTCTTACGACACCCACCGGACGGAGAGAGGGGCGGCGATTGGTATTCTTTCTCCGTCACCGCACGGATAAATTTTTATTTTATTTATTATATTATATAATAATAGTTTACTGGCAAATGTAGTTTTTATTGCAAAACTAAATTTTACTAACTAAAATTTTATTATTATTATTTTGTTTACTACATTATACATAATTTTATAAATTTTGTCTTCCTATAGGTATTCAATTTTGTGTGATTTTATTTTATTTTAATTTTTGCTTTTTTTTAAAATTAATATTTTAGTCTTTATGTTATGTTCTATTGAATTCCATTTGCTAATCAACATTATTTATAAGATTGCGATTCTAACTAATTGTCTATTTTAATAATTTTTGTTTTTTTTTTGTTTGTTATAATTGTCATAATTTAATTAATTATTGTGGCTTGCTTTCATGTTGTCTGCACATGCCCGTGGAGTTACAGTATACCAATGTTACTGTGTCCTTGTTTGTTTTATTGTATTTTCCGTTGTAACTCTGTTATGTGTGGCTAATAAATAAATAAAAAATAAATAAACCGGCTTAGCTACTATGTTTAAAGTTGGCAACACTAACTGCGACTCCTCTGGTGTTGCAGGGTCCATGGACGGCGGTGATTACTTACCATCAGGTGACCCACATGTAGTTTGCCTCCATTTCACATAAAAAAGTTGATTTAATTTGGTCACCCATGCAGTGACCCGACATTGCAAAAGTTGCTTAACCGGCAAGATTGTGCACCGCCTTAGCCGCTGCGCCATCGAGCATCGACGTCGGCTTCGTACATAAATCGATTAACGACTATTATCCCCACAGGGTTAGTCAGAGACTAGGCAATGAGGACTAAAGAAGCGGACCACTGCCATAGTCCACCTTTAAGCAAGTTACAACTGCTCATATGCTCAGCATGACAGGTGGTGAGCCCATCGCCGCTCTATGCTGTTGGAAGTATGTGCAGTATTTAGTCCGTTAGTCGCCTTTTACGACACCCAAAGGAAGAAGGGTTAATAAATAAAATAAATAAATCTTTTCTACACTAATTATCTAGCCCAAGAGAAGCTTCGAAGAAACTCGTTAAATGGTTTCTAGACAACTGATAAACATGCTTAAAATCTTACATACTATAGACAATTAGAAAAACAATAGTTTCTTAATTGACCCGTCCGGGGGTCGAACCTGGGACTTCAGAGATGGCGACACCATGAAAAGTGTAGGTAGTATTCTTTTAATGAGCCGCTACACACGCTGCACACATTGGCGTCGTATCGTTGAACATAAAAGCACGGATTAAGTAATACCTGTGTCTGCACACAGCTCGATTATTCTACTATAATCCACAACGATGTCTTTGATGATTATTGAGGCTTTAATAATATCTGGCTGGCAATAGATTAGGTTTCTATAATGCTATTAACATACTATCTTGACGACCTCCGTAGTCGAGTGGTTAGCACGCCGGGACTGGCGCGAGGTCCCGTGTTAAATTCCTGGTCGGGTCAATTTAGAGAAAAACTGTTTTTTCTAAATTGATTTCGGGTCTGTGTGTTTTTTCTATGTTGATGTATATTTATCCGTTATCTTACCATATTAACGAGTTTCAAAAGGATACTCATCTTGGTCTAAATAATGGTGTGAGTGTAAACAAATTTATTGATTTAATAATTTAATTTACATATATATTAATTAATTAAAAAATAATCATTAATAATTTAAAACATACATGAAAGTTGTGTGATGGTGGCTCATTATAAAAAAGTTTTTAACCCTTTATAAGGCAGTGGCACAATTGCCACCATATTTTTAACTTTATTGGATTAAGATAAGATCGAAAACCGAAGAAAAATTTTAAAATGCTGTGCCCGTTAAAAGCTTGACGATTTTAGGCTTACCGTGCACCGCGTCGCTTAGCGGTGAAAGAATACTGCCGACCCATCTCTTCTCTTGGATATCGTAAAAGGTGAGTAACGGACTAATGCTAACTAACGCACATACATAATTTAGTTCAAAGCGGCGTGCTCACCACTTATCACGCTGAGCACATGTGCACGTTATTTGGTGAAACGTAGACTAAGGCCATGCACTGCTATTGCGATGCTCATTGCATAGTCTCTAGTTTAATCCTTTAAGGATAATAATGTAGAGTGATGTACTTTTTTTAATTTAACATTCCAAAAAATACAATAAAAATCCTTAGACCACTGAGGTTTGTCTGTAATGAATATGTGATATACGTCAGCGTTGACAGGTATGGACGTGCAAAATTGATAATAACCTTCAAACAATCCAATAACATGTTAAAAGAGCTTATTTATGAAACTAATTTTAAAAGAATTATTTAAGGATTACGTTAATCCTTAAAGAATTAAGAAAACGTAAGTATTGTGCAAATAATTAAAGCATAATGTTCTAATTAAGGGGGTGCCGCGCGATCGCAAAATGTCGCGCGGCAAAACGCATGTATACCGTTGAGTGTCGACGCCTTTTCCTGTTGACCTCAAGTGACCTAAACTATGTTACTATTTTGTTTATATAACTTATGATTCTCGTCCAATTTATCTTTATTTTTATTTATCACTTATCATCATAAAACATTTAACACTTTGCACCATACGCATTTGCAAACAAAACTATAGATTATATTACAGCTCAAAGCGCCATTTTTATTCCAAAACTGTTTGTCATTTTCGCGAACACTTACGTTTTAAATATTTTTACATTATGTAACAAGAGATAAAAGTTTAATAAAATCACATCAAAACAATCTATACATGTTTCTGTTCAATTTGACATATAACACTTGTAATTTACTAACGATAAATCATCTAAACATCTTATTTACAAGCAGTTGCACTGACACTACACAAAACTGTTTGTTATTGTCGCGAACACTTACGTTTCAAATATTTTTACACTATGTAACAAGAGATAAAAGTTCAAGAAAATCACATCAGAACAATCTATACATCTTTCTGTTTAATTTGACATTTAATACTTGTAATTTACTTACGATAAATCATCTAAACATCTTGTTAACAAGCAGTTGCACTGACTGACACTACACAATCTTGTTCACAAATGCGTCACCATTTGTTTTCAACGACCAATTCTTTTTCTATGAAGACGATAGCCAATCATATTTTAGTATTCGAGCGCATAGAACACAGAATCGAATGATGTCAAACACTCTTATTGGTTAAACTAAGTTGGAGGTACTAAAAAAATAACCATAGACCTTGTCGCTGGCGGGACATCCGGGGTTCCCGCCGACACTCAACGGTACTTTTTTTTCCTGGGAATACCGGTGTTCCCGCCGACACTCGAGAGGTTAAAAGAGCTTATTTATGAAACTAATTTTAAAAGAATTCTTTTAGGATGAAGCGTAAACAATGTAAGAAAACGTAAGTATTGTGCAATTAATTCAAGCATAATGTTCTAATTAAGAGGGTGCTGCGCGATCGCAAAAACTGACATAAGTCTCATAATAACTTCAAAACAAAATCAATCATATTAATATTTATAATTAGAACAATTCTGCTTTGAAGTTTCAGACCTAGTAATTTAATTAGAGCAATGTTTTTATTCTGCGAAATGTGCAAAACCATAACGCGCTTGTGTTAAAAATTAAAATTAATAAAATAAAAAAGGGGTGCCCTGCGGAATATTTTCATGTAGAATTATTGTTTCATGCGTAAAATTAAGAAAGTGGTCGAAAAAATATGTTTTTAGGAGTCATTCCATTTATGTATTGTTTGTTATTCTTTTAAGAATTTGTTTCAAATTTTAACAAGGCCATGACTTTGTGCAATGATTTGGCTAACTTTCATAAGTTTTTTTAATGTATTTAATTAATTCAGCGCATAGTACCTACAAGTGACTTAAAAATACGTAAATTTTCACAATTTTGTGCAGGATCCCCTTAACAGGAGCTCACATCTGGAGAAAGCATGGTATTGTCTGTTCATATATTTTAATCCTTAATAATCGGATAATAATCTTTGGTAATGTTTAATGTCGTATGTATGTATGTACATATAGATCACAACCGTTTCAAAGGAAGGCAGAGACCGTATCTTTCCATTTGCTTAGCTCCGGGCACATTTTTTTTGGCTAATTTACTCTCATAACGTTCTTCATACGTACTCATCGGTTTATAGGTAGGTACTCTTGACCTTACCTTGCACGAAAAAGTCTGCTATCAAACCCCCTAGACAAAATGGCAACCGTTCCATGTCGATTCCTCCAGCGTTTGCTAAGTTTGTCATAAGTCAAGCAAAGTCTACCAAGGCTTTACTTAATTCAATTGCTATCACAAAATATAAATTTTAAGAAGTCTTTCTTTAACTTTTATAGGTAATGATTTGTTAGCCGTAGGTCCAATACGGGGTTCGTCTAAATTGTATTTAAACGCTCATTTTGTCCGACTCGTATATAGTCCAACACGCATTTCGTCCAACATCTATTTCTCTAACACGTATTTGGTCCAATATAAATTTGTCCAACAAGCATTTCGTCCAACAGGTTTTTTGTCTAAAAGGCATTTCGTGCAACGTGTATTTCGTCATAAGTATTTATAGTTCGACACGCATTCCAACTTAATGTTCGCTAAATAACGTACCTATATCGTTGAGATGTAGTCAAATAATATACATTCATCATTCTATTTTACAAGCGTTCATGCCACTTTTCTCTCCATTATAAAACGCAACATTACAATCGAATTTTTCGTCCCGCTACGTCATACACTACGGCGTTTTTGGGTCATATTTTAATAAACATGACTATAAGTTGCTTCTTGTTACGTAACGTTACAACCCCAGGGCCAGCGTGGTGGGTTATGGCCCAATCCCCTCATGTAAAGCTGTCCATGTGGAAAGGCCTGTGCCTAGTTGTGGGATATTCAAAATTGCTGATGATGACGTAGGTACGTAACGTTTAAGTAGAATTCGCATTTTCTACGAATATGCCAATATTCTTCAGCTCCAATTATTCAACTATAATAGATGAGGATCCTGCCGCGGTTTAACCCACGTGGTTCCCGTTCCCGTGGGAATATCGAGATAAAAAGTATCGTATGTGTTAATCCAGGTTATAAACTATCTGTATACCAAATTTCATCCAAATCAATTTAGTAGTTTTTACGTGAAAGAGTAACAAACATCCATCCATACCTACAAACTTTCGCGTTTATAATATTAGTAGGATATTCACGAATATAATTCCCGTACGGTTAGTCAGTGACCAGACAATGAAGACCGCGGAAGCAGTCCACGTTTCACCAAATGATAACTGCACTGTGCTCAGTGTGACAGATGGTGAGCCCATCGCCGCTCTATACTATTGGATGTATGTGCAGTCTACGTTCCGTTAGTCGCCTTTTGCGACACCCAAGGGAAGAGAGGAGGTGGTAGTATTATTTCACCGCTACACGACACTCCGAACCACAGCTGGGGTTGGGTGGAATAGATTTCTTCTAGAGATAAGCTCACCTGTGTGTATGTCTTGATTAATGTTTTTTAAAGGATTAAACATGAAGGGTTAAACGGACATGATGACGTTATATTAAAATAGAATTCGCATTTTTGTCAAATTCTCCAGCTCCAATTAAGCAACTAGATCAGGATCCCGCCGTCATGATGCAGGATCCCGATAATCAACATGTTGTAAGACGCCCGTTGGAATCGGTTTCGCATACTATTAGGTACATTTAGGGTGCGCCACTCCCGGCTTGGATGACTAAGACGAATGGTTCTGCTTCACAAAATACACACGGATACGGAGAAATGATCATCAAAATTAGAATTTTTTTTTAAATGTTTTTATTCCACAACGGGTAATCGCTTGGCCTTCATCCCACCTGATGGTAAGTGACGTTAAGGCCGAGGGTGGAAGCGCGCTTCACCCGGAATCCTCAACCACTGAGTAACTGGCTATCTTATCTCTATTGTCGGAACACAACAATGCTATAAACATCGTTGTTATGGCGACAGACTTAGATAAGATGGTGGTAGCTAGCCTGGCGGACTTAACAACCCTACCACCAACCAAACCGAGCACACAAAATTTACCCCCCGCTGGGAATCGAACCCGGGACCTCTGGGTCTGAGACCGGTAGCTTAGCCACTAGACCACAGACGCGGTTCGATTTTTTTTTCAATTATTTTGACCACGAATTGCCAAAAAGATGAATATGGCAAGAGTATATGGGATAGTTGGAAGGGGAAGACCTCGGCGAACGTACGTAGATCAGATCGGTGACGTTCTCGTTAAAGGTCAGGTTAAGAGTACCTATACTAAGCCGACGAGCATGTATGAAGAACGTTATGAGAGTGAGTGGAGCAAAGGATGTGCGTCAGTATCGTAGCAAATGGAATCTGTGGTCTCTGCCTATCCCCTCCAGTAAACGAGCGTATGTATGTGAATGTTTATATGTATTAGTTAGGCCTTTACCTTACCTGATAGTAAACGACAAGGATTTTTTTCTAAAAGAAGGGGGCAAACCAGCAGTCGGGTCACCTGATGGAGAGTAATCATCGGCGCCCATGGACACCCGCAAAACTAGTGGATTCGCAGATGCGTTGCCGGCCTTTAAGGAAGGAATAGGAATTGTGAGGGGGGGAAGGGCCTCCGGAACCCTCATTGACCGGACGAAACACAACAGAACTAAGTGCCATTATTTCACGCCGAATATTTGTGAGAGGGTGGTATGTATATTACCCCGGGCGAGCCGGCCCAATGCGTGCTGATACGCAGCGTGGCTATATCACTCAGTGTCACTCATTTAGCAAAACCCAGGGGTCACGTGTAGAGTCTCAAGGGTAAACCTACGGAAGCGAGTAACTTCAACCCCCTCGAATGTGGGAGTGCACTTCTCCCGGATTTTATTACAGTTTAATCAACTATTTCCAGACTTAATTCCAGGATCTTAGCGAGTAGATATTGAGATTTAAAGGCGTTTAAGAGGACACAGGACACTTGACCAGACGACAGATTGACCAAACGCTGACTGAGTGATTGCCGAGAGATGGATACAGAACAGACTAGCACAGGACTGAGGCGAATGGCATAAACAGACAGTGGGTCGAGACAGTGACTTAACTTGCAAAATCATTAGCCCCTGATCTTCAATAAAAAATACTTTATTGAAAATGCTACCTGAACACCTCAGCTGTGTATCGTAAGCTCAACCCGACAAACTACAAACCAAGTTTGCAGTTGCCAGTGTCTTGTTAGCATAGTAACAAGGTTCAAATTAGCATAGTAAATTGTATAACCGTGTACCCGGCTAAGACCGGATTACTTACATAAGTCTGGTAATAAATTTAGGCGAAATCTTCATTGATGCTGTCTATGTAATGGTATATATAGCTTTAGTCTTGAGAGGTGATAGATTTAGAAGTACTCTCACCTAATAGGTAATACGCTGTTTATTATTATACGGGAACTAGTAACCTCCAGTCTTTCAAATTATTATTACCTCTAACATACATACATATGTCTGGAGGGTTAGTCAGAGACCAGGCAATGAGGATAGCAAAAAAGTAATCTACCATAGTCCACTTTTCACTAAATAGCGACTGCACACGTGCTCAGCGTGACTATGCTGTTAGATGTATGAAGGTATGTTTGGGGCTTAGAGCATATACTCCACATATCACGATGAGCTTCATATGCAATTTTGTTTGGAGAAACGTGGACTATGGCAGTGGACAGCTTCTGAGTTCCTAATACATTTTTTTTGTTTACAACGGGTAAGCGCTTGACCTTCATCTCACCTGATGGAAAGTGATGATGAGGCCGAAGGTGGAAGCGCGCTTCACCCGGAATCCTCAACCACTGAGGAACTGGCTATCTTATCTCTAACTATCGGAACACAATAATGCTATAAACATCGTTGTTATGGCGACAGACTTAGATAAGATGGTGGTAGCTAGCCAGGCGGACTTAACAGCCCTACCACCAACCAAACCGAGCTCACAAAGTTGTACCCCCCGCTGGGAATCGAACCCGGGACCTCTGGGTCTGGGACTGGTGGCATAGCCAGTAGACCAAAGAGGCGGTTAAAAAATTGCCTAATCTCTGACTAACCCTTTAAGGGTAATAGGTGGTAATAGTCGTGTATCTATATGCCAGAGACTCAGAGACTAAAGCAATGAGGACCGCAAAAGCAGTGCACTGCAACTAAATTACATTACACTGCACATGTGTTCAGCGTGATAGGTGGTGAGCACAGCGCTGCTTTATGCTATTGGATGTAGTTGCATTCTTTAGTACGTTAGTCGCCTTTTACGACACCCAAGAGAAGAGATATTGGTAGTATCCTTTTAAGGAGCTACTATATCACATGACTCGAAATTCCAACTTAATCTGATATTTTTGTGACGACAGAACCTTGGGAACGCTTTCTGGTCGGTCACGTTTCAAAGAGAACAAAATCCAACCGCATCCCATAACGGCGACCTCTAGCAGATTGCGAAATGACACGCGATTTCTCTGTCCAATACGTTCTTTCTGGTACCGTTGACTGGGACTGCCGTAATATGACCAGCAATGATCTAGAATGTACTTAAACGGGTACGTCGCAAGACGACAGACAAGAGGCAATACGCCGCCGCCGCCGCGCCGTAAAATAAATCATATCAGAGTCTCGCCGCCTTGTCAATCACTCTAGACCGCGGAGCAGAATAAATACAATTTTCTTTTCACCTTCCTCCAAAGGCAGAGGACTGAGTAAAACTGGTTAAATTTTTTACCATTGAAAATGGTTTTCAGATGCAAATCGCCTGAGACGTATTTTTGGCCATAGCTTCGAGGATTTTTGGAGAATCGAGATGGGAATTGTACCAAGAGTAAAGGAATTTATCGAGACACGTGTAAGCGTTTGAATTCTGAAAATCGGCTGGTAAGTTTTTTGGATATAAAAAACGGGTTTTTTGGGGGGTGTTTGTTTATTAAATTAAATTGTGAATATTTCGAAAAAAAAAGACAAAAAAAATTTAAAAAAGAATTATTATTCAAGCTACAAAATGGCGAAACATTTTTTAAAATCGATTAATTATTGTGACCTTTAGGTGGTCCCTTTAGATTTAGAAATGTAGAAAAACGGGTATTAAATAGTGATAATATAAAAGTGATGTAGCTATGATCGTTGACCAATCGTCATGGTAATGGTGTTATAAGATGCGGATGCAGGCGAGAAGTGCATTCGAGTCGGAATTTCGAAAATCTCTTTTTCTTTTACAATCTAAGTGAAATTGAATTTCACTTAGGATGTAAAAGAAAAGAAAATGTTATTCTCTGTGTTGTGGAGTGTTATAATTCGACTTGTAAGTAATGTAGTTGTTTAATTTTAGGGAAGAAAGGAAAGGGGTGAAATTCATCGGGCGCCATGAATTTCACTTAGGTTGTAAAAGAGAAAATGTTATTCTCTGTGTTGTGCGGTGTTATAATTCGACTTGTAAGTAATGTAGTTGTGTAATTTTAGGGAAGAAAGGAAAGGGGTTAAATTCATCGGGCGCCATGAATTTCACTTAAGTTGTAAAAGAAAAGAAAATGTTATTCTCTGTGTTGTGCAGTGTTATGATTCGACTTGTAAGTAATGTAGTTGTGTTATTTTACGGTAGTATATCTCAATAAAAAATTCTTATTATTTAACTTGTAATGTGTTATTCAAAATAAATTTTATTTTCGTCGTAAATTGTTGTATTCATTTTCAATGCTCCGATTCTTGCGGGGACTGCGAAATCTGTGAATTTTTTACCACTTAGTAGCTCGAGATATTCGTGTCGCGTGGCGGTGAAAGAATAGTACAAACCCCTCTCTTACCTTGGGTGTCGTAAAAGGCGATTAACGGACTAAAGACTGCACATACATCCAACAGCATAGAGTGGCAATGGGCTCACCACCTGTCACGCTTAGCACATGTGCAGTTGTAACTTGGTGAAACATGGACTATGGCAGTGGACTGCTTCTACGGTCCCCTTTGCATAGTCTCTGGCTATAATCCCTTAGGGATAATAGTGAATCTATGTACATATGTATGTAAAAATCTAATTAGAAGCTCGTTCGGTCTACGATCTTGCCATTTAGGCAATTTTCGAAATGCCAGGTCATTGGTTGGGTGACTAAATACAGAATATTCTCGACCTCCATCAACCTCAATTGCATTATGCACTATCAACTATGCTGCTGCCCAGTAATGTCATAAGTGTAGGTTGAATCCTCCGTGCTTCGGAAGGCACGTTAAGCCGTTGGTCCCGGTTTTTGTCGTAAGATGGCAGCCGTTAAAACCCACCAACACGCACTGGGCCAGCGTGGTGGGTTATGGCCCAATATCCCCACGTGCTATTGTTCACGTGGGAGGCCTGTGCCCAGCAGTGGGACGTTTATAGGCTGATGATGATGATGAGGTTGAAATCCTGCTTGTGGTATAAAGAAAAAACAAGATTTTCCAATTGAGAACATTCTCCTTCGATCGCTCAGCTTTCCAATGTGCCCTCTACCTAACTTTATTACTGAGGCCGGTATGGTTTTCCTCTTTCCGTTTCCCTGTTAGCGGCATCAATGATTTTGGCGTTCCATGCTAATGTATGATATTACCGTCAGCTTGAAACTTGAGAGAACAAATCATTTTTTGATTTCTCCCGTGTTCTTTTAGCAACAACACGTGTTGTGAGACTCCATTTTAATTCAATCTACCGTACAATACTAACTGAAATTTTTTCTTACTCCTCTGTCCCTTATTCTCGTACGTTGGAGTTATGGACAGTGGAATAACAAATTCGTCAGTTTTCACAGTTATTTTTCATTTTCAATGTAGTTATTTTTTTATTTATTTCGTTAAAGATAGGAGCTAATTAATTAGTTTTTTAATTACTCGGATTATGCGGACTTGTGTATTTACTTTAGTTTTTTATATACATTTATATTTTTTTTATAAATAAGGCTGACTATAAAAACGTTGTGATTTATTAAATTGATTAAAACTACAATTAATAACTGCACATTGTTTTATTTTTAAGTAATTTAAATACCGAGAAAAATCACTCGTTTTTAATATTTTAAACCTATTCTTACTTCTATGTCGTCAATTTCTTATTCCTCTGGGCACAAAAATTAAACAGTTAATTATTTTCTTAACGAGTTCATTAAAATTAGTGCCTAAACCATATTCATGTTTCTAAATAAATCTTATTTCATTGGAGAATTTTTTTTTTTGCATATTCGAGTAATAAATATATTATTACTCAAAAATGCAAAAAAAAATACGACAGAGAAATAAGACAAAAATCACGACCTCGAAGAATCACCCTTAAAGGTTCGTGTGGTACTACAATCACTTAATAGAGAGAAAACAGTATTTAGTCTCCAAGGGAAGAGATAGTCGGCAGTATTCTTTTAATATGCCGCCACCGCATAGTTCTTTCTATTCAATAAAAATGTAGAGCAGGCGTACAAACATGCGGGTTAACGCTCACGACTAGGTATAATATTATCCTCTACAGGTTAGTCAAAAACTAGGCAATGAGGAACGCAAAATCAGTCCTCTGTATTGTGAGCCCATCGCCGCTCTTTGCTGTTGGATGTCTTTAGTCCTTTACTCGCCTTTTATGACACCCAAGAGAGGAGATGGAAAGGAGAGATGGGTCAGTAGTATTCTTTTGATTGAGCCGCCTCTACATTTCATACATAATACATGTCACCATCAACAAAAACGAATTATTCCTCAGAGATACACTGTTCCCGCCAAAGCCGGGACGGCCATTCAAACCATACCGCCATCTGTAAGGCGGTTGACTCAGCGGTTGTTGACGACCGCGTCCGCCTATCTGCCGCGGCGCTACCGCTGCGCGACTCGCGGCCGCGCGCTTCGTGAATATACCGCGTCGACTCGTCTGTCTGCTAGCTACCGCGAGACGCCCACAAAATACGCGCGCTGGTATCTGCCCTTATTTATAGTGACTCCTGAACCTAATGTGAAGAGAACGCCTAAATGCCTATTGTGTAGTGTAGTGACTGTGCGCCAGGAAACCAACCTACATCGCCGCCCGTGGTCAGCTCGTCCCCCGGTTCCTGTGACTCATCATCCCTGTAAGTACTTCACTATCCATACCTACCCAGCCCACAACCTTTATTTCGTCGCTGTTACTGCGAACGCCTTTCGCCGTAACATTTTGGTCATCTTCGAGCCGGTAATATTAAATACCGGCGACCTTCCCGTAACCAGAACCTAACTTTCGTTTAATTTTCAATTTTAATACAGTCCGCTAAAGATAATTATTTCCGCCCATATTCTTATTCTATGTCTAAATCTTAAATCTAATTCCTACCATCATTTCTAAATTCATTTGTTTCCGTAACTTTACCTTTATCTCGTGGCGAAACGGCCTGCCCCAATAAAAGTTTTTGTCGGTACTCGTAAAACAATTGTGTTAGTATAGCTGGCCAACATACACTTATATTATTTTATATTTATTGTTGATTTTGTGTATGCATCCGATTGTCTGATCACAAATCGAAAGTGTGATGCAATGTTGTAATGTTGTTGTAATCTGAGCGGGCTTGTGTGTGTACCCAAATGATTTTTGCCTAATGATACGTTGTTCATACTCCTAACGGTAAATTAGTAGTTAAATTATTACGTTACGTATGGTATTATGACGAGAGATTGCATTGTTATTTTTCCCGTTTTATTTTTTAATGAATTTTTTATGTTCGTGTCGTGTTAAATCGGCTCAGATCTCGTGCATGCTCAACACGCGTGCCAAGTAGCGTGCTTTATTTTTTCGCTCGTGTTAATTTTATATATTTTTATTGTTTTTAAATTTTGCCTTGGCAATCGGCTCATTCTTGTGCGTGCTCACCACAAGAGCATAGTACTTCTACACACGTTTGCCCACTTGTGGGACACAGACAGAGTGTCCCAACCTTTTAATTAAGTTTTTATTATTCGTTTATTTTTTTTTTTTTTTTGCGACCGACTCATTCTTTGCGCTAGTGTCCGCTACAGGTCCGCCCGACTGTGAGCGCCTTGCCCAGTAGTGGGCTACGGATAACGTAATTTTTTTTTATTTGTTTTTGTTTTGTTTGTTTTTTGTTTTGCGGTCGGCTAATGTTACGTACGCGCGTTCAATAAACACAGACATACATTTACACATGCGTTTGCCCACCCGTGGGCCATATACAAGGCGTCCCAACTTAGTTTTGCTTTCTTTATTGTTGCGTTAATTTTAGCCCATTTGCCATTACCTTAGTAAACAAATACGTCCAGCCCAACTATAGAATATATACAGGGTGTTGTTCTTTTTACTGCCTTTAAATTTGTTTATTATTTTTATTTTTTTATTTATTTTTTGTCTCCTTTTATTCATCGCGATGCTGACCAAGTCACAAGCCGCGATATTTAGGGAGGCCGCCAAAGCTTTACACCAGCTCCTAGAGGTGGGATCAAGGATCATTGCTGGCGACACCAAACATTCCATAACGGAATTTAACGTGCGTTTCGCACAGATACAGGGCATAAAGGACAAGCTGGACTCAGTATACTACAACATTCTCGACGAAGAGAACTTAGACGAGGGGGTTGAGAGGACATACACTGAGAACCACACAAAAGCCTCCGGGGCATACCTGGGAATACTTGTGGCTAGGGAGGAAATCTTACCCTCTTCCACGTCGTCCCCAACCCATAACGCTCATCCCAGTCTCGGCGTCAATACGCCTACAGCCGTCCTCCCCAAGATAGCGCTGCCCAGGTTCAGCTCAAAGGTGGAGGACTGGCCCTCCTTTATTGCACTGTTCAGGAGTTTGACTGACGACATGGCGACCTTGTCGGAAGCAGTCAAGCTCCACTATCTCTTCTCAAGTCTCAGCGGTGAGGCATTAAGCATGGTGTCCCACCTAAAGGTCACCAATGAAAATTTTGCCGTGGCCATGGACATCCTTACCAAGCGGTACGAGAACCGCCGGGTTCTCATCGATAGTTTCGTCGACATAATCCTGGGGCTGCCGAGCATCCACACGCGCTCTAACATACGCACACTTTTCCTCACTCCGCTGGTGTCCGCCCAGTGTGCCCTTAGTAATTTGGATCTGCCCATAGGAGACGACCACGTGTTTGTGTCGATAGTGGTGCGAAAGCTTAAGGGTGAGCTCCGCACGTTATTTGAACGCAGACACGGGTCTAGCAGCAGCCTGCCCACGTTGAGTGACCTCATCTCCTACCTCGAGGAGCACGCGCGCTCTGTGGAGACAGAGTTCTCCAACATAGCCCAGCCGCAGCCCATTCACGCCCTGCCCGGCCCTTCTCTTAGCCGCGCGCCTCCACAGTTGCCCCATCGCACTTATGCTCAGATGGCTCAGCAACAACCCGACCATTACCGTGGCCGCTCCTCAGCTCCATCGCCTCACCGCGCCTACGATCAGCCTACTCACCAACCGTTCCGCCCAGCGCAGCAAATGCGTCACCGCCCATCCACCTCCCCGGCTCGCAGTCAGCCCTTCCCCGTCTACTCGGCCTTCCAGCAAAGCTGCTCCTCATCATCGTCCTCGTCCTCTTCCTCACACTCGACGCCCTACTGTCCCTATTGTGCCACTAGGGGACATAGGCTCATGACGTGCAAATGGTACAATTCCCAGTCAACACAGGGCCGTTGGGACTTTGTACAGGCACGTGAGCGCTGCCAGCGTTGTCTCGGCCGTCACTACGAGAGCGAGTGCAGGTCAAGGGGGGCATGCAAGGACTGTGGGAGCACGAACCACCACACGTCCCTCCATCGACCAGACGGCCCAACGCACTCAGCTCATTCGTCGTCTGTACATGTACCCCCACCACAGCTGACAGAGCACTCGAGGGAGCGTCCCAGACACAGCAGGCGGCACGAACCCGCACAGGCTAAACAGGTGCAACCCAGCTCTGCTCACAGAGCCAGCCCGCCCAGGTCCGGTTCGCCAGGTAGGCCCCGCGAACGCCGCCAGCAATTATGACTCCCAACTATCACGGAGCACCCTAGCGAAGAGGTAGATTTAGCCCATGCCCAGTCAACCCATGCCCACACAGCTGATACATACTCAGCTCATACAATTTCAGCTGATACTCAATCAGCTCACTCACCTTCTGTGCCCACTGGCACACCCATTTTGTTGCCAACCGTCTCACTAAGAGTCGCGGACGTACATGGCCATCTTCACACAGCCAGAGCTTTATTGGACTGTGGCAGTATGCTGACATTAATAACGTCACGCATGGCACGACTTTTGAACCTGCCATCAAAACCCACTTCTTTAAAAATTACAGGAGTTGGGAATCAGCACAAACATGAGTCAAAGGCGGCAATAACAATAGTATGCCGACCCACTCACAATGATACTCCTACAATCACTGCCACAGCTCACATTTTAAAAAACGTCATTGGCTACCTTCCCTTAGAGAAGGTACCAAACATTTCCCACGTACTAGGCCAGCCACCCGAGCCATTGGCTGACCAGCTTTACCACACACCAGCCCCGATCGACCTCTTATTGGGGTCGGACGTTCTTGGCCAGGTGTTGGACGGGACTAAGGTCTCGTTGGGCCCGGGCAAGCCCATAGCCTTCGGCACGATTTTCGACTTCGCGTTAATAGGACCCATTGAGGACTTGTATGCGCAGCCGGCGCAGCAGGTTAACTCAGATCACGTCGTCAGCTCACAACCAGACTCAGCTGAATCAGCCCAGGACATACGTCAGAGTCTGGAAAGGTTCTGGGAGTCTGAGGAGCCCCTCCCTCAATCTCACACTCATAATGATCCCATGGAGGAACAATGCGAGGAAATCTTCCGCTCTGCCCTTTCTAAAGGACGCCCCTCAAATAGGTAAAACTCACCCTATCGCATTACGCAGATTCCTCAATATTGAGAAGAAGCTAATGGCGAACCCGTCTCTGCGTTCTAAATACGTCGACTTCATGGCCGAATACATCGACTTAGGGCACATGGCTCCCTGTCACCCAAATACATTCGCCCATAAACCTCACTTCTACATCCCTCACCATGGCGTATTTAAGTCAGGGTCGGACAAGCTGCGCATTGTTTTTGATGGTAGCTGCAAAAGCTCCAATGGTGTCAGCATAAATGAATGCCTACACACAGGCCCCGCCCTTCAACAGGACATTGTGGACATCATCATGTCCTTCAGAACGCATCCAGTCGTTTTCAGCACTGACATCCAGAGGATGTTCAGAAATGTGCTGGTTGCCCCAGACCAGAGACGGTATCAGCTGATACTATGGCGGTCCTCACCAGATCACCCTCTGCTCACCCACGCCCTCAATACAGTCACCTACGGCTTAAGATCAAGCCCATACCATGCAATCCGCACTCTGCTTCAGCTGGCTGATGATGAAGGCCATCGCTACCCTGGAGCCGCTCAGGTTCTTCGCAAGTCTATCTTCGTTGATGACATCTTGTGTGGTCATGACACAGTTGAATCCGCCCAAGCACTTCAGGACGAGTTGATAAGTCTGCTAGACCTAGGCGGCTTTAAGCTCAGTAAGTGGACATCTAACTCGCCTAAGCTGCTCGAGAGATTTCCCGACAACCAATGCGACATGCCCAAGGACTTCGACATGAACCTAGAATCCACGTCCATTAAGGTCTTGGGTATACAGTGGAGCCCTCAGTCAGACGAGTTCACCTACCACATCTCTCTGCCCCCCATCACACATGTCACAAAGCGGTCTATTTTAAGCACCGTAGCCTCACTTTATGACCCAAACGGCTGGGTTTCTCCCGTTATCTTCCGCGCAAAGCTGCTGCTTCAGCAATTGTGGCTACTGAAGCTGGAATGGGATGAGCCCACTCCCTCTGAAGTACAAACGGAGTGGCACCACATCTCAGAGGATCTGCCGCTGTTGTCTAGCATTCGCTTCCCTCGGCACATTTGTGCAAACAAAGGCTCAGCTGCATACTCGCTTCACGGGTTTGCAGATGCCTCTGAAGCCGGGTTTGCCGCCGTTGTTTACCTCCATGAGCTCGATGCCTCCGGAGATACTTTGGTACACTTGATTGTCGCCAAGTCGCGAGTCGCACCAATCAAGAATCGCCTCACAATCCCCAAGTTAGAGTTGTCGGCCGCCACTCTACTCTCCCAGCTCATGATCCGTGTGTCGGTTCAGTTATCGGCCCATATCAGTATACAACAACACATATGTTGGTCAGACAGTACGATAGTCCTAGCCTGGCTCAATACACCGCCTCACCGTCTTCAACCCTTTGAAGCCAACAGGGTAGTCAAAATCAGCTCAGGCTCACCAGAATGTACCTGGCGACACGTACCTTCCGAGCTCAACCCGGCAGATTGCGCAAGCAGAGGGATGTCTGCGCAATCCCTGTCAGCCCACGACCTATGGTGGTCTCCCACGTGGCTTGGACAGCCTTGTGAGTCTTGGCCTGCGATGCCCTTAGCTCTGGGCCATCACGCCCTGTCCGGCCTTAAGCCCAAACACGTCCCGTCACTGGTCACAGTGCCCGGTCTTGACTTTGACCTGCTCACTCGTTTCAGTTCACTAGACAAGCTCGTCGGAGTGACAGCTTGTCTAAAACGCTTTCTGCACAACTGCAGACACCACCCAGATTCGCGACGCTCAGGCCCCTTGTACGTCAGTGAACGAAGAGAGGCCCTACTTTACTGGGTGCGCAGTGTTCAGCACAATGAGTTTGCAGAGGACATCCACCGCCTTCAAACTGGCAAAATCTGCTCCGTCAGACTCCAGCGGCTGTCACCTCTCATTAAAGATGAGCTCCTTAGAGTTGGTGGACGACTGTCCCATGCGTCTATCCGATATGACGCGCAGCATCCGCTCATACTTCCCAGCTCTAGCCCACTTGTAGACCTCATCATTGACCACTACCACAAAATACACTGCCACCCTGGCGCTGACACCTTACACGCAATCCTACGCCAACAATTTTGGATATTGTCCTCGCGCCGTATTATTAGACACCGAGTCTTTAAATGCATTAGATGCTTTCGATGCCGGGCCCAGCCGCAAGCGCCCTTCATGGCCGACCTGCCAGCCGATAGAGTTACGCCTCAGCCAGTATTTAGTCAAGTCACGACCGATTTTGCCGGCCCATTCCTCGTTAAATCTAGTACCCTACGTAATGTTAAACTCTTAAAAGCGTACTTTTGTATATTCGTGTGCCTCTCCACTAAGGCGGTTCATTTGGAACCGGTCTCGGACCTCAGCACGGAAGCGTTCCTCGCGGCATTACAGCGTTTTATAGCACGCCGCGGTGCTCCGGTTCTCATCCGCTCGGACTGCGGTACAAATTATGTAGGCGCTAGAAATCAGCTCATCAAAGTACAAAACTTTCTTGCCTTGAATAATGACACGATTGCGCACAAACTCGCTGGTCAGCACATTACTTGGTTGTTGAACGTCCCTAAGGGACCATGGTTCGGTGCGTTACATGAGATCAACGTAAAATCAACAAAGCAACTTTTATATCGCGTAATTGGCGAACAACACCTCACATTCGAGGAATTCTCCACACTTTTAGCTCGGATCGAAGCGGTCCTTAACTCAAGACCTCTCTGCCCACTTTCGTCTGATCCCTCAGACTTTGAGCCGCTTACAGCCGGACATTTCCTCATAGGCCGCCCACTAACGGCCCTTCCCGAACTATCCGTGGAAGATAGGCCGATCTCCACACGTAGGCGATTCCAGATGGTACAGGCCCTTTCCCAGCGCTTCTGGACACTGTGGACCCGGTCCTACCTTCATACCCTCCAAACCCGCTCCAAATGGTTATCCCCATCCTCCCCTTGTTGGCGAGCTCGTCCTCATCAAGGAGGACAACCTGCCTGCCCTCCAATGGAGACTGGGGCGCATTGCTCGCACCCTGCCTGGGAAGGATGGCGTCGTGCGGGTGGTAGACCTGGACACCGCGAATGGACATCTTCGGAGGCCTGTATTCCGGATCGCCAGGCTCCCATTGGATGAGCCCACCCTGGCCCCCGGAGGATGTTCCCGCCAAAGCCGGGACGGCCATTCAAACCATACCGCCATCTGTAAGGCGGTTGACTCAGCGGTTGTTGACGACCGCGTCCGCCTATCTGCCGCGGCGCTACCGCTGCGCGACTCGCGGCCGCGCGCATCGTGAATATACCGCGCCGACTCGTCTGTCTGCTAGCTACCGCGAGACGCCCACAAAATACGCGCGCTGGTATCTGCCCTTATTTATAGTGACTCCTGAACCTAATGTGAAGAGAACGCCTAAATGCCTATTGTGTAGTGTAGTGACTGTGCGCCAGGAAACCAACCTACATCGCCGCCCGTGGTCAGCTCGTCCCCCGGTTCCTGTGACTCATCATCCCTGTAAGTACTTCACTATCCATACCTACCCAGCCCACAACCTTTATTTCGTCGCTGTTACTGCGAACGCCTTTCGCCGTAACATACACTTTCCCCGTAGATACACTTTTAATAAAACTACGCTTTTATTCCCTAAAGATACACTTTCGGCTTGAACACTTAAATAGAAAAGTGTTTTAGATGAAAAGGAATACCAAATAAATCAAAATTAAACAAAACTAAAGCTTCTTTTCCCCAGAGATACACTTTAGGCATGAACACCTAAATAGAAATGATTTTTAGATGAAAGAAATAACTAAATTAATCATGATTAAACAAATAATAATCGAGACTTTCATATTTTGACGGTTGTGCCAGCCAGCCTTCTATTGAGTTTGTGGTGTGTTGTCTCTGACCATAAAAACACATCCATTGTTTAATAAAGTATTCACGAAACAAAGTGATTTTATACACAAAAGTACCGAAAAGTGTATCTAAGAAAAAAATTGGTAGGCTTTAAAAAATGTATCTTACAGGAATAAAAGCGTAGTTTAATTAAAAGTGTCTCTACAGGGAAAGTGTATCTCTGAGGAATGATTCACAAAAACGTATCATAAACGACTCTCGCAACCACATCGATTGAATTCGGATAGCGGAAAGACAATATCATTGTGCGCCGCCATTAATTAATTCAGTCCATTTATAAATGGAGCCATTCTCCTCAAAATCTTTGAGCAACAATAAGCGATTTGTTTATGCAAGGCTTTCAAGGGACCGCCGACCGCCACAATGGCGAAGTCAAAAGGGTCGCGCGCCGTTATAATATATTCCTGTTTTACGTAACTGTTCCTTTTCGTACATGAATAAATATGGCGCGAGTTATGAGACGCAGCGGTGAACTCGGATTTTGTCATAATCACCATACATTACATAGAGTCACGAATATTATCCCCAAATGGTTAGACAGACACCAGGCAATGAGGACCGCAAACGCAGTCCTCTGCCAGAGTCCACTTTTCACCAAACAGCGACCGCACATGTGCCCAGCGTGACAGGTGGTTGGCCCATCGCCGCTTTAAGCTGATGGATGTATGTGCCTGTTGTATGTATCTTTAGCCCGTTAGTCGCCTTTTACACACCCAAGGGAAGAGAGGGGGTGGTAGTATTCTTCACCGCTACGCGACACGGATAAAGAAATCGAATAGAGTAAACATTCGCTATCGACATGGAACGTTTGCCACTGGTGTAGGCAGAAATTATTATCTTGTGAAATAAAGGCCAATTAAAGATAAAGATAAAGATAAAATATGCTTTACTGTACACCACAGAAAACATACAAAAGGACACATAGTACATATAATTGGCGGCCTTATTGCTAAATAGCAATTTCTTCCAGGCAACCATGTTGGACTGGATAGAAGAAACAGTTAACAATTGAAAGGGCAGTCATGGTGTTTATACAGATTTAAGCTTGTACATAAATCATACATATACTTACTTTCTCTCTTCTTCAATTAGTCAAATCATATTGTCAATTAGTTAAATCACCTGTCACGCTGAGCGCATGTGCCGTCGCTAATTGGTGAGAAGTGGACTATGATGGCAGATAACTGCTTTTTCGGGGATAATAGTCGTGCGTGCTTAATATGTATGCATGTATGTAATTTATAGGGCTTTTGCCTTTGATTTTAAACTTTTTTTTATCTTCTACGGTCAGAGCTTGGCCTTCATCTCACTTGATGGTAAGTGACGATAAGGCCGGATGGCAGACATTTTATCTGGAATCCTCAACCACTAAGGAACTTCTATCTCTAAATAATATTAATGATTTTTGTGGTTTTCACCTCTCCCTTGCACCGAACACAGCCAGGGTGCCAAGCCAACACCACAGACAATATCACTTTATGTTACACAGAAATACCGGCTCTTTTGTCTCCGCCATAAACAAATATTTTCATAGACTATTACGATAGTCCGGTTCAAATACTCATGGCGTAAGGCAGATAATATAGCGGTTTATTCACCTGCGTCCTAATAATATTGACAAAATAAAAGCTTACAATACTCTTTGGCTAAGGTATAGTTATTAGATTATATTGTGTACCCTGTTTATTTAGAAAAATAGGTTACATAACACGTGTAAGCCGTGTGGCTTGCGGCTCAGAACAATAACTAAAGCATATTGTTCTGAGGTTTGCGGTATGGCGACTCGCTAAAAGAATATTGTTAACCCTTCTCTTCCCTTGGGTGTCTTAAAAGGCGACTGCGGACTAGAGACTCAGCCTATAAACGTCCTACTGCACAGGCTTTCTTAAATGAAAACGGCACAATACGGGTTGGCGGGTTATACATGATCATATAATAATAACATGAAAGTGTTGACACATATATACATACATAATAATCACGACTATATCCCCGAAGGGTTAGTCAGAGACTATAGGCAATGAGGACCGCAAAAGCAGTCCTCTGCCATAGTCCACTTTCCACCAAAAGCGACTGCACGTATCGTATAGTAGCGTGACAGGTGCGGGAGCCCATCACCGCTCTATGCTGTTAGAAATGCAGTCTAATAAAGGCGTTTTTTTTTTTATTTATTCTGGCACGGAACTGTCATTATATAAAAAATACAAATAAGAAAAAATATACAAAAACGTATAGGCAAAGAGTTCACAAACATAATTTTAACTTACTACTTAATTATGTAGTTGTAAAACAAAGCGTTGAAAGTGGGATACAAAATTTAATTACGTACACATACATGCATATTATACATGTTGTTTATACATTATGAAAATAGGGATTATTATAAAAATAAAAGTGTAGATGGATTAAATAGCTTTAGGAAAATTCGTTCCTATACCTACCCAGATAACCCTAAAACTTTTTATCATCTCTGACCTTAATTTAGTACGTCGTTATTAATGACTCTAAAGTAAGGGAAAAATCATGAAAAATCAAAGTCACTTGGTAAAGCCGACGTCCATTAGTGTAAATTGTTTTATTGTTTGCTCTCAGTACAAATGACACAACTTTATATATTATTTAGCGTTCATTATCATTTAGAACTGGAGAGTTTCGAGATTCAGTCGCCCACCGAAATGAATTATTCATTTTGTATAACCAGTGGCGCCATCTATTATCGCCCAACAGAAACCGATACGATGCGAATGAAAAATTCATACAGCTCCTTGTTTTTCTAAAAGCGTACGCCAAAGGATAAAATGTTATTAATAATGTATTTTTTTATCTGAGAATGATTCAGTGTATTGTTTTAATCTGCACTTCCCATAAGAGAGTAATGAAGCAAAATAATTGTAAGGATCGTAGCGTTAACCGTGTCCCGTAGCGGTGAAAGAATACTACCACCCCCTCTCTTTCCTTGGGTGTCGTAAAAGGCGACTAACGGACTAAAGACTGCACATACATCCAACAGCATAGAGCAGCAGTCGCTATTTGGTGAAAAGTGAATTAAGGCAGAGGACTATTATAAGTATGTATGTATCTTAGCAAATGGAGAGCTGCGGTCTCTGCCTGCCTAACCCGTATGGAAACTGGCGTGATATTATCTAAACCACGCAATATTACGCAGTCTTCGCTGATAGAAAGATCGATAAAGAACGAGGTCTTTAGGTACATACAATTTGTAGATTTCGTACAAAATTACTGAAGTATGACCAGGGGGGTGTCACTCCGCGGTTTAGGTACGTTCGTTTGGCGCGCCTCCGCAGTTTGGCCGCCTAGGCGTATGGCAGTCATGGTTGCCGCGAGCGCGAGAGCACCCAACACCGAGCGCCGAGTCGCAAAACTCGTAAAACCCTGCGCGCGCGCGTAAACCCTACGTTCTGTGACGTCATGACGTCAAATCGATATCGAGTCAGCGTTGCTTAACGGAATACGAACGCTCGGGTCACACGATAAGTTTCCAATTCGCGTGTATGTCGTTAGAGAGTGAACCTTCTGTACGTAGTCCTATTAGTTATTCTGTGGTACGACGATGTTTCTACGTGGACGAAGGCGCGAGCGGGACGCTAGTGTATGTAATTATTATTATTGTAAAGAGAAATTTAAGCTCGATGGGTTGCGTTTTGAGCGTTCTCGATGCTGCTGGCTCACTGGATGGTGATCGAAATAAAATGTTTCGAACTCCTCCTTTTTCGTAAGGTACGGCGGTGGACCCGGTTGTAGCCGTAAGATGGCTATGTCGTTAAAATCTCCTAACCCGTATTGGGCCAGCGGGGCAGGTTTTTGCCCAATCTCAGTACTTACTTATATAGTCTTTTAATATTAGAAATAATACATTAGAAATATAAGTATCTATATCTCTCCGAGTCGCGTAGCGGTGAAAGAATACTACCACACCTCTCTTCCCTTGGGTGTCGTAAATGGCGACTAACGGACTAAAGACTGCACATACATCCAACAGCATAGAGCGGCAATGGGCTCATCAAAATAATAATACCAACCCCTTTCTTCCCTTGGGTGTCGTAAAAGGCGACTAACGGACTAAAGACCGCACATACATCCAACAGCATATAGAAGCGATGGGCTCATCAAAATAATACTACCAACCCCTCTCTTCTCTTCGGTGTCGTAAAAGGCGACTAACGGACTAAAGACTGCACATACATCCAACAGCATTTAGCGGCGATGGGCTCATCAAAATAACACTACCAACCCTTCTCTTCTCTTCTGTGTCGTAAAAGGCGACTAACGGACTAAAGACTGTACAAACATCCAACATCATAGAGCGGCGATGGGCTCATCAAAATAATACTACCATCCCTTCTCTTCGGTAAAAAGGCGACTAACGGACTAAATAAACAAACATCCAACATGCAGGACGGCGATGGACTCACCACCTGTCACGCTGAGCACCAGTGCAGTGGCTATTTGGTGAAAAGTGGACTATGGTAGAGGACTGCTTTTGCTGTCCTCATTGCCTGGTCTCTGATAATAGTCGTGATTATATGAATGAATGAATAATAGAAAGCTCTCTTTTATTTATCCCCTTGTGCGTCACGATGACTTCTAGAGGTTGCTTACAACTGGACATCCTCCGTCCAAAGGTATCGTGTCTTATTACGAAAGCTGTGCTCTTATGCTACTTTATGTCTTTGTCAAGTATAATTCTCTTGAGCACACGCGATAAAGACATAATATGTAACAGACTGATATGCATGCAAAAGCTGATAATTTTTATTAGAAAAATGAAAGTAATCACATATGTAGGTACTTACCTATATCATTCAAATGATTAATGAGATTACAATTATATTATTATTCCATCATCACCGTTATCAGGATGTAATTGTCCCACTGGCTGGTCTCAGGCTGTTTATAAAAACTTTACTTCAACGTGGATTAATGGAATTTAATTATTCCTATAAATTATTAATAATAGAAAACAATTAGCTATGTTGAGGCGGCTCATTAAAGAATACTACTGCGTACTGCCCCATATCTTACCTTCGGTGTCGTAAAAGGCGACTAACGGACTAAAGATTGCGCATACATCCTACAGCATAGCGCAGATCACTGCGGGCTAACCACATATCACACTGAACACATTTCCAGTTTTTATTTGGTGAAACATGAACCTAAGGACTGATTTAGCAGTCCTCATTGCCTAGTCTCTCACTACGCATTTCGGTTTTCCATACAAATTTCCAAGTCGAAATTTTTAAAAACCAGTAAGCCTATTTTAATGAAACTTTACACGCTATTGCGATTTAAAGTGTACTATAGAAAGTTTAAAATCGCAATAACTCAGTATAATTAATGTTTTTTAAAAATGTTTTTTAACGAACTATTTAGATCCCTGTATTTTACTGTAGCATGGCAAGTTTAATTAAAATTGGCTCATTAGTTTTAAAAAATTTCAACTTGGAAGTTTGTATGAAAAACCGAAATGCGTAAACCCTCTTAAGGGGAAAATAGGCGTGAGTGCATGTATATAATAGAGAATAACGTCAAACATACGTGGAAATAAATTGAACTAAATGATTCGCTCGTAGCGCTGAAGGCACTGAAAAACGCAAATGAATGTCAAATTGAGTTACTAGATGGCGCTAGTAGTGAAGTGACAAAATTGAACAAGGTGTCTCATAAATATTGCAGCAAACCGGAAAAAATGCATTCGAGTAGTACTTTAAAAATATAGTTGAATCAACGTAATTTAATTTTCATTTATCCAAATTAAAAGAGAAGTATCTCACTTTTCCTACGTTTTCGTAAACAGCGACCTCTATCGTAACCAGTGAAAATCACGTCGTACTTTAAAGCTTTGCCGGTACTTTTCTGTAAACTTTTCAGCAGTGCTACTGAAACTTACCGCTTTAGTAGCACTGCTTTTAAAAATAATAATATAAAATTCAGTTAATGCCTAATAGTTGGCGCTAGCGTATTAGCCAACTTAAAATTTACCAAAATCTTGCTTCTTAAATACATACTCGTACGAATGCGTTTTAAAGTGGAAAATGTTAATAAACATTGACATTTAAATGTTCACAAAAATATAAAAGAATATTGTGTATAACTTAGATTGGTTGAGCGAAGCGATGGGTGATTCACATGTCATACTCGTGAAGTGCCGCCTGCGTAGAGGCTGGTCAGCTCTTGCATTCTTATTTTTATTGGTATTAGAAAAATCTTTCTTTTTCTTGTTTCTAGAAGATACTGTAAGACGTTGTTTATGTTATTTGAAATTGAGCACCTGTTTTTTTTTAGATAAATGTGTTGTGTTGTGTTGTAATCGTAATAAATGTTTTTTTTATGTTGTAATGGAAAATGTCCTTCTATGATAGTGAGGGCATTTTCCAATTTATATTGACGCTGTAAAAGAAAGGAAGAAAAAAATGCCCTTGCTGAGTTTCTTGCCGGTTCTTCTCAGTACAAGGCTCCCGCCCCATAGTTAAGACTTACGAACCTATGGCATAGCGACATTCATAAGTGCTCCATTATGCTCCTTGTTGTCTCGTCCTCTATGATGGAAATACTACTTGTTAGTATCGAGTCTTAGCACTCGCCGACGCCACATAAGTTTAAAGTATCTGAAAATAAAATATTTCCGAACGCAGCCGCACGTCACTAGACTAGCCCGCGTTTTGAACTGTCATTCGTTTTTTATGTCACTGTACCGGCGCCACTTTTTTCTCTTACTTTTTTGTGAAATAATCTTTTTAATAGTTTTAGTCAGTTTAATTATGATAAATAAACTGTTATTATGAGTAAAAGAAAGAGACGTGAAAAATAAAAATGAAATTCTGGGTTTTGAAATGTGCACTCAGGCCCATCTTTGGGATGAGGCGGTGTTGAAACATTCAAAACTTAAAACGGGCACAATAACTCGTACTTACTGCAAAGCCGAGTTTTTACCACCCTGGGTATTCGCAAGGAATATCAGGGTCTTACATTTACTGCAGTTTGCTTTGCCATTTGGGCCTAGATCTGCATGACTATGTCTGACATTCCTAATGTGTCAATGATGGCCCTGGATCCGGCTACTACTTCAAGTTCTGTGGAGGAGGAGGCACTGCCCGTGCCAATACAGTGTAGTAGAGGCCTTACCTGTGGAAAAAACCCAGTGTACAGACCCGGAGACCGAGACACTTGCCATAGACGTAGAATTGTTATTTGCTTTGGGGGAAATTGAGGAGGTGCTTAAGGGACCAATTGCTCATGATGAAATTGCACAGAGGTAGACTCCTATTCTCACAAAAGGATTGCAAAAAGAAATTAAACCAGAACTTATGAAAAAATACATCCCATATGAAAATATCCCAACGTTGCTCCCAAAGCTCAACCCTGAAATACCTGGCTGTCTCTGACCTGGTTAAGAAAAGAGATTTAATAATTGCTGACAGGCAAAAACAGATGGCTGCTGCACTATCAGCCCTGGGCCAATCACTCCATTTATTTCTCCTAAAAGGTGACAGAATTGAAATTATTAATTAAATAATTAAACACATCAATGATGCTGCCAAAATACTGTGTGACGCTGTGCACATAGATACAAATCGTAGAAGGTCGCTAATACCAACCGTCATTAACCCCTTGAGCACCATAAAACCAGACAATTGAAAATCAATTGTTTCGCGACTGCCGGCGGTCTCATGATATTTGATCTATTAATAAAGATATGAAAGATTCCCTCACAGGGGGAGCAGATGCATTTTTTTTAAGTAACCTTTCTGAAAAGATCTAGGTTACAAAGGCTGTTCAAAAATCTGTTAAAGACCTGAAGAACACAAGCTTCATTCAAAAACCCCCAAATAAAACCAAATCTTTAAACTGGAGGGGCCCTCCTCGTCCAAGTGCCCGGACAGGGACAGGAGCGAGATCCAACCAACCTGCAAAGCTACGAAGCTGCAAAGTTAGAAGTTCAGGTATGCAGACTTCCTTTTTTTTTTTTTTTTTTTTATATATAATTGGAAGAAAATAACCAGTGACCCTACTATTCTGAAATGGGTATCTGGGTATGAAACCCCTTTTAGTGAGATACCATTTCAATCTTACTTGCCTATGAATAACTCATTTACAAGTAGAATTCTGTCAAGTTCAAATTGAAATTAATAAACTTATTCAGTCACATGTTATAGACAAAATATGTCATGAAACAGATGGACAATTTTGTTCACCTATTTTCTTGGTATAGAAACCAAATGGAGAGTATAGATGTATTTTAAACATAAAGAAATTTAATAGTTTTATTACTACAACTCAAAGTCTTATGAAAGACTGTATTATGGCAACAATTGACAAAATGGATTCTTATTACATGTGTAACATTAATGCAGATTACAGAAAATATCTAAGGTTTATATTTGATGGAAAAATATATCAATTTAACATTCTTCCATTTGGCCTTTGCACGGCTCCATACATGGTCACATAATTAAACCCATAACAAAACTTAGAGGTTTACAGCCTGTAAGTACAGTATATCGATGCTTGTAGCTAGCAGTATATTGGTAGTGATCATATTGAGTGTCTTAATAGTGTTAACCAGACCATAGGTCTGCTTACTCAGTTAGGCTTCATCATCAATAAAAATAATTATGTCAACTTATTCCATCAAAGGAATGTAAGTTTCTTAGCCTATTGTTTAATACAAACACCATGACTATTTCAATCGATTCTGATAAAAATAAAAGATGCCTTAACACGTTGCCTGCCACGAAACCAGACACAATAGAAATTTAATTGTTTGTCAGTCACAGGTGACCACCACGGCGCTCAAATTTTTAAGTACCTCTTCCATCAGGTTTTTTGTCAAAAGTTCTGGGAACTCTAGTGTCTGTTTGTCCAGCTAATCAATATGGGTTACTGTATACTAAAGCACTAAAAAGACATAAATATTTAGCTCTTTTAAAAAATAATAATAATTATGAAGCATTTACTTCCTTGCCCAAACATTGCTATCCAGATCTTGAATGGTGGATAAAACATGTACTTGCCTAAATCAATTTCTTAGATAAGAAAATATAAATATATTCTAGAAATAAATACAGATGTCTCACTATCGGCGTGGGGTGCTTCTTGTGACAAACATACAGCCAGTGGTGTATGGAGAGGAAAAGAATCAACAATTCACTTTAATACTTTAGAAATAAAAGCTACTATGTGTGGTCTCAAAAGCCTTGCTAATAATTCTTCAAATTGTAAAATATTATTACGAAGTGACAATACCACAGCTATACCATATATAAACCGCTTTGGTGGCATACAGTACTCTCACTTACATGTGATTGCAAAAGCTATTTGGCAGTGGTGTGAAGAGAGGAATATTTTTGTATTTGCATCATACATCATAAATTAACACAAAGGACAACAAAGTAACAGATTTTGAATCTAGAAAACAGTTAGGTCATACAGAATGGGAATTAAATATTAATAATTTTAATAAAATAGTACAAGCATTTGGTAACCCTGTCATAGATTTATTTGCATTTAGAACAAACACAAAATGCAGTAAATTTGTTTCATGGCATCCAGATCCTTCAGCTTATAAAGTGGATGCCTTTACAATGTCTTGCAAAGGGGTTTCTTTTATGCTTTTCAACCATTTTCTATGATTTTAAAATGTATAGAAATAATCGTGTCCAATGAAGCAACATGGATCCTTGTAGTTCTCTTCTGGGACACCCAACCTTGGTTTCGCTTATTCAAAAAACTATTGGTGACAGAACCCATTGTATTTGAACCAAGTAATAACTTACTGGTTTTATGTAATTCCAACTCACCACACCCTCTACACCGCAACCTATCACTACTGGCAGGGAGATTATCCGGTAGGCATTCTTAAAGCCTGGCATCGACGTACAGGCATCTGAAATAATGATATCTTCCATATCAAGTAACACCTATAAGCAATACTTACTTTGTATTTGGTTTTCTTACTGCCACACCAAACAACTAAATGCTACTAAAGCACAGATGACAGACATAATTACTTATCTCACAAATAAGTTCCACAGTGGTGCATCTTATGGCACCTTGAATTGCATAAGGTCCACGCTGCCACTAGTGTGATAGGGCCGCAGGTGGGAGCAGACGAAAAGATTAAAATTTTATTTAAAGGGTTCTTTCGCCTATATTGCTATAATCATACCAAAGATTTATTTAAGGCTGAGGACACATTTAAGTTTGTTTTTTTTTGTTTAATAAGATTCTCTTGGAAATTACCAATTATCTTTAAGGAGTGTAAGACTGATTATGCTGTTGAAACATAATATCTGGGATATATTTGTTAACAATAATAAACTTTATGATTCTACAACAGAACTTTGAACATCTAACAAGTAGTATTTCCATCATAGAGGACGAGACAACAAGGAGCATAATTGAACAATCAAACAAACTTACCAAGTGCAGTTCGATTGAAATTATGCTCCTTGTTGTCTCGTCCGAAGATGATGAGTCCCACCCACCCTCACAGGTTTTTTTTTTTTTTTTTAGCTTTGCTCCCCGCTTTTTTGCAGGCCTTTTTTTTCTGTTTTTGTTTTTGTCTTCTTTTTTGGAGGGGGGGTTAATAAGCTTGAGCTTTATGAGCTCGACTCTTATTTATTTTCTTTCTTTTCTTTTTTTGTTTCTTTTTTTTTTGTATCTTTATCTTTTGTACAACTTTTCTCTTTTATTTTCTAATGCATTCTTTTCATATTTTTACAATATCTTATACAGTATATATTATCCTAATATTTTTACTCTATACATTTGTTTTCTTCTACTTGATATTTTTCTTAATATGATACATTTCTTTATCTAAATTGACTATCCATTTTTATTTACTATAACATGCTTTTCTTTACTACTATTACTTTACACTCCTTTTCTTATATACTATTCCATTTTCTTTCTTATTTATATATATTTCCTATTCTATTTACATTTCTTTTCTTATATACTATTACATTTCTTTTCCTATTACTACGCATGTTTTCCCCTTATATATCTGTCTCAATATATATACTTTATTTAATATTATAGTTACATTTATTTTTATTTGCTCTCTTTATTACCTATTTTAATTAATGCATTATATTGTACGTTTTCCCTTCTTTTATTCTTAATATTTTATTCCCCTTTATACTTATTTATATACTTAAGTTTTAATCCTGCCACTTATGTGGTCTTTGCATCTATATTTAGTCCTATTTCCTTTTATTTACTTTTCCATAACTTCTTTCCCTTTGTTTGTCTTTGCTTATTTTGTATCTTTTGTGTTTTGTGTACCTACCATGTATTTAGTGTTTTTTTTTTTCTATTTAAGGGGGGGGGGGGGCGCCCACCACGGCCGCACGTGTTCCAACCGTAGAGCCATCTCTACACGATGTCTTTCTGGGGTTGAATGAGCCAATCCCATTAGGAAGTGTCGCCTCCACGAATGGAGGGTCATAAAGACCATCTTTATATCCTCCATTCGCTTTGGCTGCACTTCTTCCTGTCACCCTGTGGTCCTCATTCTTCCCCAGTTTCAACACCCCTAGGTGAAAGCCGTCGGCCGTAGTGTGCGCCGACTCCCTCGTCATACCGTCTACCCTCACAGGTTTGATACCTATTCCCTGGGGTTGTAGAATCAGTTTCATAAATAAATACACAACTTAAAACTAAATGACAGTTCAAAACGCGGGCTAGTCTAGTGACGTGCGGCTGCGTTCGGAAATATTTTATTTTCAGATACTTTAAACTTATGTGGCGTCGGCGAGTGCTAAGACTCGATACTAACAAGTAGTATTTCCATCATCTTCGGACGAGACAACAAGGAGCATAATTTCAATCGAACTGCACTTAGTAAGTTTGTTTGATTGTTCAATTATTGTAGCCAAAAATTGAATAAATGATTTTGAACATTGTTTTTTTACTAAGGTAAGTTACATTATTTTAGGCTTTCTTTGGTTTTTTTATTCATACAAGACCTCTAAAAATTTCAAAGCGATGGAGTTATTCAAAAAATTTAGAAAAGAGAAGTCATTACCATCATAATCATAATCTGCTAGTTCATATCCTACTGGGTAGCTAAGGTAAGGTCGGATGATACGTTTTCCTCTTCCATTCTCCTATATCAGCTGTCATCTATTCTATGCATTTATTTCTTACCCATATCATGTTTCATACAGTATAAGTATTTTTTATTGTCTTTGTAGCTATTGCGTCTCCTTTTATACCATGCTATCGGTCCGCCCGCACCTTTGTGCACGCTAACTTAGAAACGCCGTCATACTTCTACAACTTACATAAAAAACGATTATCCTTAACGAACTTTTAAATCATTGAAGATTGCGTAAAAATCCATTGCTTGATTTCGAAGGAGAAAGCGGAGCTACCGACAGGAAAACGGCGTAATGATGATGACACCATTTTAAAATAGTGTGAAAGATCGAAAAATAACGCGACCTGAAATAATTAATGCGAATAACACAGTAGGTAAGCTACCTATAAAATATCATCGAATGGTGAATGAGGTGAGAGAATTTTACATAATTAACTTACTCAAGTTATGTCAACTAGCACTTAAAAGCAATAAGATATATTCAATAAAGCGAAAATTGAATTACAATACCTTGTACTTACTATAACAATTAATAGGTCAAGGATCATAAGACCGCCGGCGGTCGCGAAACAATTGATTTTCAATTGTGCCTGGCTTTACGATCCTCAAGGGGTTAATATTGCTTAGAAATTAAAAACAGTGTCTCGTTTCTACCTGTCCGTGGCTCCATTTTCTCCGTCTAAACCACTCAATGGATCTTTAAGCTATCTTCACTGATAAAAAGATTGTACACGGACAATGTTTTTTTTTAACAGTTGTGGTCATAATAATACAATAATTATGAACGGGTAGTATTCAATTCACTGATTTATTATCAATTACTTTTAAACACGCAAAAATGTACATACTCGTACTATCATCATGACTAATGTTTCCACTCAGTATATTTTATACAAATCAAATAAACTTTTATCATGTTTTGAGACAAAAAACAAACAAGACAAGTTTTTACAATGTACTGGCCGCTGGACAAATAATTAGGAACGCATTAATCATTTCGTTTTAAAATAGTTCTAAATTCAATATATTTAAAAAAATTATGCTTTAATTCGAGAGTGTTTTGGCGCCATTTTTTCAAGTCTATATTATAAGTTATTAATTATTTAATATTATTTATTACAATTCTTTAACAAGCGAATGGTCTTACAAAAAGATTACTGATGCTTTAAAATGTTTAAAACTTAAGTTTTTAACGCGTCACTTTAGGAAATTTCACACTAGCATTAACGTATCTCGAAAACCTAAATCTCGGAAAACGACATCTCGAGAGAATTGTATGATTTGTTCGGGCAGCAAAGGCTCTTTAGGGGCGCAGGAACGATAAGAAGGGAAGTTTTTGGCAGCAGGCAAGGAGTATCCGGCACGTACAATTCGTAAACGATTAAATTGATGGATTATTAACCATCCAGTGTTCGTGATCGTGTCTGAGCTTAGAGCATTAAACCAACTAATGTTCTAAGTGTCTGAGTGTTTGGCAAATAAAATAAAACAGCGCAACATCACTTATCAAATTCTCTCAAGAAGTCCGCGTGAGATCTCAACTCAAGTGGTCTAGGGTAAATATCATTTAACATTTATATTACCCACAGACGCATAATAAGAAGATATTATCACTTACTGTCGTCTAGATTATGCAAAGAAAATATTTGCTATTATCTCTCAATTACTTGTCACTGGCTGAATGTGCCAAGCCATTATTTAAGAAAATAAAAATAGTAACATAATATTTCGTTGTGTTTGAGGTAGACGGACGGCTGTATATCTATATATCCTGTTCACAGAGCCACTCTTGACTGTATATCGTGTTCACGGAGCCACTCTTGACTTATATCGTGTTCACGGAGCCACTCTTGACTGTATCGTGTTCACGTGCCACTCTTGACTGTATATCGTGTTCATGGAGCCACTTTTGACTGTATATTATCGCGTTCACGGAGCCACTTGATTGTATATCGAGTTCACGGAGCCACTCTCCTGAGACGCTAGTCTTATTAGTACTGAATGAAGAACACGCTTTGGCGGGTCCTAATTCGGCGTCAAGACCATGCAGATGGTCTCCAGCGCAAAATTGTAATCGGCGCATGGACGTCTGGCGCTACTTGCATAACCTAACGGTTGGTCTCGTGTGGCAGTACAAATATAATTAGTGACGTAAGAAGTGGGATTATATATTATCACTGCTAAATATCGCAGTAAGTAAAAAATCTAAAAACCCGACATAATAATACATAAAACAAATGACTTACCCCAATGTCTTAGTGCTGATGAGAGGCGTCTTCAAACTGAGGAAACCGTTGAGTCTGCTCATGTTCTTCTCTCGTGCACTATCCGGGACTTCGGTTCTGTAAACAATAGAAAACAATTTTATTGTTATAAAAATTATAATAATAAAATATTTATCAACTTTTTTAACAACGACGATAAGGCCGACGATGGAAGCGCGCTTTATCCGGAATCCTCAACCACTGAGGAACTGGCTATCTTTTCCCAAGTAAACTGTCTAGAAAGAATTTAACGAGTCTTCTGAGGTCTCGGTAGCTTAGCAGTTAGAGCAGTGGACCGGCAATCCAAAGGTCATGGGTTCGAATCCCATTCGAGCTTTCCAGAAACTAGTTTATTTTTTCTAGTTACCATTTTATTCTATATCTATATAGCATTGTAAATGCAAAAAATTCAATAATAAAGATATTCATAAGCAATTACGTCTTTATCGATTGTTAAATACTTGCAATAGTATTTCTTCCGACTGTGAGGGTAGGTAAAACCTTCACAGTGACGTAATACCGCTGGCTTGCAGCGTGCATCACAAACTACTAGAAAGAATTCAACGAGTCTTCTGGAGTCTCGGTAGCATAAAATTTAGAGCAGTGGACCGGCAATCCAAAGGTCATGGGTTCGAATCCCATTCGAGCTTTCCTGAGATTGGTTGTTTTATTTTCTAGCAAAGATTTTATCCTATGTCTAGATAACATTGTACATGCAAAAATTTCAATAATAAACAAATAAAGTTCTTTTGTAAATATCGTTAATTCCTTGCCGGTTTCCTAGACCTTAGTTTTCTATCTGGCACCTCAAATCATCTCCTATAGACACAAAAGCTAATGAAGATGATGCGTCCGTAGGTTTACCCTTGAGAACCTACACGTGACCCCTGGGTGCTAAATGAGTGTCACTTTAGTGGTAGAGCCACAAACATTAGGCCGGCTTACACTTTGCCGTTCATGAAAGTACCGGAAACCCATCCCACCCGCCTACCCCCCCCACAATTCCTACTCCTTCCTTAAAGATCCTACTCCATCCTCAAAATTGGTAATGCATCTGCGACTCCTCTGGTTTTCTCTCCTCTGGTGATTACTTTCCATCAGGGGACCAGCCTGTACCAGCCTTAACCGTGTCAGGTAGCGGTGAAGGAATACTACCACCCCCTCTCTTCGTTTTGGGTGTCGTGAAAGGCGACTAACGGACTAAAGACTCCACATACATCTAACAGCATAGTGCGGCGATATGCTCACCACCTGTCACGCTAAGCACATGTGCAATCGCTATTTGAAGAAAAGTGGAATAGTCTCTGACTAATCCTTCGGGAATAATGGTCGTGATTATATGTCTACTATTAATGTGACTAGCCTGCTCGTTTACCTCTTTCTCACATAAATAAAAGATGATTAAGAACACCAAGTAATGACAAATATTTGCAAAGAAAAGTCCCAGCTCTTTCGAGACGTATATTCGTACAGGTTTGCACTGAAGTCTTCATAATATCTCTTCAAACGCAATTGGAGGTATTTCGCTGGGGCGTTATTTTCAGACGTCGCCGCCAGATGTCTCTGCACCGTTAGCGCCTTGTTGTTGCCTAATAATGGCTAGTCCAAGGCACGAGCGAAGCGATCATTAATTTATTTAAATTTACAAATTAAAAAAGTTAAAGGTAAGTATAAAATATCTGATAGAAGAGCAAAAGGATAACATGATAAAGTTTATTGGATTCTTATAGTATGTTATCCATTAAAAAGAAAAAACGCGCGTACATTTCCATAAGATTTTTCAACGAAAGAGACGATAAGGATCTTCGAGTTCATTTGAGCGTTATTATAACGCAAAAATTGAAATAAGTATTAGTGGTCCATGTGGAAAGGCCTGTGCCCAGCAGTGGGGCGTATAGGCTGATAATTGGAGACTAGCTTCTATTCACCCCAACACGCTATAAAAGCCACAAACAGCCAACAGCAGTCTCACAAGTAGAACTAGTATCCCAGATCGCACTATTTCGTTTTCAGGTAGTGTCATTGCAATTTGCCGCTTGCTGTTAAACGCTCGCCCTTTTCTATTGGCTTTTCATCTGTGGTGTAAGTTATGAGCGATATGATCCCATGTGTTGGATGGTGCAAAATATGAACGTCAGTGAGACAAGGTAATTTCCTTTTTAAATTGATAATTTGGACTGCGAATCCAAAGCTAGTGGACTTCGAGACCGGTAAGACATAATTTGTAGGAACACGAGTCGAAAATCTGCTAACCAATATTAGGTGTTACTCAAAGTTTAAAAAAAAAAAAAAAGTAGAGTCAGTCCAAACAAAAGATGCAAATCAAGACAGCCCAGCCACCATTTTAACCATCTCACGCCTGGGATTAACCTATCTAATACCCAGCAAGCTCATTTTGGTTTTCTATTTCACTGCCAATGCAAATCACGTTGGTGAGACAAGTTGAAATAAGGATTCCGCAGCGGAAACGAAGGCGACAGCAGTTAGCCTGGGACCACGACTGTCCACGACCGGTGCAACTCGGTCAAAACGTCGGGTATTAAAGGTACGCGTAAGATGCCTTAGCTAAGTAGTTTTGCGTTAAATCCCGCTTATAATACTTATAAGTGTGCATTATGGAACGCGAAAGTTTAAATGTGTATATTTAAATAAAATCAGTTACAAGAAAATTTTGGTGTTCTTTATTTGTATGCCTGTTGGAAATGAATGGAGGAACCTACACCCACACAAGAGCGTGGCAAGTTGTAAGTCTAAACTTCAAAGAAGATTGTATTAGCAACTATGCCTTCCGCTCCGTTAATTTATGTTATTGTAAACGGTTGTTGAATTTACGTATTATGTTTGTTTGGCTAGACACCATGATTAAATTAAGTCTGTTGACTTAATCTAATTATACAGCAATGCTGAACAGCGCTATTTAGTGGCAGAAATAGGTATAAAAATGGTTTTTGAGGGATTATCCTTTGCCGAATGCTACTATTAAAGAGATCCTACTAATATTATAAACGCGAAAGTTTGTAAGTATGGATGGATGTTTGTTACTCTTTCACGTAAAAACTACTGAATGGATTTGGATAAAATTCGGCATACAGATAGTTTATAACCTGGATTAATACATAGCATACTTTTTATCCCGATATTCCCACGGGAACGGGAACCACGCGGGTGAAACCGCGAGAGGCCGCTAGTAGACCATATTAAAGGGAGATAGGAGTGTAGAAATTACTACATTATTCTCTTTATAATAATATAAACATATACTTCACCGTGTCGCGTAGCGGTGACAGAATACTACCACCCCCTCTCTTCCCTTGGTTGTCGTAAAAGGCGACTATCGGACTAAAGACTGCACATACATCCAACAGCTTAGAGCGGCGGTGGGCTCACCACCTGTCACGCTGAGCACATGTCCAGTCGCTATTTGGTGAAAAGTGGACTATGGCAGAAGTCTGAGTACTGAGAAGACCACAGCAGCTTTCCATTTGCTACTATTCTGACACACATCCTTTGCTTCACTTAAATTTATAACATTCTCACTCACTCTTGGATTTTTTTGACAATTTTTTGACAGTAACTGTCAACGTCAAATTTGACAGAATGGAGCATAGACTATGCTATATTGTGCGATAACAATACATAAGATGAACAACAGAACCGCAATAACCAAAATTGTTCATACTAAAATAGTCTGTAAGTCTATGAAAACACGGTACAAAGTCAAATGTGTTTTTGTAGGTGCGGTCTCATGCGACCGCTTGGGGTTTGAGGGGTTGTAGTGTATGTAGTGTAGATGGTGAAATATACAGAATGAACTTGATTGATTCAATTATTGAATAGGTACCTACCTACTAAAGGTTTCCGTAAAATAACGTTTTCACTCAACCAAATATTATTGCCAGATGTCACGGATCGGTGGCAGCTTAGCGACTTGGGATATAAGCTTAAAAGGTGTTGTCTAAGACAGAAGTTATGAGCGGAATATCGTAATAAGTGGGAAAAAATGGTTTATTCGTCTTACGACAGATTCTGGTTTGGATAGATTCTGGTTACGACAGATTCTTGTTACGGCAGATTCTTGTTATGGCTGAGTCTAACGAAATCAGTATACTAGAATGTCCTCAACGTTTGGCAACCCTAAAAAAATAAGTGGCTAAGACTTTCACCAGTCTGTGTTGCTGTGGGTTTTTATGTTAAAAGAAATTTCGAACAAAATTCGAATTATTGTGGAATTACCTCAAAGTATAGATTGTTCTGTATTCTAAGGGGACTGGTACACATATTACCTACATTAAATTGATAAATTTAAAACTTTAACGAGCAAGTTAATGACCTTCTGCTGCGAGGTCTGTCTGTTGCTTAGACAACATAAATATTTAAGCGCTGCAACGGCTGCAGCGAACTTTAGGTCTCCTATTCCAGAATTTGAACAAATGGTTTGTATGAACCTTCTTGTCTATACATTTAAGTGTGATGTAGATTCTATTGTCAAGTGTTTAGACATGCTGAACTGCTTAATAGTAAGCCTATTGACACTACCAATAGTAAGGGTAGATACAATACTAAAGTACATGTAAGTACTTATCCAGTATTTTAATATTTTTTATTTATCTTTGCACCGCATGATAATGTGTAGCATGTTAGTGGTAATAACGTGCCAATTAATCTCCCATAGTGTCGACAGATAATTGAAACGATGCCAAATGGTAAAGCAACACCACACTCTTAGCTAGTTTATAGGCAGGGCGTTCGTTGTAATTAAGCTGTGCTGCATAAATGCACGGTAAATTGTTGATTATAGAACACTAGCTCTTACCCACGGCTTTGGTCGAAATTCGGTGTCACAAACCACGTGAGTCGTGTCTGTAACAGCTCATTAAAAGAATACTAACAACCCTTCTCTTGTCGTAAAAGGCGACTAACGGACTAAAGACTGCACATACATCTAACAGTATAGATTGGTGATGGGCTCACACATGGGCAGTCGCTATTTGGTGAAAAGTGGACTATTGGCAAAGGACTGCATTTGCGGTCTTCATTGCCTAGTCTCTGATCAACCCTTCGGGGATAATATAGTCGTGATTATTGAAACATTGGATGCCCATTCATGTTACATCTAATAAACACTTTAAATTTAACTAACAAAATAATGTAGGTACCTAATTGTAAATGTAATCTAAAATGAATGAATTATGGTATTGTATTATCATGAAACTGAACAACTTTCCACAAGAAACCTATGTGCAAAAATGACAAAAAAAAATTGACCTCCCATACTATATGTACCTATGTATGTACTTAAATGCCCAGGAAACTGTTGATTATATAGTATTAGCTCTTGCTTACGGCTTTGATCGAAATTTGGTATATCACAACACAAACTACGTTATCTTGGCTTGGGTAATTTGTACACCCATATTTTATATGTACATTAAAAATACGATGTCTTGAAATATAATTTGTGGTGGCGGTTCAAGAATACTTCTGACCGATCTCTTCCACTGGGTTATCATAGAAGGCGTCTGACCCTAGATTAAAACAAAAAGGGATGATACGGCATTAGCGTCTCGTGAGTGAGCCGCCAAAATTAGGCCTAAAGGCACAATTTCACTTCAGTCACAATTTGCCGAGCAAACAGGCTACATCGCACTATTGCAGATATTCTACTGTGTGGAAAAGAGAAAGACGCTACTCCGCAGTGGCGTCGGAATCGGTCGTACGTACTTGTCTGTTGCGAAGCGACCGAGACGTCAACGCGCTACTCGCTGACTCCCTCGCGCTGACGTAGAAACTTACCGCTTTGTCTCGCTCGCTCGATTTACACTTTATAGGTGTGCGTGTGTGAGTGTTTGCTTATGTAGTTGAGTAGGACTACATTTTGAATGCCTACAAGTAGGAGCATGCCGTATCTTTCCTTTTTGTTTTAATCTAAGCGTCTGACGGACAAAAAGACTGCACATACCTACAAAAAGACTGCACATACCTACAAAAAGACTGCACATACCTAAATTCAACAGCAAAGTGTGGCGTTCGCTCTCCACCTGTCACGCTGAGCACGTACAGTTGTTATTTCGTAAAACGTGGAGTGTGGAAAAGGACTGCCTTTGTAGTTCTCATTGCCTAGTCTCTGACTAACCCTTAGGGTATAAATTCGTGAGTTTATTTATTATATCTGTATGTTTAAATAATAATTTAATAATGTTTTTATCAATTTGGGTACCTACCTATCACATAAAGTTTGGAACAGCTGTTTCTTTTTCATGATTTCAGAGTTAATCTTGTAGTACGTAAATGTAGTGCAATTTCATCATCATCATCATCATCAGCCTATAATTAACACAAACTATCTAAGTGATTGTAGGTACTAATTTCGATTTTGTCGAAGTGTTAATATTACCGTGACGGTGAAACGTTAAGTGTCAAATGTCATTATTTATACTTGAGTGTGGTACTTTCAAGGAACTTATTTAAGTTCCGTGGGTCCTGAGCTCAGGTACTGAACATCGAAGAAAGTCACGTTATGCCTTTGACGCTGCAAACTTCATAGCAAGAATACAAAAAGAAAAAAAACAGGTACAGTCATATAAACAGCCAAACAATGTAAATATTACAATAGTAGCGATTACTTACTTTCAATGATAGGAGGCATTTGCCTAGCTGTACAACAGTTACATAGACTGTTTACTAAACTACCTACATAAGACAATAAAATAAAAGTAACATAAAGGTGTCAGTGCTACCAAATCGCTTCCTCTCATGCGTAGCACCACATTCTTAATAACTGCCATTTACCCCGCTCTGCATCGGTCGGTATGCGAATAACAGCTCTCCGCATAACACATTAGAAGCTCTAGCTACCACATATTCCTAGGGTAAAATATTGGTAGTTAATAGTGTCGCGTAGCGGTGAAAGAATACTACCTACCACCTCTCTTACTTTGGGTGTTGTAAAAGGCGACTAACGGACTAAAGACTGCACATAAGTACATCAAACAGCATTGGTGTGTAATGCTAGATATAAATACTTATGGTCCAACGTTCAGATAATATAATTTCATTTCATATAACAACTGACTTAATTTAATAAAAATTTAATTTATTTTTAGATTCTATAATTTCATTTGTGTATGTACTTTTGATCTAATATACATTTGATAAAATAATCTAATCATATAAAACATTATTCATGTATTAAGCAAGCAGCATGCAAGCAAGCAAGCAGCATGCTAGCAAGCAAGCAGCATGCAAGCAAGCAAGCAGCATGCAAGCAAGCAAGCATGCAGCATTTAAGCAAGAATGCAGCATGCAAGCAAGCATGCAACCAGTAAGCAAGAATGCAACATGCAAGCAGGCATGGTTTCTGTCACTGCTCCGGCACTGCGGGACTCCGGCAGTCCCACGCGAGCTTATCGTCGCCGATGGCATTCGCTCACCACCTGCTCCTCAGCTCGCGGGCCGCCTCGTCCCTCCGCGCCTACGCGGGCTTAAATTACACTCTAGCGTAAGGCAGACAAGTCTACGTGGAGTCGGTTTTGCCGCGATTCGTTTCATTCGTTTCTGTCACTGAATTTTTTAAGACAACCTAAACGAAAACCCAACGTATTAACTTTTTAAGACAATATTTGAAACCGATTTAGGGTTAAATTGCAATTTTTATTTATAAGCAAAAATTATATCAAATGATGTTATAGAATATGAATATTCTACCAATATAGCTTAGAAATGTCGTTAGAGAATATGAGTATATATCAAATGAATAATAATACGTAATGTTGTTATAGAAAGTATATTTAAAACAAGTAAAAATTATATCCAATGAACGTTATTGCTTTGAAATTAGTTCATTTGTCATTATATGTTAATGATACGCACCCAAACAGCATAGAGCGGCGATGGGCTCACCACCTGTCACGCTGAACACATGTGCAGTCGCTATTTGGTGAAACTGGACTATAGCAGAGGACTGCTTTTGCTGTCCTCATTCTCATTTGGGATAGTTAAGTCATGATTATATGTATAGTATATATGTACATGTATGTATGGAAGCTTACTTGTAAACGGTTGACTCGTGTGATGTTTTTTCCAATGTTTGGGCGGTGGGCATTGTCCTTTTCATAAATAAAAATAAAAGTCTTATGTATTTAAAGTCATTATTATCTTTTCTCACAAAAATCACCCAATTAACAAATTTAACTATGAGTACCTACCTACCTTACAGCAGTACCAAGATTATTTATTTATGCCGTTAGCATACAATGCGTCCACAGAGGCCGGAGGCTATGCAGTTAGTTACAGAGTAAGTACAAGCCTAATAGAGGCCTCCGGTGACCTGAACGCTTGCAACGCATTAATTAACATGGCAACGCAAAGGTGAGTGGTAGAGTTGCCACAATATAACTGGTGTTGCTAGCATCAAGGTAAAATATATTCAAGAAGGTTTTATTTGATTAAGCTTACTTGCAGTTACTTTCAGCGGTATCCCATACTAACTTCGGCTGCCTATTCGGCTGCGTAGAAGTATGCGGGCCTTGACCACTCTCTTTTCTGTATTATGTTTTTCTAATTCTCCCTCTTATCTTTCTTCTCACTTTCAATACTTAAGGTCTAGCCATGAGAAAAATCTTCGATCTTCTTTTAACCGCTTGCTCATCTGTCCCTCTCACCACTCTGACATCATTCACTCTTCCTTCTTTGTTATACCCATCCTCCTCTGGAATTCTCTCCCTCTAAATATCAGAATATCTACCAGTCGGTATGCGTTCAAAACCAAGTTGCGCAGTTTTTTTGCAGATCAAGCTGATACTCCACATCAGTAATCGTCCAATAATTATGTTATATTTATGAATTTATTTATTACTTAATATGTAATAAAATGTATATGTATCTATTATGTAGGTAAGGTATGTATGCATGTTTAAGAATATATTTTTATTTCATTTGTGCACCCTACCATTTTTGTGTCTGCACCACCCGTTGGTTGACTGGGAGAGAATGCCTAAGGCATTAAGTACGCCTCTGAACTTTATGTGCATAAAGTGTTAAATAAATAAAATAAATAAATAACTTCAAAATTTGAAATTTTTATCCGGTATCCCATACAAAAGTACGAAATTTTACAAACCAATTTTATTGAAACTTTGCGAGCTAAAGAAAAAATACGAAGGTCCAAATAGTTAGTAGAAATTTTATTTAAAAGATTAAATTAAGCAACTTAAAGTCCTCTATGGATATTTACATAAATTCACCTACACTTTTCAATCTCATAACAATGTAAGTAGTTAATTAGGAGAGATAACTTATCTTCGTGACATAAAAATTAACCGTAATCCATTTCAATTTGCCGTCAAAACTCTTCATGATTGTTAATGAGAGTACATGTAGAATTAGTCATTAGTGCACTTAGCTAATTAACTCATCAGTGTAGCGTTTCAAATTCTCGAGTCCCTCATTATTAGAGACAAGCGGCCGCTCGCGATTTCACCCGCGTAGTTCCTGTTCCCGTAAGAATATCGGGATAAAAAGTAAGTGAAAGTTTGTACTTTAAAGTAACAAACATCTATCCATACTTACAAACTTTCGCGTTTATAATATTAATAGGATTCAATGAAAGCTTACTTGGAAACAGTTAACTTGTGTGATGATCATACATAAGTACATAGATTCACGACTATAGTCGTCTGACTAACCCTTCAGGGATAGTCTACTATCACCGAAGGGTTAGTCCGAGACCAGGCAATGAGGACCGCAGAAGCAGTCCACTGCCAAAGTCCAGGTTTCACCAAATTACAAATGCACACGTGCTCAGGTGGTGAGCCTAAAGCCGCTCTATGTTTGTTGGATGTATCTGCAGTCTTTAGTCCGTTAGTCGCCTTTTACGACACCCAAGGGAAGAGAGGGGGTGGTAGTATTCTTTCACCGATACGCGACACGGTTATCGAAAAATACAATAATAAAAACAACCCGTCGAAGTGACGAGCGAACTCATAAATGCATATTAGAAAAGTTGGAGTGGCTCCCGATTACGATATCGATAGCCATCGCTCGCACTATCGCGCCCCATTTAATCGATGACTTTCCGATTGTAATCGGTGCCGCGTATAATCTGTGTTAGTCGCGACCTCATCCGCACACGCTAGGGTTGGCAATAACATGTTGTGTCGTGTGTATATTCTTTTATTTATTTATTCAACAATGTTTTAACAGCTTTTCACTGAACACAAAGTACGGACGGCGTTTCTTAAACGAAAGCCAATAATAGAAACTCATTTTGGACAAAAAAAATAACGGTGTTAATGGACGGCCCCTTACGTCACATTTCACAAATGTGACGTTAGGGTCTATGTAAACTAGAAACACTCTATACCTGTGATAACGAATGAATAAATTATTATTATTATTTTCATCATTATTCTCTTTATTAAACTAAATTCTTGCAAAGTTCTTAACTATATTTAATAAAAGAAAATATTTACAATGTAAAATATTATAGAAAAACATAACATAGGATGCCACGGGAAGCAGGGATAGACCCAAGCAATCGGTGGTTTAGGACTGCAGAGTGAGGAAACTTTTGACAATTACGTGGCGTGTCAAGGAGTACTGCTTTTTGTAACTGACCCTTGATAAAAGTTTTCAGCGAGAGCCTTTCTAGATGTTGATCGAGACTATTAGCTATGAGACCATTTTGCCGAAACGACTATTGGTACAATGATGGTTGAATCCACATCCCACATGGTGGTAACCTCACGAGCGAAGTCAAGATCAGTATTAACTAAGGTTGCCCTTCGCGGCTTTCACGTAGTTTTCATAATGAGGTGTGGTGATTTTTTTTTGTTAATTTGTTTCTTGACCATGGATACTAGTCCTTCAGTTGAAATAATAGAGTTCATTTATTATGCATATGAGATGATAATGAGTGATGAATGTTTAATGCTAAATGATATTCCCCCCAAATCCCTTGAGTTCCAGTAAAGATGTGGGACTTTACTGAACCTCACACGGACTTCTTAAAAGAATTTGAAAAGTGATGTTGCACTGATTTGATTTATTTGCCAACACTTACTTAACAAATAATAATCCACCATTATTTCACATTAATATTCGACAAAACACAAATTTTAGAAAATAAGACAAAACTACAGACATGACGCTTCACTTTCCCGCCAAAAAGTCAGGTGTGGTGATATCAAACCATATTGCCCGGTGTTGAGATCGGTCTACCACAACGGCGGTTTTATATGAAGTAACGGCAAAGTAAAGATTAAATTAAAGCTGTCATGATATTATAACAATAAGTTAAAACCATCCACATAATACATTAACATCCAAAGTGGAATTTACAGTGTCGGGTAGTGGTGAAAAAATATTACCACCCCCTCTCTTGCCGTGGGTGAACGTAAAAGGCGATTATCGGACTAAAGACTGCACATAAATCCATAAGCATAGATCGGCAATGGGCTCACCACCACTGAGTACATGTGCAGTCGCTATTTGGTGAAAAGTGGACTATGGTAGAGGACTGCTTTTGCTGTCCTCATTGCCTAGTCTCTGACTAACCCTTCGGGAATAATAGTCGTGATTATATTATGTATCCATGGTGGAAGCGCACTTCAAACTTCAATTTGTAATCAATTCTGTGCCAACCCTAGCACTGATTTACGCATACAATATTTCCGATAGTGCCTTTAATTAAAAAAGGTTATTTTACTAAACGGAACTATAATATATGTACTGTAGAGTTTATACCATGTTAGGGCGCTGGCTGGTTTTACTTTATAATAATTTATAAATAAAACGTAATTTGAATTGACAAGATGTCAAACCGGGAATTGAGAAGAACGATCTGAAGGCTTCTTGGCGGGAAAGTGAAGCGTCATGTCTGCAGTTTTGTTTTATTTTGTAACATTTGTGTTTTTTCGAATAATAATGTGAAATAATAGTGGATTATTAACCGTTTAGTGTTTGTGAACGTGCATGAGTGTTGGCAAATGAAACAAAACAGTGCAACATCACTTTTCAAATTCTCTCAAGTAGTCCGCGTGAGACCACAGTAAAGTCCAACATCTTTACTGAGGACTCAAGGGGTTTGGGGAACATCATTTATCATTAATCTTAATCACCACTCATTATCATCAAGGGAAAAATAACAAATAAAAAACTAATGACTAGGCAGTATGGCTCAGACCTTAGCCTGTTCCTTCATGGAACAAATATATAAAAAAAAAGAACGATCTGAAGTGCCAACATGGGTAGACTTGACCATGTTGTTTTTATATTTAATTTGTAATAATGTAACTTGTATATAAAGATAAAGACGTATACAATAGAAGAAGTCGTATACTAAATAAAGGTTGTTGTTATTAAAACAAACGCCCCCCAACCTTTACGAGTTCTACAGTACCTATCATGAAAAAACGTAATTTTTAATGATAGAAGAAAAGAGAAAAACAGGAATACCATGAAAAGCCTGTTTTTTAAGTGAAATGCCTCCATTTCACTTAAAAAACAGGCTTTTCATGGTATTCCTGTTTTTCTCTTTTCTTCTATCATCTGAGGAGGCAAAGATCAACCGTGTCGCGTGGCGGTAAAAGAATACTACCACCTCCTCTCTTCCCTTGGGTGTTGTAAAAAACGACTAACGGACTAAAGACTGCACCTTCTAACAGCATAAAGCGGCGATGGGCTCACCATCTGTCACGGTAAGTACATCTACAGTCGCTATTTGGTGAAAAGTGGACTATGGTAGAGGATTGCTTTTGCTGTCCTCATTGTCTAGTCTCTGACTAACCCTTCGGGGATCCCAGTCGTGATTATATTAGTGTATGGAGGCAAACGAGTAGGTGGATCACATGTTGGAAAGTCTCACACCCTAGCTCACCGCCGCAAAGTTGCCTGTCTGTCGGTCTTTTACAGACTGTACTTCGGAGAGTGTGCTCTAGAGCTATGATGATATGAGCTCATACCGCCATCCCCCTTCTTCCATCGGACATCCAGACGCACTGCGGGCTAGCACCCTTTCTTGGTGGATATTCCTAAATGTCGCACAAAGCGCTACTCAACATCTTTTACACTGCGTACAGCAAAGGAGTGGAACTCCCTCCCTGCGTCTGTGTTTCCAAGTACATATAACCCGTCCATCTTCAAAGCAAGAGTAAATAGGCACCTTCTGGGTTAGCTCGCACCATCATAGATCCTGTCTTAGCCCTTGGGCTTGATTGGGATCAAGAGCAAACCCATACCTAGTAAAAAAAAAATCACCGCTGCCCATGCACACCCTCAAACCCATAGGAGTCGTAGATGCGTTGCCGGCTTTGAGGAGTAAGATCTTTGAGGAAGGAGTAGAATCTGTGAGGGAGGGCGGAAAGGTACTTTCAGGTACTTTCACTTACCGGTCAAAACACAAAAGCACCGAAAGTCATTAATTAACGTCAATATTCCGTAAGAGTTCGTTGGCATTGCGCCGCGCGAGTCGGCGCGATTCGTGTTCCAACGTAGCATGGATCTAAAGCTCAGAAAAACCTATAAGGAACAGATTAAAGAGAGGGTGATCGTCGTCTCTTATCAACAAGTCAAGGATTTGGCTCTTGACAGTGATGAATGAATCAGGGTACACTGGCAAGAGCGTTGCTCTTAAGTGCAAAGAACTGTAATACATACACGTATAATTACGACTATTATCCCCAAAGGGTTAGTCAGAGACTAGGCAATGTGGACTGCAAAACCAGTTCCCTGCCATGGTCCACGTTTCAACAAATAGCAACTGCCAATGAGCTCAGCGTGACAGGTGGTGAGTCCATAGCCGCTTTATGCTGTTGGATGCATGTGCAGTCTTTACTACGTTAGTCGCCTTTCACAACACCCACGGAAAGAGAGGGGGTGGTAGTATAATATTCTTTGAATTGTCTATCAACCGGCGCCTGTGAAACTCGTGAGTTGGCGCCTTCCGACTTTGCCTATTTTTTTGGCGTCAACTCACTCGATCATGAAATCTGACACATATGTACAGTTAGCTACAAAACCGTTTCAATAAATTCAATATTACCTACCTACCTACCTAGCTATCTACCTACCTACTGTAAATGTATACGACACTTTATACGACTTGAGTTTAAAAATAAAACAAAATACTTATACTTACATAGTTTTTGAGATAAGTTTGTACTAATATAGATTAACATGACAAAATACAAATTGCTTAATAATTAACAACAATATCACAATAACTCGAGAATTTGGCTTTTTACCTAGGTACTTAGCCGCTGCGCCACACGGCGAACTATGTAGTGTCCACTAGTGTGTCGGTACTGGCAATAAATCTTCAAAACTTCTAAGAGTGAGTTTGAATTACATTTAAATTGTGTGTGACTGAGTACGTAGAAGCTGGAGATGTTTTTTCTAGTTGGTCACCCATCCAGTGATACGACATTGAGTAAGTTGCTTGACTGGCAAGCTCTTAAACCCGTAGCTCTTCGTCAGTCAGTCAACACCAAGATGCTCGAGCAAACCTTGTCATTAAAGAATGACATACATACGTACATACATATATTCACGACTATGATCCCCGAAGGGTTAGTCAGTGAGTAGGCAATGAGGACAGCAAAAGCAGTCCTCCACCATAGTCCACTTTTCATCAAATAGCGACTGCACATATGCTCAGCGTGACAGGTGGTGAGCCCATTGCCGCTCTATGCTGTTGGATGTATTTGTAGTCTTTAGTTCGTTAGTCGCCTTTTACGACACCCAAGGTAAGAGAGGGGGTGATAGTTTTCTTTCACCGCAGCAGTAGTTTGGTTTTACTGTGCCGTATTGGAGTGGAGTGATGCTTACTTGTGCTTTTACAAGCTTTTGTTTGTGTCCTATTTTCTTGTTTTACATGTTCTACCTACTTTACGTGACAGTAAAAAGCCAGCGTATTTTGTGTCACTCTTAAATATTTTATTACAAAGCAGTTCCGTACCCAAAGGGTAAAAACGGGACCCTATTGCTAAAACTCCACTGTCCGTCTGTCCGTCCGTCCGTCTGTCCGTCTATCTGTCACCAGGCATGAGCTATATGAACCGTGACAGCTTAACAGTTGTAATTTTCACACATGATATAACTAAAAAATATATGATGTACATTACCATGCAAACAGCAGCAGTAGTTTGGTTTTACTGTGCCGTATTGGAGTGGAGTGATGCTTACTTGTGCTTTTACAAGCTTTTGTTTGTGTCCTATTTTCTTGTTTTACATGTTCTACCTACTTTACGTGACAGTAAAAAGCCAGCGTATTTTGTGCCACTCTTAAATATTTTATTACAAAGCAGTTCCGTACCCAAAGGGTAAAAACGGGACCCTATTGCTAAAACTCCACTGTCCGTCTGTCCGTCCGTCCGTCTGTCCGTCTATCTGTCACCAGGCATGAGCTATATGAACCGTGACAGCTTAACAGTTGTTATTTTCACACATGATATAACTAAAAAATATATGATGTACATTACCATGCAAACAGCAGCAGTAGTTTGGTTTTACTGTGCCGTATTGGAGTGGAGTGATGCTTACTTGTGCTTTTACAAGCTTTTGTTTGTGTCCTATTTTCCTGTTTTACATGTTCTACCTACTTTACGTGACAGTAAAAAGCCAGCGTATTTTGTGCCACTCTTAAATATTTTATTACAAAGCAGTTCCGTACCCAAAGGGTAAAAACGGGACCCTATTGCTAAAACTCCACTGTCCGTCTGTCCGTCCGTCCGTCTGTCCGTCTATCTGTCACCAGGCATGAGCTATATGAACCGTGACAGCTTAACAGTTGTAATTTTCACACATGATATAACTAAAAAATATATGATGTACATTACCATGCAAACTTCCACCGAAAATTAGTTTGAACGAGATCTAATAAGTAGTTTTTTTAATACGTCATAAATTAATTAATTAAAAAAAATACACTATTATTAAAACATCGATCAAACTTACAACGGACTACAAGAACTTTTATATGATGTTACTTGCTGCTACGGAACGTAAGAGCGTCAACCATAATTATGTGCGTTGCCGGCACGACCGGCAGTGAATTGTTAATTACACTTTTGGGTACACTTGTTAACACAACTGTACCCAAAAGTGTAAATGCAGTTATAAATCATTTAAGAATAGTAATTCTACTAAATGTTAAATATGTAAATTAGGTATTTATCAGTCGGGATGCCAGGCTGTGTACAATTATTACTTAAAAGGCTAGGTTGTGTTATCAGTGTTATCACTTAAATAAACTACAGGTAAATTTAACCAAATTCAAGTTGGTATATTTAATCAATAGTCTAATTTTTTAGAACAACAAGCAAATTACATGTTAAATAAATTGACACTAGTCTCCTCAGCTGTTTTTGTAAATATAACAGTCTCATGGTCTGCATAAAATCTAGGTTATGTTGTTTTCTTTATGTAAAACATACACATATGAGTAACATACTAATGGAATTCTCACCAATTAATTCATCATCGTCATCATCATCATCAGCCTATTAACGTCCCACTACTGGGCACAGGCCTCCCACGTAGACAATAACACGTGGGGATATTGGGCCATAACCCACCACGCTGGCCCAATGCGGGTTGGTGGGTTTTTAACGACTGACATCTTACGACAACAACCGGGACCAACGGCTTAACGTGCCTTCCGAAGCACGGAGGAGCTCGAGATGTTTTCAATTTGGTCACCCATCCAGCGACCCGGCGTTGCAAAAGTGGCTTAGCGAGCAAGATCGCAAGCCGAACGCGCTAGCCGCTGCGCCATCGAGCTCCTCAATCCAATTAATCAAATAATTGTATTTTTTTTGAGTGTAAAAAAGGTAAATTACTGCTGCATCTATACTGTGGTATTGTTGTCACTCTCTGCTTAGGGCTGGGATATGTATTTCTTTGATAAACTGCAAGCAATGCAAACAAGTATTATTGTCATGTTAATGGAGTTCTCGCCGCTTTATTCAATTAATTATAATTACTCTAAAAGTAAAAAAATTAAATTACTGTTGCAATATAAAATTCATAGAACTCCATTTTGGTACTGTTATCATTCTTTGTTTATGGCTAGGATGTGTTGTTTCTTTTATAAACAGCGAGTTAACTTCATGCTGATTGAATTATTACCAATTTATTTAATTATGTGGGTTATAAATTGAAATGTGGGTCATTGTTATGCTCCGAAACTCAAAGGCTCCCTGTAAGTTATGCGTCTGTGTTGTGGTTTTATTGGCTTTTGATGGGTGAATAAACATTATAATTTAAAGTTGGGATTGTTGAATGTGCGTTCATTGAATACAGGTAAAGATGAACTCCAGGTTAGTATAGATGGTTATCGACCCGACATTTTATAGCTTTGAATGAAACATGGTTGGCAGCGGGTGAGAAAAATATGCACAATTTATATCTGGTTATAGTTTCAGGCATGGACCACGAGCACGTGATGCTCGTGGCGAAGGTTTCAGATTCTTCATCAGAAAGGGATTGAGAGTGCGAAATATGGATCATCCGATGTCATGGATAGAACTCACAGTACCGGGTATTGGAAAAGTTGCAGTTGGTACAGCTTATCGGCCTGAATCTATAAATTACAAAGGCTTTGGAGCAACTTGGCGAGTCTATAAGTGTTTTTTGTTCCTAAATAAGCATATATTTATTGTTACTGGTTTCAACATTGACCTCTTGATGACGGGTACAACACAGGCATTAGACCTGAGTTCTTTTATGTATGAACACAATTTAGAACAAATTGTGAAGGAGCCGACATCTACATTACAGGATCTTTCTATAACGGATAGTCCCAGCCTATGCAAAGCTTGAGTGTGTATCACAATCCCACTTTAAGTGACTATGCACTTGTTCTGGCTGAGTTGAAATTGTGCAGACCCAAACCCACACCGCGCATTATTCTAACGAGATCTTTGAGCAGGATCAGCGATCAGGCTTTCTTAGATGACCTCAGCTTTTGTCCTTGGGCAACGCTAATGAACTGCGATGACGTAAATATAATGGTAAACGAGTTAAGTAATATTTTAATCGGACTTTTTGATAGGCACGCCTCTTTGCTGCATAAAAACATTCGTTCCGGAGTTAAGCCCTGGTTAACCGTAAACTTAAAAAAATATATATTAGAAAAAAGCGTCTCGAGCTCGCGCCAGCAAAAGCGTAATACAAATGGAATATTACAAAACTCTCAAAAAGTTTGTGAATTCTACTCATAAACGAGAGAAGCACTATTATTTCACTCAACAATAAACCGAGCCCAAACATAATGTGGCAGAACCTAAATAAAACTGCTTTACTCGGTAATGATAATCCAGCTGGTATTCCGGAGGAACTCTTTATACCCGATGAAATAAACGATTTCTTTCTGAACTTACCTGGTGACTCTGATACGCACATGGAAACACTCGAGTACTTCAGCAAGAACAAATTTTGCGAAAATAGTTTTGAAATGGACTTATGTACGGAAGGGCAGGTCAGAAAAATAATTTTATCAATAAAAACTAATGCGCAGGGACATGACGTTATTTCGATACACGTGCTGAGAATGACACTGCCTGTGACTTTACCGCTTATAACAGAGATAATCAACAGGTCCATAGGAACAGGTATTTTTTCTATGATGCTTGGAAATTAGCCAGAGTGAAACCCATACCTAAGGGTTCGTCAGTGGAATCAAATAGAGACCTTAGACCAATAATCATTTTACCTGTGCTTTCTAAGATAATAGAAAGGATCATTTGTTCACAGTTGAATGAGTATTTAGAGTCGGCCAGTGTTCTGCCCAAAATACAGTCCGGATTTAGAAAGGGGTTTGGGATGGGGACTGCACTGTCGAAGGTTACTGATGACATTATCACTGCCTCGGACGCTGGTGTGGGAAGTTTTTTGGTGCTGCTGGGTTTCTCCGGAGCTTTTGATTGTCTTAATGTGGAGTTACTATTGGCACTACGGAGCATCGGAATTAGCTTTGAAATGGTTCAATTCGGTTCTCACAAACAGATATCAATTTGTAGAAGTGGAAAGAGAGAGTGGTCAAATTCTGAGATCCGAAACAAGATTCATTGAAAGGGGTACGCCGTAAGGCCCAATACTGAGTCCAATCTTGTTTATAATTTACACTGCGGACTTGAGAAACAGGGTGTCAGACTCACAACTACATCTGTATGTAGATGATACTCAAGTCTCTCAGTCGTTCAAGCCTGTGGACACTGGAAGTGCATTAGCGAATCTCAATGCTGACCTGGATATACAAATAGGCAAGATGTAACAACCTTGTAGGTACATGAATGCCTCAAAGTCTAAGTTTATGGTTCTGGGCTCAAAAAGCCAACGTAGAAAAATTCTTGAATATAGTCCAAGCATCAAAATTAATAACGAAGATCTTAAATCTGTGGAGTTAGTGAGAAACTTGGGGCTGTTAATGGATCCTGAACTACGTTACATTGAACACGCGAAACTAAAGGCTCGGAACGCGTTCTATAGGCTGAAGGTTCTGTATGGTATTCGAGAGTTTTTAACGGAGAGGGTTAGAATTACTCTTGTGGAATCTTTAGTACTGTCACAGTTTAATTACTGCGTCACAGTAAACGGTCCTCGCATACATATGAAAACTCATAAGGTTATCCAGCGCGTGCAGAATGCCTGCGCAAGATTCTGTTTTAGGATTCCGAGGCGTGCACATGTAACGCCGTATCTGAAGGACAAGGCGATGCTGAAGATGGCGGCCTGACGTGATCTGCACCTGACTACGCAGACGTATAAAATTGTAACCAAGCAAACGTCTAGGTATCTGTATGAGAAGCTCAGATGGGCTAACGACGCACATTCACTGAACACTCGCAGTAAAAATAGGTTGGTTCTTCTCATACCAAAGCACAAGACGCAGGGTTTCAGGGGATGCTTCACTTATGCGGCGTCCAAAGTGTGGAACAATATTCCTCCAGCTTTGCGCCAAAACATATCTGAACATACTTTGAAAGTACATTTAAAAAAAGTATTCCTCAATCTACAAAATTGTAGGGAGGGGGTAGGTTTCGGGGTGGAACAGTGATCGGCATGAAGATATTATTGTAGCATTTATTCTGGTTGGTCAAGTCAGTGTGTGTTTTCTTTGTGTGAATTGTTAAAGTAGGATTTATAGATATAAATGTATTTTTTTTTTGCATGTAGGTACCTACCCATTAAGAATAACTTTGAAAGAAAATTGTACTGGCCGAAAACCAGCGCTACATAGACATTATGCCTATGTTGCATTTAGCTGAGCCGCTAGCCTTTGGCATACATATTGTTACTGAATATAATGATATAATTTATATTGTCATAAATGTAAAATAACAAATTTAATAAGCCAATAAATTATTATTTCACAGGTAGACGTTTTAAATTATTCACAGAATATTTAGTTGTGTATTCACTCCAAAAATGTCTAGTGTTGTATAATCTTAGATTAAAACAAAATGTTTTCTCTAAGTGCATAATAGGTAATGGTACGGAACCCTTCGTGCGCGAGTCCGACTCGCACTTGGCCGGTTTTTATTATTGCACTACAAGCTTATGCTGCGTATTCGCTTGCATTAATTTTCAGGAGAAAAAACATGCCAACAACCGTCTCGAGGTCTCTGTACTAAAGTTAATGAAACTTGGTTTAGCGGTTCGCTTGTTTATTTGTGATCAAATATTAAATAAATATATTATATTACTACCTCAACCAGAACTCCTTGAAATCCCTAATGAAAATATAAATAGCAAGATGACTGTACGTAAGGCGTCTGCCAAGAGTCCAAAGCTGAGGCATTTGTCTTATCTCTCCCTCATAAATCAAGTCCCCTGTTACTTTACGCACTTGTATATTTTATATAGAACAAGAGAGTTCAAGGTGTAAATAGATAGCTAACGAACAATCGTAGCTACAATTTTTCTCTTGTGTAGAGTGTAAAGCCGTGTGTGTAATGGCTATCTAAAAGAATACTAGCAACCCCTCTACAGAGTGCTCATTTTGATTTACGAAAATTTTAAACAACGATTCCTTACCTTAAAAGGATGGTTTTGACTTAACAAAGTTTTCTATTAATTGCATAATGCACGAGCTATTAATTTTTCTAAGGTAAATTTGACACCAAGTGCGCTCAGTGTTTTCGTTTACTAAGTTGCGAAGTAGTTTATTTTCATTAAAAAATACGCCTCAAGTTGTAGTAAACAACAGAACCAGAGTGAAACACGTTCACTCAACTAGGGATATGACCGTGTCCGTTTTGTGGGCGGGCACGATATTCAACATGAGTTGGAGGTAGTATCTTAAAGTCAGTCCGTGCCACACCAAGTCCATTGCAATAATTTAATTATTTTGTATGAAAACGGAAAAAAGCGAAAATGCAAGAATCGGAATAATATTTTCCCATGTCATTAATTAGGCGGTTTGACTTCTACCTCAATTTTCCCTAAATCAAAAAGAGCACGTTGTATTTATTGCCTTGGGTGTCGTAAAAGGCGACTAACGGACTAACGACGACTTGTATGTGCAATACATTCAACGGCATAGAGCGGCGAAGAGCTATCACGCTGAGCAGTTGTAATTAGTGGCGTACAAGACTCGAGTTCTCTGAGTCCTTTTACTTAGTCGTTTACAGAGCTCGCGACGACTCTGAGTTTACGTGAGCCTCGGAGTGTGACATTAACAGCTCGAGTCATTTTCTGCGCTCGAGTATTTTTTGAGCTCTAGTCTTTTGTTGTGTTGAGTTATTTGATGTTTCAAAATTAGCATTTTAACCCAAAACAATGATTGATGAGTGTATTTACAAAGCAATGGTTGTTCATTTATAAGACTGATTCAAATTGTAAATGAGAAATAAAATATGATTGATTACAATAGAAGTTATTCAAAACTCATCTGAAATCCCGCCTCGAGCCCGTGTTGAGGATCAAGCTTCAAGTGTTTTTTTTAAAAGCTATTCTTGAAAGCTCGAGTTCATTTTAAGACTCGAGCTCTTTTGAAGGCTCGAGTTGTTGCTCACAGAGTTCGTGTTCAACTGGACTCGGGTCTCCGAGCATATCGCGCTCACAGAGCCCTGCAAATCTGACTCAAGTTTCCAAAATCAGAACTACTTACATCACTAGTTGTAATTTCGTGAATCGTAGACTATGGCAGATAACTGTTTTTGCGGTCCTCATTGCCTATTAGTCTCTGACTAACGCTTATGTGATAATAGTCGACTCGTGAATGTATGTATGTTTGTATTTTTTAATACATCATCATCATCATCATCTTCAGCCTATAAACGTCCCACTGCTGGGCACAGGCCTCCCACGTGAACATTAGCACGTGGGGATAATGGGCCATAACCCACCACGCTGGCCCAATGCGGGTTGGTGGGTTTTAACGACTGCCATCCTACGACAACAACCTACATTAATTACGTACCTTTTTAATACATAATTACATTAATCACGACTATTAACCCGGTGGGTTAAACAGAGGCTAGGCAACGAGGACCGTAAAAGCAGTCCTCTGCCATAGTCCACTTTTCAAATAGCGACTGCACATGTGCTCAGCGAGATAGATGTTGAGTCTATCACCGCTCTATGCTGTTGGAATCATGTGCAGTATTTAGTCCGTTAGTCGCCTTTTGTGTCAACCAAGGGAAGAGGGGAGGTGGTAGTAGAATACAAACCAAAGCACAATACCTACCATATTTATATCGTAATTGAAACGCATCCACCCAAGTTCTGATTTTTTTGCTGATGTACTTCAACGTTCGCGATCGTCGCTGCAAACGATTAACCAAACGACCTTAAACCTTACAGCCTTCAACCGCAGAAAGCAAACGAATAGCCGACTTCCATCATAAAATCATAACAATAGTCAGAACAATACATGGAAATGTTACTATATACTATGCTAGTTATCCATAAAAGGAACCTAATTACCATCGCGTAAGGGTCATGTGTAACTCTAATTGTCATGCTTAATATGTAAGCAACAGTACTTGTAGTTTATTCCCCTTCGACACGCACCTTTTCCATTAATTCGTTCAGTTCCATTGCGTAAACTATAACTTCTGTTACTTGTATTTCTATTATGGAACTATTTTCATCCCTAAGGACTTGGTTTAGAAGGAAATCTATGTACCAATAGTTACAATACCTAAGGATAAGTCCGGAGTTCTGACTGACGGAAGAATAAGTTATATACATATAATTACATACACATCCCAAGCAGCAAAATTCTCCTATAGTTGTTGACTTATAAGACTAAACATCTTATAGCACACTAATAGACGCTTTGATTAAAATCACTGATCTTGTTAAAGCAGCTCAACGGACTATTTGCGCTACAAGCACTTTCAAGCCTATTATGCAGTCTTAAAGACGTTTACGAGAACATCTTATTAGACTATTTACGCTACAGGCACTTACGATCCTACTACGTAGTCTTATAAACGTTTACAAGATTACATAATATGATGCTTATAAGAACTTGAGTCTTATAAGTGCAAGTTATAAAAATAAATATCAAAGCTTCTATAAATGCATTTAACAAGACTATTTATTCTTGTTCACGTTTTGTTTTATGCTTCTATAAGAAAAGTTCTTCTGTAAACGTTTTAAGTATAGCTACTATAGGTCGAAGGTATTATAAGTTTGATTTGACTTTGTCGTGACTTCTAAAGGATTTCTAGCACTAAAGTTGCACGTCGTGCTACTATTATAGGTAAGATTCTACTTATATGTGACCTGCATTTGCTATTATTAGAGTGTTCAGCTGTTGACATCAATTAAACAATATGGAGTCCAGGACTGTGATCCTATAATAACATTAATTTTGACTAAAATGCATTGTAAAGCTCCTGATAAATGCATTACAATATGGACCGCGATCCAATCTGATGACGGCTGTATTTACTAATAATTAATTAATTTACAAATTATAATTATGTTTACTTTTGAAGGCGCATAAACATATGTTTATTATCATCGAATACTTTATCAATAAAATTTATTTAGCAAGTTATTTTTTTTATATAACAGTGAAAACACAAAAAGTTATCAACCTTTATAATAATGAATAGTAATAAAGATTATTTGCAATTTGCCCTTTGCAATTCCAATATTATTATTTTTTCGTTTGCCTCCACCATTAAAAATTTATGAAAAATAAATGCTCTAATTATGACATCACAATTACCACTGTTGGATAAATTACACCAGTATCGGCATGCGCCAGATTGTTACAGGACTAATCACGCTGACTCAGTGCGTGTACCTGATGGTTATAAGACACAGTGATCTTGTAGAAGCTCTCAATAAAATAGTAATAAAATCAATTTGCACTTTACCGGACTGTAACAAAATAACTATAGGTCGCAATAGTCCTGTAAAGTGCGCCCAAATGCGGTCCTGTAAACGGTAATAGGATTTCTATAGGACTAGAAAATATTTGGTCCCAGGCCATACTTACATGACCACATTTTGCTACTTGGGATGTGCTCAGCGTGACAGGTGGTGAGCCCATCGCCGCTCTAAGCTGATGGATGTTTGTGAAGTCTTTAGTCCGTTAGTCGCATTTTACTACACCCAAGGGAAGAGAGGGAGTGGTACTTCGTGGTGACACGGTAGTACTTCAATGGATTATTACGTGCTTGTCACGGATAGAAAGATCAATAAAGGACAATGGTTTAAACATTGAAAATGTTTTTTCGATCGCTCCTGTAGGGCCCCATTTTCGCTGAAAGTGTGTTTGCCCAGTGGTATAAAGTGGTTTAGGTCCACGAGGACGTATAAACTCTGAAAAGACGCAGAATTTAAATGGCTTTTAGATGGTGAAAAATTTTTTTGTAAAAGTCGAAAACTTTTTTCGAAAATTGAAAAAAAAAACAAAAAAAAACCTTGATTTCCTCGGAATATCTTCGATATCTCGTGAACGAAGTGGAAAATCGAAAAACTGAGAGAGAAGCGTAGATACATTGAGACGGGGAACATTTTATGTTTTATACTTTTTTTTGTGGGAGTGATAGGGGGGCGGTATGCTCCCCCTTAGCGGCGCGTGGAGCGTCGCCGTGCCGTATTACTCGGGCGTCATAGCCCTGTGGAACTTCGCAGCTTTGAGATACGAAGATCTATTAGGACTTAATAGACGCGGAAAATTACGGGCTTTAGGATAGTATAAACAAATTTTGGAAAAGTTAATTATTTCTTTAGTAAATAAAAAATCTATGTTTTATACGAAGATCTATTAGGACATCATAGACGCGGAAGATTAAGGGCTTTAGGATAGTATAAACAAATTTTGGAAAAGTCTTACAAATATGATATTATTATGATATTATTTATCCGCCTCTGTGGTCTAGTGGCTAAGCTACCTGTTTCAGACCCAGAGGTCCCGGGTTCGATTCCCAGCGGGGGGTACATCTTTGTGTGCTCGGTTTGGTTGGTGGTAGGGCTGTTAAGTCCGCCTGGCTAGCTACCACCATCTTATCTAAGTCTGTCGCCATAACAACGATGTTTATAGCATTGTTGTGTTCCGGCAGTTTGAGATAAGATAGCCAGTTCCTCAGTGGTTGAGGATTCCGGGTGAAGCGCGCTTCCACCTTCGGCCTTATCGTCACTTACCATCAGGTGAGATGAAGGCCAAGCGCTTACCCGTTGCCAATAAAAAAAAAAAAAAAATTATTTTCTTTGTTTTTTTTTTCATTAATAATCTATAATAGCTAGGTTCATTTTCAATGCCCTTTCAAGTCGTGTAGAGCACGATATCTGTGATTTTTTAATGTAACTTCTAAAACATACAAACACTCACGGCTATATTATTCCCGAAGGGTTAGTCAGATACAGGCAATGAGACACCCAAAAACAGTGTATTGCCATGTGTATTGCCATGTGTATTGCCATGTGTACAGCGTAATAGGTGGTAAGCCTATCGTCGGCTTATGTTGTTTGTTGAATGTGTCTTTGTCTGTTAGTCCTTTAACTGCACCCAAGGAAAGAGAGGGGGTGGTAGTATTCTTTCACCGCTACGCGACACGGTAAAAGTGCCGTAAGATGACAGACGTTAAAACCCATCAACCGCATTAGAATAGAATACAATTGAATTTAAAAAAAAAAAACTTTTCTACAATCACACTAATTATCAAGCCCAAGAAATGTTTCGAAGAAACTCGTTATATGGTTAATAAACAACGGATAAACTTACTCAATTAAATACATACTTATTATACACAGAAAACACCGAGACCCGAAGCAATTTAGAAAAACAATAGTTTCTAAATTGACACGACCGGGGATCGAACCCGGGACCTCAGAGATGGCGACACCATGAAAACCGGTGTACAAACCACTCGACCTAGGAGGTCGTTATAGAATAGAATAGAATGGAATAGCTCTTTATTGCTGTAAATATGGTAAGAAAAAGTTCTTACATACATTTAGTATCTCATATTTAACCAAAAAATGGTATGCAAATACAAAGAGAGAAGTCTAGCTGGTAAACAATAAAAAATTACAATCAATAAAATAAAACAATAATCAAATGAAATAAAATCCGAATTACATCAATTAAACAAAGTAAAATAACAAAACAACATAAAACAATAATCAAATAAAAATTTAAAGAAATCTAAATTAGCTAAACAAGATAATAATTTAAATTGTTATACATTGGGCTAGGGTGGTAGCTTATGGCCCAATATCCCCAAGTGCTATTACATAATGGGACATTTATAGGCAGATGATGATGATGATGATGAGTCGTGTCACGTAGCGTCTCACTAAAAGAATACTACCACCCCTCTCTTCCCTTGGGTGTCGTAAAAGGCGACTAACGGACTAAAGACTGCACATACATCAACCAGCATAGAGCGGCGATAGGCTCACCTGTCACGTTTTTTTTTATTTTTATTTTTTATTAGGACAACCAACAAGACAAACACTGATACAAGCAACAATTGTAGAAACAAACATAAACTTAAAGCTAAGTGTCATCTTACTTACAGGTTGCCACGGCATGCAAAGTGGACTATAATTTACAATATAAAAAAAACAATTTAATAATAGATAATATCTATTGTAAAGGAAGCATTATATAAAAGTATTTATGCTTCCCTTCCAGGGCCAACTAATGATGCAAAAAGACAAATTTAATAAAGGAGTACATATATAAAATCAACAATCGTTTGGCGCTATATCAAATGACTCTAATATTTCCTGTCTGAACTTCTGGGGCTTATCTGCGAAGATGTCGATGTTATAAACTTTGCAGAGTTCGTTGTATTGTCGCTGTAATCTATTCATGGTGGCGTGGTGACCCACATTGGTCCTGCTGCCCTTAACAGAAAAAGGCACATATCTTCTGACCCGCGCTAGTTTATATGGTACATTAAGATTTATCAATCGTAACAGAGAGGAACAATCCGTGGTGCCGCTGATTATCTTTTGGAGTAGCATTAAATCTAATAAAAACCTACGATCCTTCAAACTGTTTAATTTAAAATAAGCCAGTCGTTCTTCATATGAGGGAAGCTCTTTTGCCTTATGAGTTTGGTATGATAGATGCCACAAAAAACGTTTCTGGATACGCTCTATACGTTTGATGTGAACGTCGTAGTGGGGGGACCAGACCTGGCTACAGTATTCAAGGTTGGAACGGACCAAGGACTTGTACAATAGTATTTTTGTTGAAGACTTTTTAAATTCTTTCGCATTACGTAAAACAAACCCTAGCATTTGGAAACCCTTAGATACGACTTGGTCGATATGCTTATGAAAGCGTAACTTTCTGTCCAGCAGCACACCTAAATCGCGAATAGACTCCACTTCTTCTAAAACATGACCATCAATATTATACGTCGGACGCAAAACAGTAGCACATCTGGTAAATCTAATAAATTTGCATTTATCGAGGTTCAGAAGTAATTGGTTTTCAGTGCACCACGCCGCTAATCGGTCCAGATTCTCTTGCAATAAGATTGAGTCGTTCTGATCGCGTATTTGCATCGATAATTTCATATCGTCCGCGTACAGAAAGCACTTGGCATGACGGAAGATAGTTACAATGTCATTTATGAAAATATTGAAGAGGATCGGACCCAGATGCGAACCTTGCGGTACACCAGACGTGCATAAAAATGGTTCCGAAGAGAAGCCGATAACCACCACTCTCGACCTCCTCTGTTGAAGATATGAAGAGAACCATGCAAGTAGATCTCCAGTGATACCAAAGGTGGAAAGCTTATGAACTAGAATGTTGTGATCAACGGTATCAAAGGCTTTACTAATATCTGTATAAATTGTATCTACAGATAGTCGCGCGTCGAGAGATTCAGATACTTGGGTCGAAAACGAAACGAGATTAGTGGCTGTAGAACGCGATTTTAGGAAACCAAATTGCTGAAGCGAGATAATTTGACTCATATGCCAAGTCAACACATAACACACTAAGGACTCAAAAATCTTACCAAACACACACAGTATAGATATTGGCCTATAGTTTTTAACAGATCTGGCATCACCTGATTTAAAAATTGGGACAATACGCGCCTCCTTCCAGACAGAAGGGAAAGTGCCTGTTTTCAAAGATGTATTGAAAATGGTAGTTAAAGGCAAAGATAGCGCCTTGCGACAACTGACCACGAATATAGGGGGTATACCATCAGGACCGGCCCCAGCACGTTCAGCACATGTGCAGTTGATTGGGTGAAACGTGGATGTTTAGAACCAGCAATGAATTGCAAAACTGCAAAACTCCAATGGACAGGAAATAGAAATAAAAACTGTCAGGTGGCATTGACATTCGTTGTCTGTCGTCACGTCATCATTATTAATTCGGGTTGGCAAAATTATGTGGTCTGAGTTTCGGTACGCTGGTTGATTCCATCGCTGGAACAGCGCCAGATCTTCATAATCTAGTGTTAAGGTGTACTAGTTTTGTGAGCCCCACGTACGGTTGACCGGGATGTTTGATTCGATGAGCTTGGTCCGTGGGAGACAGCATAGTGATTTGGGGGTAGATTCTGACTTGCCTCCTGAGGCCTGGAGTTAGTCGTGACGGCGTCTGAACAGGAAGTTGGGGGGCGCGCCCCCTTCTACGCATCGTGGGATTAACTGATTCAGGATAGTACAGCAGCGCAGGTCAGACCCACAATTAATGTAATACATATTACGGGGTGTGTCGTCCCATGTTCAGAGCAAACTCTAGCTCGTTTCACTCCCAGGGACTAGTCTATGGGCCCGCTATGAGCCTGGGTGATGTTGGCGAATGAGGTGGAGTTTGGCCAGAACAGTGGACTTGCAGAGGACTGACTTGCGGTCCTCATTGCCTAGTATCTGACTTACCCTTCGAGGATAATAGATTATACAAATGTAATGTTCATACACACAAGTATGTAAACACATACATGTGTGTTGACGATGATGAAATGACAAAATTTGCAAACAACACTCGTACCAAGTCAGTCAGTGACGAAGGAGGAAAAAACACCCAAATCTTTTTTAGTGAAATGTTTAAACGTGCGAAAATATAAGCGGCGATTCGCTGACTCCTACATTCTATACAAAAGGCGAGCCTATAACAAAACCTTAATAGAACTAAAGCTATTTCTCACCGAACTTATTGAGAAAGGGCCATGACGTTGAGTTATGATATTTTATACGTTTTTTTCTCAAAACCTGGAAGGGATTTTCTTTAGGAAGATGGATTATGCCTTTTGCGAGTTAGGCTAACCGAATCTCCGCCGAAAGTGGTAGGTCAGGCATTTTGTGACTGAATTCGTAATATCCGGCAGCAAATGAAATGAAATGATACATACATACATATAATCACGACTATTATCCCCGAAGGGTTAGTCAGAGACTATGCAATGAGGACAGCAAAAGCAATCCTCTACCATAGTCCAATTTTCGCCAAATACTGCACATGTGCTCAGCGTGACAGGTAGTGAGCCCATCGATCGCCGCTCCACGCTGTTGGACTTATGTGCAGTCTTTAGTTCGTTAGTCGACTTTTACGAAACCCAAGGGAAGAGAGGGGATGGTAGTATTACCGCTACGCGACATGAAATGATGTGATATTTATTTGCCATGTGTGCCTGAAGCTATGTGGTTGGTGGCTCATTCTTTAAAGAACTCATCTCATCTCTTCACTTGGGTGTCTTAAGAGGCGAATAACGGACTAAAGACTGCACACACATCCAACAGCAATGAGCAGCGAATGCTTACCACCTGTGACGCTGAGCACATGTGCAGTTGTTATCTGGTGAAACGTGAATTGTGGCAGTGGACTGCTTTTCCGTTCCTCACTGCCTGGTCTTTGACTAACCCTTCGAGGATAATTTCAAATTCTAATTCAAATAATTTATTTTAGAAATGAAAACAAAAAAAAAACAACAATTATAACACTACCATCCGGTGTGGCGTTTCACCCAGTATCGCAGCAGCGGGGTGTCCCACCGGTCTTTACAGTCAGGAGACTGCTAGTGCTCGAGCGGAGCCTGTTAAGCATGGAGGCAGATCTTTTCCTTATGATGGCTTTAGAAGTCATCAGTTTGTGCCCCCGCAAACATCCCTGACGCGCCGCAACGCCACGACAGCCCCAACAGAAGTGATTATCATAAAAAAGCGGCGGCTCGCGGTTTCACCCGCGTGGTTCCCGTTCCCGTAGGAATATCGAAATAAAAAGTATCCTATGTGTTAATCCAGGTTTATAAACTATCCCGAATTTGATCCAAATCCATTCAATAGTTGTACGTGAAAGAGTAAGAAACATCCATCCATACGTTCCCGTAGGAATATCGGGATAAAAAGTATTCTATGTGTTAATCCAGGATATAGACTATCTGTTTGCCGAATTTCATCCAAATCCATTCAGCAGTTTTTACGTGAAAGAGTAACAAATATCCATACATTCTTACAAACATTCGCGTTTATAATATTATTAGGATTAGTAGGAAGTAGGATATTGTAGGACTAGGTACGAATGTTTATAATAATTAATTGATACATTATTTTGTAGTTTTGTATTCCATCATTTATTATTTTTTAAATTCATATTTTGTATTTTATGACCTGGTAACGACCTCCGTGGTCGAGTGGTTAGCACGCCGGGTCTGGCGTCGCACCATCTCTGAGGTCCCTGATTCAATTCCCGGTCGGGTCAATTTAGGAAAAAACTGTTTTTCTAAATTGAATTCGGATCTGGGTGTTGTTTCTATGTTTATGTATATTTATCAGTTATCTTAACATATTAACGAGTTTCAAAATATAAGTATCTTGGTTCGCTAGATAATTATTGTTTGCGAAAACATTTTTTTATTTGCATACTTATTTAGACGGGATTTAAGAGGGTTTACTTATTTCGGTTTCCCATACAAACTTCCAAGTTGAAATATTTAAAAACCGATAAGCCAATTTTGATGAAACTTTGCATGCTAAAGTAAAACACAGGGATCTCAATAGTTTGTTGAAAACATTTAAAAAAAATGTTTATATAATTGAGTTATTGCGTTTTAACTTTCTATAGTGGAGTTTGAATCGCAATAACTTAGGTAAAAAAAGTTTTTTAAAAATGTTTTCAATGAACTATTTAGATCCCTGCATGTATGCAAAGTTTCATCAAAATTGGCTTATTGGTTTCAAAAAATTTCGACTTGGAAGTTTGTATGGAAAACCGAAATGCGTAAACCCTCATATCGCAAATAGTAAAGGCATTCTACCACCATTCTACGCATGTGTGCATAATGGAACGCGAAAGTTTAAAAGTGTATAATTTTTTATTTTTTTTGTAAGTCTTTGCTTCTGTGCGCTGTGACTTCTTGCGCCCGTTCTTTGCCACAGTTAAAAAATGACGTTCTAAATGGGTGGTAAGTAGGTTAAAAAAGATTGGGACGATTCAAAGTACTTACTAATTGAGTTTAGAATAAAAAAAATTGGCTTTGGCTATGATACGGCTAGCGCAGGATCGCATGGAGTGGCGGAAAAATAAAGAGCCCTTTATCTAGCAGTGGGTGTAACCGGCTGATTAGATGGATAGATAGATAGATGTAAATACCAAAATACAATTACACAATCGCTAACATTTTAGTTGTCTATTCGAAGTATTGAAGTCTGTATCATTTATGAACGAGGCTAAAGGCGGGAAGGTCTATCGACAAAACGAATCGTCTCTCGTTACAACGCAGACAAAGAGAATGCTCAGCATAAATAAGTATTTTTCTGTTTATTCCCCAAATAGGATGATAATTTGACCTCCAGTCTGAATTCAAATTGCCTTAGTTATACCCATTCAGGTATTATTACTAGAGATGACACGACGAAGCAAGTTTTTTTTTTACCTAACTAAATAATGACTTGGTGCGGTTAGCACATTCAACCAGTATAATGTAAGAGAGATAATAGTAAATATTTTCTTTGCTATAAGATGATAGTAGGTGATGATATGGGTGTTTAATAGTAAATGATATTCCCCTTAACTCCTTGAGTTTCAGTAAAGATTTTTGTGTTACTTCACTAAGAACTCACACGGACTTGAGAGAATTTAAAAAGTGATGTTGCACTATTTTGTTTTATTGCCAATACTCATGCACGTTCACGAACACTAAACCGGTAACAATTCACCATTTCTTCACATTGATATTTGACTAAACACACATTTTAGAAAATGAAACAAAGCTGCAGTCATGACGCTTCACTTTCCCGCCAAGAAGTCCCCAAAGCAAGTTTTTGCGCACTAAGTTGCAGCCTCCGGAGCATTACACGCAATTTTAGTGACGCCAAAAATACCGTGCTCATTTAATAAGCATGGTATTTTTGGCTTCACTAAACTGAGTGTATAGCTCCGTCTTTCTTTTTTTGTTGGTTTGAGATTGCAGCTCACGGACTACAAACGCCTCAGTGACTGTAAATGATCCTAGTGATTGTGAACATTGCGGAAGCAAATCAGTTCGCAAATATTTATTCATATTGTCGTCTCTAGTAATAACACCTGAATGGTTATACCCCATTTATTATTTATCCCCTCCTTTTTAGACGGAATTGGGATAAAGTATACATAAAATCGCTGTTCAAATGGATTATTCGACTTTTGTTGTTTTTTCGAATTAGTGGTCTAATTTGTTTTAATCCCCATTCTTTTTTTTATCTACTACAGTAAACACTTAGACTTCGTCTCACCTGATGGTAAGTGACAATAGAGCAGAAGGTGGAAGCGCACGAACCCGGAATCCTCAACCACCGAGAACTGCTATCTTATCTCTAAACTGTTGGAACACAACAATGCTTTTAACATTGATGTAACGCCGACATATTTAGATAAGATGGTAGTGGTTAGCCAGGCGGACTTAAAACAAACTTTACCACCAACCAAATCCATCCCCTCTCTTCCTTTGGGTGTCGTTAAAGGCGACTTACGGACTAAAGACTGCACATACATCCAACAGCATAGAGCGGCGATGGGCTCATCAACTGTCACGCTGAGCACATGTGCAATTTGCCTACCCCTCCGGGAAATTCTCATCATTCTCACTTTCATCATTATTATCACAGTGTTATTTATCAAACTATGAATTAAACTTAAACTTAAACTTTACTACAATCACACCAATTATCTAGCCCAAGAGAAGCTTCGAAGAAACTCGTTAAATGGTTACTAGACAACGGATAAACATACTTAAAATACATCCAATATTATACATAGAAAACACCCAGACCCGAAACCCGAACAAAACAATAATTTCTAAATTGACCCGACCGGGGCATACCATGAAAACCGGTGTATAAAGCACTCGACCAAGAAGGTCGTCAAATGTCCCATAGCTGGGATGAACATGCATAAATAAATACTATTGAAACCTCAGAACAATATGCTTTAGTTATTGTTCTGAGATTGAAACCGTATTGTGAAGTTTCGAACTACACCAGCGCTAATTTGGATTCATATTGGGTCAACTAAATGGCATTGAGTTTTATATTAACAAGTACTACTTTCAACTTTGTAATTAATAAAGCATTGTGAATGCAATACAATGATAAAAAATCACGTGTTAGTATTTAATCCTTTAGTAGACGTTCAGTATCATAATTAATCAACGTTTTCGTCATTATTTCGCTCAATATCCGCGCTATGTCCCACATGGACAACAATTCATGGAGAGATTGTTCCATAACCCACCACGCTGGCCCCAATGCGGGTTGGTGGGGTCCGATATGTAGTTTCGAATGCCTTCGTTGCAACGCACGCGGTTGCGAAAAACATTTTAAGTCGTACGCCCTTGCGAAAAGCCGTTGAATCGAAAATCACTAAATTTAATAATCACGGACTCGAGAGCACGCTGTCACGAAATCTCTTTTATATGTGGTACGCTAGGTCGATTGTCATTGTATCGAAATCCATTGTTGCGATTAAAACGCTTATACAAAGCAATGGCACCGGCGATGGAATAGTTTAATGGAAAATGGGAAACTTGGTTTGTACTCCTGTTTGTATCCGATTACCGGATGTTATTGTTATTTTTGTTAAATTTGATTTGTTTTCTATACCTATAGGTAGTACATAATTAAAAAGTTAATCAAAAATAATGTTTTTCATTTCCTGTCCTTCTAAATTACTAATCGAGCCCATCGTACGTTGCTGTGTCTCATCGAGGTCGTGAGTTCGATTCCCATACGGTAAAATAATGGGTTTCGATACCGTAGTCAACGATCTACCTAGCGTACTACATATAAAAGTGATTTTGTGACAGCGTGTTCGCGAGTCCGTAATTCGATTTAGCGATTTTCGATACAACGGCTTTTCGCAAGGGCGTACGTACCACTTGAAATGTTTTTCGCAACAGCGTGCGTCGCAACGGCGGCATTCGAAACTACATATCCGACCCGAAAAAAAGTGTCTACCTCAGGTGGTACCTATGTTTGTCATTAATTAACTAGTGTACCTACCTATTTAATTTAACGGGTGTGTGTCATTATCGTATCAAATGGAAATCTATACTAATATTGTAAAGAGGAAACATTGATTGTTTGTTTGTATTGAATCCGCTCAGAAACAGAAACATTCGCCTTCCTTAAACTGAGACGAGTGACTGTTTACACATTCGCGTGTATTCTTTTCTACTTCAACTTGCAAGAATGGACGACGTCTACGTTTTAGCAGCATCCGCGTGTTAATTATTATTAATAAATAATTTTTTGCTTATTTTTGTGTCTATCATGTTTTGGAAACCAAACCAATTAACTGGTTGAGCTTGGTAAAGTTCCCAAAACGTTATAACTCTGTCGTTACTTTATTCCATTTTTATTATACAGTATATGTTGCTTGATCAACAATAAAAATACAATGAGCGAGGGAGCGAATGTGTAAACACTAAGTTCGCCTCGTCATTCGTGCCCTTTGACTCGCGTCCATAAGACCGCTCCGAACGCGAGCGTCACGAGCGGCGAGACGAGTCGCGAGGCGAGTGACGAGCGTGCGTTCACACAATCGCGCACGCACCTCGCCTCGCCATTCGACTCGCCACTCGCGAATGTGGAACTGCGGCTTTACACAAAAATTGGCGCAACTGTCAACGTCAAATTTGACAGAATCGAGCATAGACTATGCGATCACGATGCATAAAATGTACCACAGAAACGAAATAATCAAACTTGTTCATACTAAAGAAGTCTGTAAGTCTATGAAAACACGGTACAAAGTCAAGTGTGTTTTTGTAAGTGCGGTCTCATGTGACCGCTTGGGGGCTGAGGGGTTAATAAAATTAGGGATCCTTACTAAAACTGAAATAAATTCCTTAATCGCATGCGCTAAGAAAACTGTTGATGATAGAATAAAATAATGTACTTTGGCTTTGCAGAACACAACATTACCTACAAAAAGTGTCTTAATAGTATATGTCTAACTATTTTAGTTACGTCACAATAAGTGTTCTTGTGAGGGGAGTCATTTTGATAATTCGTCACGGGGTACGAGGTCGACGCGAACGAAGTCGCCGTAGTCTAAAATAAAATGAAATTAATTTTTGAAATGAAATGAAATGAATTTATTCGTGTTACACTCATGTAAATACAATTTTTAAAACAAAAATAATGGTTACTGTGACACAGAAAAGGTATCCACTCAGCATTAGTCAAGACACCAAAGGTGCCCGACGCTGATCTTCAATCTATGGTCTCTGTCTACCCCACTGGGAAGTAAGCGTGAAGTATATATGTATTTATATATGTAAGTATGTATGTATAAAATAAAAAATACTCGATATGAATTGGATCCTATTTGCTTTACTACGATAAATTGGTAAAGATAAAAAAATACGTTTATTATATTTTTTGTATTATACTTTCTGTCCTTCCCTTTATCTTTTTTCTTTCCCGTTCCTTTTGTAACACGTGCCCGGATACTTTGCAAACAGGATTACGGGCTGTAAGTCAGACATATATTTTGTTTTCTTTATTCTTTGTGACGACTATTCACGGTTCGTAATATTTTATATTGTTTGCGTCAATAACGCTTACATTTGCTCTAATATATTGAACCGTTAAAAAAATTACTAAGTACCTCAGATGAGAATCGAACCCACATTACAAATTCACGACTATTAAAAAGTTAGTCAGAGACTAGGCAATAAGGACCGCAGAAGCAGTCCACTGCTATTGTCCACCAGAAAAAAACTGCACATATGCTCAGCGTGTTACGTGGTGCGCCCGTCGACGCTCCATGCTGTTGGATATATGTGCAGTCTTTAGTCCTTCGTCGCCTTTTACGACACCCAAGTTAAGGAAGAGGTTAGTAGATATTCTTTTAGAGAGTCGCTACACACTCGGCGGCTTATGATCACCCATCCGGTATTTCGGTAAAGCAACGGTTGCTTAACAATAACGATCGTAACCCGTACCCGAACGGTGCTTGGCTCCCCAATTAAGTGAGCGTTCGAAACGTCTTAACTTTATAAAGTCATAAATTTTAAAACTTACCTCCGCAAACTCATGTCGCTACGGCTAACTTGAAAACTTTGGCTGCAAACACACTTTACACAATATAATAAGTATACCACTTGTCTTTAAGCACTTTTAGTTCACATGAAAATTTCTCACCTAACTTCTCATAAGTTCACTAAAGGCTTGTATTTTAACTGTTTTCGTTGTAAAGAAAATTTTGCAATCAAACTTTATTAATAATAATTATTAACTTTAATGTCACATGATGTGGAAAAGTTTCTTCAAAGTCATATAAGTAAATAAATAAAGAAAAATAATTAACTTTCTCACAATCACACAAATTATCTACCCAAGTTAAGATTCTGAATTGAAACTTGACTAAAACACATATGTTATGTTAATATAGAAACCTCTCTTAGCCGAAACAATTTACATACATTCATACATTTAAACATAAATTCAGGACCCCAAAGGGTTAGTCAGAGACTAGGCAATGAGGACCGCAAGTAGTCCACTGCCATAGTTCACGATCCACCGATTCACAACATGTGCTCAAGATGTTTTAGGTGGTGAGCCATCGCCGCTATATGTTGGGTGTATGTGCAGTCTTTATTCCGTTAGTCGCCTTTTACGACACCCACGGACAGCAGAAGCAGTCCTCTACCATAGTCCCCTTTTTACCAAATAATGACTGCACATGTGCTCAGCGTGACAGGTGATGAGTCCATCGCCGCTTTATGCTGTTGGATGTATGTGATGTCTTTAGTCCGTTAGTCGCCTTTAACGACACCCAAGGGTATAAAGGAGGTGGTAGTATTCTTTGAGTGAGCTGCTATTCAAAACGGCTCAAACAATTTACATTTTTTTTCTCAATTGTCAAAACCGGGAATAGAACCCCATAGCGACGCTAGATCCGGGATTGGCTAACTACTAGGTACTACTACTATCCGGGGTAGGTAGTATTTATCACTTAGAACACGGCGCCACTAGATACAATTTAAATTCTAAGTATTCACTGAGCACTGCGCGGCCGCAGTTCAGATTTCAGTCATTTGAGTTTTATACACTGTACTAACAACTAAATATATGCTTATTTTCGAATGATTACCCACAATAAGGATCGTGGGTGTCGTCAAAGGCGACTAACGGACTAAAGACTGCACATACATCCAACAACGTAGAGCGGCGATGGGCTCACCATCTGTCACGCTGAGCACATGTGCAGTAGATATTTGGTGAAAAGTGGAGTATGGCAGAGGACTGCTTTTGCGGTTCTCATTGCCTAGTCTCTGACTACCCCTTCGGGGATAATAGTCGTGATTATATGTATGTATGTATTCCAGGTAACTAGACTCAGGGTAATTGCATGGCATGGAGGTCCAAGGAGCGCGTCCATAGACGCGTAAAATATTTACCCATAATAATAACAGTTCAAAAATGAAAGTACCTAGTTTCGTTTTACTTTAAGAACGACTAACAGACAAATTATTAATAAAAGCAGTTACAATAAACTCAAAAAACTACTAAGTTAATTATTAATAAACACACTATCAATTAAGTATATCAAGTAAGAATAATTAACTCAGGAAGTTGTTAACATTGTCTGTCATAAAAGCACGGATTTTGAACAGATTGGTCTTGATTGAATTGAAGCCTAGACTAATAAAAACCCTAACAATTTCTTAAACAAAACACTTTACGACATCCAAAACAACGTAATAACACAAGTCTCAATAAAATAAAAATATTAAAACTGTCCTATTATTTAAAGATCAATACCTAAATTAATAATTCACAAAATCACATATTAACATAACCACAAAAGTTCGTAGATAACAGATCTTATTTAACCACCAAAGAGTAAACAACTGTGACCGCCAAAATTCAGAGCAAGACTGAATCGGTCAACGTTACTCTGTATTAGCTGAAAAGCTATTTCAAAGCGAAATGATCTGTATAGACTAGGAATTAAGCACCAATTTCGTACGTCAATATTCGCGCCGATTTCACCCCTATATTCTGCAGTGAAGTTTGTAAGGATTTCGATTTTCATGTACAGAGTTTAAGGTCGATTTTTGACTGGAGAGCAGCGACTAAAATTGCATTAAGTTGTCCATAATTCGGTCTATTTCTATAAAAGGTTTGCCTGCGGCGTTGTTCGCTATTTCTGCATTTGGTTCAAGTCGAAGTAAGAATGTATTGAAAAAAAAACATATTTAGGAGGCCTATTACATCTCGAATGTGATTTTTGCGTAAAATGCTCATTTTTGCTTTTTGTAGTAATTTTGCAGTTGTATTTATCGTTTTTATCGAAATAGGATTTGTGCATAATATTACAAATCTCCATTCTGTGAGCCTAAGTTGAATTCGGACGGCCGGCGCATCGCATTTTGTAGTAATTTTACAGTTGTATTTATCGTTTTTATCGAAATAGGATAATAAATTCATTATTAAATCTTTATTCCTCATGAAGTAACAATTACTCTGGTATAAAGTTTGCTCAATAATATTATCGTAGATAGGAGAAATTCACAGTTAACTTATAGCGATTTTCGAAGTTTTCTGGTTTAGAATAAGATTTTTTTCCTACATAAAATCAATGATATCTAAAAATTCCGAGGCCGCTAAACCTATTCCTCCCTTAAAGGCCGGCAACGCGTCTGCGATTCCTCTGGTTTTGCGGGTGTCCATGGGCGGCGGTGATTACTCTCCATCAGGTAGGTGACCCGCCAGCTCGTTTGCCTCCCTCTTTTATAAAAGAAAAGAAGAAAGAAGCACTATTCGACTATATAAGAGATAACATTATAAATTTTTTTTTAGAACAGTAGTTCAATTGATGAGCTCAAAAAAGTGCCTTCGCGCACTTTATGAAAATCTTTCTCTGCAATTTTGGGTTTAATTTAAAAGTTAAGCAAAATTTCCAAAAAGCGAGGCCGCTACGCACTATTCCAATAGCTATTCTACACTATTCAATAAGTCATAATTGTTAATGTATTTTTGTTTCTGAGATCCATAACGCCAAAATTGGCCATTTTACGCAAAAATCACAGCCGAGATGTAATAGGCCTATCTTACCACTAACCTAAAAAGATAGATTAAAAAAACAAAAAAATATTTTTTATTTTTTAAATCCATATTTTTGGAGGCTTTTGCTTAACAAAAACATGTCTGCCTCATTATATCCTAAAATACTAAGTTTTTAAAAATTCGAATTCGATAATCGAACACGACATTCGCAATCCAAATGACAGCTTTTCCACTGTTTTCCACCATTCCCCATAGACAAGACGTGGCAACCTCTCAATGTCTATTCGTTAGAGCTTAGTTTAGAAAATAAATAATAATAATAATAAATTTCACAACAGACTGTCACACCAATTCAGCCTCAAACGAAGCATACCCCGAACTATGGTTACTGAAAAACGGATAAACATACATAAATAATAATAAACATTCACGAGCCGGTCCAAGATTCACAACACGAACATTTGCCTCTACCGGGATTCAAACCCGGGACCGTGGGTAGTTGTAGATAATGGTGAAGTCAGGGTCACTAACCACTCGACCACCCGGCCGTGATTAAGAATGCTTACTCTAATCAATCGCTTCCACAGATTCCATAATTAAATCATCATCATTACATATTATACAAGCGGCCGCTCGCGGTTTCACCCGCGTGGTTCTCGTTCCTGTGGGAATATCGGGATAAAAGTATCCAGGTTATAAACTATCTGTATGCCGAATTTCATCCAAATCCATTCAGTAGTTTTTACGTAACAGAGTAACAAATATCCATCCATACTCACAAACTTTCGAGTTTATAACATTAGTAGGAAGTAGGATAGTAAAGTCGCCGTTTTCCTGTGTCTGTGGCACCGCACTATTCTCCTAAACCACGCAATGGATTTTTATGCGGTTTTCACTTAAAGATAGAACGATAAATGAGGACGGTTTTTGTTTATATTTTGTAGGAATATTTTTTTAAATGGCTGAACTATGACGGTTTTTCTAAGTTAGCGTGGACGAAGGCGCAGGCGGGCCGCTGTTAATGTAAAATTATTAATAACCGTGGCATTTTTACCACCCTCATTCGCTTCGGCTGCCCTTCTTCGCGTTTCTTTATGGTCCTCGTTCTCCCCCACTTCAGTATCCTCCGGGTAAAAGCTGTTGGCCATTATGCGGACCGACTCCCGTGGGCTGGTGTTCTTGCCGTCTCCAATAACAATCCTGTCACAACCCAACTCCCTTATCATCTCCTTCAGAAGCCCTACGTAGGGGGCAATGTCTAAGCCGCCGGGTTCAAAATAAAAAGATATAATCTGCTTGATATCCCCCGGATATCAAGCAGATCCAAGGTTCAATTCTATGCTGCGCCCGGGTTTGTGGTCACCACCCCGCATTAGGCAAGCGTGGTGATTAAGCCAACACCCATCTATTGTCGCGATGGCTTGATTGCAATGGTGGAGGTTAGTTATAGTTTTGATTTTTTTTTTTCTAACGTTGGTAAACGTACTCGCGTTTACACTCACGGTTGTAGCTGAAAACCAGCGATTCGCGGCTAGCGAATATGACGATGAGAGACCCTTTTGCTGCTGCGGCACACACACACATATTTATTATCTTCTATTTTTTGTACTATGTTTTTTATTGTGATTTTGTGTACCAACATGTGTGTGTAAAACTATTATAAAAAATAAAACATTTAACATTATAAAAAACCTAAACCTAGGGTGCCGCCAGCAGCGGGGCAGGGCCCAAGCTACCGGTGGTTAGGGCTGCAGAGAGAGGAACCTCCTGACTATGCGTGCCGTGTCAAGAAGTACCGCCTTCTGTATCTGGCCCTTGATCCAGCCGTCTAGCGAGAGTCTCTTGAGATGTTGGTCGAGACTCTTCGCTATTAGGCCCTTTGCAGATACGACTATCGGGACAATGATAGTCGAGTCAACATCCCACATGGTGGTAACCTCGTAAGCCAAGTCAAGGTACTTGCACAGCTTGTCCTTTTCAGCCTTCACGAGGTTCTCATCATGTGGGACGGTGATGTCGACTAGCACCGCCCGCCGCTGGGACCGATCGACTATCACGATGTCAGGCTTATTGGCAACAATAGTCTTGTCCGTGATAACCGATCGGTCCCAATAGAGCAAAGCACGACCATTTTCGAGAACTGGCTCAGGTGCGTACTTATAGTACGGCACCTCGGACTCCACAAGACCGTATTGAAGAGCAAGTTGCTGGTGAATGATCCTGGCTACAAGATTGTGTCTGTGCAAGTACGCGCCGTTAGCAAGATGAGAACAACCGGAAATAATATGCCTGAGTGACTCTCCGGGACGGCGGCTTGCTCGACATATGTCGACCGTACCGTCCTTCAGGATATACTTCCGGTAGTTGTTCGTCTTGATAACTTCGTCCGCAATTGCACAGACAAAACCTTCGGTTTCCCCAAAGAGGTCCCCGAATCGTAGCCAGTTCACCGACGCGAGCAGGTCCACATCGGGCCCTGTTAAGGCCCGATAGAACCGGCCGTGCAGCTCCTTGCTCTTCCATACATCCTTGCGATCCTCGGTGCTCAGCACCTGAGGCTTGCGCCAGTTCTCTTTGCCTAAGGAGAGAGGCGCAAAGGTCCTGTCAACTGACACCACATCGCGATGCATCCCACACTCGTTGTTGAGGAAATATTCTCGGAGACTGCACACCTCACGGTTGTGGACGGTCTTGGCATTTAAAAAACCTCGACCACCCCATTTCCGCGGGATGTACAGTCTCATAACAGACGAGCGTGGGTGGAGCATGCGATGTGATGTCAGTTGCTGTCGAACCTTTCTGTCCAGGGCGTCTAACTCGGTCTGAGTCCACCTTAGTATGCCAAAGGTGTATACCAGTAAGGGCATAACCCAGCCGTTGAAAGCGCGCACCCTGTTGCCTCCTGACAAAAGACTGTTAAGTACCTTTGTCAGGCGACCAAAGAAGCGTTCTTTCACCGACTGTTTTATACCCTCACTCTCTATACCCAATGACTGTGACATACCAAGGTATTTGTAGGTGTCGGCTTCGGAGACAGATCTGAAAGTCATCGTCTCAGAATCTTCTTATTATTATTATTCCATTTATTAATTTATATACATACTATTTACATTTTTAAATATTTCTATAAAAATACAAAAAACATTTAAAAATATAAAAAATAGTAGCCCACCGGTATCGTATTATTATTATTTTTTTTTTTTTTCATCGAGTGATGTTTATTGGATTTTGTAACTGAATGAGACTTTGAATAGATTGGATCCTTAACTAACACATAGTGTTTTTTTTTTTTTTTCAGAATTTAAACCATTATTTTCTATGTCTCAGATGGTTTGAAAAAACTTCAAGCGCGATCTATCTAGCCTTGAGAGGAAACACTGCGTCAGCGTGGCGTTCGGGATTCTCATGCGGGGCGCGGTGGAGCGGCGTTTCGTGGTCCCCCGTTTCCTCCTTCAGAGGTGGACCAATTTTTATTTAAGCGTCGGTTGGGGGAGGAGGTTTTCTGTGTCTGTATGTTTGATTTTTTTTTTTTTTTAAAGAGTTACTTAATATTTCTGAAGACGCCTTAAAACGAAGTGATTTCGCTAATTTTGAAGGCTCCTGGTTATTAAATAAATGACTTAATGCAAAGGAATCAAGCATACGGACGTGAAGGGTCTCTTTCTTTAACCGTTGCTGAAGGGGTGGTGGGGGTTGGTCCGGTTTTGGAAGGGGGCTGCGGGGCGTCGTTTTTCTGTGTTTGGTGTGGGAGTTTTGGGTGCCGCGTCGGCGTGGTGTTTCCTCTTAACTCGTAATCCCTACGCGCGCGCGTAAACCCTGCGCTCCTGACGGACGTCAAATCGATATCGAGTCGGCTGTGCTTATCGGAATATGAACGCTCGGGTCACGAGATAGGTTTCAGTTTCGCGTGGGGGTCGTTGGAGGGTGAACCTTCTGTACGGTAGTAGTATTAGTTATTCTGTGCTTGTACCAAGACGAATAACGAAACAATTTTAAAACACACAAGTTTATGCTTATTAATTTTTGACGTTTTTTTATGCTTAAGTTTTTATAAAAAAAGATATTTGAATGATTAAAAATGTCAACCTTATTGGTTAGGTACTAATGTTTTCCAAAACTCATTTCAGCCGCTACTTTATTTTACTTCAAAAACTCTCCAATTTATATTACTTACCACAGTATCAATACGATAATTGGAAATCATATTACACAATTCTATGACCACGGCTTATATTTCGGTTCGACGCGATTCTGTTTCGGCGTGCAGTGGTACTGGGGGTAGCAATGCGCATTTGTCTGGCACAGACTATAATAGCTCGTTAGATTAGTTACCTATTAAGTCTTAACTATAAGTTAGTTAACTGTTTTTTTATTATTACTAGTATTGACGTCAATATACATGCTGTACTTTTTTTTACTTTACAATAGAAATGTAACATTTCTTATTATATTATAGCAAATAATTATATAAAGAGACACAAATCACCGATGTAACTCAAAAAGCCGTCATGCTTAAGTGGGACTGGGCAGGACATGTTTGCCGCATGCCTGACAAAGGCCACTACCGACAGGATCCCACGTGGAGTGAAACGGCACCGACGACGCCGACCTAAACGTAGGTGGAGGGATGAGCTTGATGCCTAAGCAAAGGATTGGCCAGCACAAGCAACAGACCGCAAAAATGTAAAGAGGGGAGGGAGGCAAAGGCCTTTCCTACTGCTGGGCAAAGGCCCAGCAGTGGGAAAATATAGGCTTATATAAAAATAAAAAATAACAGCCCGTTGCTACTCCGCTGCTTCTCTGTTCCAGTCAGCTTCAAAAATCAGTACTTATGCGTAGCTTCAAGTGCATAATTTTTATACATTACTACTCAATGACAGAGGATGTTTTAAAAGATCAGGCTATGGGGGTTTAATTTAGTCGCGTCTGTAGGTTTACCCTTGAGACCCTACACGTGACCCATGGGTGGTGCTAGATAAGTGATACTGACTGAGTGGTAGAGCCATGCTGCGTTGCAAAACGCATTGCTCGCCCGGGGTAATACCACTCTCTCACGAATATTCGGCGAGAAATAATGGCACACTTGGTGCTCTTTTGTTTCGTCCGATCAGTGAGGGTTCCAGAGGCCCCTCCCCCCCCCCCCTCATAATTCCTATTCCTTCATTAAACCTATTCATTCCTTAAAGGCCGGCAACGCGTCTGCGATCCCTCTGGTTTTGCGGGTGTCCATGGGCGGCGGTGATTACTCTCCATCAGGTGACCCGCCTGCTCGTTTGCCTCATTCTTTTATAAAAAAAAGCTAAATAGGGAAAAATTCAAGGCGTGTGCCATATTTTGTCTGAGTATGTACGCCGTGGTTAGTCCATGTGTATAGAATGTAATTAATTGCAATACAATGTTGGTTTAAAGTAATCTCTCGTTATGTTAAGCCCACATTTCTACAAGAATTCTGTTCATTGTCTTCATTGAAAAAACAAGAACCAAGAAGCAGTTGGTACATTAAAGAGAAGACCTCTGTTGAAATATCCTATTTCCAAAATCTTATACAGAGAACCTTAAGTCAAGGGAATGAGGTCGAAATTCCAATTCAACGTCATTAGTACGTCAGCTTAAAGTTTTCAGACTAATTGAGGCGAATTTAGTTAGGTAGGTGCTTATTTTTAAATGCTAAGTCTCGTCTAGATTTACAGATTTACATTTTTCTACGATGGACATAATTACATAGATACCTACATATAATCACAACTATTATCCCCGAAGGGTTAGTCAGAGACTAGACAATGAGGACCGCAAAAGCTACTATAGTCCACTTTTCACCAAAAAGCGACTGCACGTGCGCTCAGCGTGATAGATGGTGAACCCATCGCCGCTCTAAGCTGTTGGATATATGTGCAGTCTTTAGTCCGTTAGTCGCCTTATGACACCCAAGGGAAGAGAGAGGGTGGTGGTATTCTTTCACCGCTTCGCGACACGGTTATTATGGAAAACTTGTTTTATAAGAATTTAACGAGATAAAAGAAAGGATTTTACTTGGCGCATAGACTTGCGATTGCAATCGTACAAGTTAAGCGACTTGCGCAATGTCGAATAAGGATATCAGGATTAGCCGTGTGGTATAGCGGGTCTCTTAAAGAATACTACTAACCTTCTCTCTTGTGGTCGTAAAAGGACTAAAGACTGCACGTACATCTAAAAGCTTAGAGCGGCGATGGGCTCACCACCTATCACGCTGAGCACATGTGCAGTTGTTTTTGGGTGAAACATGGACTAAGTAATATTAGTGGACTGCTTCTGCGGCTTTTTCTCCTCATTGCCTAGTCTCTGACTAACCCTATTAGCCATGAATATTATGTTTTTATGTATCACAGGACGGGTGACTGAATTAAAATAACCTCGGGAAGCAACAAGCTACACACACACACCTATTTATGAATACATTATTTATTTTTATTAATTTATTGCTACCTAACTATTCAGTTTTATATAAATTCCGTGAAAAATTTACACCTCCGATTTTCGAGTTTATATGATCTCTCCATCCGACTGGTTGTCTGGAAGAAATCGTTTCATAGCAATAAGACCGCCCAATTGTGATTATGTATTTGACGTGTTTTCATGTTTTGTATGTGTTTGTATATGTAAAGCTAATTAACGATGAGGATCACTGTAAACTTTCATCAGCAGCCTATAAACGTCCGACTGTTGGGCACAGGCCATTCCAAATGGATAACAGTACCAGCGATTTATACGTTACACTAGATAGGCCCTTCCGAACACGCACTATATTTCACTCATCTGCGGAGTCGACTCGGCACCTTGCTTTGACATTTGCGCGTGCGGAGCAGCGAAAATAATTCTTTATTTCTTTTCAAAGTGTACACCTACACTTTTACTACAATTCAGTCAAGTAACGTCACGTCGTAAGTCACCTGCGTATCAAAGTTTGTTTATCATTACGTTAAAGAAAAACGTATTTATTACAATACCTAAAAATAAAACGGTTTCCCAACTAATATTTCTGCTCGATGTTCTTAACCCTTAACCACTGACCATAATTTACTTTCATTACACTGACGTACGTCACTCAGACGTACGGTATTTTAAATAGTGTTTTTTATTGACGTGACAACGTCTTAAATTAGGTTGCGGCTGGGAGTCACTTATGAAAAAGTGTAACGCTGGGTAACGTTACGATGAGTCACCGAACGAGAGAGAGGCCCGCCGAATGCCTTGCGTCTCTCTCCCACTCAACTATGATAAATTTGTGCAATTCTTATTTTCATTCAATTCCTTGTTCCTATTGTGCAATTTAATTATATTCATATCAATAAATATTCTACCGAGAAAAAGACGTTGTCACGTAAAATCTTCGCCCGTAAAACCGACTTTACAGGCAAACAATTTTTTTTTATATTATTATTTATATACAGCGAGATTTTTCATTGGTTTTGGAGCCGAAAACAATATAATACAAAAAAAGTGTTGTACCTATTTATGAAATAATAATCGCTTTACGAGCAAATATAAAAAAGTTGTAAAAGTGACTTTTTGTCGAAAACACATAGTAACGTTCTCCTTGATAAGGAGAACGTGTGTAACAGTTGATAACTGTTACACACCATGACCATGACCCCTATGAACTCACGCATTCGAGCGCAAGTCGCAACTCGCAGTCGATCGAGTGTGCGTATGTACCTACTTACACGCGCGTTGTGGAACAGCTGATTTTTATGATTTTTGTTCTATTTGTTATTCTAATCACTATTGAAATACGATTCAAACTTTTCCTTCATACTTTTTACGGGCTTAGGACCGTCAGAAATAAGTTAGGTAAGTACTAAATTACTTTAAAAAATACGAATTTAGTAAAATAAGTACGTAACCACTTTTTATTACATTTATTATTTAGGTACTAAACGAGTTACTGATTTCCGGCGTATTTAAAAATTTTAATCGACCTATTTACAATAATTAATAATCAATTAAATTACCTTAATTTGGTGAGTCTTTTATAAACACTAAAACACAACTTTACACTTCTCTGTACCGAAACAATTGTTCAAAATGTCTACCATTAACTTGGATGCACATTCTCGCACGTTATATGAATTGGTTTTTAATCTTCTTAGTGTGTCTCTGTCACTTTTTACCACATTAAAAGCGTCCATTAACGCGTCTTGAGGAGAGCGAATCCCTTGCATGCGCAGCGACTGCAGATGCTCGGGTGCTGCGTAGCGTCGCCTCGCTTCGTTAATGTTATCGCCAGATAAAGCATAAAATCGAATCATCGCTAAATACTCAATGTTTGAGTATTCATAGTGTCGATCCATTACAACGATGCACTCGCGGCGAAACACTGACTACAGCCAAAATTACGTACGACCTGTTGACCTAATTTCGCGAGACTAGCCGGCCGGTAAAAAAATGCACTTTGCAGTTTTGCACTAATGCAACGGCCTGCGCCGGCGGCGGGGCGGGAGAGCCCGCCCGGGGCGGGAGAGCCCGCCCTGCCCCGCCGGGGGGTAGTCGGCGCGTTTGAAGCGCCTCGGTCGTTGACTTTGATAAGATCGTCCGGTACTAAGGATTCTTACATTTTTTATTGATATTTTTTTAATGATTTTTTTATGCTAATTTTTTTAGTTTTACAAGCTAAATAGCTTCTACTGATGATAAACATGAAAAGGGTTTCGGCTCCAAAACCAAAAAATCTCGGTGTATATTAGTTTTATTATTTAACGTTAATCTAGCATAAGGGGTTCCAAATTAATAAACAAAACACGTTATTAATATAAAAAGTAGTTACTTAAACTCAAAATACAAAACCTTGAAAAATCAATGGGAACAAAAACGATTTTCAAAAAAAATTTTCTAACGGCTCAAAATCTTAACTTGTCAGTCTAAAATGATTACAGAGCTAATAGTATCTAACATCTTGATTGTTCTTATTAATTAAAAACAAATAAATGGCATATTCTTAGGAACTTAACACTTTTTAACGACATGACGCTACGTCTCACAGACGTCAGGACGGCTATAATTACCTAATGGAAACGCACCTTAAGTTGCTTACCCCCGATGCGTGCGCGTCACTGGTTCTTAGGAAGGTACAAGAAAGCACAAGTCCGTGCGCGTTTGATGTAAAAAGATAAAACCGCTTTAATTGCGCACCTACGTCTCTCAGACGTACGTCAGTGGTTAAGGGTTAATTTTGATGTAGATTTATATTAAAAAACAAATGTTATGTTTTACTATATAAAATAAATCTACTAGTAGGTAGGTAATGTTTTGAGCGTTTTTAAACACAAATAATCAAATTATTACGAAAAACGCATTGGTTTGTATTTAAGTTAGTTTTTTATGTGTTACTTTTAATATTTTCTAAATTTAATAATGTATTTTTCTTTAACATAACGTAAATCAAAATATTACGAAAAACACATTGGTTTGTATTTAAGTTACTTTTCTATGTCTTAGTTTTAAAATTTTCAAAAATTTTTTTTTTCTGTTTTGTAAGTACCTATAATTGTTTGATGCATTCAGTGGATTTAAGTCGTATCTATAATTTTATTTAATAATATAATAATGTTTCAAATGTTGGTAAATCTTAATAAATAGAATAATATGTTTACCAAACCAACGTTATCTTAACCTTAGGAGACATTTATTTAGAAATATACAGAACAGAACCTAATATGTTTACTCTTACAAAGCAAATAAATGTTAAGTATCGTCGGTAGCAAAGAACAAACAAACATCATTATTATATGTAATAAAGATAATACAAACACATATTTTAATAAGAGAAATTGTTTTTGTAACATCGTCGTTAGTAAAGAATAGAGTACTATATACTTACCTACTATTTTTGAAGAGACTACTTAAGATAAAAACTATGGATCAATTTAGAAAATACATTTACTACAATATACATTCATGACTATTTCTCCAAAAAGGGTTGGTCAGAGACTAAACAATGAGGATCGTAAAAGCAGTCCTCTGCTATAGTCCACTTTTCACCAAATAGCGACTGGACGTGTGCTTAGCGTGACAGGGTGGTGAACCCATCGCCGCTCTAAGCTGTTGGATGTATGTGCACAGTCTTTAGTCCGTTAGTCGCCTTTTGCGACAACCTTTTGTGAAGAGATGTGTTGGTAGTTAGTATTCTTTTAAAGAGCCGCTACCACATAGCTCTTTATCAAAAACTTGCATTTCATATCGGAGGAGTAATTTCGATTTCTGTCACACAATCTCAGATCTGTATGTCGCACCGACATAATGTGACCCTTTGAGCGGAGTACCAAGATAAGAGGGAAAGCCACCACGAAGTATAACGAGATATTCTTTGCGAACAAATAGAATGATAAAAGTTTTGTTGGACACACTCAGCGCGGAGCTTTGTTAAGTAAAGCTAAGTGAAGGCAGTATGATAACTCAAAATCTAAAATATAAAAAGGAAAACTGACTTTAAGACTGACAAGTAAAATATCAACGCACAGCCCAAACTACTGAGATTAGAAACTTAAAATATTGTACCATGCTTCCTTATATGGAGTAGGTTAACACTTTGCAAGCGGACCACGACACAGCGTTGTGACGCTTATTTTTCTACGGCACGCTAGAATTTTCACTAATATAGTAGTAGTTAATAGTATGAAAGAAGGGCAAGGGAGGGGGACGCGTCGAGCCGGCGCGGCCGCTGCCGATCGCCTCCACAGTGCGGTAAATACAGATAGTTATGTAAGAGTTTTTTTTTTCCGAAAAAGGGTATTTTTGTACTGATTTTTAAAATAAATAACATTTTAAATAATTTTTGTTTAATTTTTTATAATTTAAAACATAAGTTTCTCTAACATATTTCATAACTTATATACATACAGATAGTTATGTAAGAGTTTTATTTTTTTCGAAAAGGGTATTTTGGTATTGATTTATAAAAATAAATAAAATTTAAAATTTAAGTATTATTTTCTTTTATAATTTTAAATAAAAGTTACTAACTTATACAAAAAGAATTAAATTCATTTCTATTATAGTTCTTATTCTATAGAATTTACAATAATTACGAAAAAGGCCGGCTCAAAGGGGATGCGCGTAATAAAATGACCGGCTTGCAAATTGTTATTGAGTCCAAAGAAAAGATTTAAAAAAATTGCCCCTAAAGGGATTAAGAATGTAGGTAATTACATATTATAAAGTAAAGTCGCCGTTTTCCTCTGTCTGTGGCACCGCACTATTCTCCTAAACCACGCAATGGATTTTTATGCGGTATTCACTTAAAGATAGAGCGTTAACTGAGGATGGTTTTTGTTTATATTTTGTAGATATATTTTTTTAAATGGCTGAACTATGACGGTCTTTCTAAGTTAGCGTGGACGAAGGCGCGGGCGGGCCGCTAGTTAGTCTATAAACGTGTCACTGAAACTGGGCACAGGCCTTCTCACATGGACAACGGCCCATGCGGAGATTGGGTCATAACCCACTACGCTGGCACAATGCGGGTTGGTGGGTTTTAACGACCGCCACAACCGGGACCAACGCACGGAAATAAATTATTAGTTGGTTTTACCAAGCCTAGTATTAACCTGGTGTGGGTTGGTGGGTTTAACTCATTATGTGGAGAAAAATACATACATAAATATAATAATCACGACAAAAATCTCAAAAGGGAATTCAGAGACTAGGCAATGAGGACAGCAGAAGCAGTCCTCTACCATAGTCCATTTTTTACCAAATAGCGACTGCACATGCGGTCAGCGTGACAGGTGGTGAGCCCATCGCCGCTCTATGCTGTTGGAAGAGTGTAGTCTTTAATCCATTAGTCGCATTTTACGATACCCAAGGAAAGAAAGAAGGTGGTAGTATTCTTTCACCGCTACGCTACACTGTTAAAAAATAGATAAAAAAATTATAAAATATATTTACCCACGCCTATGTATGTTTTGATGATTGTGAAAATAAAAAAGAAAACATATTATGGCTTGTTTCTCTTCATGGAGATGTCACGTAAGTTATATACTAGGTGATTGATGTGTTTGGATGATCGAAGAATTGATGAGTCAAACTCGATAAATTTAAAAAAAAACATTGAAGAATCACTTAGAAGTAAGGGTTGGAGAATGCGCGAGCGGGACGCGTGCTGTTATAACAAATAAATTGATAAATATTACAATCATGAGCGATTAAATGAAAAGAATAGGCTATTTTTTTCAGTCATTGTGTACAAAATCTCTTTCTATTAGTGAAAACCGCAAAAAAATAGAAATTATGATAACCGCATAGTCTTCTAGTTATTATAAATATTCTTTATAAAATATATTTTCACTGTGGCACTGCCATCAGCAGGAACTCTTTGAATTTCTTTGTTGTTCAGTAGTTTTGTAAGAACTCGTGAACAAGTTTGATCTGAAATAGCAAAAAACCGAAAAAAAATGGACTAGAACTTATTAAAAAGCTTAAAAAATCCAGTTGAAAAATCGAATGCTTGTTCAACGAAACTTCTGTTTGAGTGAATAAATAACTAAAAGCTTTTTCCAATTTATTTTAAAATTGGTTAGGAAATAGAAATAGGAAAAAGACAACTTTCCTTATTCAGGATTCTAACCTACGACATTTGCTAATCCGGGCGGCGACGCCGACGCCTAAATTTATGAAATTCTGCTGGCAAAGGAACAAAGGATGTGAGTCAGGATCGTAGCAATTGGTAATCTGTGGTCTCTGGCTACCCCTCCGGGAAACGAGTAAGTATGTATTTAAGATTTTTTTATTAAAAATTAAGTGATTTTCTTTTAGTAAAATTAGAGAACTAATAACGTCATCATTTATTTATTTATTTATTTATTTAAACTTTATTGCCTAAAATACAGCAAATGGCGGACTTAATGCCATAAGGCATTCTCTAACAGTCAACCAGTGAATGTGTACATAAATTTTTGTAGGCGGTGACATTATTAGAAACTTACAATTAATTTAAAAAAGAGACAAATGAAACACTTAACTTAACTAGCACAAATATACATAAGTACATGCATTATACACAAAATATCTATAACTATACACATACATATTATACTTAATATATAATTATATTTTATATAAATATATATATACAAACGACAAAAACATAGTGTAAATCAGCTTAAAACTATTGGACGGATTTCAGAAAGTACTCACGCGCTAAACTCTTGAAGGCAACCTTGTTGGAAGCATTTCTAACGTCAAAAGGCAGTGCATTCCAGAGTCGAATAGCAGTAAGAGTGAAAGATTTAGAAACGAAATTAGTGCTATGAGAAGGAGTTTGGAGTACCAGATTAGTGCTGGAGCGAAGATGGCGTTGGTGTGAAGCACCCAAGAACTGAAAGCGGGATTTAAGATAAACCGGGACGCGTGGATCGAAAAGGATATTAAAAAGAAGGCAAACCAACCTTAGGTTTCTACGCTCACGAATAGGGAGCCACTTAAGTTGGTTTCGAAAGTCAGAGATGTGGTCGTATTTTCGTAGACCGAAGACAAAGCGTATAGTACTGTTGAGAAGACGATCCAATTTGTTGAGAAAGATTTGATTAATAACGGACAAACAAACATCATCAGCAGCCTATAAACGTCCCACTGCGGGGCACAGGCCTCCCACGTGGACAATAGCACGTGGGGATATTAGTCCATAGCCCAAAACCCACCACGCTGGCCCGATGCGGGTTGGTGGGTATTAACATTCATTAACATAAAAAAACAAAACTATTCTACACGAAATACTTTCACAGATAAGGCCTGACCATCAGACCTTAATATTATCTGTGTTTTAAAGTAACGCATACGGTACACATTGCATTGAAATGAATTTGAAAAATGTTTGTAACCTCCGAATACATAAAGTAACAATATGTTATGACGAATGATATGACGACCTCCTTGGTCGAGTGGTTTGTACACCGGTTTTCATGGTGTCGCCATCTCTGAGGTACCGGGTTCGATCCCCGGTCGGGTCAATTTAGAAATTATTGTTTTTCTAAATTGTCTCGGGTCTGGGTGTTTTCTATGTATAATAAGTATGTATTTAAGTATTTTAAGTATGTTTATCCGTTGTCTAGTAACCATTTAACGAGTTTCTTAACGAAGCTTATCTTGGTCTAGATAATTGGTGTGAGTGTAGGAAAGTTTATATATTTATGTACCTGCCTACAATTAAACTTAAATACATTTGTAAGTGTTTATTTTTTTTCGGCCTTGGCTGTCCCAGCTGGGAAAAAACTTCCCTACTATCTTTACACACTTTACGGCTTAGGGATGTAATTAGCCAAACCTTAAAATAAAAATTAAAAACAATATTTTTTTTTACTTTTTTTTTAGTAATAGAAATATATTTTTTTGCTGATACTGTATACTTTTTTGCTAGTGATAATACAATAAATGGGAATCAACAGTAATGTCCATTACGAGCATGCAACATAATTACGCAAAATAGCAACTTAACTTGTTTATTTTTAGTATGAAGGTATTAATTCAAAGTGTAAAAAACATTTTTATAAGCCAGGTTATTGATTAGTTAACGGATAAATATACTTATTATACAAAGCAAACGGTTCCGTCGTGAATGGTCAAATTCGCAATCGGTCAAGTGACCGAAAAACCGTCAAAATCGCTTTCGGTCAAATTAGCGATTTGTCCAAAAACACCCAGAATCGAAACCAATTTGAAAAATTTGAAGTCAGGCTCAATCGAGACTCGAAGCGACAACTTATAAAAAGACAATTATTCCACTAATTTAGTATTTCAGAATTTCATACGAACAAAGTTATAATTATTACAGATATAATGCCTCAACTGGGAACGAACACGCGATGTCGCGTGCACAACCCAACCCACGAAATCTGAATAAACGTCCGTAATTTTGTTGGCAATTTTACTATCGTGATAGCTGTATAGAATTGGTAATGAATGGTTAAAAGGAATTTCTGTTGCTTTATGTCCTTATGAGGGTGACATGCAGAAAGCTAGTATGTATAACATAATGAAAACTAAAATATTAATAATTGTACATTGTAATAGTCGTGTCGCGTAGCGGCTTATCCCTTGGGTGTCGTAAAAGGTGACTAACGGACTAAAGACTACACATACTTCCAACTGTATAGAGCGGTGATGGGCTCACCTCCTGTCACGGTGAGCCTGTGTGTGCAAATTGGTCAAAAGTGGACTATGGCAAAATACTGCTTTTGCTGTCCTCATTGCCTAGTCTCTGACTAACTCTTCGGGGATAATAGTCGTGATTAAATGCATGTATGTATGTAATAATTTATTATAATTGGATTTACTAAACATCGTGTATTTAAAATACTTCATAGCAACGATTAGGAATCGAACCTTGTACCTTGAGTCACACACTCAATAGCTTGTTTTGATACTAGTTTGTCAATTTCTAGGCTATGTCTAGACTTTAGCTTCAAAACAGAGACATTCAAACTATTCCTAAGCTTCCAAGCTTCTAAGGTGGAAAACATTCGAACACAGTGAAAATAAAGACAGTAAGCCATATCTTATTTAAGACTTTTGTTTTTTTGTGAAAATGAAGCAAATGAGCAGGCGGGTCACCAGATGGGAAGTAATCACCGCCGCCCATGGACATCCGCAACACCAGAGGAGTCTTAGATACGTTGCCGGCCTTGAGTAAGGAATAAGATCTTTGAGGACGGAGTAGGAATTGTGAGAAGGTATAGTATAATAGCGCAACTGAGCCACTCAAGCAAGCAACTCAAAAACATGCGAAAAAAAAACCGTTTCATACAAATAACTAATTATTCGCCTAGTGCGACAAGGCTTTAAGATTCCCTTGACTTAAAAAAAAATAAAACAAATAATTATGTCTTTAGTCGAGACTTGTTTTGCAAGTTGTTTTCTTGTCTCTGAACATCCCGGACACTAAGTCCGCACTTTTCTGTAATTTTGCAGTGAAGAACAAATAAATAATAAATCGATACTTAGTAGGTTAAAAAAGAGTGCTGAAAGAAACTTGTTTAAGACTATCTTTTTTAATTTGCAATTATTTTGTTCTCAACAAAATTGGCGTTAAAATTATATAAACAATAAAAAACATTATAAGTAGGTTGTTCAGATAACACATTGCATACTGATTTAACTTTAATTATTGTGTCCGTTTGCCAATGCAGACGATTTATAGTTTTGTTTGTCTTCATGCAGACGCCACCTAAACAATATATACTAGAATGGTAGTCATAAAAAGTCTACCTTCACACTTACTGTCCCAATGCTGGGCAAATCTTGCGTTAAAGAAAAAAGTCATCTCTACAATAAGATAGGTATTTGCATAAGAGGAAACACAACGTCGAAGTGGCATGCAAAATTATCATACAAAACACAGAAAAACGACGTTTCGTAGTCCCCTGTTTCCTCCTTCAGACTTGACCAATTGTTATTACTTTTTCAGCATCAGTTAAAGAAAGAGATTTTCTATGTTTGTATGTTTGATTTTATTGCATTAAGTCTTTTATTTAATAACCAGGAGCCTTCAAAATGTAGCGCAATCACTCCGTTTTAAGGCGTCTCGTCAGAAACATTAAGTGGCTGGTTTAAAAAAAATCAAACATACAGACATAGAATATCTTTTTTAATCGATGCTGAAAAAGTAATAAAAAATGGTTTAGTTTTGAAGGAGGAAACAGGGGACTACGAAACGTCGTTTTTCTGTGTTTTGTATGAGAATTTTGCATGCCACTTCGACGTAGTGTTTCCTCTACATACATATAATCATGACTATTTCCCAAAGGGTAAGTGCCTTCGCACACAGCGTCGTATCGTAATCGTATCGTAAGCGTATCGTAATACGCGCGTAGGACGAGAGCATTATGAGCACGTACATGTTCAAACAAATCCGCACACGAAGCATTGCAGCAGCGAATCGTAGGAGACACCGCTTGTAAATGTACGTGCTCGTATTGCCCTCGTCCTACGCGCGTGTTACGATACGCTTACGATACGACGGCGTGTGCGAAGGCACTAAGTCAGAGACCAGGCAGTGAATGCCGCAGAAGCAGTCCACTGCCATAGTCCAAGTTTAAAAAAAACATTTTGCTGTTGACATCATCTCATCTTGTCCATGTGGGAAGGCCTGTGCCCAGTGCTGGGACGTTTATAGGCTGACAATGAAATCTGACCTACAGCCTGAAGTATGCGCACCTTTAAAAATGTTTTTGTTATTTCTTTTGTTTGTTATTTCTTCTTTTGTATCACCCCCTCTCTTTCCTTGGGTCTCTTAAAAGGCGACTAACGGACTAAAGACTGCACATACATCTAACAGCATAAAGATAAAGATAAAATATGCTTTATTGTACACCACAGAAAACATACAAAAGGACAAACACATAGTACATACAATTGGCGGCCTTATCGCTAAACAGCAATTTCTTCCAGGCAACCATGCTGGCCTGGATCGAAGAAACAGTTAACAATTGAAAGGTCAGTCATGGTGTTTATATAGATAGAGCGGCGATGGGCTCACCACCTGTCACGCTGAGCACATGTACAGTCGCTATTTAGTGAAAAGTGGATTATGGCAGAGGACTGCTTTCGCGGTTCTCATTGCCTATTAGTCTCTGACTAACCCTTCGGGGATAATAGTCTTAGGTATGTATGTAGGTATGTTAATTCTTTGAGCTGGACAGGAAGTCAAGTTAAACCAACGTACCCTTTTAACTTTACGCAAACTAGACTCGACCAACTTCGACAGATAGCCTATCAGGCCGATAGTTGAACGCAGAACCCAGATAAGTAAACAACTTTTGACGTTGGTTGGAAACTAAGTAACAACTTAGTTGGGACTAAGCTTCCTCTAGATAACAACGGTAAGTTAATGAGAAATCTTGTATAACTTAGGGAAGTGGAAAATATATTATTTTTAAATAAAATAACATACTTACCTATTTACTTAAATATTTAGGAAATTTAAGCATACTTTTTTTATTCCACAAAGGTTAAACGCTTGGCCTTCATCTCACCTGATGGTAAGTGAGGATAAGGCCGAAGGTGGAAGCGCGCTTCACCCGGAATCCTCGACCACTGAGGAACTAGCTATCTTATCTCAAACTGTCGGAACACAACAATGCTATAAACATCGTTGTTGTGGCGACAGACTTAGCTAAGATGGTGGTACCTAGCCAGGCGGGCTTAACAGCCCTACCACTAACCAAACCGAGCACACAAAGATGTACCCCCCGCTAGGAAGCGATCCCGCGACCTCTGGGTCTGAAACCGGTGGCTTAGCCACTAGACCACAGAGGCGGTACGATTTCCATGAGAAGGATTTTAAATCTCTATTCGTAATTTTCTGTATATACAGTGTGCGCGCGCTGCTGTATTTTTGTTCGGGTGGAATCTTGCAACTCAATTTTTTACATAGAATAATAAATAATAAAAGAATAAAGTAATGTAGGAATACATTCACACCAATTATCTAGCCCAAGAGAAGCTTCATTAAAAATCTCGTTAAATGGTTACTAGACAACTGATAAACATTCTTATTATACTTAAATACATATGTGATATGATATACACATACACTCACACATGTGATATATAGAAAACACCCAGACCCGAGACAATTTGGAAAAGCAATAATTTCTAAATTGACCTGAACGGGGATCGAGCCCGGGAGCTCAGAAATGGCGACACGCTAATTACTAAAGCATAGAAGGAGTGCTATGACATTTGAGTGCGCACTCCGTTTGGTCACCATTCGAATTACATTTGTATAGGTCGCTTTTGAATTCGGTATGGATTTAAGTCATAAATGGAGACCGGTTTTTTTTATTTTCGCTAGACATTTGACGTTTTGGTCAACTTATTTTGTCTCTTTTCTTTCAATGTTTATGGCCCATTGGAAAAAATAGGACAACTATACGTGTCTCATTTAGACTCCTTCTATGCTTTAGTTATTATTCTATGATTTTTTCACTAGGAATAATAATTACTAAATAAAACTGATATAATCTAGGTTTCCAGATATAAACATTGTAAATGCAGACTACACACAGATATTTCTATTAGTGCTTGCCGCATCTAGTCATTGGCGATCTATGTTGTTTATTGCCCACTGTTGTTGCCGTCGTCGTTGACGCGCCGAACGCAGTCATTATTGGCCCGTCATATTGGTAAAATAAATTATAAATCTACCTACTATGTCATGTTACTAACTGTGTTTACGAATGCAATTGTAAATACTACATTAATTGTAATGTATTCCCTAACCGAAAGCATTTGCCGCTATTCGTGCGACAATAATTAATTTTTATATAATTTCTATAATTATGTTTACTAGTTAAGTTTCTCATTTTTAAATGAATGTAAAATTCTTTTGAGAAATAAAGTCTTAAACCCTTAGATTAAAACAAAAAGGGAAGATACGGCATTAGCGTCTCGTGAGTGAGCCGCCAAAATTAGGCCTAAGGCACAATTTCACTTCAGTCACAATTTGCCGAGCGAACAGGCTACATCGCACTATTGCGGATATTCTACTGTGTGAAAAAGAGAAAGACGCTACTCCGCAGTGGCGTCGGAATCGGTCGTACGTACTCGTCTGTTGCGAAGCGACCGAGACGTCAACGCGCTACTCGCTGACTCCCTCGCGCTGACGTTGAAACTTACCGCTTTGTCTCGCTCGCTCGATTTTCACTTTATAGGTGTGCGTGTGTGAGTGTTTGCTTAAGTAGTTGAGTAGGACTATATTTTGAATGACTACAAGTAGGAGCATGCCGTATCTTCCCTTTTTGTTTTAATCTAAGCTTAAACCCCATTTTTTTGGCACAGTGCACAGTAGTGACCAATTACGAATAGACAGTAGGTGAGCGTTTGCCACTTGTATACGAGGACAGGTGATCTACTGATTTGTAGTGATTACACACACCAAATTACTATTAAATAGTAAAATTTTAAACACTGAAAAAAGACGACAACCTCAGGCGGGAATCGAACCACGCACCTTCCGCATTCCGGACTGCGGAGTTACACCCCTCTGCCTAAAGCAAGTAAATGAGGCTAAGGTCAGTGTCAGTATCCTAGTTAAGGCAAAGCTGTGGTCTCTGCTTATACCTACCCTTCCGGGAAACAGGCATGCGTATCTCTAAATGGTGCAACGGTAGGCTACGGTAATACATACACACATATAATCACGACTATTATCACCGAAGGGTTAGTCAGAGACACGCAATGAGGATAGCAGAAACAGTCCTCTACCATAGTCCACCTTTTCACCAAATAGTGACTGCACATGTACTCAGCGAGACAGGTGGTGAGCCCATCGCCGCTCTATGCTGTTGGAAGTATGTGCAGTCTTTAGTCCGTTAGTTACCTTTTACGACACCCTAGGGAAGAGAGGGTGTGGTAGTATTCTTTTACCGATACGCGGCGTGAGGAGCTCGATGGCGCAGCGGCTAGCGCGTTCGGCTTGCGATCTTGCTCGCTAAGCAACCTTTGCAATGCCGGGTCGCTGGATGGGTGACCTAATTAAAAAAAACATCTCGAGCTCCCCCGTGCTTCGGAGGGCACGTTAAGCCGTTGGTCCCGGTTGTTGCCGTAAAGATGGCAGTCGCTAAAACCCACCAACACGCATTGGGCCAGCGTAGTGGGTTATGGCCCAATATCCCCACGGGCTATTGTTCACGTGGGAGGCCTGTGCCCAGTAGTGGGACATTTATAGGCTGATGATGATGATACGCGACACGGTTAACGATTGCTACGGCAATGCTAGGTTATTGCTACGGTAATGCTACAGTAATGCTACGGTAATGCTACAGTAATGCTACGGTAATGCTACGTTATGCTACGATAATGCTACTTTGTGGCTAAACTGTATGTAATATAAAGTAATGATTTCTTTCTTTGACATTATGGAAACGCAGCACATCTTTAGCATTAGTAAACTATAATGCGTAATGTGATATAAATAAGTTTATTTTATATCGGTGGGCGACAGTTGGAGGCACTTGCAAACGCACATGTGAGGTACAGGTAACAAGATTTGATTTACTGCCGCAATTTGAGGGTTACCTACGCCTGAAATATAAATGACTAGCGGCTGCTTACGGTTTCACCCACGTGGTTTCCGTTCCCGTGGAAATATCGGGATAAAAAGTATCCTATGTGTTAATCCAGGTTATAAACTATCGGGGTGCAAATTTGGGAACCTCCTCGTGGTGCACCCTGGGGTAAGGCCTCTCGGCCCACGTTCAGCGTGGGACAAGGGGCTTTATGCTAATCCCTGGCGCCCCTTCTGGGCGCCGAATTCTAGGCAGTGCCCCTTCTGGGCCTGCACCGTCAAGTGCGTGCCCGGTCCGGGACGCGTGGTCGTAGCTCCTTATGCGAGCGTGCGACCCGGAGTAGGCACGCACTTGATGACTCGCCGCTCTTTCTGAGCGGCTTTGAGGATTGGGGTTTCGGCGGCGCTCCTTCTGAGCGCCGTCCTTTGTGTGTGCGGGGTAAGACCTCGCGTGTTGTAGGGATTGTCGTAAGGCCTCTTCCCACCACCCTGGGACAAGGGGCTTTATGCCAATCCCTGGCGCCCCTTCTGGGCGCCGAATTCTAGGCGGTGCGTGCCCGCTCCGGGCCGCGCGCTCGTAACCCCCGTTACGCGAGTGTGCGGCTTGGGGTGGGCGCGCACTTAAAACGCTCGCCGCTCTTTTGAGCGGCTTTGAGCTTCGGCGGCGCTCCTTCTGAGCGCCGTCCTTGGGGGCGTTTATGTTTTTGTGTGGGATACGGCCTCGGGCACCGGGAGTTGAGCGTCGGGCTCGAGACCCCGGTGTGTGTTCGCGAGCGACTGTGGAGTAGCGGGCCTGACGGAGTCTGTCCACCTCTGTAGGCCGTGAAAGATACGGGGGGGCCGCCTGGTTAAGGCTCCCGCCACATCGGGAATCGTCGGGGCATGGAGTGACCTCCCGGTTTTTACCGGGGGTCCGTCTCCGAGTTCCGGGGTTTGGGTCAAGGGCCCGAGGTCGAGGGTCGGTAGGTGTTTGTGGGGCTAGGGGTCCGAGTCGGAGCCAGATTCGTGGGCGGTTTCTGGGTCTGAGTCGGGGTCCGGGCTGCCGAGTAGGATAAGGCGGGCTGGTGGAAGGCCGCGCTATTTGTTGTGTGTTTGTTTGTGGTGTTGCCTGTTTGTGGTGAGGCGCTTGCGGAAGCAAGCGCGAGTGGGGTTGGGCTTTGGTGTGGGTATGACTATACCTCCCCAAAAGCCCAAGGGTCGGAGGACCAATGTGTCTTTGTCTTGTATTTGTCCTGTGCTGTCCTTGCATCTGTTATGATCGCGTGCCCATTAGAGGGTGGGCACGCTGTTTTGTGTTGTGCCGTGCGCGAAGTTGCCCGTGTGTCGGCGCGTGACCGCTTGCGGTCATAGGTTGGCACACGGGCGACGGGGTGACCGTCGCGGGTTAATCCCTAGTGGTATGTACCGCGACATCCACCTCAGCTTTCAGCTTCGGATTGTTGGGCCTCCAGGGGTTTAGTGGGTATTCCCCTCCGTCTCGCCCTCCCACCCGGGACTTAGCTCGGCAGCTGACCTGGAGCCTCTCTCCTTGTCAGTGGGTGCGGAAAGGCGGACGGGCGAGTCCCACATAACTGGGTGCCTCTTCAAGGCCCCGGTACTCGTAATGAGTTCCCCTGGGAAAAAAAAAAAAAAAAAAAAAAAAAGGTTATAAACTATCAGTATGCCGAATTTCAACCAAATCCATTCTTCAGTTTTTACGTGAAAGAGTAACAAACATCCATCCATACTTACAAACTTTAGCGTTTATAATATCATCCTACTATCTATCGTATATGTTAATCATCCTACTAGGATGATTAATATTTTCAATAATAACAGAGTTTGCCAACGAACCCGTGTTAAAGAAGTAAAATTAATTTTACGACGATTCATAATGCTTATTTTAAGTTTACTGAATAAAGAAATTATGATTTGATGATTTGATTTGATTGATTGGTTAGGCAATGAGGACCGCAAATTAAACAGCCCTCTGCCATGGTCAACTTTTCACCAAATCACGACTGCCCATGTGCTCTACTAGAAAAACACCAAGACCCAGGCGGCTGCCTTAACCACTTGGCTACCGAGGTCTGGCTTTCAACCGTCGAAATTTGTCAGTGCTTGATGCTTATGTTTTTAGTCAACATTAATTAAGCCGCCTGGAATGCGGAAGGTGCGTGGTTCGATTCCCGCCTGAGGTTGTCGTCTTTTTTCAGTGTTTAAAATGTTACTTAAGTATATTTAAGCGTTAATAAAACGCTAAAATATAAAACATATTTTAAATAAATAAATAATCTTTCACAAATCTATTAAATAGTAGTTTATTTAGGCCTAGCCCAGTCAGTTTAATAATAGGGCCAAAATTAGAAATAATATTTTGAAACACAAAAAAACGTGTTTCTTTACCTTATTTGACGACCTTCGTAGTCCAGTGGTTAGCACGCCGGTTCTGGCGTCGCGCCATCTGAGGTCCCGGTTTCAATTCCCGGATCATTTCCGGTTTCAATTTAGAAAAAACGGTTTTTCTGAATTGGTTTTGGGTCTTGGTGTTTTTCTAGTAGAGCACATGGGCAGTCGTGATTTGGTGAAAAGTTGACCATGGCAGAGGGCTGTTTAATTAGCGGTCCTCATTGCCTAACCAATCAATCAAATCAAATCATCAAATCATAATTTCTTTATTCAGTAAACTTAAAATAAGCATTATGAATCGTCGTAAAATTAATTTTACTTCTTTAACACGGGTTAGTTGGCCAACTCTGTTATTATCGAAAATATTAATCATCCTAGTAGGATGATTAACATATACGATAGATAGTAGGATGATATTATAAACGCTAAAGTTTGTAAGTATGGATGGATGTTTGTTACTCTTTCACGTAAAAACTGAAGAATGGATTTGGTTGAAATTCGGCATACCGATAGTTTATAACCTGGATTAACACATGGGATACTTTTTATCCCGATATTTCCACGGGAACGGAAACCACGCGGGTGAAACCGCGAGCGGCCGCTAGTCATTTATATTTCAGGCGTAGGTAACCCTCAAATTGCGGCAGTAAAACAAATCTTGTTACCTGTACCTCACATGTGCGTTTGCAAGTGCCTCCAACTGTCGCCCACCGATATAAAATAAATTTTTCTATATCACATTACGCATTATAGTTTACTAATGCTCAAGATGTGCTGCATTTCCATAATGTCAAAGAAAGTATTCATTACTTTATATTACATACAGTTTAGCCACAAAGCATTATCGTAGCATAACGTGCATTACCGTAGCATTACCGTAGCAACGTTAACCATGTCGTGTAGCGGTGAAAGAATACTACCACCCCCTATCTTCCCTAGGGTGTCGTAAAGGCAACCAACGGACTAAAGACTGCACATACTTCCAACAGTATAGAGCGGCGATGGGCTCACCACCTGTCTCGCTGAGCACATGTGCAGTCGCTATTTGGTGAAAAGTGGACTATGGTAGAGGACTAATTTTGCTGTCCTCATTGCCTAGTCTCTGACTAACCCTTCGGGGATAAAAGTAGTGATTATAGTATGTATGTATGTATTACCGTTGCATACTGTTGCAGCATACAGAGATACGCACGCTTGTTTCCCGACTGCCGTGTCAAGCGCAAGTCCGTTATCTTAAGATAACTGAGTAACGCCTTACAAGTGTATATTGCATTTTTCGCCGAAGTATATGTACATAGCACTATTGAAATAAGATTTCATTTAATTAGTTTAATTTCAGAAACTCATGTAGCTTCAAAAAAAATCCATTTAAAAGTCCAGGGCGAAAATACGGACTCAGAAGGAGATGGTGACCGTGATTTAGGTAAATTTGAGTTGAACCAAACATTTAATTTTGCTAGTTCCGCCCTGCACACGATCTCACGGATGAGGACGAGGTACCACTTTCAAATTTATTTTACCAAGGTGTTGACAATACTAGATGGCTGAAAGAACAGTTCGTTCTCGGCGTTTGATACGCCAACACAACATCGTACGTGTACAGTCAGGTCCTCGAGAAATAGCGAAAATGAAGGCTACTTCTTTAGATTGTTTGTCTCTCTATTTTAATTTTTCGCCTATGTACTTATCACTATTGAAATAAGATTTCGTTCAATTTGTATAGTTTCTAGAATATGAGAGCGCCTAACTAATGTAACTTAAAAAAAATCCAGTCTTACATGGACATCTCCGGCAACATTATATGCAGGAGATGTGCGTTATACCCATCTCTAAACGTTTGTATCTTGTAAGTTAACTATTAGTTGCAATATATCTGCGTTACAACCGGCGCCCCGGCTTGTTCGTCCCGCGCTATATCCGCGAGTCCCGCCGCCCGCCGCACCTTATTATTATGTTTGTAAAGCGTAACACTTGTAACTTAAGATGCAACAGAGCGCATTACAGGGTAGTCTATGGAACGGTTGTAATGCCCAAGTCTTTTAACTGTAATAACTTCTTTAAAAAATACAAACAGGGATAAAACCTTTAAAAAGTTTAACGTCTATTTTCTCGAAACGCTGTTTTTTCAAGATGCATGATATTGCCTTGACACGGCAGCGGAAGAGTAGGTATAGGCAGAGACCACGGCTTTGCCTACTCTTACTAAGATACTGACATTGACCTTTGCCTCATTCACTCGCTTTAGGGTGGATTCGACCAAAAATCATTGTATCGAACAAAACGGCCAATTCGTGCGCCCCCGCTGTAGCATTAAAAATATAGTGACAGACGGCTGTCAGTGTCAGTGGTGACACACACTCACGTTGGATTTTTGGTGAGGTTAACGGAACGCGGGGTCGTGTAAAGTTTTGGTGTAATTTGGTATGTGGGGCACATTGTTTTGATTCGGGGGGGCCCGTAGGAATTATGGAACAGTGTTAATAAATTAGTACCAGGGCGGGCTGGTTAAAATCAGTTATTGGTTTGGTTGACACGGACACGTGGCGTGCTAAGTGGTATTGTGCAGTGGTACGTATTTTTCTGGGGTACAGAGCTCTGGGTGTAGATAACGGGATGTTTAGGGACACCTAGGGCCTTTCCACCCACCACAGCAGTCGCCGGGGAGGCGAGCTACCATCACCACCGCAGCTAGCAGCGGCCTGGGCGCGGCGGACTGCACCGGGCTGAGCGGCGCGTCTCAAGGGAAGACTAGCATGTAAGTCGTTTAAGATTACTTTAGTATTAAGTTAGCATAGGCTGTAGGGTTTAGAGGTTCCTCGAGTGAGCCATCTGGACCATACATTGTTGGCTAGAAATAGCCTGGTAGCAGAGACGCTATTAGGGAAGTCAGTTGATGTAGACCTCTCTATATTAAATCATGTTACACCAGAGTAATTAATGCCGGAGTAAATTAACATCATTGCAAATATATACATACTCGTACATACATTCAGCCTTTATTTTGGTTGAAAGCACTCACTATAAACCTCATATTGGTTTTCAAAGTGCTTTTTTAGTTTTAAGTTTTCTTTGCATGTGTTTAAAATTGGTAGGTAAATTAAGAAAAAATATAATAATATATGTAATCACGTCTATTATCCCCGAAGGGTTAGTCAGCCAGCCAGCTCTGCCATATTCCACTTTTCACCAAATACTCTCTCTATTGGCTGTTGTCCACGTAGAAAGGCCCGTGCCGAGCAGTGAGACGTTTATAGGCTGACAATGAGGATATTTGACCTACAGCCCAGAGATAATGCATATACATCAATCACGACTATTATCCCCCAATAGTTAGCCAGAGACTAGGCAATGAGAACGGCAAAAGCAGTCCTCTGCCATAGTCCACTTTTCACAAAATAGTGACTGCACATGTGCTCAGCGAGACAGGTGGTAAGCCCATCGCCGCTCTATGCTGTTGAAAGTATTTACAGTCTTTAGTCAGTTAGTCGCCTTTTACGACAGCGAAGTGAAGAGAGGGGGTGGTAGTATTCTTTCACCGCTACGCGACTCGGTTATTGTAAGTAAATATCTGGGTAAATTCGTTTGCATTTTGCCAAAGAAAACCAAACTTAAGGATACAAGTACTGTTTATTACTAGTACTAACTCCGGTGGTGATTAAACGTATTGTGAACATGGACTTAATACATTATGTCTGTATGTACTCGTAATGATTGTGAACGAAAGTGTAATGCTACAAAAATCAAGAAAGCTTCGTTTTCAAAGAGTGACACCAAATTACACACGTCGACGTACGGAAAAGAATTCGAAATGACAATGTCAGTCAGATAATCTGTCGTCTAGAGGGCCTAGACAATGTGGCAAACGCTCACCCTCTGTCTATTCGTAATTCGTCGTACACTGCTGTGCGCTATGCAAATTGATTGTAAAAAGAAATGCACTAAAACGTAAAAAATAATTGCGTAGTTTAGTTTGTTCAATTGACTTGCAATATTAACCTTTATTTTACTCAATATTATAATCTTATAAAATATTTTTGGAGTCGGTGCCAGCCAAGGTAAACATAAACATTAAAAGACATACTATATTATTATTATATTAGCCCATATTGTCTCATTGCTGGGCAAAGGCCTCCCCTCCCCCCTTCCAGTATTCGCGGTCTTTTACGTGTGTTGGCCAATCCTTCGCGTAAGCATCAAGCTCATTTCTTCACCTCCGTCTGGGTCGGCCTTGCTGCCGTTTAACCCCATTGTCGTTTTTATTTGTAAATATGTTTAATTAGCCTCTAACAGTTGTCGTGTTCATTAGTGAATATGGTATTGCTCCATTGTCGTATCAAGCTGGCACCGACTCCAAAAATATTTTTTAAGATTATAAGATTGAGTAAAATAAAGGTTAATATTGCAAGTCAATTGAAGAAACTAAACTAAGCAATTATTTTTTACGTTTTAGTGCATTTATTTCAGTAAACTTTCTTGGAGTCGGTTTTATTTTTTGTTAAAATTTTTGTTTATTTCTCGCTTTTTAGTGAATCGTTTCGATCTATTTATTGAAAGCCAATATTGGTAAACCTACAATATGCGCTACTTGTTTGAGACAACGCCGTTTAAACGCGACAAGCGAAGAAAACGAGAAACGCCTATCACAAAGTAGGAAATCAACATCCACAACAGACGGCAAGTTACCCGGATTTACTCCTGAACGCTGTATAGACCCCCTACGATGATGACTTGCGAGTTACTAGGGTTCACCGTTAGGCAAACTAGAGGGACGTTTTTGACTTGCTCCAGTCGTAGATCGTAGCCAAGTCACCATTGATCTGCTCAATCGCTTTTGAGAGGTTCTCAGCCGAGGTCTGTGAGTAAATTTGTAAGTCATCGGCATAAAGATGTTAAGAAGAATTTAGACAAGAAGTGACAGAATTAATAGTGTGAATAGTGTATTTTTAAATCCTAATAGAAATGTTTCGGAAGGAGTGGCTAATGTCACTGTTGTTCTTCAGCTATCTATGTGCAAAATCAGGTCGATGCGCAAGTGAGAGACGGACAAACAAACAAACACGCTTTCGCATTTACAATATTAGTTAGGAAGGATTTATTGCCGGAGTGGATCTCATTTGACCTATGGCCGAAAATACCAAAATCGCTATAGATATATATGTCTACAATATTTGAGTAGTTCCCTCAATTCCTCAAGGATTCCACAATCAGAACTGAGTTTCGGTACCTGCCTTCTTTTGCTTCGTCATAGTCGCTTAACTATCTTAATCGAGATACCTTATCGCCACCCGTGAAAAACTTATCATTGAGGAGTTCCAATGACATTCTGTGATCTTCTTCATCAGTTCTACTTCATCAAATGATACTTTCTGAATGTAAATTCTTGACTTATTGCTGAAAATACCAAAATCGCTATAGGTACGCCTACAATATTTGAGAAGTTTCCTCAATTCCTGAGGATTCCATCATCAGAACTAGATTTTGATAAAAATGGGACCAATCTGGAAGTATATCCTTTTAAATAAAAAAAGAATTTTTTAGATCGGTGTATAAATGACTGAGTTCTGAGGTAACAAACATAAAAAAACACGCCTCCTCCTTTTTTGAAGTCGGTTAAAAATACAGCAGCGTGCACGCATTGTACAACGAATTATTATGAATAGACAGGGGTTGAACGTTTGTCACTTGTCTTTGGGGGGCAGATCAAGACGTTTTATTACCTGACTAAGAGAGGCTATGGTAGAATCGGAGATTAAGAGTACACTATAGAAATTGTTATTCTAACACGTACCTGATGGCGCAACTGGTGCCGTCTTCGTCGTCCTCTCTCTTTCTTCTGCGACGCCTTATGTACAGGTACGCGGCGAGTGCGAACAGGATGGCAATAGCGCCGCAGCTCAGTATCGTGACCAGCACTACGTCACGCGTCTTCATTTTTTTATCTGTGGACAATAGATAGAAAATAATTAAGCATACATACGTAGATTCACACGACTATGTCCACAGTGGACTGGGACTTAGCTTTCGCCAGTTAATACTAGGTACTTCATGGGACCGCAAGAAATTTTGTCAAATGACCTCCAAACTTCATTATAAAGATATCACCCAATGACGATGATCATTATCTTCAATGCGATCCGTTCGAATTAGTCCGTTAGTCGCCTTTTACGATACTTAAGGGATGAGAGGTGTTGATAGGTATTCTTTTAGTGAACCGCTGTACCTACTACACGGCTCCTGATGTGATGACTTTAAGAGTATTATATATTGTTAAAAGAAATAAAAACTAGAAAATAAAACGAAGTTCAGCACTTAAAACTCCTTTGAGACCATGGAGATTTTATGTCGTTCGCCTACTGGCAAAAGTATACTTAAAATTATTTGACTATTTCCTCAACGAAATGTCTCCCATGAGGATACAAGATAAAAAAGAAGCTGACGAAATTTGAGCAATCTTAGAAAATTAAAGTTTCAAAGTTTTCTAAGTATTTTTCTTAAGGGAATTGCAGATATCTAAGTTGTCATTTTTAAAATTGCGCAGTTATATTTTAGTGCCGTCATATTCTGCTAGTAATCTGACATAATTTGTGTGAACCCTAATCAGCACGCTAGTAAAATAGCTCCCTCAACAACGCTATGGAGCTAGTTCTGTAAAAATCTTGATAACTCTTCTACAGTACTTAACAGTACTATAGCGACTCCTGTTGCAGCTGCTAGATTACTTCAATTCTAAATAACTCTCTAAGTGAGTTTGTTTTTTCTGCTACGATACTAAATCGTGACAACAAAGTACCAAAACAGCAGCCGTAAATAATTAATCAAATATGGCTGCTGTTTTCTGCCATGATAGCACATTAGCAGCACGGCTGGTGCCAATGTGTACTATAGCAGCCATAGTCGGGAAAAGTACTTATTTTATTAATTTAAATTGAATTAAAACAAGAAAATTACGAGGGCGCATTGTCTAATTTTAAATCGGCATTAATGATTTTATCAATACAATTAATTTCGCAAGTGCAATTAGTTACGGCAGAGCTACGTAGTGTCCTTTTTCTTTTTATTACATTGGCGAATGAAATAAAGCATAGATATTGGTTTATGTTATTTGTAGATTTTTGTTGGAGAACACACGACACGACCACAACACGAATAAAATGATTGAATAACTGTGAGAGATTACTGACAAGATTACTGAAATTGTTTACGGAGCAAAAAAGCAATTTAAACATGTTTTGGTTACTTTTATAGTGTAAATTTGTGACATAAATGCTGTAGATAACACTATTTCAGTACCAAAAAGCGTTTCTCGACACTTTTAGGTTTCAACTACAGAGCTGATTTATTACCGTGAGAGCCTTTATGTAATGTTTGTAGAATAAATCAGTGATAAAACTAGAGCCTATTTGGGGTTATTATCTTAACATCATTATAGTGCTAATCATGTACACTAATTAGCACGTTCTAAAACGTTCTCAGGACTTTTACAGAACCAAATTTTGTTGCTTGGGATGTATGTTGGTGATCACAAACTCGAGTTAAGCATCGGAAAATCCGGAATACCCTTGCCTAACCTAGAAACCTAAATCCAGGACTTCTGGGTATCAGGTACAGCATTTTGCCACTATGCTACCAAGAGTTAGTGGTGTCATAAGTCTAAAGAGGTTCAATGTTACACAAAGGCTCATCCAAGGATCTCCACCAGGACCGGTCTTGTGTTTCCCGAGTCCGTAGAGAAAATTACCTTTAAAATACAACCAAAAAACGATCAAATAGTTCCCTCATTCGAAAAGTGTACTGTTGGTACACTTATTATTTGCCAATTAGCTTTGAACGCGTTGCTAACAGTAATGGCGTCACAATCGTTGTAACAAAATGGCCGCCGGCACCGGAAGCGGATACAGAGTAATTGGCGCTCTTAAAAACTGGGCGAACGCCAAAAGTTGACGACGACGCTTGTTGAAAATTGACTGATGGTGCTATTACTTGTTTTATAGCCTTGTTATTTTAATTAATTTAATTTGATTATCATCATCACCATCAGCCTAGAAACGTCCTACTGCTGGGCACAGGCCTCCCGAGTGGGCAAAAGCACGAGGGGATATTGGGCCATAACCCACCACGCTTGCCTAGTGCGGGTTGGTGGGATTTAACGACTATCATTAATTAAATAAATTATTCCATAATTAATATTTTGATTTATTGTCATCATCATCAGCCTATTCTATTAGTGGGCCACCAAGACACAGAAAGGTGTCGTACAAGGCAACTAACAGACCAAAGACTACACATCCAACAGCTTTGAACGGCGATGGGCTCACCACCTGTCACGCTGAGCACATGTGTAGTCGATATTTGGTGAAAAGTGGACTATAGCAGAGGACTGCTTTTGCGGTCCTCATTGACTACTCTCTGACTAACCCTTCTAGGATAATAGCCGTGATTAAACGTATGTACGTATTATTTAATTTCAGACTGTTATCTTGTTTCTGTAGTGTTATTATTTATGTTTTTGTTAGTTCTAAATGTTGTGTGTGTGAAATTATTGTTATTTTTGTTATTATTATTTGATTTAAGAGCTACCTTGTCATATGTGGGACTCCTCTGACCTACCTGAACCGTAGTGATATCCTTTATCTCTTATGGCGATGGCTTGGGACTCCTCCACACCCTAAAGAGAAAAAGTTCCTAGCCTAGAAATATTTGTGTACCTGATTCTGAAGAATCTCCAGTATCTTGATTTTAATTAAGTGGAGTACATCTAACCCCAGGCTAAATAGAGGTCATCGTAATCTTAACAATCTTTACACAAAATGGGAAATTATTTACGAAAACAATTGAATAAGATAACAATGAAAAACACCTATACAGGCCTTTTGGAAGAATGCCAGCGTGAAGTAAAACTGAGTTATTGTTTCGGAGCGAACTCGTTAGATTGTTATCAGTCCACTTGGAACTGTCGTAAAAAACTGCACTGCACCCTTTTGCGCTAGTAAAATGTACTGTAAAACAAATACAAATATTCGCGACTATTATCACCAAAGGGTTAGTCAGAGACTATAGTCTAGTCCCTGCCATCCCTCCCTTTCTCAAAGTGGGTGATAACGCCCCCTTGTGGGCGTTGGAGACCTAGAGGGGGGCGTTAAAAGGCCCAGAAAAAATGGAGAGCGTTGACGTGGTTCAGGAGGGCGATGGTTGATTTGTAATTTCAATTACTTTATATTTTAAAGTTCACTAAAATTAAAACCTATCTACTACTCAATATCGAATACCTAATTACTTTATATTTCTGCCCTGTGTCATGGTATAAAAACTAAAAATACTGAACATGGATTTCGTAGGATAGCGCCCCGTACGCCGTACGCAATCAAGTTGTAACAAGTTTTTGTTAAATAACGCTATTGGTGCAATCCGGTAGCAATCGGCTGGTTCATCGATACTTGTCCTAACTTGATTAGTACGATTGAGCGTCCAACGAGATAAACGAGTTTGTGCGTGTTTGTCTAAGTCCTGTCGGTGCGTGCTGTATTTAAATCCTATACAAAAGCTTGTAATATTTCTTATATATTCATTAGTGGTTTCGCGCGCAATCTTTAATCAAGTACTTATTTAAGTTTAACACTTTATTTAAATATTTGTAAAAACAAAGCCATGTCCGAAACAAAAAAGAAAAAACGAAGAAGCAGTGCAGAATATGTGGATTCATAGAAATTTCGACAATTCCATCTTTGCCTTTGTACCTTCTTTGTTCCAAAACATTTGAAACGAAGCGATGAAGCCTTCAAGACTTCAAGATCATTTGAATAAAATGCATCCAGATAAGAACGACAAAAATGTAGCCTATTTTCAATACCTGGAAAAGGAGCATAATGCTCAGCCAAGTGTATCAAAACTTTTTTTCGGTGGCTGCTAAGCAAGACGATGACGGACTTCGAGCTCTATACAACATCTCTTTGTTGATTGCTCAAACAGGTAAGCCATACAACATCGGAGAAACGTTAATTTTGCCGGCAATAAAAGAAGTTAAGAAGTTAAAACTACTGTGCTGCATAAACCGGCGGCAGTTATAATAAAAAAAGCTTAGCTACAGACCCTAGAGCTAAGCTAACCCGACACTACACCGAAGATATCCCGGACATCAGCCTGTACGAGATTGGTATGGCTCTCAAGCAGCTTAAGAACAGCAAGGCATCGGGTGCTGACGGAATTACGGCTGAGCTTCTGAAAGCAGGCGGAAGACCGGTACTCGCAGCTCTTCAGAGACTATTGAATTCCGTCGTACTCGGAGGTAGAACGCCAGAAGCGTGGCATGAAAGTGTGGTTGTGTTGTTCTTTAAGAAGGGCAACAAGGCCCTACTGAAAAACTACAGACCCATATCACTTCTGAGTCACGTTTATAAGCTGTCCTCGAGAGTTATAACTAATCGTCTCGCACGCAGGCTCGGACTTCCAGCCAATCGAACAAGCTGGATTCCGAAAAGGCTTTAGCACCATAGACCACATACGCTGCGGCAGGTTATACAGAAGACCGAAGAGTATAACCGGCCACTTTGCTTAGCGTTTGTGGACTATGAGAAAGCCTTTGATTCGATCGAAACATGGGCCGTGCTACAGTCTCTCCAGCGGTGCCAAATAGACTACCGGTACATCGAAGTGTTGAAGTGTTTGTACGAAAACGACAGTTCGTCTTCAAGACGAGAGCTCGAAGCCAGTCCAGCTGCAGCGTGGAGTGAGACAAGGAGATGTCATTTCCCCGAAACTCTTCACTGCTGCACTGGAGGACGTGTTTAAGCTTCTGGACTGGAGAGGACTCGGCATCAATATTAACGGCATGTACATCAGTCACCTTCGATTTGCCGACGATATAGTAGTCATGGCTGAGACCCTGGAAGAACTCGGCACAATGCTCGGCGATCTCAACAGAGTCTCTCTACAAGTGGGCCTTAAAATGAACATGGAAAAGACGAAGACTCCTCTGAAGGTTGGAGACTCTGCTCTTGAAGTTGTTGACGAATATGTACACCTGGGACAAACAGTCCAGTTAGGTAGGTCCAACTTTAAGAAAGAGGTCAATGGTCGAATCCAACTCGGCTGGGCAGCGTTCGGTAAGCTACAAAATATCTTCTCGTCCAAAATACCGCAGTGTCTCAAGACGAAAGTCTTCGACCAGTGTGTGTTGCCAGTGATGACATACGGTACCGAAACGTGGGCGCTCACTATGGGCCTAAATAAAAGGCTCAAAGTCACGCAAAGAGCAATGGAGAGGGCTATGCTTGGGGTTTCTCTACGTGATCGAATCAGAAATGAGGAGATTCGTAGACGAACAAAAGTAACCGACATAGCCCAAAGAGTCGCCAAGCTCAAGTGGCAATGGGCAGGGCACATCGCCCGTAGAACCGATGGCCGTTGGGACAGAACGGTTTTCGAGTGGCGACCGCGCACCGGAAGACGCAGTGTGGGCAGGCCTCCAACAAGGTGGTCCGACGATCTGGTGAAGGTCGCGGGTAGCCGCTGGATGCAAGCAGCACAGGACTGGTCGTGGTGGACATCCTTGGGGGAGGCCTTTGTCCAGCAGTGGACGTCTTCTTGCTGATGATGATTATTTCCATCACCTTATTCTCAGTTTTGAAAATAAAATTGATTACCTATCCTTATTGTTGCTTATAATTTGATTAAAATATATTCTTAATATTATAAAGTAGCGTTTTAATTGCTCTCACTGGTAAAAATGTCTAGTTTATAATGTAAGTTTTAAACGGTTTATGCAATCAATTACACTAACGCGATTCTTCCTATTCGTGATTCCCATACAATATGGATTCCACACAACTGCAGTTTACTACATTCATGATTGTACACAGCCGTTATTTTAATGCAATCGGGATTCTTCCTTTTCGTGATTCGCCACAATATGGGTTTATCGCAACTGCAGTTTACTACATTCGTAATTCCACTTAGTTGTTATATTAACGCAATTATAAATTTTAATTCAACAATTGGGTACATTTTTAAGTTAGGTAATATATTACTTATGTATCTTTTGTTAACTTATGTTCTCGTATATGTTGAGTTGTGTAAAATTCGTCTGTAACCTCCATAATTAATATACCCAAATGTTACATGTTTATATGTGATTTGAGAAAAAAAATAAAAAAAAAGGTTTTATTTGTTTTCTTACGAATTATAGACTTAGAGATAGAATAAATTTATTGATTATAATGAAAAAACAACAACTGAGTTAAATAACGAATATAGTAAACAGCAGTTGCGATAAACCCATATTGTGTAGAATATGAATAGGAAGAATCCCCTTTGCGTTAAAATAACGGCTGTATAGAATCACAAAGCTACACATGTGCTCAGCGTGACAGGTGGTGATCCCATCGCCGCTTTATGTTGTTGGATGTATGTGCAGTGCAGTATTTAGTCCATTTGTCGGATTTAACGACACCCAAGGGAAGAGAAGGGTTGGTAGTATTCTATTAATAATGAGTCGCCACCACACAGCTCAACATTTTATGACAGAAATATTTTTACCTGGTGATAGGATTCTAGGCAGAATCCTTATGGATATCGAATGTGAATGAGGCGATAGTGAATAGTTAAGATTAGGATAAGATAGTTGGAAGGGGAAGACCTCTACGAACGTACTTAGATCAGATCGGTGACATTCTCGTTAAAAATCAGGTCAAGAGTAGGTACCCTAAATCGATGAGCATGTATAAAGAATGTTATGAGAGTAAGTGAAGCTAAGGATGTGTGTCAGGGTCGTAGCTAATGGACAGCTGTGGTCTCTACCTACCCCTCCGGGAAGCGGGCGTAACAATAACAAAGGATACGTTCGTATATATGTATCGACCTTTGTTATACCTATTTCTTCCACTTATCAGCATTGTTTTCTATAGCTCCTTTCTGGTTTGAAAGTAGAGTTTCTATGCCTTCTAAAGATAAAGAGTAAGATAAAAAAACATTAATTATTAACCACAAGCACATTGACAACAATAATTATGTGGAGTAAAATATAGTAAAATATAAATTAAAAAAGCGACAACAAATAAAAGCAATAAGTAAAAAAAGATTGATAATGTGGCATGTGATCAATTAGGTCCCAACCTCAGCTTGTGCTGCAACGAAATGCAAGCCGCAGCGCTGGAATTCTTCTAATTTCACTCTATCTATATATATCTAATATTGTATTTTACTATGTTCTACTCCACATAATTGTTGTCAATGTGCTTGTGGTTATTAATGTTTTTTTTATCTTACTCATCTTTAGAAGATATAGAAACTCTACTTTCAAACCAGAAAGGATCTATTTAGATAGAGTGAAATTAGAAGAATTCCAGTGCTGCGGCTTGCATGTCGTTGCAGCACAAGCTGAGGTTGGGACCTAATTGATCACATTGCCACATTTTCAATCTTTTTGCTTTTATTTGTTGTCGCTTTTTTTAATTTGTATTTTAGGTAATATGTTCTACTCCACATAATTGTTGTCAATGTGCTTGTGGTTAATAATTAATGTTTTTTTTATCTTACTCTTTATTTTTAGAAGGCATAGAAACCTACTTAACTTAAGAACCCTTGGAAGTATATAGTTCCGGAGTTCCGAACCCCAAACGGACCCATATAATACGTTATACTGTTTTGTATACTAAAAAGTTTGTATCCGATATCTCTAACCATTACCTTCTTAAAGGTGGATTACAAGTCTGAAGATGAGATGTATCCCCTCAATATAGCTGCCCACATTGAATACGTCGTAAATTTTTATCGTTTAGCTTCATAGCTGTTTGGCGAACTACAAAATTTCGAAAGGGAAAGTTAGAGCACTGTTTGTTTGGATAACAAGTTCTCGATCCTCGATGTTTGTGACAATGTTTTAAGATAACATGCCGATGCCGTAGTTGTTGACGTCGCTGAAAAAATACTTATTTTAGCTTAGCTTTGTAAGCGTCGAATGGGATAACTAAGTATAGATTATTATTTGTTTTTATTCCTGTACGGTTAAGCATTTAGGCTTTAGCTCCTAGTCTGATGGTGTTAGCTAACCTAACCACAGACCAAACTATGTTCACAAAGATTTATTCTCAGCTGAGATACGAACCCAGAACTTCTTGGTCTAAGACGGTGGCTTAGCCACTATACCACAGAGGCGGTCAAATTTTAATTTGTGTACCACGATTACTAAAAATGAGCAACGTTTCAAACGGTTTCAAATGAAAAATGTAATGATAATTAAAAAAAGGTTTTAATGTGAGCGGATAGGTATCTAATTAGTTAATTGCAAAGTTTCGGACCTTTGAAGTTGGACCACAGAGTAAAAGGAGCACAGAAGAACCACATTCAATTACTATTATTCGAAGTTTTTTTTTAATCTTCTATCTTGTACTTGGTTTGAACAGAGGAGTCTTCATCATTTAACCCCTCATAATGGAGAGATGAATGAAACTCGGTTTTAGAACTAATATTGGTGCTAACATCTTAATAACAAACTACATACGAAAATTATATGTTATTCCAAGCAAGCTATTATAAGTGGTAGGCTGTATTTATCGTTAGTCTCGATTGTTAACGATAATAGGCTGTCATAACACCAACCTACACAATTTAAATGAAAACTTATGATTCCGAAAGAGTAATTAAATGTCTTTTCTTATTGTTGCGCTCGTCAGCATAAGATGTTACTCTATGACCAAACCCTAAAGTTGCTGGTGCGGGTCGACTTGACATAAAGGGAGCGTTTAGAAGCACAAACTCACTGGATAGGTAACCAAATTAAAAAAATCTCCGCTCCGTTTTTTTAATGTAATAGAATTGAAATTAATTTATTCAGCATGAAAACAGACAATGTTGAGTCGTTGATCTCGTCTGAAATTTACTAATAACACTCCGTTACAGGCGTGCCCCAGCTGCATATTTTTTCATGTAAATTACAAAACTTAACAACCAGTATTTTGATTTTTTGAGTAGCTGTTGCAAATCTGTTCGCGTGACCTTCAGTATCGCGTCGACTGCACCGGCCCTCGGATGTGTCCTGCGTAAGTATTTTCCCATCCGTGGGGCACACCAGTGCCCCACGCGTGTAATTACGTAACTGGTGGTACGCGGCCTATTTTGGTATTAATTATGTATGTAGAAATGTCAGAAGACTCAGAATCCAGTGTGCAATGACCATAAATATGCTGTATGCCTTAGTTGTTATAATAATTATATAACTGAGCCCAAAGAATAGTCGGATTATGACGAAAACCTTAATTATAAGTATAAGTGCCATTTTTCTTTGTTTTTTCGATATGAAGCCAAATGCTTTTTATTTTTCGATTTAGTTCAGAAGTGACTATTTTTCTGTTATATTTTGATAAGTCAATAAAGACTGAATATGTATAAAAAACTAAATTATTTTATTTCTATACCTATGTTACTAAAAAGTCATGATATTTTGGGCCACAAATGTGCCCCGCGCACGATTCCACAATCGTGTAACTATATAGAGCGCGTGTAATGGAGTGTTAAGTCAAGTGGTTTTTGCAAAATTCTTATGTACTATACGTTTATGTGGGAAAACGATTATAAATCATTCATAAATATTAATAAACTACATGAAAATGTAATTGATCTACTGCACGCTTTGGTAGTTGCTACAAGTTCAGTAAAATAGACGTCTAGATTTCAAATAATCGTACAAGCTGTTTCTTTTTAGTGGTTGGACTGTCTATATGTTAGCTGCTCTATGGCCAAGCCCTAAAGTTAAAGGTGTGAACGATACTCGCATCCACAGCGGATGCGATGTCACATCGACCCGGGTAACCAAATAAACAATGCCTCGAGTTTTTTTTCGAAGCACGTAGGCACGTTATGCCATTTGTCGCGATCGATGTCATAGGATAGCAGTCGGTTAAAACCTATCCGCATAGAGCAGCAAGGTGGTCCGACCTGAGACGATCATAGATAACCATCATCAACCAAAAGACGTCAACTGCTGCACAAGGGCGTCTCCCAAGAATCACCACCACAACCGATCTTATGCTGCTCGCATCCACTAGAACGACAATACATCTTGATCATGGGTCATCATAAAGAAGTAAATATGGTTTCCTAGATACATACATAGATTCACGACTGATATCCCCAAAAGGTTACCAGAGACCAGGCAATGAGGACCGCAGAAGCAGTCCATTGCCATAGACCACGTTACACCAAATTACAACTGCACATGGTGCTCAGCGTGATAGACGGTAAGCCCAGTGCCACTCTATGCTGTTGAATGTCTGTGCAGTCTTTAGTCCGTTAGTCGCCTTTTACGAAACCCAAGGGAATAGAGGGGCTGGTAGTAATCTGTTAATGAGCTGCCAACACACAGCTCTACGTTTTTTGTACTACCCGCGATCTTCACTAGATCGTCGGTCCACCTTGATTATGAGATATGAAATCATAAAAAAGTAATTTAAATACAAACATACATACATTTAATCACGACTATTATTCCCGAAGGGTTAGTCAGAGACTACTTAAGCAATGAGGACAGCGAAAGCAGTACTTTACCGTAGTCCACTTTTCACCAAATAGCGACTGCACGTGTGCTCAGCTTGATAGTAGGTGGTCAGCAGTGTATGTATGTGCAGTCTTTAGGCCGTTAGTCGCCTTTTACGATACCCAAGAAAAGAAATGGGGTGGTAGTATTCTTTCCCGCGACACCGTTATAAAAAAGTTAATGCGTTCCTTTAAGTGATTTAACTGTCTACAAGTTCATTGCTCTATGGCCAAACCCTAAAGTTACAGGCGCTAGGTACGGATCCACTGCGGATGCGATGCGGAGGCCACATCGACCCGGGTGCGTTTGGACGCGCTAGCACACTCGCCGTGGGTTAAACATCGATCGGTGGGTGACCGTTCGAACGGGCGAGTGTGCAGGCATGGAAATTATAAAATATTTTATTTTAGGAAATATTATGCAAGCGCAAATGTGAAAGCTTACAATTAGCAATATAGAAATTATGTTTGTTAATTTATTAGATTATTTGTCTGCAAGCTTTGTGTGTTGAATTTTTCTAAAATAGCCCAACAAAATGTTTTTATGTGTTCTGCTTCTCGTGTAAGTGATTTTTGTAAATCTTTACTCATACATTTTATTTTTATGTATTTTTCTCAAAATTAAATATCTTTGAACCTTAAACCTTAAGCTTTCTTAAAAAAATAAATAGGTCATCTAAAAAGAAAGTAAAGTAGGTAACGCTTCAGTGGTCGAACGGCAAAGCGCTAACTGTATATCCGGGGTTCAATCTCAGGTCAGGCTAAATATGTTACTGATTTTTTATTCATATTCCGAGTTTGTAAACACTAACCTGTATTTTTGGCATGCGTGGTGATAAAACCATAAATTGTAGCCATTACACAATTTTAATAAAAGTCGTTATTACTAAAGCTTAGCCCTAATTATTTATTACCTATATTGCTTTAAAGAAAAAAAACACACATTTACTTAACACTTTAATCTATCTTCTATATTATACTTCTCACTTCAGAACGGCATCGGCAGCACCTATCAAGCTAATTGTTTTTTGTCGTATTTGTAATAGTCAGGACAAGGTTTGTACGAACAAAAAAGGTTTTGAAATACGTCACTGGGTTCGTACCCAGTGAGAGAAAACCCCGTGGTTTTCCAGTTCTTTTCGTACAATTGATAAGAAAAGGATGGATTTTGTAGCACTTCAGTGGAAAAACAGAGTCTTTTAGTAGCACTTACTGACTACTCGACATTTTTGAGCCGGCAAGGTGAAGGCAACTGTTGTTTAGTTTTGTTAACGCTGCAATAGTTTGTCTTCGCGCCTGGACCTTCGACTTAACATCACATCGAGTGGAGTCATTACAGGTAAAGTTTGTAAGTTTTAATGTAATCTTTAAAATCCAAATTTTGACAATTCTTACAATTTTAAACTTTCGTTTTCCATTATTAAACAAACATTTAGACGCGGATTAACGCTAAATACTTATTAAAGGCATCCTTAAGACATTCGCGGATTTAGACATTCGCGGATTTAGACATTCGCGGATTTAGACATTCGTGGATTTAGACATTCAGGGAATTAGACGTAATGAACCATACCGCTACGAAGTTGTCAGCCCGTCACCACGACCGACCGGTGCAACTCGATCTAAACGTCCGGTATAAAAAGCGTTCATAGCCTACGCATACATCTCCACTATGATCAGCGTAATTAGTGGTGGTTTATTAAAGGCATACTACGATCCCTTAAATAAAAAGGTAGATAAATAAATAATTAACTTATTTTATAAATTTATAATAATTAATTAGCGTTAGTCCCCGTCTAAATGTTCGTTAATGTATGCATGTATGTCAAAAAAAGTAACCACTGTTTTTCTCCATAACGATAGTTAACAGATACCTACCATTCAAGTTGTATTTCAAGTGTACTCTCCCGTTTGAAGAGACGCGATATTAATAACACGCTCGAACACTCAGAAATAAGGCAAATCGATCTAAGATACTCCATTTGGAGAAATTCTACATTCACACGTGGTTCTTGTGTATCCCCAGAGGGGTACGCAGAGTAGATAATATTATATAGGTAGGTAATGTTTTGGTAAAATTTATTTTCTGTATGTTTTGCTTAGAGCTGTGCGCTTTCGGCTAGAATACCTACCAACCTATCTCTTCCCTTAGTGATCTTGAGGAACAGTTCCCCGAAATTATTATCTACAATAAAATTACACAAAATAAATTAAATAGGTACTTATATAACTGTACTTGTTAAAAAACAACTTGTAAGTTAATAATATCTATTATATATTAAAATCGAATATTTAAGCATAAGTATTAACACTCTCATTTGTAATATTTATGATTATTTCGTGGTTAACGGTGTTGGTTGTACGATTAATAAATTAAGTTATTGTAAATCCTTAATTAAGAATTATTGTAAAACTGTTTGTTGACCCCAATAAAGTGAAAAAAAAAAAAAGTTATATAAGTACCTAAATAAATTTTTAATTGGTTTATCATAAATTTATTAAACATACTTTAAAACGCATAATTAATAAAAGTCATAGGTTTGTTAAGCATAATTGTAAATATCCATAAATTTGTGTTCTATTATTACTATGATGCATACTTACATAATTATGTTAAGCAGCAAGTTTGTGCTTAAAAAGTCAGTGACAGAAACGAATTGCGGCAAAACCGACTCCACATGGCACGTAGTCTTGTCTGCCCTACGCTAGAGTGTAATTCAAGCCCGCGTAGGCGCGGAGGGGCGAGGCGGCCCGCGAGCTGAGAAGCAGGTGGGTTTAACGCTCACCGCCGCACCAGCAAGCCGACGGCCCTGCGAGGCTCCGACATGGGACCGCCAGGGCCTCGCAGCGCCGGAGCCGTGACAGAAAACATGCCTGCTGCATGCTTGCTTGTATGCTGCATGCTTGCCTGCATGCTGCGCGCTGGTTTGCTCATTATATCAATAAGTTTTATGCCATTAGATTATTATAATTATCAAATGTAAATTAAATCAAATGTACCAAATGTATGCTTTTTGAAAATAAGGTAAAGTAAATAAGTGTTATCCTGTAGGAGTCAGGGATTTCGTCAGTTATTCTAATTGCCTGTATGCTTTTTGAATATTATGTCTTCTGAACATAATGGTAAATAAAAAATGAGCCTTTTGTTACTTATGCTTATCGAAATTATGCGTTTCTATGAATAGAATAGAATAGAATAGAACATTTTATTGCATAACTGTTACATTGTATCTTATTACTAGGTGTAATTGTAATAGGTCGGTCCTAACAGTTACCCATATCGGGCATTACAATATGGTAATGCCTTTTAAATTTTGGCCATTTATGTTATGCGTTATGCTATAAAGAGATATTATTATGGCAAGTGATGATTATGGCAAGTGATGATTATGGCCATCAACATGATGCATTGTGAGTTTATGGCGAAAAACTTTATGCGTTTCAATAGGTAACCATCGCCGACAGGGGGCATCGAGGTGTTCTGAAGTTATGCGCGTACAATCATTTAGGAAATTTATTTTTTAAAATTTAGATTACATGGGTTGTTATTAGTTCTCTTCCATGTAGTATGACTGGTTTACTTTTCAAAACAAATGATGTTTTAATTTTTTTACAGCCCAGCACCGAAACATCGGACCTATTCACGATTCAATATTAGAATGGCGTCTTCGATGAAACATTTAGAGTACCTCGCTCATTGTTTCGTCATTGTGTCGATCGTCTTTTGTTCACGTGCTATCAATTGTTGAGATAGCGAAATTGTAAGAATGGAATAACATGTAGATAGGTACCTATTTATTATTTGCGTTTTAATGTGGGTACTTATTTGAGTGTGTTACTGTGTTTTCGATTACATCTGCATCGATTGGTGTTATTAGAATACATGCATGTACAGTAAAATTTTTAGAATACGTACATTATATTTCACAAAAAAACTCTGTACTTACATTCATTTATACATACATTCTGTGTAAGTATAGAACTATTATGTGAAATAATATTTCGTTTTCTTGCAAAAAAAACAAGTACTGGGAATCACAATTACTTATAAATACAAAATAACTAGTTATTTTTTATTTTAGAAAATAATATGAAAAATAACACACAGTGTGTCGTTGCAACTAGAAAACTATCTCTGCCGACCGCTCTGGGAAACTAGCGTGGTCTTTATATGTGTGTGCAGCTGCCGACTAGTGTAATTGTAATTGTGTTATGTGTCAGAGTGTATGAATGTGTGGTCTCTTGTCAAGGCACCGACTAGCTACACATGAAACTTTTATACGACAGGAAGAGGACTAGAGCTACCCTATTTAATTCCCTAATCCCTACAGAACCTAAGTCCCTAAGTTCCTACGGAGCCTAAGTCCCTACAGCCCTAACCTACAGTATAAAGTGTGATAAATAAATATATAGATAAGTACGGGATGTCTGCACCATGAGACCTAAGGTAACAGACGGAAGGTGGTGAGGAATAAGGTTTAGGCGGTGGTTATCTCACTGCCAGTCAAGCAGACTCACAAGACTGATCAGAACTGACGGCTAAGGGTGTCTTGGCCACAGTGAGGGGATTATAGTTACCAAACCAGTGAGAGTCGAAATGAAGTAGTCCGTGGTTGAGTCAACAAAGAGATTTATTTACAATTTCTATAACATTATATACTAAGATTACTGTACACACACAAATAACTATTTGACTAGTGGTTTGTCCGTGTATCTAGCAACGTAGCGCTTTCTTGCAGTCGGATGAAGTAGGCCAGCGTCCGTCGCTGACCAAATGTTCAAAGTTCGTTTGAACATCCTGGCGCCTCCAAGATGCAGGAATCCAACTCGTACAGCTCGATCGTTTCAGTCGGTACTGGTGGCTGCACCGTGCTCGTTGCCTGACGTCGGGGTTTGGGAGGTGGTCTTGTCGACTTCCTCTTGGTCGTCCTGTGTGGGATGCTGTAGATCTGCGCCTGTGGCTCGACTGCAGCCCGTCGGATAGGGATCTTGGCTCGAACCCATCTGGTTAACTGTGGACCGCAGCAATATATTAGTAAAACTAGTAATATAAGAGTAGTTGTAGTAACGAAACTAGCTAAATACGAATGAGATTCTATTTGTGCCCAAACTGTATTGTCTAACTGTGTTTGTAAATTTTGTTCCGAATTTATTAAGTGTTGGAAGGTATCTGTAGAGTAACTGTCTATTATCTTCTCTTTCGGAATGTCTTCTATTTTAGTTGTCGTTATTTCAGTGTTTATAGAAAAATTGAAACTTTTAGAAAAGGATTCTGTAACTGTGATTTTTTCAGTTCTTTTAGCAGATATTACGTTGTTCAGTGTTTTAATTATACAGTTTTCGGAGATCCTAAGAACACCAACATCGTGAATGTTTACTTCTTCTCTTTGGCCGTCACAAATTATAGATACAGTTTTTGAATGTGTTGATATAAATAGCCACGTATTTGCCATGTAGAGTTGTGTCCATATTACGTCAGAATCACTCCTAAAGGTTTTTGAATGGCAATGTGTTTGGTTGTGTTTTATGCTCTTAAACAGCTGTTCAACTATGCAGTTCGTATTAAATTGCATGTTCTTCACGGCTACAGGACTACAAATAAAGTTCATATCCTTTTGAATACAGTCATTGTACTCTTCACGATTTCATTCAATATAGTGTTCGTTGTTATAATCAAAGCCCATAAAGGTATGCTCTATCAAAATAGTTTGAAATGTATTGTCTTCATTTTTCACGGGTATAGGTGTGACGTGTACTAATACGTATTTCGTGATGTCATGAATTGGAAAATTGGCAAACACTTGAATGTGTGTGCTATTCTCTGTTATTCTAGTATTTAGTAGTTGCGTCTGTGTGATTCTTAAGTTATGCGGCAACTTTTTGTTCGCCGAATCTATTATTTTTCCGACTTGTTGTGGCGATAAAACATTGTAAATTGATGCATTATCTAGGAAAATCTTTAGTAAATTTTCGTAATGCTCCATGATTTCAGAGATGTAATTGTTTGCTAGATGATAGGTTTGCATCACTTGGATCTTAATATGGTTCCCGTCTACAGATCTGTAACAAACATTGTTGTTGTTTATGAATTCAATAGCTTGATTTAATTTTGTTTGAAATTTTTGTAGTTTATTGTGTATTCTCTCTTCAGTTTGATTGACCGTCGAGATAGTGGATATCATAAATTTTGTTTGTTGGTTAGATGCTTGAATTAATAAACGTTGATTATCTTGTAGTGTGTTTATATCTTTGTAAACTTCATCATTAACTCCAAATACGGAGGTCAAAAATTGGCCTAACAAACCCCTTTTCTTCCTTGTATGTTCTGTATTGGTTAAGGATTGAATAGACTTTTCAAACTTCGTTCTTTCTTCTTCTAAGTGATGGTAGAATTCATTACAATGCGTTTCATAAGTAAAATTTTGCGATCTGTGACAGAGGTTTTTAAATTGATTTGTTACTGTAACAACTCGATCTAACTGTTGTTTCATGTATGCTCGGTCGAATGCTGTTTCAATTCTGAATGTTCCGCGGTTTATGGTAGCTGTCCCAATCTGTTCTATGTATAATCCTGGATCGATATTTTTTATGGTGTACGTCCAGTTTGATGTAGTTTGTGCAGTTGTACCAATTATATGTAGTAATAACATAAACATGAATTGTAGTAATGTGAATGCCTTTGGTATATTTCTATATCGTTTATAGTTTTTGTGAGATGTTGCTACGTTACTTAGTACAGGCGTTTCTTTCGTCATGGTTTGTGAATCGTAGTAATTTTCATTTATTGGAAGCGGAATGAGCGTATGAACCGATCTTTTTAATTCGGCCCCAGTTGCCTTTTGTAGGGTGACCACTCTCGTAACACCATCTGGTCCAGGATGAATTTCTTTCACCTTTGCCATAGGCCGTTTACTTGGAGTTATGTTTATGTCTTTAATGAGAACCGCGGTACCTATTTTTAGATTTTCATAATTTTTTGTCCACTTGTATCTTTGTTGTAGCTGATGCAAATAATCCTTTGACCAACTATTCCAGAAGTCTTTTTTCATTTTTTGAGTTAGTTTCCACCTGGTTCCCAGATCTGTAATGGTGTTTGTAATAGGATCTGGAACTCCAACTGCTTCACGGCCAATCAAAAAATGACTTGGTGTTAGTATTATGTTGTCGTTTATGTCTTCACTTAAAGGACATAATGGTCTTGAGTTGAGACATGCTTCAATTTGATGTAACAACGTTGTCATTTCCTCGTAGGTTAGTGTAGAGTCTCCAACCACACGTCTTAAATGATGTTTCATTGATTTTACGCCCGCTTCCCATATTCCTCCGAAATGAGGTGATGATGGCGGAATGAAATGCCAATTGGTTCCGATGTTGACCATTGCGTTTTGGAAATTTGGCGATTGTGTGATTTCAAGTATTTCTTGATATAGTACATTTGCTGTCCCGACAAAATTTGTAGCATTGTCACTGTACATATGTGAAACGTGACCTCTTCGCGCCATGAATCTACGCAGTGCAGCGATAAACGTCTGAGTCGATAGATCACCGACTAGTTCTAAATGTATTGCTTTTGTTGATAGGCATACAAACACCGCAATGTATGCCTTACAAGACTTGTGTCCTCTCCCTTTCATAGTTCTTATTTTTATGGGACCTGCAAAGTCCACAGCAGAGTGGCTATACGGATGTGATAACTGAACTCGTGGTTTTGGTAATATTCCCATTTTTTGAGATGCTGTGGTGGCCTTGTATCTAATGCATTTTACGCATTTGTTAATTAAACTTTTAACTTTCCTTTTACCACCGATTATCCAGTACTTTTGTCGTATGTAAGATAAAGTAAGCTTATTTCCTCCGTGGAGTGTTTTCAAGTGTGAGTCACGTATAATAAGTGACGTCACATAGTGGTCATACGGTAATAATATGGGATGTTTTTGATTGTATGGAAGCTGTGAATTGTGAAGTCTTCCTCCAACTCGTAATAGTCCACTATTGTCTATGAATGGATCTAACGTGTAAAGTTTGCTCCCTTTCTTTACTTGCTGTTGGTTCTGAAGCCTTTGTATTTCTTGGTAAAAAACTTCATTTTGCATTATTTTGATTACTCTTATAGTGGTTTGATTTATTTCGTCTCGTGATAAGATTTCGTTTGGTCTTTGTTTGTAATAAAATCTGTAGCAGTATGTTAGCACTCTTAACATACGACCCAGGTCTGAAAATCTCTCCCAGATGTCATTTGATACTTGCTTATCTATTGTTGTTGTATAACTTTGCTTTATTTCCATACATATTTGAGGAATAGTTTTTGTAATCGGCAATTTGTTGTTTTTTAGCCAATGAGGACCATTCCACCAAAGTAAAAAGTTCTCAAGTTTCCCGGGTTCGATTCCTCTAGAAATCACATCAGCGGGATTTTCAGCCGATAGTACATGATTCCAGTGGGCGTTAGGTAAAAGTCGTTTGATCTCTGACACCCTGTTTGCGACAAAGGTTTGCCAACGTGCAGCCTCTCCTCTGATCCATCCAAGAGTTATCATTGAATCGGTCCAGCAGTATATGGTGACATCTGGTTGATTTAAAGCATCTTTAACTGTTTTTATCAATTTAGCTAGCAGTAGTGTAGAACAAAGTTCTAATCTTGGTAATGTGGTTTTGTTTTTCTTTGGTGCTACTTTCGATTTTGCCTGTAGTAATGTGACATAATAGCGGTCATCGCACTTTACTCTGCAATAGACTACTGCACCGTAGGCTTTTTCGGATGCGTCACTGAAACCGTGTAATTCAATTATCACGTTTTTTGTTATTTGACACCACCTGTTTATTTTTAACGTCTCAATGCACTTTAATTGTTTTTGTATTTCACTCCATTGTTTACATTGTTTTTCGTTGATTAATTCATCCCAGTCTGTGCCGTTTATCCAAAGTTCTTGTACCAATAATTTCATTGTTATAATAATAGGTGCTAACCATCCAAGTGGGTCAAATATTTTTGCCACTTCTGATAAGATAAATCGTTTCGTAGGTTGATTATTTTCTGTGATGTTGATGTTAAAATAGAAACTGTCCTCTGATGGTGACCATGCCACTCCTAGTGACTTTCTATTTTCATCAAATGGTAGTTTCAGTAATGTTTCATCTTGGTTTTTATTTTGTAAATTTTCCAGTAATTCAGCACTGTTTGAAGACCATTTTCGCAACACGAAACCACCTTTTTTTAACATAGCTATAAGCTGACTTTGTAATCTTTTTGCGGTTTCCAAATCTCCGTGCCCTGATAAAATATCGTCAACGAAAAAATCTTGTAGTGTCGTCTGACTAGCCATTGGATAATTATCCTTTTCGTCTAAAGCTAGTTGTTGTAAAGTTTTGACGGCTAGGTATGGTGCGCTTGTGGTACCATAGGTGACCGTGGTGAGTTCATACTCTTCGATTGGCTGGTCTGGGTGAAATCTCCACAATATTCTTTGACATGTCATATCGTCTTCATGTATCTTTATGAAACGGTAACATTTCATAATATCCGCCATGAATGCAATTTTGTAAGTGCGCCACCGTAAGAGTATGGTTGCTAGGTCCTGTTGCAGTCGTGGGCCTTTGTATAAATTGTCGTTAAGGCTGATTTTCATGCTTGTCTTACTACTTGCGTCAAAAACAACTCTTAATTTTGTCGTTAGTGAATCTTCGCGAATAACAGCTTGGTGTGGAATATAATATTTTCCTTTGTTATAGTCCTTTTTGTCAACTTTTCTCATGTGACCCATTTGTAAATATTCATACATAAACTCGTGATATTGCTTTTGTAAATGGTCGTTTTTCTTAAATTGTCGTTCCAGCTGTAACAGTCTTGCCCCAGCTCTTTGCCGGGATGCTCCGTATTCCAAGTCGGGATCCTTGAAAGGAAGTCGTACAGTGTATGTTCCGTCTTTATTTCTTTTAGTAGTATCTTGGTAGTATTTTTCACATATTTCGTCTTCTCTGGTTAGTAAGGATTTTTCCGGGATTTCTTCTAATTCCCAAAACTTTGTCATTTGTTGCACTTCTTGCGTGCGTACAGTCATACTAAGTATTTTTATCTCATTATTTGTGTCAGTAGTGCAGAGTCCTGATAAAATCCACCCCAATTTAGTATTCTGGGCGATTATACCATTTTGAACTTTTTCAAATCCTTGTTGAAGTATTTTGCTGTATTCATGGGCACCTAATATTATATCTATAGGTCCCTTTTTGTAGTATGTCGGGTCCGCAATCAACTTATTTTGCAAGCTTTGTACCTGAAGCGGTTGCAGGTCATGTCGTGGTATTGAACTCGTAAGTTTCGGTAGGATTATTAGTGTTACAGGTAAACTATAATCACTAGAATGTCGTGGTCGTATGTTTATATTAATTGTATAGTTAGAAGTCTTTGGTTTGTCATCTCCAATGCCTCTGATTTCGGCATGGATTTTTGTCCTTGGGTATGCTAACAGTTGGGCTACTTCTTCGGTACAGAAAGACGCCTCTGAGCCTTGGTCACACAGTACTCGTAATAATTGTGGCATACCATCGTTGGTCGTTGTTTGAATTAAGGCTGTTGCTAGCAGAACATTTTGTCTTGAAGTTGTCTCTGATACGTTTGACTGTATCTTCTTTTTGTCAATTGGTTTAGCGTGATTATTTGTCTCGACTACACGTACGTTTTCTGTATAATTTCGATGTAATAATGCGTGGTGGCCAGGTCGTTGACACACTTCGCAGTTTACGTATTTTACGCTCTTGCATTTTTTTGATGAACTATGATTCAAACATTGGTTGCACATTTGTTTGTTTCTAACTACTTTCATGCGTTCATTTACATCTAATAATTTGAACTTTGAGCATAGATGAATATGGTGGTCATTACTTTGGCAATACCAACATTCTTTTGTGCGTTGCTCGAAGTATGGCGCCGTGGGCTTATTTTGAAAGTATGACTGCTTATTCTGTGTATACGATGTTGACAATGATGTTGACGGACTAAGCGATGTTTCTAAACATTTAAAGCGTTTTTCTAAAAATTTCATAACCATCTCGAAGTCTTGGATTTTAGTGCTGTCTTCTAGTTGGTATTCATACTTGGTGTTCGTCTCTGCGTCCCATTTTCGAGTAATTAATCTGTTCAGAATAGGGCTCCATGCTGTGGTGTCAATACTTTGATTTTTTAATGCTTCTAGACATTCGCGTACTGTATCATGCATGTCTCGCAATTGCGCCGAATTAGCTCTCTTTATAGTAGGTAAATCAATTAATTTGTCAATGAACTTAGTTGCGATCATTCGCTTGTCGTCAAACCTTTTTGTAAGCAATTCCCAAGCTGTTTTGTAATTTGATTCACTTATTGTTAAATACTGAATTATTTTTGCCGCTTCGCCTTGTACATGTGATTTTAAATATTGCATTTTTTCTGAACATGATATTGAATGATCTTCATGTATTATCTTCGTAAACAAATCTTGAAACGTACTCCAGGTGTTGTAATCTCCGGTAAATATTGGAATTTTAATTTGTGGTAGTTTCCCGGATGATCTGTGACTGTGACCCATATTAGTCCCGGTCGGTTGACTTACAAATATTTTTTCTTGTAAGAGTTCTGTAGTAATTTCATAATTTCTCTGTGTTTGATCGAATAAATTAGTTTTGAAATAATCAAGTTCGTACGTATTTTCATTAATTAGCAGGTCTAGGTGATTATTATCGATTTCTTGCCATTGGGTCTGAATTACTTGTAATAATGACTGCAAATGCCAAGTAGGTTTCTGGTCAGTAATTGCAATTTTTGCTTGAGATAACTTCTTCGTTAGTTGTGAAATGCGATAGTTCTGTATAAATAATTTTGGACTCTGTTTTGTCGCGTCTGTGAAATCCTCTTGTGGTACGTCTTTAGGCTCGTATAGCTCCTGTTGTACGGTTTGTAGTCGCCCTTCAATTTTTTTTAAATAGTCAGTAGCTTCATCATATTTCTTCTTAATGTAGCTTCCAAAGTAATTTAATGTCATGTATTTATGAGTAGAAAGTATTTCTTGATCTTGTAATTCCAAGTGGTTTTTTTGTGCTTGATCAAAAATGTCGTTTAAACGACTCCTTCTGTCGTCTAAATATTGTTGGGTCTGTCGTGAGGCTGAATCTTTTTTCATATTCGCCAATAGTCTTGTGATCTCATTGTAGAAATGCTCTTGCTCTTTGACTCGTTCGTTGACGTCTTGAATCTCCATAGTTTTCCTCTTTTTGTCTTCTTACTATCCCTATTACCCTACCCTACTCCTATCAATCTACTTGTCAGTACGTAATGCGCCTGCGCTCCTGTTACGGTATTTTGCGACTTCTCAATCAGCTGGTGAGACCCGCTTCTGGGAGGCCAGTGACCGAACCGCTACCGTACCAACAGCTTTCCTACAGGATACACTATGTACTTAGTACTTCGGATTGCTACGAAACTGATGCTTTTTTGAGTATACCAGTACGCAACTTTCCAAAGTTGTCAGTCCCTAGGGGGGGTAAGAGGATCGCGTAATTTATATTAACCTCACAGGATCAAATTTCTCGAAGGACCAAAATGTGCAGCTGCCGACTAGTGTAATTGTAATTGTGTTATGTGTCAGAGTGTATGAATGTGTGGTCTCTTGTCAAGGCACCGACTAGCTACACATGAAACTTTTATACGACAGGAAGAGGACTAGAGCTACCCTATTTAATTCCCTAATCCCTACAGAACCTAAGTCCCTAAGTTCCTACGGAGCCTAAGTCCCTACAGCCCTAACCTACAGTATAAAGTGTGATAAATAAATATATAGATAAGTACGGGATGTCTGCACCATGAGACCTAAGGTAACAGACGGAAGGTGGTGAGGAATAAGGTTTAGGCGGTGGTTATCTCACTGCCAGTCAAGCAGACTCACAAGACTGATCAGAACTGACGGCTAAGGGTGTCTTGGCCACAGTGAGGGGATTATAGTTACCAAACCAGTGAGAGTCGAAATGAAGTAGTCCGTGGTTGAGTCAACAAAGAGATTTATTTACAATTTCTATAACATTATATACTAAGATTACTGTACACACACAAATAACTATTTGACTAGTGGTTTGTCCGTGTATCTAGCAACGTAGCGCTTTCTTGCAGTCGGATGAAGTAGGCCAGCGTCCGTCGCTGACCAAATGTTCAAAGTTCGTTTGAACAATGTGTATGTATGTATAAAATAACACAATTTACATATTGAAATGAAATACTTTTTTACGGATTACTCGCGTTTAATTTACTATTTACATAGTTTTATTTATATATTATCCTGACGTAAACGCACCCGGTTAAATATACTTATGCAAATACAAATACCTAAATTTTGCCGTATTATATCTAACTATATACTATTATAAAGTCGAGACTTCTGTCCGTAACAGGCTCCCCCCGGCGCAGCATCCGCGTAGCCTCTTCACTCCATCGGCAGGACAGCCAGTCTCGTCGTCGGTCGTCAGAACGTGCCGCCTTTGGTGCGCACCTCTACGTTGCGTACTTCGTTGTCAGGTCCAGGAAATGTCTTCGCGACGACGCCTCTAGGCCATACATTGCGGGGTAGTGTGTTATCCACAATTATGACCACGTCGCACTCTCGTACGTTGCGTCGCTCGGAGTCGCGCGTGCCGTCGCGCGGTATGAGTAGTGGTAGATACTCGCGCAGCCAGCGTCGCCAGTACTCGTCCGCCAGCGCCTGCGCCGCCCGCCAAGTGTTTCGGTCGGCGCGCTCGCACGGCCCAGTGGTGGGCAGGCCGCTCGAGCTACCCAAAAGGAAGTGATTGGGTGTCAGCGCTTCCGGGTCGTCGATGCTCACAGGGACGTGTGTTAGAGGCCGAGCGTTGACAGTGTGCTCGGCTTCGGCTAGTAGCGTCATAAGTACTTCTTCACGCGGTGACTTCTCGTTGAGCGTAGTGCGCAGCGCCGTCTTGACTGTTCTCACCAGCCGTTCGCATGCCAGCCATACCAGCCTTGGTGTGACGCGCCTGGCGAAATGTACCGCCACTCTGTGCGTTGCGTTAGCGCGTATTCTGGTAGCGCTGGCCCCCATTTTTCGTATGCGGCCTTTAATTCTCGGTCCGCGCCTTTAAAATTCGTAGCGTTGTCACTATATATAATGTGGGGCCATCCCCTCCTGGCCGCCATTCGTCTTAGAGCCATAATCGCTGAGTCGGTAGATAAGCTCGCCGTAAGTTCTGCTGCCCGCGCGTAGTTTGCGGGATGTCGTCTGCGAAGCTCTCTCGTTGCGATTCAATGGTTAGTAGGCGCTCGGCCTCGTTGATATGTTCAATTGTCATGTTACTAGCGCGGCGGCGGCATCTCTGAGTGAATAGTAGCACGTTCGCCATCGTTCTAACTAAACGCTCGTAGGAAGAGAAGCGTTTAGCGTCTGGCACTACGCTACTATCACTCTGCCACGTGTGCGTGTGCGTCACGCAGTGTTCACTCTCCGCGCTGTGTTCGTTGTTGATGACGTCACTCGTGGGCCATTCGGTTTCGTTTTCGTATAAAAATGCCGGTCCGACAAACCACCGATCATTCTTCGTTTTCGCGACATTGTGAGCCGTAGGGACCCATCGCCATTGTGACGACATCGTCGTTTCTGTGATCTCAGTTAAGCGATGCGCTACATAGGGGGTGTAACGCACCGTGTCGTTATTAATCCATTTCAACACTGTTTGTGAATCGGTCCAATATCGACTCTCTCAGGTTGCCATCTTTGTTCATTCAATACTGAGCTTGCTAGTCGCGTAGCTATCAACGCCGCTTGCAACTCCATTCTCAGAATACTTTGTTGCTTTATCGGTGCTACTCTGGCCTTAGCAGCGGCGAGTGCGACTCGTATTTCGCCATTTTCACCCTTCATTCTCCAATATACTGCAACGCCGTAAGCGACCTCGCTGGCATCACAAAAACATGTAGCTGCTTTCTCGTCACTCCCCCCGTATGTAGACGCCGGGGTAGACGCAGACTACGTAATGCCCTCAATCCGTTCAACCATTCATGGAACTCGCCGGCCTCGTAATCGGGTAAGACCTCGTCCCATTCTATTTTTAACCGCCATATGCCTTGTAAGATGATCTTCGCTCGTATAGTATAATAACTCAACAGTCCGAGTGGGTCAAATATTGACATAACCGCACTCAGCGCCTCTCGTTTAGTAGGAGCGCGCCTCATTTGCTTCACGTCGTCGTGCACGCGAACCATCTCGGTGTTAAACGCCAACTCGTCTGTAGCAGCGTCCCATAATAAACCGAGCGTTCTGCCCCATTGCTGAAAACTAGCGCCGAGCTGTCGAGGTGATGTGTCACGGCTTTCTGCTGGCAGCTCACGCAACACGCACGGTCCGTTAGAGTTATAACCGGCCAGCGTGAATCCTGCCTGCGCGTGAACCTTCGCGACCTCCTTTATCGTTTCAATCGCTTCTTGCTCGGTGTCGTAGCAGTCGACGTAGTCGTCCATATAATGGTTTCTCGTAATTGCTTCGTATGCGCGCGGATACTCGGCAGCGTGCGTTTCAGCGTTCAAATCTCTCACGCTGTGCGCTAAGAAAGGTGAACTCTTAGCTCCGAATATCATTGACGTCATCTTGTAGCGTGAAGGTGGCTTCGTTCGGTCGGCGCCCCTCCATAGGAACATCTGAGCGGGTTGGTCACCTTTAAATATCTTAACTTGAAGAAACATCTCCCGGATATCGGCCGTAATTGCGATAGCTCGTTCGCGAAATCGTAGTAGCAGGCCCGCCAGGTCGCGTAGTAAGTCGGGACCCTCTAAAAGCTAGTCATTCAGATAAACTCCGTTTGCTTCAGCGGCCGCGTCAAAGACAACTCGTAGTTTTTCGGGCTTATTCGGATTTGTTACGGCGAAGTGAGGTAAGTACCATAAATGTGGGCTCATCAAATCGCTCTCGCTACTTTCCTCGGCGTAGTGTTTATCAAATAGATTATCTATTTGATTCGTATAAGCTCGTTTGAATTCGTCAGACTTGTCCATCTTCCGTTCTATGGATTTCAATCGTCTCAATGCTGACTCGTAACTTGGCGGCAGCGTGACGTCATCACGTCGCCACGGTAATCTAACTTCGTATTTTCCGTTGACTTTCTTTGTCGTCTTTCTAAACGATTCTATGGCGCGTGCATCACTCGGGCTCACTCGCTCCTTCTTTGTTATTCCCAGTGAGTCAATTTCAAAGTGCTTCTTTACCATAGCATGGAGTTCGTTGTCGGGTAAGAAAGTGCGCGAGATCGTCACGCACTGCGGCGTGTTTACGTATAACACCGCAGCCGTATTACTCTCGATCAACACGCTTGACCGTGGCGCTGATCCGTGTATTACCCAGCCCAGCTTCGTGAGCGATGCGATCGGTTCGTCTCGCTTGCCCTGTAGCAATCTTCGTGTGACTATGAGATTCCAATTGTCTGCCCCAATCACTATTCGAGGCTTGACATGTCCGTAGCAGACGTTGCTGTTTGATAACTCTTTCATATGAGTGTATCTCAAACAGTCGTTGTGCACCGTCTGTCCGTTGAGTGATAAATCTTTCATCGTTCTAGCTTTAATGTCGAATTGTCGTTTATTCGTAGTTGCAATTAACTTTAAATTCACCGTCTTGGTTTCGCACGTCGTTTGTGTATTCACGCTTCGTATTTTCAAATCGTTCGCCGGCCCGTCCGCGCCTACGTAGTCCGCCAGGTCTTAGTCGATTAGCGTAACAGTCGACCCCTCGTCGAGCAAGGCGTATGTGTCGATTGACCCCTTTGGACCCTTGATGGTAACGGGACATACTTTTAGTAACACCTTGGTAGCATCGGTCGAGTGATTAACCGACGCCACCATCTCGGTTTCATTCGGCCTGGTGCGGTGTTCGTGTAGCAAGGCGTGGTGGGGATGGCGGCAATCATCAACTCCGCACAGATCGCGTTTATCGCATTGTAGGCGACGGTGTTTCTTATTCGCACAACGGAAACACACTCCGCTTTTCTTTATCCATTCCCATCGTTGTTTAACCGTCATGGTTTTAAAGCGATCACATTGCGGCACGTCATGACGTCCTCCACAACACAGACATTCTTTGTTTATGACGTCATTACTTGTTGCGTATACAGCCGTATTTTTCTTTCGCTCGATTCGTTGTTTCACGTTCGCTCGTGTTTCCGTAATAACGTTCTTTCGCGTAGGGTTGTAGCTCACGTATGCATACTGTAGGGCTCTGTTGGCTTCTCTCATGAGGAAGTGGGATAGCGTGACGATCTCAGGCTCGGCATAGCTTCCGCAGTCAGTTGCGTAGTCGCACCACCTTGAGCGTAGGTGCGGTCCGAGCTTGTCCACCACTTCTCGCGTTAACATTGGATTTCGTAAGTACCCTCTATTGTCAATATAATCGAGTATGCACACAATGTTCTGCAGTTTGATCGCGAACGTGTTCAACTCACTGGCCGTCGTGCCGGGACGCGGCAGTCTCTTAATGTCGTCCAGCGCTTGATCAATTATTACTTCTGGCCGTCCGAAGCATTGCTCGAGTGTTTTCATAACAACTTCCGGGTCCACGGCCGTATATAAAAGAGCGGACACCGCTTCCTTTGCTTCATCTTTAAGACAGCTTCTTAATCGTGCCAAGTTTTCGGCTTTGCTAAAGTTAAATTGTTTAGTCGTATCGCGCATCGCCGCTTTAAACGGCAACCATTCAGCCGGCGAGCCGCTGAATATAGGCAAATCCAGCGCCTGTCGTGGTACCGTCCGATTATGCATCATTTCTCTAGTGTAAGTGCGAGCTTAACCATCCCCATGTCGTCTTTGCTCGTTTGATCACGGTTCGCTGCCTCTTTCACTACGTTTTCGTTTTCAACATATGGCGAATCAGTGAGGTGGTGACCTCTGTCCATCTCACTTGCGCGCGCATCCTTTTGTCTTTGTCGCACATTTCCGACTTTATCTGTGTCGGGCTCATGCACGTTCCGACGCCGATCCAACCATTCATCCACTCTCAGTTGGGCAATATCGGCGGGTAAGCTCTTCGGTTCTAAATCCGTATCCTCTTCAATAATGGCGATTTCGTATGCAAGTCTCTTCTTAATCATTTCCGTTTCTAATTGTAACTCTAGCCGACGTATTTCGGCGAGTCGCTCCTCCGCTTGAAGTTGCGCTTGTTTCACTCGTGAGGCGACGCTTGTTGTCGATCGTACCGACGGCGGCCCGGCTCTGGGTGCGTCGGGTGGGGGTGCGTCGTCGTTGCGTCTAACTTCCGTAGTGGCGGTGATGCCGCGTTCAGAATCTCTTGTTGCGGTTCCATTGGCGTCACGGTTGAGGCAAGGTTTGAGGGTGATGCGGGTGGTCTGTCGAACGTTCGTAGTCCCGTTGTCGTCTCGGCTTGGCTTTGTATTCGGGTGGTCGGCATCTTCTTTCTTGCTGCCCCTACTCCTAACAATCTGAAACGGGCACGCTATGTGGGGAGCCCGTCCAAGGATGGAGTTCGTGCGGGAGTGGAAAGGTAGGACCTACCCAGCAGAGAGTCGACGTGGACAACGGGGCGCTCGCGAATCGGCTGGAGTGTCCGACAGCTTAGGCAGTGCCTACAGAAAGGACCCTTAAGGAGCTTACAAATTCTGCTCTGACCGGCCGTGACTTAAACACATTATGGGTTGGCAACTAGCAGCCTTGTGGGACAGCTGCCGGCTCATGTGGGCAGTTTTACATTTTACCATAACTAACTACCCACATGAACCGTCGTAATTTGTGCAGCTGTCCCTTTCGTTCGGACCTCTCTTTTTTTTAATTTGTTACCTACCCTACGGTATCACTCGTAATCTGGATACCCTACATATATTTATTTTCCTAGTTATATTGATATTCCTAACAATAGAAACCTATAATTACGAAAGCTAATCTCTTACTTTCCTAACTTTAATTACCTTAGAGAGGCGTAAGGCCCCTGGGCACATATACCAGGCCCTTACCTTTGTCAAAACCATTACCTTTTTAATAACTTTTACCTTTTGTTTAAATGAAACGCAAAAAATTAATTATTTATTATCAAAAAACCTTTACACATATGAGACTTAATCTACTTATGCAAATACAAATACCTAAATTTAGCCGTATTATATCTAACTATATAATATTATAAAGTCGAGACTTCTGTCCGTAACACAGTCTTTAGCCCGTTGGTGGCCTTTTACAGCCAAGGGAAGATATGGGTAGGTAGAATTCTTTTATTAATTAATTGCTACCTCACTGCTCAAACAACATCGCATTTTATAAAATATTACAATCTCCATTTCTGAAATTCTGTTTGTTTCTTTATTATTTTTCGTCTGTACCTTTGCCGTTATTGCTTTATAATTTCCTAGCTCGATTTTATACTTCCTAACATTTAATTTTCAATATTGTTCGTTACAGACGTCTATCAATTAGTGTATAATTAAAATTAGTTATTTAATTACTTAGAGAAAGCTTCATCACTAACCGAACCGAATAAAAAGTATACCCTATTTGGGTATCGAACCTGGGCTCTTGAGTCTGAAACCTTTGGTCTTAGAACTAGACCACCAAGTTAATTATTTGTTACCATTTCACACAAATTATTATATTCACGACTATTATCCCCGAAGGGTTAGTCAGAGACTAGGCAATGAGGACCGCACAATAGCAGTCCTCTGCTCCACACCATATTCACACCCAAGATTGGTTGAAGCTATACCGGGGATCAGGGAGTGTAAATAAACCGCTTAAATATTGTTAAAACACTGATTTATTCTAGAACGTCTGCCACTTATATACTATAACTAGCGGCCGCTCGCGGTTTCACCCGCGTGGTTCCAGTTCCTGTGGGAATATCGGGATAAAAAGTATTCTATGGGTTAATCCAGGCTATAAGTTATCTGTATGCCGAATTTCATCTAAATCCATTTAGTAGTTTTTACGTGAAACAATAACAAACATCCATCTATACTTACAAACTTTCGCGTTTATAATATTAGTAGGATACAACAAGTCTAATCCTAATTTTAATTTAATTATCTATTAATACGGACAGCCTTTATCATGATTTTATTAACTACGTGAGTAGGTACCTACGTGACGAACCAGCACAGAAGCTAAGGAAAGCTAAGGAAGCTTTGTTAGTGACATGGCCGCCTATTTTGTTGTGTAATCTTGTTTTGGTGCCTACATTATTATGTATTTTTGTACGGATTAACTCGCGTTTAATTTGCTATTTACATAGTTTTTATATTATCCTGACGTTTCGAACCCTTTACAGGGTCCGTGGTCACAGGGAGACTGAGATGTTGGTCGTCTCATTGTTAGAAGTTATTTGCCTACCGTCAATAATTTTATATATTTAACCGGGTGCGTTCAAGTTTACACAATACGAGCTAACAATTTTTTTAGGTCTGGTAATGTGTTGCTGTTGGGGCTGGGATTTGATGACCTGTATGATGGGGTCCTAGGCAGGTGGTAAATTCCAACCATCCTCTCTATTGAAATTACGATGTTTTTTAATTTCAATAGCCTCGCGTATCATCCTAGGGATGAATCGTTGTTCCTTGGCGAGTATTTGAGGTTTGTCAAATCTGATGTAATGGTGGAACATGCTCTCGAGGGACCAAACCATTACATCAGATTTGACAAACCTCAAATACTCAACCATTACATCAGATTTGACAAACCTCAAATACTCGCCAAGGAACAACGATTCATCCCTAGGATGATACGCGAGGCTATTGAAATTAAAAAACATCGTAATTTCAATAGAGAGAATTGTTGGAATTTACCACCTGCCTGGGACCCCATCATACAGGTCATCAAATCCCAGCCCCAACAGCAACACATTGCCAGACCTAAAAATATTGTTAGCTCGTATTGTGTAAACTTGAACGCACCCGTTTAAATATAAAAATTATTGACGGTAGGCAAATAACTTCTAACAATGAGACGACCAACACCTCAGTCTCCCTGTGACCACGGACCCTGTAAAGAGTTCGAAACGTCAGGATAATATAAAAACTATGTAAATAGCAAATTAAACGCGAGTTAATCCGTAAAAAACTGTTTCATTTCAATGTGTAGTGCTCGCTTGAACCTCAGAAAACAATATGTATTTTTGTGTCTAGTAAAAGTATACATTATTATTCTCTCTGTGTAACTTACAAAACAAAGTAATGACCATTTAAAAATATGCTAACACAATATTAAATATTCTCTCACAATTTTTATTTCACACTGTAAAGATTGAGAAGATATTAAAATATTCCTTTGTTTTGTATCTATAGCGTTCAACTTTTATGAGAATATATTTATTTTCTCCATTCCTTTGAGGTTTTCCCAAGATTTGGACGATTTTAATATTAATGTTCTATTTAAAGGCTTTCAATTTCCAAATATATTATTTTAACCGCTAACTATATTTCGAGCCGTGTTACGTAGCAGCACATTAAAAGAATACTACCACCCCTTCTTCCCCTTGGGTGTCGTAAAAGGCGACTAACGGACTAAAGACTGCACATACTTCCAACAGAATAGAGCGGCGATGGGCTCAATTTCGCATTTGTATTATGGTTATTAGGTAGGTATTGTTAGGTATATATATATTTGTATCATAGGTATTTAGGTAGGTAGATGTATATTATATACATACATAGTCACAACTTATATCCCCGAAGGGTTAGTCAGACATTAGACAATGAGGACAGCAAAAGCAGTGCTCTACCAAAGTCCACTTTTCACCAAATAGCGACTGCACATGTGCTCAGCAAGACAGTCGGTAAGCCCATCGCCGCTCTATGCTGTCAGATGTATTTGCAGTCTTTAGTCCGTTAGTCGCCTTCTACGACTCCCAAAGGAAGAGAGAGGTGGTAGTATTCTTTCACCGCTACGTGACACGGTTACGATGTTTATAAGCTGACAAAATGATGTAAATCAATGCTAGTTCATGTATTGTATTAAAAATCGAAACATGAAGAACAATGAACCTCACAATAAATTAAAAACCGGCCAAGTGCGAGTCGGACTCGTGCACGAAGGGTTCCGTACCATTATCTATACAACATTAGAGTTTACCTGTTGCCGTTAGCAATATCGAGCAAAAACATCACGTATTGTATGGAAGCCCCCTTAAAATGTTTGATTTATTCTGTTTTTTAGTATTTATTTTAATGAAAAAAACGGATTTTTACCATGTTTCAGTTGTTGATTTTCAGTATTTGTTGTTATAGCGGCAACAGAAATACATCATCTGTGAAAATTTCAACAGTCTAACTATTACGGTTCATGACAGACGGACAGATGGACGGACAGCAGAGTCTTAGTAATAGGGTCCCGCTTTTACCCTTCAGATACGAAACTCTAAAATTAAAAAAAATTATCTCTAGATTCACCGACAAGAACTATAATACACACATCAAAAGTGTCTAGGGATCAAGCATTTTTATGCGGATTTCTTGAGATTGAGATGTGGCTTTGTAATAAATTTATGATTTTATAAATTTATATGGATCCTTTTTGGTGCATTTCATAATTTGAAACAGGAACTTTCAATCAGTTTCTAGTAAAAGATGAAAATCAGCTGTCAATATTTTCCCTATAAAAACATACAACGCATTGAAGACATTATTAGTGCTACTGTTTCCCTACTACTGATTAAAACTAACGTTATTATGGAGCGGCGACGTCATTTAAGCAGGGAAGAAATGCTCAGAGCCGTGGGAATGATAGAAGCTGGTTCCCGGCAACGTACTGTGGCTTTAGCTCTGAATACAAGTCAGAGTGTTATCAGTCGACTTTGGACACGTTACCGAAGCACTGGTACCGTGGCTGAGCGCCATGGAGGACGGTATCGTTGCACCACACGGAGACAAGACCGATACATTCAAATCACAACTCGAAGAGCTCCAACAATAACCGCCCTGATGTTAGCCGTGAGGCTTCATCACTCTTCAGGGAACTTAATTAGCGACCAAACAGTCAGAAACCGCTTGCATGAAGTGAACCTTCATTCCCGAAGACCGCTAAGGGTACCACCTATAGCAATGCACAATCGTAGGATTCGATATCAATGGGCTCTTGAACACAGAAATTGGGCAGAAGAACAATGGCGTTTCGTGTGCTTTTCTGATGAGTCTCGTTTTGGTATGAGACCGGATACAAGACGTATACGACACTGGAGAACCCCTGGACGCCAACAGCGATTAAAATCCTGCCAGGAAGTCCATCCTTATAGTGGTGTAACCATTATGGTATGGGCGGGTATTTGGATCGGCGGAAGAACTGAGTTGATTTGGATCAGAGGCAACCTCAACGCTCAAATTTATGCTGAGACGATTGTATCAGACGTCATCGTTCCTCTACAAGTGCAAATCGGTCCCTTATTTCAGTTAATGCATGATAATGCACGACCGCACACCGCAAGAGTTGTAAGACAGACTCTCGCCGCAGCTAACATCAATGTCATGCCCTGGCCTGCTCAGTCGCCAGACTTGAACCCGATTGAGCATGCATGGGATATGCTACAGAGAAGAGCTCTGCCGAATATGGAGGGTATCCAGTCGCAAGAAGACCTTTTTTTGTTGTTGCAACGAACATGGGCGGCCATTCCACAGTGTGATTTGGATGAACTCATTTTGAGTATGCCAAACCGATGTTCTTGTGTTGTTAGTGTTCGCGGTAGAAACACGGATTATTAATTGTTTAAGTTACCCAATAAAATTTTAAAGAAAACTGTTATTTCAGTCTTTTTTTCGAACTTTAATGTTAGTGGTTCAAATGTCAAAAATCCCTTTATTAGGAAAATGGCAAATTTCTTTATTAATGCAAAGGTGACTTGGTTTATCGTTACTGTAGACAAACGAAAACACTTTATTTGATGAATCCTTAAAGAAAATTTTAATTAATATCAATCAGGAGAAAAGTTATTGCAAAAATATATGTTGATCCCTAGACACTTTTGATGTGTGTATTTGCAACTAAACTAATTAACAGCTTTAAAATCAACTACATAACGCTTTAATTGTATCGCAAAAAGTATATACTTATAAGTTTGACTATTGAAACCGGTGTCCACTATAAGTTGACTCCTGCCAATGCTTTGTGATAGAAACTTCCTCGCAACTACAATGGCTTGGGCTTGGACTGCAGTTCAAGTTGTGTTGGTTATGCGCGAACATTCAAATGTCATATTTGGTTTGTTGTCAGCGTCTACTCCTCCTATACAGCTGGCTGAAATCAAATTTACGAGAGACTATAAAGGTACTAAAATACGGTATTCCGCTTTCTCATATTATGCACTTTACGGGATTTTCTTATATTTTGTGTCTCGTGAGTGTAAAACTATATTATAAAGTAAAAATGTGTTGATTCTGAATTAGTTATTCAGCATTACATTCATTCATATAAACATGACTGTTATCCCCGAAAGGTAAGTCAGAGATTAGGCAATGAGGACAGCAAAAGCAGTCCTCTACCATAGTCAACTTTTCACCAAATAGCGACTTCACATGTGCTCAGTGTGACAGGCGGTGAGCCAATCTTCGCTCTAAGCTGTTGGATGTATGTGCAGTCCTTAGTCAGTTAGTCGCCTTTTACACCCTAGGGAAGAGAGGGGTTGGTAGCATTCTTTCACCGCTACGCGACACGGATATCTAACCTATCCCAAAGTATTAAAAAAAATGGGATTAGCATAGTGTTAGTTTAATTAATTAATATAATATTTGTTAGCCGTGTAGTGGCGCGGCTTATTAAAAAAATACTGCCAAACCATCTCTTCCCTTCGGTGTCGTAAAAGGTAACTAACGGACTAAAAACTGCACATACATCCCAACAGCATAGAGCATGAAAACTTACATAAATTTCTAGACCACAGAGGCGGTTTAGTATCCAGCTAGTTTTAACTTAATCTATTCCAATCATGGACGTAATATACTTACGTCCATGATTCCAATATTACCATAGAGCTTATTAAGCAATGTTTCGGAAAATTAAACATTTCTTAAGCCATTAACATCATACACCGCGGATTTGAACGACTAATGTTGCCATAAAAATGAATAATGGTTTTGAAAACTCATCCGGATGATAAAAGGTATCGATTAAAGCTACCTACCAATTTGGGTTTTGTAATATTTTTTTGTGTAACTTAATATCTACCGAGGCAGTATCCATTAAATGAAGGGATGACTTTATTTCACCGTGTCACGTAGCGGTGAAAGAATACAACCACCCCCTCTCTTCCCTTGAGTGTCGTAAAAGGCGACTAACGGACTAAATACTGCACGCATATCCAAGGGCATAGAGCGGCGATGGGCTCACCACCTGGCACGCTGAGCACATATTCTGCAGTCGCTATTTGGTGAAAAGCGGACTATGGTAGAGGACTGCTTTTGCTGTCCTTATTGCCTAGTCTCTGACTAACCCTTCGGGGATAATAGTCGTGATTATGTGTAGTTATGTATGTTTAAAGTAATATCTGATTTTACATTCGGTATTTCATAATTCAAATTTAGTGTAATGTCAACGCTGCCACTTTTCCGCTACGATTTAGTATATATACATCAGCGATATATACGTTACACTAGATAGGCCCTTCCGAACACGCACTATGTTCCACTCATCTGCGGAGTCGACTCGGCACCTTGCTTTAGTGTGACTTTGACATTCACACGGCTTGCGCGCGTGCGGAGCGATGAAAACAAGTCTTTATTAATTCATGACAAAGTGTACTCCTAGACGTTTACGACAAGTCAGCTGCCAAGTAAGTGAAATTAATTGTTATTCAAGTCATTATTATGTATTTATATCGTATTTAATAGATTATAAAATATATTATTTCATTTCTATGCCACGGCTTCTACAATCATAGACTAAAAACCTACAGATGTTCCCATACACAACCGATTGTAGGTAAAATATGTGACTGAGGAGCACTGACTTATTGTGTTGTTTTAAAAAAATATTTTAATTTGTTTTAATTTTTTTCAACCAGATTGATATTTTGAGTTTTTTTGAGTCAATATGTTATCTACGTCATGACGAGAAGATCGGGAGCGCTAATTGCACGGTGATTTCATAGTTGAAGTATGGGCGATCTGTCATATTCCAGTGCTGTTAGTACTAAAAGTCAATTTGGGACCGCCGAGATGACAAAGTATTGTAGGCACAAAAGTTGTGTACCCTCTGTAGTGGACAATCTATTTGGGACGCCATCTTGACACGTCCTACGAATTGGAACAAATGGTTTGTATGGACGTTCTTGTCTATCTCTTTAGGTCAATTATATACATACATACATATAATTTCGACTATTATCCCCGATGGGATAGTCAGAGACTAGGCAATGAGGGCTGCAAAAGCAGTCCTCCACTTTTCACCAAATAGCGACTGCGTTTGTGCTTAGCGTGACAGGTGGTGAACCCATCGCCGCCCTTAAGCTGTTGCATGTGAAGTCTTTAATCCCTTAGTCGCTTTTTACGAAAAAGAGGGAGTGGTAGTACCTATTCTTTCACCGCTAGGCGAAACGGTTAAATTATGTCACTTTAAAAATATATAAAATTAAAAACATGTGCAGTCACTATTTAGTGAAAAGTGAACTATGGTAGAGGACTGCTTTTGCTGGCCTCTTACCTAGCCTCTGACTAACCCTTCGGGGATAATTAGTCGTGATTATTATGTATGAATGTACTAAGGAATTATTATTTTACTTTATTTTTAATTTGCATTTAATTTGTACTTTATTGTTATTATTACTTTCTGTGTTATATTGTATGTTGTATGGATCTCATTGTTATAGTTTTTTTTTTACTGGTGGATTCTTTTCTAAGCTTCCACGCACATCGCTTGTAGAAGACAAATGTTGATGATGTTTTTCACCAGATAGGCCCTTCGGAACACGCACTATGTTCCGCTCATCTGCGGAGACGACTCGGCACCTTGCTTTAGTGTGGCTTTGACATTCGCGCGTGCGGAGCGGCGAAAATAATTCTTTATTTCTTTTCAAAGTGTACACCTAGACGTTTACTACAATTCAGTTGTCAAGTAAGTGAAATTAATTGTTATTCAAGTCATTAAGTATTATGTAGTAATATCGTATTATTAGAATAGAAAAGATATTTTTTCAATTATTGTTATCGACGGTCAATTTTGGGACGCCATCTTGATACACACTACGTTGTCTTTGAACGATCTGGCGCTGCGGCGTTGCGATGTCTGTCTGTTGGTTAGACGACATTTAAATGTTTAAGCGCTGCAACGGCTGCAGCGAACTTTACGTCTCTCATTCCAGAATTTGAACAAATGTTTTGTATGAACGTTCTTGTCTATTCTTCTAGGTCAATGATAGTGAGTACCAAAATTACCAAGACAGTAACAGCGCCATCTAGTTTTAAATTAAAACATCTAAACACATCCTGTTACGAATACAACTCACGTATCGCAAAATTAGGGTTACAATATGACCATAGACGCTAAAACGAGCATTTACATATTCTGTGGTAGGGTACGATGACTACGTGAGAAAATTTCTTAGTGGATAACCCTTGTTGGATCGCTATTTAATTAAAATACATGAATCCATGCCTCAAATAACGCCTCGGAGGACGGGATCAATTCTCAGGTGAGGTGAAGAATGTTTCCCGAGTTTTTCGATGTAAAGCTCGGGTTTGTGATTGGCATGCGTGGTGAAACCGTGTCGGGTAACGGTGAAAGAATACTACCACCCCCTCTCTTCCCTTGGGTGTCGTAAAGGCGACTAACGGACTAAAGACTGCACATAAATCCTACAGCCTAGATTGGCGATGGGCTTACCACCTGTCACATGTGTAGTCGCTATTTGGTGAAAAGTGGACCATTGTAGAAAACTGCTTTTGCTGTAATCATTGCCTAGTCTCTGACTAACCCTTCGGGGATAATAGTCGTGATTATATACTATGTATGAATATGATAATACAATATATCAATTGTAGCGGCGACTGAGTTTCAATAACGCCTTTTTTCTCTTTATTAGGAACAACTAACAAGAGCACATTTACAATTTATAAAATATAATAGTACATTTTGATATAAGTGCGGTAAGATGAAAATTACAGCTGAGGCGATATTGCTGGCCCGAGCCGTAGGCGAGGGCTACAAGAAAGCAGAGGCTGTAATTATCAAAGCGCACGTATGCCATACGACGTTTTATAACATATTTGTGAAAAAATTAGAAAATGACTGGGTTTTTTTGTTGTTTTTACTAGTGCTTGAATCTTTGGTAAGCCAACATATATTTTTCTTTGTCCAACAGCATAGAGCGTAGATGGGCTCATCAAAATAATACCACCAACCCCTCTCTTCCCTTGGGTGTCGTAAAAGGCGACTAACGGACTAAAGACTGCACATACATCCAACAGCATAGAGCGGCGATGGGCTCATCAAAGTAATACTACCAACCCCTGTCTTTCCTTGGGTGTCGTAAAAGGCGACTAATGGATTAATGACTGCACATAAATCCAACAGCATAGAGCGACGATGGGCTCATCAAAATAATACTACCAACCCCTCTCTTCCCTTGGAAGTCGTAAAAGGCAACTAACGGACTAAAGATTGCACATACATCCAACAGCATAGAGCGGCGATGGGCTCATCAAAATAATACTACCAACCTCTTTCTTCCCTTGGTTGTCGTAAAAGGCGACTAACGGACTAAAGACTGCATATACATCCAACAGCATAGATCGGCGATAAGCTCATCAAAATAATACTACAAACTTCTCTCTTCCCTTCGGTGTCGTAAAAGGCGACTAACGGACTAAAGACTGCACATACATCCAACAGCATAGAGCGGCGATAGGCTCATCAAAATAATACTACCAACCCCTCTCTTCCCTTGGGTGTCGTAAAAGCTACTAACGGGCTAAAGGCCTATGTTGTCCATACATTCAAATGATTACTAATTTTTAAATTACATTTCTGCACTAGTGCGAAACTTATTACATTACGATACTGAAATCGGTGTAATAAGAGCTTCTTTACGAGCAAATGTGTTATAATAATAATAATATAATATCTTTATTTACTCTTCATAAATTTACTTAAGGCTAAGATTTAACAAAGAAATAATGAACACTAAGTTTGTAAGAGTCTGGTGCTTGATAATGGTTTAAGAAAAACTTGTCCCACAGGTCACCAGGCCCCCCGCACTTAGCATTCAAAACGAGCACGAAAAAAATAATAATAAAGATTGCCAAAGCTGATCCAGATGTGAATAGGTATTATACTTATACATTGCAACATAAAAGAAAAAAACTTACAGAACTCTTAAGCTAAAAGAGAAAAAAATATATTAAAAAACAAAATATTTAAAGAGGAACAAGCTTGTTACAAGTCACAGAATGAGCACTTTGAGGTGTATTTGTTGAGATTGTGTGTGGTGTGGTGTGTATGTGATAGTGGCTGTGAGTGGATGGATGCATAAACTACAGAATTTACTTGAGAGGACAGAGAAAACCTTTTGTAGAATCATAGTCTAGTGACATAAGGTATTTAGTAACAATTTTTTTGCATTTTGAATTAGGAAGGAATAAAATCAACTCTACTCGTATGTGACTGTAATTAATATGCAGTCAAATACGCTGTTCACATCTGATTAAATAAGTTGATAGAAGATTCTAAGCAACAACAAATTCAAACTACTTACATTTTAAGCTAGCCTTTGCCCTGCAGTGTCTAATACTGTCCATAAACAGGCTCTACTAGTTACTACTGTTGAATGTAAGTGCAGTCCATTAGTCTCCTTTTACTACACCCAAAGGAAGAGATAGGTCGGTAGTATTCTATTAATATGCCGACATCACACAGCTCATAAATTACTGCTATATATTTTCTATTTCTGCTGCCGCCTGAATATAGCTTCAGTCTTAAGTATAAATCACTTTAAGTGTTTGCTTATCGTGCTAAAGCATGCGCAAACGGGGCTCAAAATTGATTAACTAATTAAAACTTCTTTGGTGCACTGCAGTCATAACTTTTAACCCCTAAACTAAATTTATAAAAATTAAAATTAAATGCTGTTGGTTTGTTAACCACTTGAAGACGCCTGGAAATTTTTTGTTTTACACTTTTATTAAAATGAATTTAAATCATCCTGATGCATAAAAAGTTTCAGTAAACTTAAAAGCCTATATTTATTTCATCATCAGCATGTTTATATAACATCCCACTTCTGGGCACAGGCCTTTCACGTAAACAATTCAAAGCACGTGAAGATATTCAAAACTCAAACTCAAAATATATTTATTCAATAAACTCAATTAATACGTGCTTTGAACCGTCAAAAACTTTTATAACCTACCACCCATTCAGGACGTAATTTTTTAACTGTGGCAAAGAACAGGAGCAAGAAACCACATTGGGCAACAACTATATTGGGCCATAACCCACCACGCTGGCCCAATGCGGTTTTAACGACTGTCATCTTACGACAACAACCAGGACCAACGGCTTCACGTGCCTTCCGAAGCACGGATGAGCTCGAGATGTTTTTAATTGGTCAAACATCCAGCGACCCGGCTTTGTGAAAGTGGCTTAGCAAGCAAGATCTCAAGCCGAACGTACCAGCCACTGCGCCATCGAGCTCTTCATATTTATTTATTAAAACTTTATTGCCTACAGTGCAATAGCGGACTTAATGCCATAAGGCATACCAGTCAACCAGTGAGGATGTACAGTCACGAGCAGTGTATACATATTGGTGCTCGTGACTGTACAGAATTTTTTATTGGCGGTGACATCTGGCGGTCATATTCTGGTCCACTGTTAGGCAAAGACCATCATTATTTAAAAAAAACAAGTCATTGGTACAATAATAATTACAATAACCAATATGGAATTCAAATTCGAGTGGCCACCTCGAGTAAGGAACTCTTCCGAAAACTACTTACTTAACATACTCGTTAATGAAAAGACTGAAGCAAATGGCAAAGAGTTATATCTCAAATCTATCACTGCGGTTAACACGATAATTTGTTTTTACCGTACCAAGATAAAAAGACGTGGCACAAGTCAGCATCTGAGACGACGGTAAGACGAATGGACCAATTTGCGAGGCCAGTGCGTTTATTTGAGAAGTGGACTCTTGGGAGTTGGTCTGAGTAACGAACTTATAGCGTTGGTACAGGCTTTCGTAACTCGTTCTATTTCACGCATCAGAGCCGTGTCGCGTTGCGGCTCATAAAAGAATACCATCAACCCATCTCTTCCATTTGGTGTCTTTTATGGCGACTAACGGACTAACAACTACACATACATCCAACAACACATAGTGGCAATGGGCTCACCATCTACCACGCTAATCACATGAGCAGTTATGTTGTAATTTGTAGTTTAGCAACTTTCGCAATGTCGTTCATTGGATTAGTGATCAAATAGGTACTCGTATTTCGAACTCCTTCGTGTAATTATCGTAAGATGACAGTTGTTAAAACCACAAACCACCAACCTGCATTGAGATAGCGAGGTGGTTTATAAGACTCGATCTATTATCTCCGAGTCCTTTTACTTTGGCTCGGAGTCGTTTACAGAGCTCGCGATCGCGACGACTCCGATGTTACGTGAGCCTCGGAGCGTAACATTAGAGCTCGAGTCTTTTTCTGCGGTCGAGTCTTTTTTGAGCTCTCTTTTGTTGTAATTATTGATTTGATGTTTTAAATACCTAACAATGATGATTGTATTTAAAGAGCAATGATTGTTAATTTATAACACTGATTAAAATTGTTAATGAGAAATAAAATATGATTGATGATAATAGTAGTCAATTAAAGCTCATCTGAAATCTCGCGTCAAGCCCGTGTTAAGCGCCAAGCTTCAAGTAATCTTTTTAAACTCGAGTTATTCTTGAAAGTTCGAGCTCACTTTAAGACTGGATCTCTTTTGAAGGCACGAGTTGTTGCTCGCAGAGCTCACGCTCAGCTAGACTCGGGACTCCGAGCCTATCGAGCTTACAGAGCCCTGCAATAGACTTGCAGACTCGAGCCTTCAAAATTAGAACTCAAAGTTTCGAAGCGTGTACATCACTAGGTGGTCTATAGTAATGGTAGTATAGTCTATATGTCCCAATGTGCTATTTTCAATGTAGGGAGGCCTGTGCCCTGAAATAGAACGTTTATTAGCTAATAATGACGATCTAATAATAAAAATGGGAAGTCACCCAAAACTTGGGCCAACCTCTTCAAATGTTCAGGGTAAGTGACTAAGTTTAAAGTTAGTTCGTTTTAAGTAACTAAAGAATCCTACCACCCCCTCACTTCCCTTGGGTGTCGTAAAAGGCGACTAACGGACTAAAGACTGCACATACATCCAACAGCATAGAGCGGCAAGGGGCTCACCACCTGTCACGCTGAGCTCATGTGCAGACGCTATTTGGTGAAAGTGGACTATGGCAGAGGACTGCTTTTGTGGTCATCATTACCTAGTCCCTAACTAGCCCTTCGGGGATATAATAGTCGAAATGGGAAGTCACCCATAACTTGGACCAAGCTCTTCAAATGTTCAGGGTAAGTGACTAAGTTTGTTTTTGTAATGAGGACTTTTTTTAATGGCGAAAATGTTCGCATTTTGTGTTTGTACTGAGTTACTGCTATTTTGCCCACAATAATTGTGGGCAAAATAGTCAATTGTGGAAAAAATCCCCAATTATTGGGGAATACTAGAGGCCCACGTAGCTCTTTAACATTCAATTTTATTGTGGTTTTATTTTGATACATAACACGTATACTCTTGACTGTTATCCCCGAAGGGTTAAATCAGAGACTAGGTAATAAGCACCGCAAAATCAGTCATGCCCATAGTAAACGATTCACCAAGTTACAACTGCACATGTGTACAGCGTATGGTGGTGAACACATCGCCGCTCTATGCTCTTGGATATATTCAAATAAAAATTTAATTAAATTAATATTAAATTAAAAAAATTCTGCTGTCTTTAATCGGTTAGTCGTCTTTTGTGATACCCAAGGGAAAATAGGGTTGGTAGTATAACATTGATATGCTGAAACCACACGGCAAATATAAGGTGACTGCTAGAAACCGCAAGAAACTTCAAGGGCTGGTCAGGTCAAGTGTTTTCAACATGACAAAAATGATCTCATTGCAGACTAACGTAGGTGCTTATCGCCCAGCTGACGCGAACGGGTCAACAGACGATCGGCCGCCCGGCCGTTGCCCGCGCGTTGCAAAAAATCGTTATTTTTAATTGTTTTTCATTTTCTGTTTCTTATGTTATTGCTTTAAAATATATTAGAATACCAAAGACTGGCCATTAAAATTCACAAAATGAATTATTTAATTAAAATTGAAAAAACACGAATTCCTTTTTTGTCATTTTTGTCATGTTTAAAACACTTGGCCTGACCGGTCCTTGAAGTTTCTTGCGGTTTATAGCAGTCACCTTATATAGTTTATGCTTAGAATCACAGATCTACCATTCACTACTTACAATCACAAGCCTGCGCTGCACTTGCGAAGCATTCTAAAACCAAATTGCATGAAAATATAGTCTGTATTCGTTTGTCATGGTAATACGAGTAGCGTTGCAGTGCGCATCGCTAGGTCCGCTCTGAAATCTAGTTTTTCAATGTTTAAGCCAATTCTAAATAACGGCGTACATTTTTCCAGTAGCCGAGTTCCAAGTTCATAAATTTCTAGTAATACCATTGATGCATTTTATTTTTTAGTATACCGTCTGGTTGTATTCATTGTATGTTTTTGTACATTGATAGATACAAGTGCCTACTATCTAATAAACTAAACTAATAAACTTTCCTACACTCACACCAATTATCTAGCCCAAGAGAAGCTTCATTATGAAACTCGTTAAATGGTTACTAAACAACGGATAAACATACTTAAAATGCTTAAATACATACTTATTATACATAGAAAACACCCCGACCCGAGACAATTTATAAAAACAATAATTTCTCAATTAAACCGACCGGGGATCGAACCCGGGACCTCAGAGATGGCAACACCATGACAACCGGTGTACAAACCACTCGACCAAGGAGGTCGTCAGTCGTCGTCTAATATACACCGAGATTTTTCATTGGTTTTGGAGCCGAAACCCTGTTCATGTTTATCATCAGTAGAAGCTATTTAGCTTGTAAAACTAAAAATATGAGCATAAAAAAATCATAAAAAATATCAATAAAACGTGTACGAACCCTTAGTACCGGACGATCTTATGAAAGTCAATGACCGAGGCGCTTCAAACGCTCCGCCTACCCCCCGCCCCGCCGCCGGCGCAGGCGGCCGGCCGGGAAAGTTTATAGGGGTCACGGTGCACGAGTTGATAAGTTACTACGTGTTTTCGACAAAAAGTCACTTTTAGAACTTTTATTTCTTTGCTCGTAAAGCAATTATTATTTCATAAATAGGTACAACACTTTTTTTGTATTATAACGTTTTCGGCTCCAAAACCAATGAAAAATCTCAGACACATGTCCCAAAATTCAAGGATAAGCTGGTACCAGAGGATGAACCTTTTCTTGACTATTAAAGAAAAAAAAAAGAAAAAAATAAATCTCAACATTCTATGAAAATACAAAAAAAAATTGAAATCCTTAGAAAATTTACACCCCTTAACATATTTTTAACTACCATAACCACAACTTTTCTAAAATTTCAGTTTTTTTTTTGTATCGGCAACTTACATAGCACTGCTATACACCACAATCCTTAAAAATCCTAAAACTACAGTAATTTTTATTCAAAAATCAATCATAATATTTTATTTCCCTAAAAATTTGAAAGTTTTATACTTTCAGTCTACTTTCACTCCTCGTAGCGTAAAAAAAACGTATGGTAACTACTATGGCAAGTTTTTTTAAAAATTAACGCAACTAACTATGATTCTAAAATGGTATAAGACTCTACGAAAACTAGCCACGAAAGAAAGTGCGTTCTATTTCTAAAGAATAACCAAATTTAATAAATTGTTGTTGTTGCTAGTAATCATTTTTAGTGTGGGCCCAAGATAGGTTTATTGTTGCAAATTCTTGGAATTTGAATATGACGCGTGCGTGTCAATAAAATTTAGACGTCAGAGAGAGATAGATAGAGAGAGATTATGCGTTAGAGAGAGTTAGATGGTATGTTCCTTATTAAATAACAAGAGCAAGTCAGTACGCTTTACTCCTTTGTTTACTGTGCACCATTCTGTATTCAATTGACGTGGCTCTCGTACTAACGACTTTTGGCTTGGCTTTTTGGACCCGATTAAGTGACCCACTAATTAAACTGACCTGGCATTATTTTGGACTGTGATTGTGTCTTTTGTGAATTGGACTTTTGGCGTATTGTGGACTATTTAGTGTTTATAATGCCGCTACCATACACACCGCTGGAATACGCTAATATGCACCTCATCTATGGAGAATGCCGATGCAATGCTAGCGCTGCTAGCAGATTGTATCGAGAAAGGTACCCGAATGCTCAAAGATACCCGGGTTACCGAGTATTTACTAATGTGCATCAAGCGTTTTCGGAGGGTCGTTTACCTTCTGACAGGAGAAACGCTGGAAGACCTAGAATGGAACGCGATGAAGAAGTTCTCAATGAAATAGAAGATGATTCAACTACCTCGGTACGTGCCATAGAAGCGGTAACTGGTATTCCCAAAAGTTCTGCACATCGAATTCTAAAACGTCACAGGCTTCACCCATATCACTACAGGCGTGTGCAGACATTATTACCGCGGGACTATCCGCTACGTGTTGCATTTTGCCGTGTGATGCTGCAAAAGCACAGAGAAGATCCCCAATTTTTAGATAAAATTCTATAGTCGGATGAAACAACCTGCAAGAAAGATGGTTATTTAAATCTTCACAACTTACATAGCTGGAGCAATGAGAATCCACACCTGATGAGACAAGACAAATCCCAATATCAATTTAAAGTTAACCTATGGTCGGGCATATTAAATGGAAAAGTGATTGGGCCCTTTGAGTTACAAGGAAACTTAAATGGCAATAGTTATTTAAACTTTTTACAAAATGACTTGCCAGATTTATTAGAAGATGTGCCCATAAATGATTTACAAAACATGTGGTTTCAAAATGATGGTTGCCCAGCTCACTACGCTCATTCAGTGCGAGAATACTTAAACCAAGAGTATCCAGGACGTTGGATCGGGCGACTTGGTCCTATCTTATGGCCACCACGTTCACCCGATCTAAATCCCCTAGATTTTTTTTATTGGGGTTGTCTCAAAGACAGGGTCTACTCAAAACCCATTGCAACATTGGACGAGCTTCGCCAAAAAATCGCTGAGGCTGTGGATCATATCAACGGTAGAAGATATGCACGACGAATAAAACGATCCTTTTTATGGCGATGTCGTGCCTGTATTAATGCCGGTGGCAAACAATTTGAACATGTACTCTGATGTTAACAATAAATTAATAAAATAATTGTAAAAATGTTTCTACTATTTGTTTTAATTCATTCAACATTTTTGAACAACTAGAAACCTATTTTGGGCCTAACTAAAAATGATTACTATCAACAGCAAAAAATCATTAAATTTGGTTCTTCTTTAGAAATAGAACGCACTTTCTTTCGTGGCTAGTTTTCGTAGAGTCTTATACCATTTTAGAATCATAGTTAGTTGCGTTAATTTTTAAAAAAACTTGCCATAGTAGTTACCATACGTTTTTTTACGCTACGAGAAGTGAAAGTAGACTGAAAGTATAAAACTTTCAAATTTTTAGGGAAATAAAATATGATTTTTGAATAAAAATTACTGTAGTTTTAGGATTTTTAAGGATTGTGGTGTATAGCAGTGCTATGTAAGTTGCCGATACAAAAAAAAACTGAAATTTTAGAAAAGTTGTGGTTATGGTAGTTAAAAATATGTTAAGGGGTGTAAATTTTCTAAGGATTTCAATTTTTTTTTGTATTTTCATAGAATGTTGAGATTTATTTATTTCTTTTTTTTTTTCTTTAATAGTCAAGAAAAGGTTCATCCTCTGGTACCAGCTTATCCTTGAATTTTGGGACATGTTGTATACTCACGACTAATATTAAAAATGGTTAGTCAGAGACTAGGCAACGAGGACCGTAAAAGCAGTCCTCAACCATAGTCCACGTTTCGAAAAATAACAACTGTACATGTGCTTAGCGCGATACATTTTCAAACTCTACTTTTCTCCAGGAAAATGTTAAAGTGCTGAAAAATTACACGAAAAGTAGTTATTTAAAAACTCTCATTCAATACAGCATTTGCTGAAGATTCTGCCCAGAAACCGACTGGATGTCAACCAACTTATTAGATATTACTAAGGGTGGATTCGACCAAACTGGAATAAGGTCTTATACCTAGATTAAACGCCGAATTTGTATAGACTAATCTCGGAGTAAGTCCTAATCCAGTTTGGTCGAATCCACCCTTAAAAGCATTAAAATATTAACCGTGTTGCATAAGGTGAAAGAATACTACCCTCTCTTCCCTTGGGTGTCATAAAAGGCGACTAACGGACTAAATACTGCACATACAACCAACAGCATAGAGCGGCGATATGCTCACCACCTGTCACGCTGAGCACATGTGCAGTGGCTGTGTGAAAAGTGGACTAAGGCAGAAGACAGCTTTTGCGGTCCTCATTGCCTAGTCTCTGACTAACCCTTCGGGGATATCAGTCTTGATTATAATCATGTTTTGCGTTAATTGGTTTGAAATACTACTCTCCGTGAAATTTACAGGGTATGGAAGCGTAAGAACAATAGAATTCAATTTTGCCAGTGTCAATAGTTAATATTTCCATATCATTAAAGTAGATGATAATGAGTGATAATAATGAATGTTTGATAGTAAAGGATAATTCAAACAAACCCCCGTTGAGTTTCAGTAATGTGAGACTTTACTCAGATCTCAAGCCGACTTCTTGAGAGAATTTTGAAAAATTGATGCTGCACTGTTTTGTTTTATTTGCCAACACTCATGTGCGTTCACGAATTATTTTACTATAATAATTATTAATATTCGACATAACACAAATTTTTAAAAATAAAACAAAAAACGTCTGCTGACATGACGCTTCACTTTCCCGTCAAGAAGTTCGGACCGTATGCTCGCCTGCCGGCTTAATACTATGCTCTAAGGCTTAATATCATAAAAGTTGCAGAATACTAATTCCAAATAGAACCTTTAAGCTGCTTTACGAGTATGTCAAAGACACAGAAGTTAAATTTTATTAAGCAACATTGTCAAGTTTTATTTGGGTTGTTTTATTTAGTATACTTTAGTACACTTTACCACGAAAGTACCCCTTTTTAATGAGACAAAGTTCTCTCGCTCTAGTGATGGCGCCATTAGCTACAAATTTACACCAGTGTTGGGCAAAGTCGATAAAAGAAATTTCGAAAACATTTTTATAATTCGAGTTGACAACATTTATTTATATATTACACGCGAACACAGTCAATGAAAATGATTTTAAAAGGATATTTAGATAAGATAATATATAATGGATAATATACATCCTCCATTATAGGGAAAGTTGAGGGCACAAGACCCCGAGGGAGATCCCCAATGAGATGGACGGACCAAGTGAAGGCTGCGGTGGGCGCTCCCGTGCACAAATGTGCCCGATTAAGGACCAGTAGGCAGAGGTGGCGGGATGTCGTGCAGCGGGCACTATCTGCTGCCCAACCTACCGGAACGTGATAACTACGACCACTCTGGCAAGAGTGAAGCGACTAAGAAGAAGAAGAATATACATCCAACAGCATAGAGTGACGATGGACTCCCCCCCTAACACGCTGAGCACATGTGCAGTTGTTATTTGGTGAGACGTGGACTGTGGCAGTGGACTACATCTGCGGTCCTCATTGTATAGTCTCTGACTAACCCTTCGAGGACAATCGTGACCATAAAATATGTATGTATGTAAAGGTGCACGTAGTACAACCAGTCTGAGCAACGTTCTTGACTCAATGACATTCTATAGAGTGTCAATGTCATGACATTGATTGTGAAGTAAGTACCTATAATTCCGTCTCTTATTTATTTATCTATTTTTTTTTATTCAACAACGGGTAAGCGCTTAGCCTTCATCTCACCTAATGGTAAGTGAAGATAAGGCCGAAGGTGGAAGCACGCTTCACCCGGAATCCTCAACTACTGAGGAACTCGCTATCTTATCTCAAACTGTCGGAACACAACAATTTTATAAACATCGTTGTTATGGCGACAGACTTAGATAAGATGGCGGTAGCTAGCCAAGCGGACTTAACAGCACACAAAGATGTATACCCCGCTTGGAATCGAACCCGTGACCTCTGGGTCTGAACCCGGTGGCTTAGCCACTAGACCACAGAGGTGATTGAACTTAAACTTCCTTTATCGTTTATTAAGTTAACTTTTACTATGTTTTTATTATGAAAGAATGGCATCTACAACACTAGATGATACGTACTATTACCATTGGTCAGTTTATTTCTGCGAAGGTTCAAAATCAACATTCAAGATTAGCAGTCTGTAGAACTTGTGAAATGCTAATTTCGACAAAGGGACCTTTCCGCAAACCAATCTTGTTATTCTACCGTACCGCACTAGGAAGGGATGTTAAACGATAAAGATAGATATCGATAAAAACAAAGTAAAAGATGAAATATTGTGAACGTTGGAGGTTTTAGAGTGTAATCGGTTATGTTAAGTATTTTAGACAAAGCCAGATTTGCTGATGATTGACCGAATTTCATATCTAGTGATCATTCGTGTTAAGAAGGGTTAGTCAAGAAAACCCAGTTGAGATCGTGAGATGTCGGTACTAAATAAGCTGGAGCCTGATTTCCTAATTAGTGTAATTAGATGGTAAGACAAACCTAGCAATGAGACGTGGACGGGACTGATAATTAAAATAAAGATAAATTAGAATTATTTATTTATTTATAATTACTTACAACTATCATTACTGGTTTTCTTTTTATTATTACTCACGACGAGGTTTCTTATTGCTTTTTAATTAGCTAATTCCAAAAATATTGCATAGAAATTACCTATTAGCGGTCGCCCATGATTTCGTACGCGTAAACGTTCTAACCCGCGAACCGCTGAAAACTTTGAAGAACTCCGTCTTATCTTATCTTTAGCAAGAGCCTACTAAAGCTGTCTTGATTTTTTTTTATTGATTGATGTTTTATATTTTAGCGTTTTATTAACGCTTAAATATACTTAAGTAAAATTTTAAACACTGAAAAAAGATTACAACCTCAGGCGGGAATCGAACCACGCACCTTCCGCATTCCGGGCGGCTGCCTTAACCACTTGGCTACCGAGGTCTGGCTTTCAACCGTCGAAATTTGTCAGTGCTTGATACTTATGTTTTTAGTCAACATTGCTTCATCAAATCTTAGAAGTTTTCACCTCTTTTTTCAGTTGATTTTTTTTACTTACTAGATCTAGCGGTCTGGGCTCTGCTAGGTTGATCGTTCTTAGGATAACTTTATATTTATTTGTAATTTAAACAAAAAAAATTAATTCAGTTTAGGCTACAACAGTGATGCCCCAAGGGCGTTTTGTTTTCTCCTTTTATTTTACCATGTCCATTAATATTAGAAAAATCCCTCCCTATAATAAAAGAAACCGTGTCGCTTTGCTTAGCGGTGAAAGACTACTACCACCCCTCTTTTTCCTTGGGTGTTGTGAAAGGCGACTAACGACTGTACATTAGGGTGGAGCGTCATTTTTATTTTTAGATTTTTGAAATGGAATAGTTAAAAAAAGTTGCAGTTGGTGATAGGTAATACAAGAAAAATAATAATAAAATTAATGGAATATACTTTTAGCCCTCTACCACCCCTCAAAGTTTAAAAAATATGCAAAATAGAGTATATTTTGGAAGTTTATAAAAAACAAATTATTTATCCAAATCTTATTAAAAGTATCTCATCTTACTCTAGATATAAAGAAGTTTAATTAAAAAATTATTTATCATGATAATTAAGCATGATCTCATAATACAAAAACGTCAAAAACGTTAATTATACATAAATTTTGCGATAAAGAAACGACACTGCCGCGGGTAGGTTTGTTATTTGAGTTCTTGCTTTTGATGTATATTTTTTTATTGTTCCTACTCCTGTATTATTTTAACAGTTATTTGAAGTATATTTATAGTTCAATATAAAAGGTTCATAGTAAAGTTACGTAAAAGAGTGACGAGGAACGAAACGGACTCAGTGCTCCCAGCGATCCTTCGACAGCAAAAACACCAGATTCTATTCCAATAATGCAGATTAAAAGAAACATGCTGTCGCTTCCTACTTTAGCTCAAGTTTGTGATCGGTTTAGTGTCTCAAATCGTTCGGCAGCAGCAGTGGCAGCGCAGCATTGCACGATATTGGCTTCATGACTTCGGAGAACGCTGAAAATGTGATAGACCGAAGCTAAGTCCGAAGAGCTAGAAAACAAGAACGAAAGAGATGTAGAAAAGATAAGATTGGTTTACAAAAAGCGAGGTCAACGTTTACATAAAAAAAGTTACGAAGGAACATATTATATCCTTAATTGGGAAACCGGGCTCATTTTATTTGGGACAAATAACAACATTATCTGGTACGGGGAAAGCAATAGTGGACTAAATATATTAATTTTTCGCCAAAAAAGAACTTGAATTAAAGAATGTAGTGGTTGTTAGATGCGATTGTTGGATGCGATGGTATTACAGCAACAAATACTGGCTAGAAAAATGGTGTGATCCGAACTAAAGTTACGTAGATCACTGCAATAGTTTATTTGTCAACAACATGCAATAGAGCTGCTTCTTCGGCATTTATTTATTAAATAAGACGCGGCGACAACCGGAACTCAACTTTATTCTGGTCCAATAGGAAAAGCATTAGACAATTGTACTAATCTTCCTATTGTTCAATTTATCGCAATCCCATCAAACATGCCTGTTTTATCTAAGTAAATAGAGGATAATCTAAGTACAGATCAGAAGTATTTGTCCTCAAGATTTGTCTCATAGAAATCCTGGAAAAATGGCTCACTCTCGATGGTTAACAACAGCCAATAGAATTTTGTGACTTTACGTTGGTACACAAAGCCCTTCTAGTAACTAGATCATTATAAAAGTATACGCTCCTGTGTAGTTCAGTATAAAAAAGTTCGTTTAAAAAAGAGCTACCTCACGTTTACAAATTGATTACATTTTCTAGATCTATGAGTTCTGATGTCAAAAAATTATCGATCCGTTTATACAGCAAAATGCATTTTTTGCACACCCTGAGAACCTTTTATTCGGAATGTTATACGATAAAATGACAACACATAGAGAAATAGGGCTAAGACGAATAATTTGCAGCAAGATGAATGATGAAATGATGAAAAATGGAAAAACCAGGAGTGAGAATATTCGAAATACCAAAGTTAAATTTTAGTGCCAATGACTACACACTGATATAATTATTTTGGGCGAATCACAAGTCACACCACATCCAATGTTGAATAAAATTACTGACAACGAATTAGAAAACCTGCTTCAAACACAGTCGCATACCATTATGAGTTTTCCAAATTTTCCTTGCCACACAAGCGCTAGAACGATGTGTTAAAATGGTGAGTGAAGCGTCATTGGCTGTCGCTGGTGAAAAGGCAAGGTTGGTAGGTATGGTTTTATTAGATCTAAAACTGAATCACGAGCAATAATGCCTCACTTTGAGACCAAAAAAAGTTGTAAAATAAACAAAAACGTCATTAATTAACATCGTTAAACTTTCATGTTTTTCTCGAATTTTGATAATTTTCAATATTTTTTATTGAAACAAACTTATCTCTTTTTCACAAATAAAACTTACTGTTCATAAATTTGGTGTTTTATTATTACTAATAAAACAAAATAAAAACATTTTTAATTGCTTTTCGTTATAAAATGATATTAAAAACTTCACTTTTTGTCAAGAATTTTAAATCTTTGGGTTAAGGTAGAGGGCTAATAAATATCTCGAAAAAAATAAATAAAAATATATTTGTTAAGAATTCACACATATGCAACCTTTTCTAGGTATTCGAAGACGATTCGTTAACTTTTTTTTTTTTCATACATTGACGCTCCACCCTACTGTACATACATACAACACTTTAAAGCGGCGATATGCTCACCACCTGTCACGCAGAACACATGTGCAGTCGCTATTTGGTGAAAAGTAGACTATGGCAAAAGACTTATTTTGCGGTCCTAATTGCCTAGTCTCTGACTAACCCTTCGGGGATAATAGTCGTGATTATAATTATGCATGTATGTATGTATAAAAAAACACTTTTTAGAATAACCCAATCTTTCTCAGCAACTGTAATTATTTAATACAATAATAATGATGTACCATGGAAACATGATGCAATAAAATATATAACAACAATGACAATGACTATTGTATATTTGGTTTTATCGACACTTGCCAGCACTATCGTGCAGTGCTTTCGAAGATATATTGTAGCTATAAAACTTAGTGCAGACAATTTTCAGCGCTGGCAGTGGGTCGAAGTGAAATGACTTCCATTTAGATTTAGAGAGCAGACGGATACGGTGCTAGTGGGATTAGCAGGTGAAGCTTCAGAGGTAAAATGAATTTCAACATCATATGACACTTTTATTTCTTATTTTAGCGTGCTGGCATTTTGGGAAAACTGTAAGTTAGCACGTATAACAGATATAATAGATACTCTGTCAAGAAAGTACCGGGAAAAGAACAATAATACACAAAATGTTAGTTATTCATCCAAATTTATTTTATCGCCTTCAAAGTATGCTCCTTCAGAAACGATACACTTATGACAACGAATAATCCAATCATCAAAACATTTTTTAAACGAATTGAGTTCAGTTCTCGCGGCGAATTCTCCTTTATGTCTCCTACCGAATGAAAACGGGTGCCACGAAGTGGTAATTTGAGTTTAGGAAAAAGAAAGAAGTCGGCTGGAGCCATATCTGGTGAATAAGGTGGTTGCTCGATGGTATTTGTTGAGTTTTTGACGTGACAACGTCTTATAAATTGGTTTGCCGGGTGACACTTCAAGAAACTGCGTTACGCTCCGCTCACGTTATGCGCTCACAATGAGAGCGAGTGAGAGGCACGCGTCCCTTCCACTCGGGCATGGTTAGCCCGCCTAAGAGCGAGAGAGACAGACATAAAAAGTGAAAGGCACGCGTCCCTTCCATATTATTTCATCCTTCTTCCTACTATACGAATGAATATTCACATTAAAATTATTTTACCACTCAAAGTCGTTGTCACGACTTTTGGTCAAAAATTCGTTCACAATTAAGCCCTTGTGCAAAGGCGCATTATCGTGGTGCAAAATCCAATAATGTTCCTCTTTATTTTCTTTCTTTTTTTGTTTCCACTAATTTGGCCTTTTTCGTACTTTGGCGGGTTTTTTCGGATTCGGTTCAGGCGGAAGGCGCCCCTCAGATTGTTGACTAGTTTGCATGTCAAACTCGTAAACCCACGTCTCGTCACCAGTACCAATGCGTTGCATGAATGTTGGGTCGGAATTGACTTGTTCTAGCATGTCTTTAGCGACTCTTATGCGGTTGAGTTTTTGGAGAAAATTCAGGTCTTTTGGGACTACCCAAGCGGCAACGCGTTTCATACCCAAGTGATTATTTAAAATGGTACGGATCGACTCGTGAGACACAGAAAGTTCAGCGGCTATCTCTCTCAAACTTGAATGAACCGTAAACTTGAATGAGGATTTTCAGTCACCATTTTCTTCACTTTTGCGATGTTAACTTCAGTTGAAGACGTTGATGGCCTACCAGAGCGAAGCAAATCTTCCATCACATCTCGACCGCTTTTGATAAAAGTCGATTCACGGTAAGCCTTCTGTAACATTTTCAGTAACTCCGAACACAAAATTCCATTGGCGACGCAAAATTTAAGACAAACTCTTTAAGAAATTCGCAATACACACTAGATATAAACTAACTAAAAAAGCACTGTATTTAATCTAAATAACAGATGCAAGTCAAACTCCGCGCCAAAATGGATAACAGTTATGCCAATTGCCAATCTAACAACAACAAAAAAACAAAAAATAGAATTTGGAATCATAAACAAATCATACGTTCCCGAAACTTTTTTGACAGAATGTATACCTACTTACGGCTATTATCCCTTAAGGGTTGGTCAAAGAATAGGCAATGAGGGCCGCATAAACAGTCCACTGTTGCTCTTGGTTGTATGTGAAGTCTTTAGTCCGTTAGTCGTTTTTTATGACACCCAAGGGAAAAGTTGATAGTATTTTAATAATGAGTCGATACCTCTGGTCCCGGGTTCGAATCCCAGTAGGGGCAAATGTTTGTGTGGTGAGCACGAGCAATTGCGACTGAGTCTCATGGATGTTTTTAGTATTTATGTATGTTTATCTGTAATTCAGTCACCATAGTTCGGGCTATGCTTAGTTTGGGGCTTTTTGACTATTGTGAAAATTTATTTATATACATACATTAATGTAACTTGCCATACCAGCAGACATCGCGGCAGGCCTGAAGGAGATGGCGGGACTAACTAGACTCCTACTAAAGCGACTGGACATCGAGAGCTCTTGATCGCAAAGAATAGATAAATGGAATGGAGGCATTTGCCCTGGCAATGGGGCGGCTATGGCTGAAATAATACATATATGCATTATAATCACGACTATTATCCCCGAAGGGTTAGTCAGAGAATAGGCAATGAGGACCGCAAAAGCAGTCCTCTGCCATAGTCCACTTTTCACCAAATAGAGACAGGTGGTGAGCCCATCGCCGCTCTATGCTGTTGGAAGTATGTGCAGTCTTTAGTCCGTTAGTTGCCTTTTACGACACAAGGGAAGAGAGGGGGTGGTAGTATTCTTTCACCGCTACGCGTCACGGTTAATAATAATATTAAATGTCCGTTTGTTCTTAGCGCCGGTCAATATTTGTTGATAACACCATACCTTGTGATGAGAACCTCATGAAAGCCGAGAAGGACAAACTCAGTAAGTACCTTGACTCTTAAGTCCACCTCAAAACTTTGGCAGTAAATAAAATATACCTAGTCCAAATTCCCGTTCCCCCAAATTTTCCCAAAAATAATAATAATGTAACACACTGTAACAATAACTCAGTCACTGCTTTAATAATGTCTTGCTGACTTGACAATACGACTTTCTAACAAGATAAAAGTCTAAGGGTCCCCTTCACACGTAAGAATAGAACAAAAGTACGACTTATTTTCTAATATAATAAGTGTTCAAACGGTGCGTTCTTGACGTTTTTTGAGATTTTTCGGTCGCCTCCCCTTTACCGACACTAATATATAAGTTTTAGTTTTGTTAATGTTTATTTTAAATTATTTTGTTTCAATTCTAATTTGATTCAATTTTGTATTCATTGGTTGTCATTTTTTTTAATTTAATCATTATTCGTTTACTTAATTAATTGTTTTTACTTTATTTAATTCCCTTTATTTTATATAATTTGACTTGTTTAATCTTTATTTTTATACTTATTTTTTTTTAACTTTATCTAATCAATGTTAATGCGATTTATCCTTTTGGTTTGAGTTAAGTACTGTTCAACAAATATGATTGTATTTTGATATTGCATGTCGTGACTACCTATAATTGAGACAGCACTTAGCATTAAGATAAACTTGTTTTATGTTAAATTTGAATTAAGTAGTGTATGTTTTGTTGGTAGTTCATTATAAACAAATAAATAAAATAAATAAATAAATAAATCTTTAATAAATAAATAATACATTTTCTAATTTTATCCAATTAATGTTCATATTCTTTTTAGACATTTTAACTTCTATATTTTTTTGTAGGCCGTGTCGTGTAGCAGCTTATAAAAAGAATACTACCACCCCGTCTTTCTTTTGGGTGTCGTAAAATGTGACTAACGGACTTAAGACTTTACATACATCCAACAGCATAGAGCGGCGGTACATTCATCACCTGTCACGCTGAGCACATGTGCAGTCGAAACATGGACTATGGCACAGGCCTGCTTTTGCGGTCCTCATTGCCTAGTCTCTGACTAACCTTTCGGGGATAATAGTCGTCACACATATTTAGACGGGATGTATCGCTAAACTACTTAGTAAAGTAGTATATAGGTAGGTATATTAAGTTAAGGTTTTAAAATGTTTTAAAATAATGTTAAAATATTGTAAGCCCACATTTGAGAAAGAAATCACACATCCTTTAAAAAAGACAGCACTTAGATTAAGACTTTTTTTCCAATGTTTCTTTTTTTTGTAATTTTTTGGTGTATGTTTGGTTGGTTGTCCTTAATAAATAAAATAGAAATAAAATAAAATTAAAGCATTCTACGCATACCTTTTACACCCGACGTTTCGACCGAGTTGCACCGGCCGTGGTCACGGGTTGAGCGAAAGTTTAAAAGTATAAATAATAGTCGTGATTATTTATGTAGGTATGTATTTTTTGTTGTTGTAATAAATTCGTCTTTTGGTGATGTTTAAGTTTTATTTAGGTTTTTAGGTGTACTACTGTGATGCTGTGTGTTTGCGGGACCATTATAGCCGTTAGGTTCGATCTCTATTTTTTTTTGCTGGCTTATATTGGATTAATCACTAAGCTTGCCAAATTGCCGTGTGTTGTGACACCGCGTGATTTACCTACCATCAGGGGAGATGAAGGCGTTTACCTGTACTGCATAAAAAATTAACAGTGTCGCGTTGCGGTGTATAAAAGAATAAGTATATACTACCACCCCTTCTCTTCCCTTGGGTGTCGTAAAATGAGACTAACGGACTACAGACGCACATACATCCAACTGCTTAAAGCGGCGATGGGCTCACCCACCTGTCACGCTGAGCACATGTGCAGTCGCTATTTGGTGAAAAGTGGACTATGGCAGAGGACTGCTTTTGCGGTCCTCATTACTTAGTCTCTGTCTTACCCTTCGGGGATAATAGTCGTGATTGTATCTATGTATGTATAAAAAAAAGTTTCTGGTATCGGCAACTGAACGCACTGCAAATCGTGTTATTGTATGATAGTTGATACAACTATAGTTGCTACGTTTGCATAACCCCTTACGAACGCGACCCGCGATTTACGGCCAACATAAAATTAGGCAAAGACAATTTACCCGAGACTTAGCGGAGTAACGGTGCTCTGTTATGGCGCGACGCGAAGGAGGTGTGATCATAATTACACTTTGACTTTACGTGTGTAAAGAGGCGAAGGCAAATGTGAAGACTTTATGACAGAGCTGTGTGACACAGCGGTTCAAAAAAATACTACATATCAACTCAGAACAATAACTAAAGCTCGGACCAAATATTGGTCCGAGAACTAAAGCCTTAGATTAATGATTGGTCTCGCTGCGCTCGAGTGAGACCAATCATTCATCTATGAACTAAAGCATATTGTTCTGAGCATATCAACTTGTTCTAGTGTCGGAAAAGGTGAACCTCTCGTGTGTGTGACTGGTCTTGCCTCAGAATAATATTTAGTTATTATTCTATGGGTCTTGCCGAAACCTTTTGTATGTGTGGCTGATTTCAGCCACGTCCCAGTGGGTTATTTTTTGTCCATACTTTTTAAAAACGTAGATACGTTAATAAAATTAAGCATTATTAAGAAAACTGATAACTCTGCATTAGTTCCTTAACCTAATCCTTCAAATTATGCTAACTAAATTTTAATGTAATAATAAAAATTAATAAATAAAAAAAATATATAACTATAAAAATAAAAAATATATAATAAAACCACATATTTTATTGTAATAAGCATAACGTAAGCATCAAAAATACACGTTTTAACACAAATCACGCTAATAAATCGCCTTATCCGAGTACAAATAACGAGCTAAAATTTAACAAATTTTAAAACGACAACTTGTTATTTTTTTTTCTCTAGACGCCATTACTAAACACTTGAATCATGGAGCCTTGTTCATTGTGAACGCACACGTGTCAGCTTATCGCCAATAAAAACAAAACAAACGAGCGCTGCCGCGTAATATGACACCATGTTTTGATGGCTGAATTCAGCCAGCACACAGACGCGGCTTTTTTTTCTGGCTGAATTGAGCCAACGCGTGCGTGTTGGCACGAGATGATTGGACATACATACATCTATCAGCGGCAATGAACTCATCACCTATCACCTAATCTGGTGAAACGTGGACTATGGCAGTAGACTGCTGTTGCGGTTCTCATTGCCTAGTCTCTATCTAACCCTTTGGGGATACAAAGTCGTCAATCTGTGTATGTTTTTATGTTTGTTTATAAAAGACCGTGCCCTTTGACGTACCGATTTTTTTCTCTAATTTTTTTGAAAGTAGCTAGTTGAGAAAATTGCTCATAAGTTTTCTTGAATAAAAATATTTTATCTATGACCGTTAACGTTAACGAAACAAGGCATGACTTAGATATTAATTAAACATTCAAAGAATCCCTGTTAAAGTTCATTTCATCATCATCATCATCATCATCATTTCAGCCCGTATCCACCCACTGCTGAGCATAGGCCTCCTCCATGTTATGCCATTTTCCCTTATTTTTAAGTACTTATTAATTAAGTTTATTGAATAAATATGTTTTGACTTTGACTTTGTGAAAGAATACTACCCTCTTAGGTACGACTTAGGTGTCGTAAAAGGCTACTAACGGACTAAAGACTGCACGTACATCCAACAGCATAGAGCGGCGATGGGCTCACCACCTGTGATGTAGAGCACGTGTCGCTATTTGGTGAAAAGTAGTCTATGGCAGGTCCACAAGGTCTCTAACTAAATTTCATATTTCATTTGTTTCTCCAGAATCTCATTGGAATTTGTTTCTCCAGAATCTCATTGGAATAAACTTCTTACGTATTGTTTAACCTCAACCATACATATTTTCGAACAAGTTATTGTACATTTGCGTTAAAGTTTAGCAACTTGATTAAGGCGTTCGGTTATATTCGCGCTCTCGCAATGCGGGAAACATTCCGCAGCAACAAATTCATAGCTATAGTTTTTGTTAAAAATAAACATTTAAAAAAATAAAAACTAGTCTATTCAATTTATAGATACGGCGTTGGCTAAGAGTTATACTCTTGGCCAAACCTAAAATGTTGAAGCGATGGATGTGATGTCAAGAATTACTCTCAGATCACCTTTTTTATTTATAACCCCTATAAAACACAAAGATCTTTCTGTATGATATAAAACTTTTTGTAACAACTTTAAATGGAATTAATGAATATGAATGCTCTTTGTAAAAAACTGTATCACTAATTAAATATCAGATCTAAAAAAGCAACGGGTTTATTTTTTAGTACAAGTTGTTTAAAATGTTTTCAGCCTCTGACAAAAGTTTGTGTGCGTGTCGAAGTTGCCGTCACAATGTTTGAGTGGCCGCAACCCCGGTGGGGTTCTAAACATTTTTGTGTTATTAACGACTTTAAACTTTTATTTTGTGTAGTTTATTTACTATGTTTATGTGTTAGGATTGGTTTTAAATACTTTTTTCATCCCACCATCTCGGAAAGAGTATTTTTAATCTTCAATATCTGAATGGAAAAGCCGTTTTTATTCTCTAGAGGATAAAGTAAATTGAATTTAGAACATCGTGTGCACTAAGTTTGTGAATTAAAAAAAACATTAAACCTATTTACTGCTACCTCTATGGTGCCGAATATATCATACAACTTTTTTTTAATTTGTTAAAAACTCAGACTCGGAACCTTCTTGGTGTTCTTTTTTCAATTTGCTTTGTACGCGGTTCTTTACGCGGCATTTTTTCACGTCATTGTTAAACCTTATATTAAAAACAAGAAACTTATATTGAAAACAAGTGAAAAAACTAAAATGAGTGATTCTAGCGACGAGGAAGTTTGCTTGACGCCAACAGAATTGACTGAAACTGTTAATAATGCGCAAATGAGCTTTCTCCCTCAACAATCACGCGAGAAGTATTTAAAACAGTACGATATGTTCAACACGTGGCGACTAGCAAAAGGAGCCAAAACTTTCTCAGAAAACGTTTTGCTGGCATATTTTATAGAATTATCCGAGAACAAGAAAGCAAGCACTCTATGGAGTACGTATTCGATGCTAAAAGCAACAATAAAGATGAAAAAAGGCAAACATATCGATACCTATCCTAAATTAGTGGCATTTTTAAAAAGAGCCTCATCTGGTCATCAACCAAAAAAATCGAAGGTTTTCACAGTATCTGATATTGAAAAGTTTCTTAACGAAGCACCCGATTCCGTATATTTGGCGGCAAAAGTCAGTCAGTTGCACATTCAGTATCTACTTAAGTATATTAATCTCAATTAAATAGTATACTTAGTAGATGTTGATAGGCATAATTATGCGTTCACATCAATTTTATTCATTTATCTACTACAATACTCTTTACGTTACAGGTTGTTCTTATTATTGGAATAAACGGAGCATGTCGAACTAATGAACTAACACAACTTAATGTCAAAAACATTGAGAAACATTCAGATGACTTACTATTAATTAATTTACCTAATACAAAGACAAAAAGAGACCGCAACTTCGTCATTCGCAAGGAATACGTAACGATTGTTGAGAAATATCAAGCCTTACGCCCGCCTAATACTCCAATCAATCGATTTTTTCTACAGTATCGCAATGGAAAGTATGTTAGACAGCCTATGGGTACTAATAAAATTGGCAGTATCCCACGAGAAATAGCAACATTTCTTGAACTTCCAGAACCCCTGTTGTACACGGGTCCTTGTTTCCGACGAACTTCAGCCACACTTTTGGCTGATTCCGGAGCTGATCTCCTGTCCCTTAAGCGCCACGGAAGCTGGAAGTCCAATGCAGTTGTAGAGGGATACATAGAGGATTCCATCCAAAATAAGTCTAAAATATGTGAAGGCATCGTAGGAGCCATTACACTGAAAGAGCCTCAATCGGATCCTTGGACTGGCCCTTCTACATCAAAAATAAGCCGTTATGAAACACCTAACCATCTCCCTCTCTCTCCAACATTCACGCCAAGGGAATCCGATGAATCGGTACAACTATTAAGTATGACAGATAGTTTACCGAAAAACAGTACACAAGTGACTAACACCAATATTACAGTACCAAACAAAAATATTACACTCAATTTAAATAACTGTAGCAACGTTACTTTAAAATTTTCTTAATTATACCTTAGTATTATTTTGTTATAATTTAAAGATTATTCTGTAATACTTACCTGTCATAATGTAGTAGTTAATACCTAAACTGAAATAAAAGTATCTTGTGAATGTAAATGTTTTTTTTTTTTGCATTTAGTCATTTCCTCGCTGAGGTGGGATGAAAAGTTACGTGTTGCACTCGATTGCAAAGATTTTTCACCTCGTGCTCTTTTGATTCCCTCGCTAACGCTCAGGATTCTAATGTTTGAATCACTCGCTGCACTCGTGATTCAATTCTAGAATCCTTCGCTTGCTCGGTCATCAAAATTGAGCACGCGGTTAAAAAGCAACTTTGCAATCTTGTATAACAAATAACTATTGTCACCATATACATAAAAGAGAGTAAATACACTGAGCACCTACATTTTTTGAATCATACAAAAATCTATCCTTAACCTATCTTTTTTATCCTTATCCTCCTTCCTTATTAAAAAATTGCCCATATTTAAAATTATTTTTTATCAATACTGGTTTTTTGGCAGAAATCGCTTTAATAAGACCGACAAATTGTAACTACGTTTTGAACTTACCTATTTTTTTGTTTTGTATATTTTATGTGTAAACTGTTGCATTAAAAGAATTATTTATCTATACTTATTTAAATTCATTTAAAAAATCTGTCTTACGTATACACCAAGGCTAGGGGCGACTTCGGGTTATGTGTGGCTCTCCTACATATACATAATCACGACTATTATCCCCGAAGGGTTACTCAGAGACTAGGCAATGAGGACAGCAAAAGCAGTCCTCTACCATAGTCCACTTTTCACCAAACAGCGAATGCACATGTGCTCAGCGTGACAGGTGGTGATTCCATCTCTTCTCCATGCTGTTGGAAGTATCAGTATAGATCAGCTGTGTGGCACCTCTGTTAGGTTTTTTTTTATCCAATTTTTAAGGGGTTTTTATCCATAAGGATAATATGTCAACCCCATTAGAATAGAATAGAATAGAATTATTTATTTGCTAAGAATATGGTCGGTTACAATAAGCTGGTCATATTTTTATAGGCTCACATATTCTGCCATGTAGACATGCAAAATTTTACATTGTACATTTTTACAACATTTCTTCCTTAAAGTAGTTATAATATTCTTGAAATAGTGTAATAATAATATTACTACCTACTTATGAAAGAGTTTCAATGCAAAAGCGACACTAGCTGGCAAAATTTTATAGCTATCTCAGATTTCAGTTATGCCAAAATTTTTTGGACTAAACCTACATCCAGAATGTTTAAATTAAATTATTTTATAAATAAAACTCTCTCATCCTTGATTCTCACACAATCCATTAGCAAATGTTGTACATTTTCAACTTTATTACATACTAAACATTTATCAGACGGTGCTTTTTTCATTAAAAATGCAAACTTTGCCGATAGGTAGTATCCGGAACGAAGTCTTAGTGCTAATTTAACATAATTCCTTTTTAAATAAGGATCATCAAACCAAGGAATACAAGGAGGTTCTGCTTGTATTGTTTTATACCATATACCTTTGTCTTTTGATTTATAGTCGTAATACTCTTTCCACCTCTGTTAGGTGCTCGTCAAGGTCTGTAGGGGTCCGATGCGGGTGTGACTCGTTATAGGCAGCGACGTCGGTAGCCGAGCGGATAGATGCTCGGGTTGAACGCGAGAAATCGTGGTTCAACCCCCATAGCTCCATAGACTACTGACGTGAACCCACTCCGACACAGTCATTTAGATTAACGGGATGGGTTTAGAGGCCTATTACATCTCGTTTGTGATTATTGCGTAAAATGCCCATTTTCGCATTTTATTGTAATTTTGCAGCTGTAAGTATTTATCGTTTTTATCGAAATAGGATAATAAAATCATGCTTAATATTACAAATAAGCTGAGTTCGGACGGCCGGCGCATCGCATTTCTATTTATCGCTTTTATAGAAATAGGATAATAAATTCATTATAAAATCTTGCTTCATCATGAAGTAACGATTATTCTGGTATACGTTTTGCTCAATAATATTATCGTAGATAGGAGAAATTCACAGTTAACTTAAAGCTATTTTTGAAGTTTTTTGGTTTAGAATAAGATTTTTTTCTATATAAAATCAATGATATCTAAAAATCCCGAGGCCACTACGCACTATACGACTATATAAGAAATAACATTCTAATTTTTTTATTTCATTTGTTTAGAACAGTAGTTCAATCTAGGAGGTCAATAAAGTGCCTTCGCGCATTTTATGAAAATCATTCTCTGCAATTTTGGGTTTAATTAAAAAGTTAAGCAAAATTTACAAAAAGCGAGGCCGTTACGCATTATTCCAATAGCTATATATAATATATATATATTCTACACTATTCAATAAGTCAAATTTGTTAATGTATTTATGTTTCTGAGATCCGTAACGCCAAAATTGGCCTTTTTGCGCAAAAATCACAGTCGAGATGTAATAGGCCTTTTAACAGCTCTTTCTGTCACTGTTGTCTGTTAGTCTGTGGTGGTCCGATTCGTAATTTTTTGTTTAATGAAACTCATGTATAGCCTTGATTATTGGCTTCTTTAATAATATTATGGATGATTAATTGAAACAAAACTGGTATAAAATATGTTTAGCTATGATTGCATGTAGCCGAAAAACTAATACTTTCACAACATTCAACATTTCTACATCGGCATATTATTATTATTTTTGAAATCATTCAATTTAGTTATAAAGTTAGGTTTATCACATCACTACAAAATTGGTTAACAATTAAGTTTTGAGTCATTACACATCCCTATTCTGTCAATCAACCAAGATGCAGCGGCACAGAAACAACCGATCCGTAAGACTTATGAACTTCCACTATTTTGTGCAGTTAAATTGTTTGTGATTTGTCTAAATATTATTTATAAGTAATAAAGCAAACTAATGAAATAAACAAATATTATGCGAAGAAATATTGAAACTAAAACATGCCATGCTTCCTAACCTCAATGTTGCTAAAAAGCATCCGTGCCAAATATCCAAAGAAGTACCTACCATGGTTTCTTTGATTCCTTAAGCAACATCGCTAACGATCCAACAACGTAGTTATTTTGGGTTTTATTGTACGCACATTGAACTTTGTTACTGAGCCATTAGGTTCAAAATTCAATGGTAAATGTATAGCCTTGCCTGCACTTGACCGTTCGGTATCATCATTTTACGGTTTAAGGAACACAACAAAAAATGTTAAAAGTGTAATCCATTGTTTTTAGCTTGAGTTTGGTTTTTGGTTGCATGCTTTTTTTTGTTTTGTTCATAGGTCGAATCGCATATTAGCTTTAATTCCCATTGCAAATGCACGATCTGATGAAAGCAATGTGCCAAAGTGCTAAACAACGGGCAGAGCAACATGATGTACCTACTTACCAGTTCCAGAAACTGAAGACAAAATCAAGAAACCCATCGTGGCTCGGCCTATTGATGACGTAAAGTACGATGGCATGAGTCATCTACCAAATGTTGGATAAAGGAGCGTTGTCGGCTATGATAAGTGTTTGATAAAAGCTCGAAATTGTTTTTACGATTTTCATGTGAGAAATAAATTACTTTATTATAACCTCAAGGTTTTAAAAAATATTTTTTTTCATAATTTTTTTAACTTCAGCTGTCTACCATAACAATTAGGTCTAGATTTTACCGAGAAATACCAGTCAATTTTGTGCTGCCAAATTAAGGGTTAAAAGAACAATGTCCAACCGAAAACTTAAAATTGTTATTTTAAACTTTCTCTCACATAACTCTGGCTTTTAATCAAAAATCTGAACTTAGACTAATAAACAGTAAGTGTATAAGATCATTATAAACAGCTAATCTTATTGCCAGGTATTCAAATGTATGGGCCATGGGCATTGTCCTTTGTTTTGTTTTGAATTTCCGTATACGGGGTGGAGATGACACTAAGACAATAAATGAAATATTGACTATACTAGTTCATAGAAATAATTTGAAACTATCAAATTAACCTTGGCACTGATTTTCATTTTCATTTTTCATATAAGTAAACTAAATATTTTATAACTTAGTATGAAAAATAAAAAAATAAATTCACTTCTAAAATTAATTTGATAGTTTCAAATTATTTCTATGAACTAGTATCCAATATTTTCATTTATTGTCGGAGTGTCATCTCCACTTTGTATATTATGAGTAATGAATACTTTAAGACAAGTTTGACTTTGAAATGCTCGCAAAATCAATAGAGATTGAATAGGGTGGCATAGTACACGAAGCTATCCATTAAGGTTATTCGTTCATTACTTATTGACTCTTTATGATTGATGTCGCCGCGAAGTGTAGGCTCCGGGCGTAGTTATAGGACACAGGGACGTATTAAGTTAAAAAAGTAGTAAAAATATAAGTAAAATTGATCTGTGCGGTGGCAGCTCATTTTACGACAAAAGAATACGACCTTCTCTTCTTTAGGGTAACATAAAGAGGCGGTGAGCTCACTACCTTTCACGCTAAGCACGTCATGTGCAGTTATGATTTAGTAAAACGTGGACTGTGGCAGTACACATCTTTGCGGACTTCTCTGACTCCGACTAACCCTTTCGGTATTATAGTCGTGGGTGTATGTATTATGTAATATTATTTTAACGTGACGTTTTATCAAGTCTTTCCTTTACATGATTAGTAGTTTAAAAATAGATAGATGCGTTACATGTGCCAAAAACAAGCAACAGAAAACTATGCAAATTGGCTTATCAAGCCACCAACAACATTATCTGTCTCGTTTACGCTATAGCTAGTTGTCATGCTATCTTGCTCACACTATCGTACAGCTTTGGTCCATTATTGACATCACATTAGTACTGACATAACCTATCTACCGTTTTTATTTTGTTATCATTGATTAGTGTAGTAAACTGTAGGAAACAATCGGTCTTAAGTATGAAATTTTTATTATTTATGCAAAGATGCTATTCATAATAATACCAAGGATACAAATCAACACAAAGGAAAAAAATCCGATAAAAATAGGCGACTAAAGGACTTTACGACACCTGAGAGAAGAAGTGTGTTGGTAGTATACTTTTAATAATGAGCCCCCAGCTAAAATAATATTTTGTAAAACTAAACACAAATTCATTTGTAGCAAACGTTTTTCATTTCACCCTTATTACGTAACTCAACTAGTCCCTCACTCCATCCCTGCATCCGTGTACTTACACGTCAAATTCCCGTGATAATACAACTGTGACCTGTGACCCGAAAACGGAGTTAACAGCCCTTAAGAAGACTTAGGTAATGAATTTGGCAAGGGTTGTGTTGAGCCCTTCGTAAAGCTTTGATGCTCACGCAAGAACAAAGTTTGATACTTAAGCACCTTGGATACATGAGAGTGAACATTGTACAATGTTGTTTAGGGGAAGTTGCAATGAATGTATTTAGTTTTTTACTTAAAAATATACCATTACCGTTAATTAATCCTACTGCTGTGCACAGATCTTCCTACAACCACAACTGCACATTTGGAATATGGCTTTCTTGCTACGACCCTGATATATTTCTTTAGCTTCATACATACATACACTCACACATACGTATTATACATACATATACAGATACAGGGTCTAATAAAATCAATAAGCGAACGTTTAAGGGCGGTATCTATACATCATTCTGAATACAATGAGAAAATTGGGCTCCAGTTTTATAGTGATTTTTAAAAGTAATGTTTTCAAACAAACTAAATCAATTAAATTAATGCACAACATAAAACATGCTGTATCTTTACTAACTCGCAAGCATCAATAAAAAGATAGCTCAGTGTATTCCGAGTTTAGTGTGGATGTTCGGCAATCTTTGAGACAATCGTAGTACATGTACGGGTTTGGAAAGGGTGTATTTTTTGGTGAATTATGATAATGTTTTCTTGATTATCTCGGTAACGAGCCTGTGGTTTTGGACCAAATTTGGTGAGCATGCTCAGTGTGATGTATAGACGCTCCTCTTAAACGTTCGCTTATCGATATTGTTAGACCCTATATAATCACGACTATTATCCCCGAAGGGTTAGTCAGAGACTAGGCAATGAGGACAGTAAAAGCAGTCTTCTACCATAATCCACTTACACCAAATAGCGACTGCACAGTGCTTGGCGTGACATGTTGGTGAGTACATCGCCGCTCTATGCTGTTGGAAGTATGTGCAGTCTTTAGCCCGACACCCAAGGAAAGAGAGGGGGTGGTAGTATTCTTTCACCGCTATGCGACACGGTTACATAGCAATGACTTGATTCAATGATATAGGCCTTTGCCCTGCAGTGGTACAGGCTGTACTTACACTCACACATACGTATTATACATATACAGATACAGGGTCTAACAAAATCAATAAGCGAACGTTTAAAGGCGGTATCTATACATCATTCTGAATACAATGACAAAATTTGGCTCCAGTTTTATAGTAATTTTTCAAAGTTATGTTTTCTAACATATTAAATTAATTAAAATAATGCCATCATGAAACATGCTGTATCTTTACTAACACGCACGCAAGCATCAATAAAAAGATAGCTCAGTGTGCTCCGAGTTTAGTGTGCATGTTCGGCTATCTTTGTGTGCGTGTAGTACAGCTGTACAGGAAAGGGTGTATTTTTTGGTGAATTGTGATACGTTTTGTTGATTATCTCGGTAACGAGCCTGTAGTTTTGGACCAAATTTGGTGAGCATGCTCAGTGTGATGTATAGACGCTCCCCTTAAACGTTCGCTTGTCGATATTGTTAGACCCTATATAATCACGACTGTTATCCCCGAAGGGTTAGTCAGAGACTAGGCAATGAGGACAGTAAAAGCAGTCTTCTACCATAATCCACTTACACCAAATAGCGACTGCACAGTGCTTGGCGTGACATGTTGGTGAGTACATCGCCGCTCTATGCTGTTGGAAGTATGTGCAGTCTTTAGCCAGACACCCAAGAAAAGAGAGGGGGTGGTAGTATTCTTTCACCGCAATGCGACACGGTTACATAGCAATGACTTGATTCAATGAGATAGGCCTTTGCCCTGCAGTGGTACAGGCTGTACTTAAAAAATACAAGCTGTACTTTATCCTACTAATATTGTAAACACGAAAGTTTGTAAGTATGGATGGATGTTTGTTTTTTTTTTATTGGCAACGGGTAAGCGCTTGGCCTTCATCTCACCTGATGGTAAGTGACGATAAGGCCGAAGGTTACTCTTTCACGTAAAAACTGCTAAATAGATTTGGATTAGATTCAGCATACCGATAGTTTATAACCTGGATTAACACATAGGATACTTTTTATCCCGATATTCCCACGGGAACGGGAACCACGCGAGTGAAACCGCGAGCGGCCGCTAGTAAAAAATAATATGGTTGTGGTTGGAACCGTGCTTGCTAAAATAATACTACCACCCCATCTCTTCCCTTGGGTGTCGTAAAATTCGACTAACGGACTAAACACTGCACATACATTCAACAACCTGTCACGCTGAGCACATGTGCATGTCGCTATTAAGTGAAAAGTGGACTATGGCAGAGGACTGCTTTTGCTGTCCTTCGGGGACAATAGTCATGATACGCGAGCTCATTCCACCGTCCCTTTTCTACCATCGGGAGTCCAGATGTAGGGCGGGTAAAACCCTTACTTGGTTGATATTCCACTCATACGCACCAAGCGCTATTCGTCTTCATTCTTAATGCGTACAGCCAAGGAATGGAATTCCCTGCCGGCGGCTGTGTTCCCGAGTGCATATAGCCTCAACATATAGGACAAATAGTGAATAGGCTGCTTCGGGGCAAGCTCGCTCCATCGTCGGCCTTTTCTTAATCCTACGGATAAGAATGTGGCCAAGATCAAGCCCATCTACTTATTACAAAAAAAACCGGCCAACTGCGAGTCGGACTCGCCCATCAAGGGTTCCGTAGCAGCAAGTAACATCATATAAAAGTTCTTGTAGTTCGTTGTAACTTTGATCGATGTTTCAATGAAAGTGTACTTTTTAAAAATTAATAATTTATGACGTGTTAAAAAAACTGCTTACTAGATCTCGTTCAAACGAATTTTCCGTGGAAGTTTGCATGGTAATGTACATCATATATTTTTTTTAGTTTTATCATTCTCTTATTTTAGAAGTTACAGGGGGGACACATACATTTTACCACTTTGGAAGTGTCTCTCACGCAAACTATTCAGTTTAGAAAAAAATAATTTCAGAAACCTCAATATCATTTTTGAAGACCTATCCATAGATACCCCACACGGATGGGTTAAATGAAAAAAAACATTTTGAGTTTCAGTTTTAAGTATGGGGAACCCCCAAAATTTATTGGTTTTTTTTTTCTATTTTGTGTGAAAATCTTAATGCGGTTCACAGAATACGTCTACTTACCAAGTTTCAACAGTATAGTTCTTATAGTTTCGGAAAAAAGTGGCTGTGACATACGGACGGACAGACAGACAGACATGACGAATCCTTAGGGGTTCCGTTTTTTGCCATTTGGCTACGGAACCCTAAAAAAGGATATCACATCACATCACACTAATATTATAAAGGCGAAAGTTTGTGAGTGTGTATGTTTGTAACTTCTTCACGTAAAAACTACTGAATGGATTTGGATGAAATTCGGCATACAGATAGTTTATAACCTATATTAACACATAGGATACTTTTTATCTCGATATTCCCACGGGAACAGGAACCACGCGGGTGAAACCGCGAGCGGCCGCTAGTAATATCTATAATCTGAAGTATGGGGTAGACAGACAACACAGCTTTTTTGCTACGATCATGGCACACATGTTTTGCTTCATTAAATACTCTCATAACATTGTTTATACACATACATACATACATTTACACACACATATAACGCCCCTTTCCCAGCGGGGTAGGCAGAGACCACAGCTTTCCATTAGCTATGATCCTGACACACGTCCTTTGCTTCACTTACTCTCATAATATTCTTCATACATGCTCATCAGTGTACTCTTGACCATCTGATCTAAATACGTTCGTCGAGGTCTCCCCTTTCAACTATTCCATTCATCATTTTTGTATTTCTTTTTCATCCATCCTCTCCTCTTTAAAATACCTACTCGTCACATTAGGTGCTCTCTGACCTTTCACAAGCACGTCTCTTGTCTCGTAACGTTTAATTTTTTAACTATTTACCTCTCCGCACCGCCGCGCGCCGTAACTTCATTGTCATATTTCTTCAAGAATAATTTTCAAAGCATTAAACGATAAATAATTCAGTATCGTCGAGGCAGGTCGCACCCTCGTCATGTCATGACGACATTTTGGAGATGCGGTCAGTCCGTTAGCCTACAGTTTATAAATAACGTACAATGTGGCGAACCAAAACGGTGAATCAACTGGACTTTTACCATGCATATAGGGTTCAAAGAATTTATTCTCATAAAAACAAAAATGTTTACATAAAATGAGAATACAAAGTTTGCTAAGAGACCTGGCGTCTTTTGAGCGTCAGCGTCATGCCGGCGTCCACGCGGCGTCGTTGCAGCGCTCACGCGGCGTCGAACCGCCGCCGGCGCTGAGCGGCTGTCAAGCGCCGGCATGACGTTTTCTGTCAACAAGTGCTATGCACCACAGAATCCCCGTTGCCCCCGCGCATCACGACTGGGGGTGGTCGACTTCGTATGGGCGAGTGAATTTACCTACCTGGGAAAAAATTTGCCAATCACAGGCGCTCGTATTTTAGTTAACGGTAACATCGTACAGCATATTTTTTATTGCGGTAATACCGTGAATAAATGTCAATGATAAGGATGCCCCCAAAAGTATTTTGAATCGACAAAGCGGATAGAAAACGACTGTGTCGATACACGATACCTATTATAAATTGTTTTTAATCTGCGGTTTTTAATTCAATGCAAGTAATCTGACAGCTCCTTAAGTAAATTTTGGAACCTTTTTTAATTACGCGAGGTCCTGTGAAAGAACTAAAAGTATCTAGAGCAAAACAAAGTTAACTTTTTTACTACAATTAATGTAAATAAATATTGTTTGTTTTTTATGTATCTTTTACACTGTAAAAAGGTAGATTAATTAGGTAAGTAGATTATATAGTTTGTTAGATTAGTTGTAATGATTTAACTACATGTTAGTTAACTGTTTTTAATTAGTTTTGACGTTATAAGTGCCTGTTTAAATTAAATAAATCATTTGACTTTGACTTTTTACTTTATAATTTTGCTGAAACTTCCGATATTGCTCACATGAAGTCATTTGACAAATCCACAAGTAATTTGAGCGCGTATAAAAACTTTGTTCAAAATCTGTCAGATTATCTACTCCATACAATTATAGAAATTTCTAACAATCATTTTTATTTTACATGGCTGCCAATGCGTTACATTTAAACATTCTGGGCTAATCTATTACGGCTTTCTTAAAATATGCGGATCCGGCTTTGATAAAATGATTTCAAACATTCGACTAATTTTCGTCTCAGCAGTAACGTTAACAGAAGTGGATAAAATGTTTACTAGAAAAAAATCAACCAGTCTCAGGAAGCTCGAGTGGGACGCTTGCAGCGTAATCAAACTACTAGGAAAAATTCAACGAGTCTTCTGGGGTCTCGGTAGATCAGCGGTTAGAGCAGTGGACCGGCAATCCAAAGGTCGTGGGTTCGAATCCCACTCGAGCTTCCTGAGACTGGTTGATTTTTTTCTAGTAAACATTTTATCCGTTATCTATATAGCATTGTGAATGCAAAAATTTCAATAATAAAGCTGTTAACAGAAGTGTTAAAAGTCGAACGAAGTGTCAACCGGGAGTTTGGTAGCCGCTCAGCGCCGGCGTGGCGTTGCCGGCGCGGCGTTGCCGGCGCGGCGTTGCCGTCGCGTCGACGCCACGCGAGCGCTGCACTGACGCCGCGTGGACGCCGGCTCGACGCCGACGCTCGAATGACGCCAGTGGTCTCTTATATAAAAATGAAAATGAAAAAAATAAAAAACAAAAAACAAAAGTGTCAACATAACTCTGCTTTGATGACATACAAAAACCAGACACATATCACATCAAATGCCGGAAACATCAAAGTACTTACATACATTATACATTAAAAACAATTTTTTTTAGTTTACTTTTGACCAATGTTTTACTATCGCAATCCTTTATGTCATTATGTAAGTAATTATACAGCTGTACTCCCTCAAAAAGTATAGTTTTTTTCCATAATTAGTGCGCGCACAAGTTATTTTAAGTTTGTTTTGCGTTTCTAAGATTATGTTTATTTACCTTTTTATGAAGTGTTATATTAGACTGGATGGAATTAGATGTTATATTCTTAATTAGTATACAAGTGTAATACGTATATAGTTGCTTGAGATTAAGGATTTTAGTAGTTTCGTATATAACAGCTGTAATCACGTTGCGTAGCGGTGAAGAATTACTACCACCCCCTCTCTTCCCTTGGGTGTCGTAAAAGGTGACTTACGGACTATAGACTGCACATACTGCCAATAGCAAAGAGCGGCGATGGGCTCGATGGGCTCACCACTTGTCACGCTGAGCACATGTGCAGTCGATATTTGGTGAAAAGTGGACAATGGTAGAGGACTGCTTTTGCTGTCTCATTGCCTAGTCTCTGACTAACCCTTCGGGGATAATAGTCGTGATTGTACTGTTATATAACAGCCTGTGTGGAGTAGCAGCTCAATAAAAGAATACTACCAACTCATCTCTTCCCTTGGGTGTCGTAAAAGACGACTAACGGACTAAACACATCATCAGCGTAGAGCGCGCTATACGCTGTTGGATGTATGTGTTTAGTAAACACATACATCCAACAGCGTAGTATTAATTTTTATTCGTTTCAATGAAATTAAGGGTGAAGAAACCTATGTGCACAAATTGCAAAAAAATGTAGACCTCCTATACTGTTGTCGTCAGCTGATCGGACAGTTTTGTATGGGAGGTCAAAATTTGTCATTTTTGCACATAGGTTTCTTGGGGAAAGTTGTACAGTTTCATGGGTGGAACTCATCCTTTATTTCATTATACAAATAAAAATTGACGGTGTATGTATGAACATATACTTATAACGCCTCGGTGGCCGAGTGGTCCCGGGTTCCATTTCCAGGTCGGTCAAAGTGTGTTTTCAATTAAATATGATCACGACTATTATCCCCGAAGGGTTGGTCAGAGACTAAGCAATGAGGACAGAAACCAGTCCTCTACCATAGTCCACTTTTTACCATATAGCGACATGCACAGTGCTCAGAATGACAGGTGGTGAGCCCATCGCCGCTATATGCTGTTGGAAGTGCAGTCTTTAGTCCGTTAGTTGCCTTTAACGACACCCAAGGGAAGAGAGGAGGTGGTAGTATTCTTTCACCGTTACGCAACACGGTTATATTATAGATATTATTGAATTAACTCATTATCTTGCCGACATTCCTATTGTGTATTGTCAATGATATTACATTTTAAAATATCATTGTGTATTGTGTACTGATCTTTAAACAATTGTTATTCCAATTTATCAAACCGAACCGATCCTTTGGCGTGTGAAATCCCAATCTGTGTGGATTAAATTCAGAACAACATTTGCATTGGCGGGCTGGCGGCGGCGTGTCTTTTGTCCAACGCTTTTGTTCGATTTCAATGTACACACATACATTAAACCTACTCGTGCATAAATAAATAAATAAACTTTCCTACAATCACACCAATTATCTAGCCCAAGAGAAGCTTCGTTATGAAACTCGTTAAATGGTTACTAGACAACCGATAAACATACTTAAAATACTTAAATACATACTTCTTATACATAGAAAACGCATACATATACATTGACGACCTCCTTGGTCGAGTGGTTTGTACACCGGTTTTCATGGTGTCGCCATCTCTGAGGTCCCGGGTTCGGTCCCCGGTCGGGTCAATTTAGAAATTATTGTTTTTCTAAATTGTCTCGGGTCTGGGTGTTTCCTATGTATAATAAGTATGTATTTAAGTATTTTAAGTACTTATGTTTATCCGTTGTCTAGTAACCACTTAACGAGTTTCTTCGAAGCTTCTCTTGGGCTAGATAATTGGTGTGAGTGTAGGAAAGTTTTATTTTTTATTTTATTTATACATAGCGGTGTGTGAGCCGTGTGCGTAGCGGCTTGCTAAAATACCTATAGTCAGCAATATATGTTAAATGAACAACTTAAATGAGGGTATTTAAAAATAAATAATATGATGGTAGTACTATTATCTGATATCATTATACTAAGTAGGTTTTATACTATTCATTTTGATCTAACACATTGTAGCTGTGTAAACATGGAGTGGGGTACCACAGAGAATCGTGAGAGCCAAGAAGTTGTACCACGCAGACGGTGGCTACCTGACAATTCTCTTTACGGATGAAAAAGTTGTCGTTTAAGTTTGGACAGAACTTATGGCAAGACTAGGTAATACTACCTACTCTTTTCCTTTGGGTGTGGTAAAAGGGGACTGACAGAATAAAGACTGCACATACCATCCAACAGCATAGAGCGGCGATGGGCTCACCACCTGTCACGCTGAGCACATCTGCAGTCGCTATTCGGTGAAAAGTGGACTATAGCAGTGGACTGCTTTTGCTGTCCTCATTGCCTAGTCTCTGACTAACCCTTCGGGGATAATAGTCCTGGTTGTATGTATGTATATATGCATCTTACAGCCATAGAGCAGCTTTTTAACCTCCTCTCTAGTCTAGTGGCTAAGCCATCGGTCTTATATGCTCAGATGTCCCGGATTCGATTCCCAACGGAAGAACATTCTTGTGTATTTGGTTTGTTTGGTGGTACCTACTAGGGCTTTAGGGCTACTTAGGTTTTATTTGTTAGAATTATTGCTAAGCTGATTATTTTAATGACACAAAAAAAGGTTTGGGAAATTTATCATTTGACAAATATTTCACTAGGCTACACAACCATTAGACGATTAACGTTTTATCAGTGCAACAGTTCCCTTTTCATCCAATGATATCGTGACAAAAAATAAGGGTGCATATTATTTCATATTATGACAAATGAACGAATTTCGAAGGACATTAATGTTCATTGGATATTATTTTTACTTGTATTAAATACACTTCCTATAACAACATTACGTATATTATTAATTTGATATAATACTCATATTCTATAACTTGATTTGAAATAATGTTTGCTTATGAATAAAAATAGCATTTTAACCCTAAATTGATTTCAAATTTAGTCTTAAAAAGTTTTTACGTTGTGTTTTCGTTACATAAGGTTTTGAAAGAAACGAATCGCGGCATAACCGACTCCACGTAGACTTGTCTGCCCTACGCTAGAGTGTAATTTAAGCCCAAGTAGGCGCGGATGGGCGAGGCGGCCCGCGAGCTAAGGAGCAGGTGAGTTTAACGCTTGCCGCCGTGGCTGAGGCTGGACGGCGATGCCGGCCAGCAAGCCGATGCTACGGTGGTGAACGAAAGCCATCTGCGACGATAAGCTCGCGTGGGACCGCCGGAGTCCCGCAGCACCGGAGCCGTGACAGAAACTTTGCCTGCTTTCATGCTGCATGCTGCATGCCTACTCGCATGCTACTTGCTTGCTTGCATGCTGCTTGCTTGCATGCTGTATGCTTGCTTGAATGCTTACTTGCATGCTGTATGCCTGCTTGCATGCCTGCTTTCATGATGCATGCTGCTTGCTTGCTTGCATGCTGCTTGCTTATGATATGAATAATGTTTTCTATCATAAGATTATTATTATATCAAATGTATATTATATCAAAAGTACATTATATCAAATGAAATTATAGAATCTAAAATTATATTAAATGTTTATTATGTTAAGTCAGTTGTTTTATCAAAATTACATAATTTTTAAACGAAACCCTACTATTTACAACATTTTGTAAACAATAAATAACTAAATGAATATTACGTAAACTAAAACATTCTGCTACTTGAAAGATGGCATTTTGAAAAGTGTCATTATGAAAATCAGACCAAACGTATAGTTGGTAACTGTGTGGTTTGGAAATAAAACATAATTATTTGATAAGTTGGCAAATGATTATTCGGCAAAATAAAACTTTCCGAAACGTTAGTTGGCAAGTAAAAATCTGGCAAGCAATTTTCGGTGAAAAGTCAGAGATCCGTTTTGTTCCGACAGTTTAGAGATAATGTAGTCAGTTCTCCAGTGGTTGAGGATTCCAGGTGAAGCGCGCTTTCACCTTCGGCCTTATCGTCACTTACCATTAGGTGAGATGACGTAGTGGATCAAAAAAACTTTTTTCTGAAGCCAAGCAACATTATTTACCATTACTTCGGTTTGAAGGGTACAGGTACAATAAAACTTTAATAACTAAAGCTTTATGGTCGGCAAGTCGTTATGGCCTCGATGTCGTTTAACACATTTAATACTAAACGTTATGCTTTAAATCTACCTACATTTGGTTACATCATGCATGACAAACTTTATCGAGGGCAAACTGAACACTCCCAAAGTTAGCTGCATCCAGGTACCTGTTAAACTTGTCTCGCCGTCTACTGATTTTGGAAATACTATTACTTCAATTATATGAATTTAGGTAGGTAGGTAGGTATACACACATCTACGATTGTGTATACTGTGTAATGTGGTATACACACATTCGTATATTCACGGCTTTTATCCCCAAAGGGTTAGTCAGAGACTAGGCAATTAGGACCGCAGAATCAGTCCTCTGACATGGTCCACGTTTCACTAAGTTACAACTTCACATGTGCTCAGCGTGACAGGTAAGCCTATCGCCGCTCTAATGTAAGTGCAGTCTTTAGTCCGTTAGTCGCCTTTTACGACACGCAAGGGATGAAAGGCAGTGGGAGTATTCTTTCACCGCTACCCGACACGGTTAATACATTAGGCTAGTTGACTAAATTTCAAAAAACACATTATTTAAAAAAAATCGATCATTTACAATATTCATTTTGCAATTTTATATTCCTATTTAAAACCGCAAAAACGCTTAAGACCGCCATGTCAACTTGAATGACGTCACGCCGTGTCAAACGTCTGTTTCGCTCTAGGCTGTTCTATTAGAAATGTCACAACAATAAAATGACATTTGACACGGCGTGACGTCACGGCTTTTGGTTGGCGTTTAATGTCATATTACTGAATGCGTATGTCGATTTTTTTATGTATGTCGAAATCTTAACAATCCCAAATTTGATTTGTTAGAACGGAAAATTTACTACGAAGAAATAATGAGTTCGGGAAAGTCATCTAAGAAATCCCAAATTTTAATAATGAATATTTTTTGTTTTAAAAAATCATAATTGATCATTAGAAACGCCAATCCACCCGATTTATTCTTAGTGGACACAAGCCTTTTACTTTATATTTAACTTGCGTATACATATAGGTACCTACTACTAATAATTTCGTATACATCACATTCATTTTCTTTAGGGATAGGGAGAGACCACAGCTACCCATTAGCTACGATCCTGATGGTTTTTTTTACCAACAACGGGTAAGCGCTTGGCCTTCATGTCACCTGATGGTTAGTGACGAAAAGGCCGAAGCTGCAAGCGCGCTTCATCCGATATCCTCAACCACTGAGGAACTGGCTATCTTATCTCTTAACTGTTGGACCACAACAATGCTATTAATGTTGTTGTTGTGGTGCCAGAATTCAGATAAGACGGTAATGTTAATAATAATAAAAATATGATTTATTCCAGACTTTACAATCCTTAGGTTTTAGTAACAATTAATCTTATACTTAAAGTTAGTAACTAGGGCGAATTATTATAAAATTAAAATTAAATTTGACTTTTCGAAATGACTCCCTGTGCTTAAGGTATTCATAATCAGTTCAGTCGTATCAGCTAGCCAGGCGCACTTCACAAGTCCTTAATCATTACATATTGTAAAGTAAAGTCGCCGTTTTCCTCCGTCTGTTGCACCGCACTATTCCCCTAAACCACGCAATGGATTTTTCTGCGGTTTTCACTAAAAGATAGAGCGTTAACTGAGAATGGTTTTTCTTTATAATTTGTAGACATATTTTTTTAAATGACTGAACTATGTCGGTCTTTCTAAGTTAGCGTGAACGAAGGCGCGGGCGGACCGCAGTATAATCATATATTATATTATAACCACGACCATTATCCCCGAAAAGTAAGTCAGAGACTAGGCAATGAGGACGACAGCAAAAGCAGTCCTCTGGCATAGTCCACTTTTCACCAAATAGCGACTGCACATGTGCTTAGCGTAACAGGTGGTGAGCCCATCGCCGTAACAAGCCCTACCACCAACTAAACCAAGTATAATACTCAAAGATGTACCCCCGCTGGGAATTGAATCCGGTACCTCCTGGTCAAGACCGGTGGCATAGCCGCTAGACCAAAAAGGCGGTTAGTAGGGCGGTAACAAGGTATTAGGATGGTTCTTAGGCAGTCAGATTTTAGAAAATTTCCACTACCGTACATTTTACGAAAGTATTTATAAGGATAAGGGTGATTCGACCAAACTGAAATAAGACTTACTCCGAGATTAGTCTATACAAATTCGGCGTTTAATCTAGGTATAAGACCTTATTCCAGTTTGGTCGAATCCACCCTAAGAAAAGTAACTTTTTATACCTCAGACATGTGAACCGTGTCGCGTAACGGTGAAAGAATACTACCACTCCCCTTCTTCTCTTGGGTGTCGTAAAAGGCGACTAACGGACTAAAGACTGCACATACTTTTAACAGGATAGAGCGGCGATGGGATCGCCACCTGTCACTCTGAGGACATGTGCAGTCGCTATTTGGTAAAAAGTGGACTATAATTGAGGACTGCTTGTGCTGTCCTTATTGCTTAGTCTCTGACTAACACTTCGGACATATTATAATAGTCGTGATTATACGTATGTATATTTAGGTTTAGCCTCGATAAGCAATTATCAAAGCTCTCCATCCGTTTATAATAACTGTGAAAATGTCGACATTTACTCTTCACGTATTTTGAATCTACAACATTTCAGGCCAACGTTATTTAAAATTTGTGCTGTCTTAAATTCCAATTAAATATTAAGTCTACCATTTTAACACATTTCATAACATAGAACAAGCATTAAAGCTCAAATTTCAAGATTTCGAACGTAGTCTTTGAATATTTGAATTGTAGACGTTTTATTATTCTAGTCTTTAACACGTTTCCAAGGAAAATCTAAATCAATTGCTGTGCTGTCCGGAGTGCATCTTTTTCCTAGGGTGTGTTAAAAGGCGACTAACGGACTAAACAATAATAATAATTTATTTACCATTCAGTGTTACAAATAACCTATTCTTATGCTTTTAGTATACAGTCAAACGAGAGGTTAACGTCGGCAGCTGTACTGTACTAGTATTAAACTGGGTCACAGCTGCCTGCGTCTTCCACCATCTTCATTCTATCACAATGAAGTTAATTTAGTTAATTTATTTCATAACGTTTCATTACACAAATCAAAAAGATCAGCAATATAAAACAATAATCTTTAAAAAAAAACCAAAAACTCCGATTGTCACAGTCAGTAGGTATGTATGTGTGTGTTTACGTGTATGAGTGTGAGAAGAAAAGAGGTCTAAATGCGCAGGATTACTTCAGTTTCGTCATAATTTAGGTGCAACATGCAGTCAGTGCTTAAGTTTTTCCTTGCATTTATGGAACGTTAAAGGGTAGATGGTGGGGGATGGGTAAAGACTGTATACATAAACTATGTATGCCACCCTTCGTCACCGCTCTATGCTGTTTGATGTGATACATCCAACAGCATGGAGCAGCGATGTGCTCACCATTTGTCACGCTAAGCACATGTGCAGTTTTATTTGGTGTGCTGCGGAGTATGGCAGTGGACTGCTTCTGCGGTCCTCATTGCCTAGTTTCTGACTAACCCTTCGGTGATAATAGTCGTGAATAGGGCATGGATGCCGGTATAAATGAGGATAAAATACCGTTATTTCGGTATTTCGAAAAATGTGTTCTATTTTTGCAAGGGTGTTTAAAAGTCTTGCATATCATAGTCATGCAGAACGCCCGATTTCTATGATTCATAGTGTTGTTCTGTGGTTATGCTGCAGATGAGTTTTTATATGTTTTTCGTGAATATGTACATTTAAATCTAAGGCACACACTGCCATTTTAACAACGATGCAAACGCGATACAGTCGCGTATTTGCGATGCAGTAGCGATGAAGCCGCTATAAGCTGGCAAATCATACGTGCCGGTCCTATGGTGTGCGGGCGACGAGTGAGCGGTGACATCTGCACACAGCTGACGTTCCTACTGCCGCGGCCCTCTAGATGCCGTTGCCTCCGGTCCAGCCAGCCGAACGTAGGAACTGGCTAGGCTCCCGCATGGATTCCTAGAAGTAAGTGTGCTTACTACGCCGCTACCAAAGAGCACATTTGGAAGTTGACTTTAGAGTTCTCGACCCGAGCAGTGGCAACTGCGAGTTGTACTTTTCGTGCAACGAGAAGTGAGCGAGCTTGAGAGCTCCGGTTACCTATGTGGAAAATAGGCAGTGAACTACACGTGTTTACGGGGAAACTCTCTCGAAACACTAGTCTTACGAGTACCGAATGAAGAGCGCGCTTCGGCGGGTTCTGATTTGGCGTCAAGACCTAACGCAGATGGTCTCCTGCGCAAGTTTGTTGACTGGCGCAGAGACGTCTGGCACTTCTTGCAATAACCTTACGGTTGGTCTCGAGGAGCCAGTACGCATAAAACTTAGTGATGTAAGGAGAGGGGATGACGTTCTCCGCCCCCGCAACCGCAACGTCTTCCGTGCCGCAGACAGGACTGTCAGTATGAATTTGCCAGCCTATTGCCCCAGTATAAATATCACAAGAATGCAACTTTTTGTCGTACTCGCGATTCGCAGTTTGTTTAGCACAATCGCACTAGTCTGCATCGATACGAACGCGCGTTAGCATCGATCCAATCGTAAGTTTGTGTCGCGATGCGAAAAGTAGCAGTGTAAAATGAGTCCTATTTGATTCATAACATCATTGAAGCATTAACCTATCAACAACCATGCCAAATTTAAAAAAATATATTTATACTTATTGTTTTTTTTAATAAGTATTAGGGTTAGTTTGTGTTATTTTTTAACTAAAGCACAAAAAATAAAAATTCTTTATCTAAAGCCTAAGTGCCTTACAAATAAACAGAGAATAAATAGATCGGAATAGTTATTCCGTGTTTTGTCTTTTATACTCTAATTTGAAATTACGTTTACATGACAGGAACAAAACACTGAATAACTATTCGTAGCTTATTCTTTGTTTATTTGTAAGGATGCGCTAAAGGATGATGGCATTGAATTAATAGTTTTTTTTTACATTTAATGCATTATAACATGCTACGCGACTTCTTCTTCGATGCATTTGAAGCAAATCTATTTTTTACTTTACTTTTCACCCTCCAGACAATCTATCATGCTTTCCCCGCGCATCTTAACCCGCTATCCGCACAAAGACCCTCCCGAGTCAATGTCACAGAACAATGACACACTATGATCCGAATTGTCCGTTTGACAAGGGTCTCTGTCACCCCGGTTAATACTGAATGACTGATGATGTCAACGGTACTCCATAGAGGCCAATACGTGCAACCTTCAGGCTCTGCGCACACGAAGACACTTTTGGTGTCTTGTGTGGCACACTACATACATCCATCCAATAGCATAGAGAGGCGATGGGCTCACCACCTATCATGCTGAGCACATGTGCAGTCGCTATTTGGTGAAAAGTGGATTGAGGCAAAAGACTGCTTTTGCTGTCCTCATTGCCTAGTCTCTACAGGCAATGAGGGAGGATAGCAAAATAGAATAAAATAGAATAGAATAGTATTTATTTGTGAAATGCAGGTTAGTTACAATATCATAGGTGTAAAACTAATTTTAGTTTCACTACATTTCCACTTTCGTCTAGGCATATCAATATCTAATTATACATACGAAAAATCCAATAAAATAATTAATTACACAATGTTATGTTCAAATACAAAATAATTAAGTACTAATAATAAAAAATCAATTATAAAAATATAAAATTAAACATGTCCACATACAAATTTATAACTAAGTTATAACTAACTAACTAATAGGTGTGAAAAGGTTTAGTCAGAGGACTAAACCTTCGGGGTTAATAGTCGTGATTATTTATGTATGTTTATAAGTATGTACGATTGTATGTACGATTGCGGCGTTGCGAAAGCTGCCGTACATAGCAATAAGGTTATCATTTGTGTGCGGTATCGACAACAGGCAACCCGCGACTGATGAGTATACATACATAATATAATCACTATTATTATCACCGATGTAGGGTTGGTCAGAGACTAGGCAATGAGGATAGCAAAAGCAGTTCTCTACCATAGTCCACTTTTCACCAAATAGCGACTACACATGTGCTCAGCGTGACAGGTGGTGAGCCCATCGCCGCTCTATGCTGTTGGATGTATGTGCAGTCTTTATACCGCGACTGAGTACTACCGCCGATTCTGGATACAGCAATGATATATCTGTCTTTATTTTAATAAATGCTGTGTAATTTATTTGGCTGACGCCTTCGATAACATTTAAAAACTAGAGAAGTACACAATTTCATACTAAATCAAAGCGGAGCGGAATAGCTTGAACATAGTAAACAATTGGCGTTTATGTGTTTGGACAGAATAGCAATTTTTAAGGAGCACTTCGTCATCAACACGCACACTTACGTACCCAAACATCTTGGTGGTACTATTTTTATGTTGAGAGCGTTGATCTAGTTCATTTGACGTGATAATGTTTAAACGCACGAACATAATAATTATTCTAAAAAAAAATATTAAAATATGTGTTAAACGCACAATTTAAAAAAAATCCAAAATAAATAAAATATTGAAAAAATTATAAAATAATTAAGTCTAGTCATACAAAAAGCAATGCCACCAGTCTTTTGGGTACCTTGCCTCGAACAGGTGAGTTAGCTGAAATTTTTTATTTAAAAGGGAGTATTTTTTTCTTTTTATTTGTTGTTTTTTTTGTGTGTAATTAAGTTATGTTGTTTATGTTCTCCTTTTAATGTTGTTTAAGAAATAGTTTATTTACATATGTAACAAATGTACCTATATCAAATACAAAAGATGCCAAAAAATTAAAAAAAAGCGAATTATTTACAGTATTTAGTGATCAAAGGCTGACAATACAATAATCATAATCATCCTAATCATTTATTCTATCGTATAATATAAGACCCCTCTATTTATAAAGGTTTATAAAATGCCAAACAAAAGAAAAATACAAAGCGAATAGAAAAACAAATAAATAAACTAGACTACAGGTTAAAAGTAATTAAAGTAATACTAATTATACACTGAAAGAACAAAAAGGTTGATTTTGCACGGGTTGGCGACACATTAGTTGAATTAACAAAGTGATGGGTAAAAGCAACATGAACAAATTGTTGTTTTCACAGAAAAGTTTTTGTTGATATGAAAACAGTTGTTTTTACATGTTGGCGTAACAATTCATGCATAATTCAATAGGTAATTGTTGATTTTACTGTTCAAGTTGTTGAAATAACTATTTTTAGAGTTAAATTTACAAAATAAATACGTTAAAACAACAAAAGATATATGTAATAAGTTCAAATTACCGTAACTGATCAACAATACAGTTTTTGTTCATTCAACAAAACTCAAGAGTAGGTGCTATATTAACCCTAAAATTTTCTTGAAATATGGTAAACCCAACTAATGATTTCTTTCCGTGTAGAGTGCCTACGAGCTTTTACCATTTCCAAGGTCACCTCATTGATAACTTTTGAATATTCAAGAGGTACTTAATTGCTGATTATGGGACGTGGCTGGGACTGCTTAATAGGACCAAACCCTTTTTGAAGGATCACTTGTAAATTGGGAAAGGGGGGTAGGGAGGCCGTAAATGACGATTGAAGTGGGTATTTGATTAATAGGCTTCTTTGTTAACCGTGTCGCGTAGAGGTGAAAGAATACTACCACCCCTTCTTCCCTTGGGTATCATAAAAGGTGACTAACGGACTAAAGACTGCATACAACCAACAGGTTAGAGCGGCGATGGGCTCACCACCTGTCACGCTGAGCACTTGTGCAGTCGCTATTTGGTGAACAGTGGACTATGGCAGAGGACTGCTTTTGCGTCCTCATTGCCTAGTCTCCGACTAACCCTTCGAGGATAATAGTCGTGATTTTAAGTATGGATGTACAAAATTCTGAAGTTCAGTTCAAAATTACGCCTATTCAGCTAAAAGACTCTGAATAGGTAAAAAAATATTTTTGGACGATTCATAACTACGAAATTAGTTATAAGTTTATCTGAATACAGATATTTTGAGTTTGACTTTCTTTTTTGAGTTACATACTGTTGCGGTAGGGAGTATTCTGCATAGCGGGGCGTAGTAACACGGAACCGCGGCGCCACTATACGCTCCTGAGGGCAGATGTCGGTTATTTTACCGGGTCGGGCCCGTATGTCCTTACTCACCCGTTTCCCCCACGGGGGGGCGGGTGGGGACATATGGGTTCCAGCCCCGGACAGTGCATGGGGTACTCACTCTCCTCTCGAGGCCTCATGCCAGTGCAGAGAAGCATTTTCTCCGACTAAAACAAAGAAAAAGGGAGTATTCTGCATGGTGTGTAAGCTGTGTGTAGTGGGGCACTGGCATGGGTATGTCGTTATACCACCCCAAGTGCCCCAGGTCCACTGGACGGGTTACCGTCCCGTGTGCCCCTTTGCCGTGTCCGCATGCCCGGGAAAGGCGGGCATGTCTTTGTGTGTATATGTTGTGTCCGCCCCCTTCTGGGGCAAATGATTGGTGTGCTGTGTGCGCGTAGTCGCCGTGTGTTGGCGCGTAACGACTGCTATGCGGTGGTTATAGGCCAACACACGGATGACGGAGTGGCCTCGCGCGGTCAATTCCCCCGTGGATCAGGTCCCGTGACCGCCACCCTAAGAGCCCTACGCTATCGGAGTTTGGTCCCCCGGTGATTAGTGGGTAGGCCCCTCACTCTCGCCCGACGATAACGTCGTGGAAAGGGGGACGGAAGAGTCCCACATATCCAGTCTCCCTTCTGGAGGCTGGAATCCATAAGCAGGGATTACACCGGGTAAAAAAAAAGAAAAAGGGAGTATTCTTTCACCGCTACGCGACGCGCCACGGTTTGACACGGAATTTTATACAGAGTGTTCAGTAATAGGTTTATGTACAATCCCAACGAAGCCATCCTGTTAAGTGCAAAGAACTACTATTTATATACCCTTGTCTGGCACGAAGACTCCTAGAGGTACTTAACAATTATTTTTCTATTGTGTCTCATTATAGGAGCAACTCTGAAATTGTTCTCAGTATTTTGACGTTTCTCCCTAACCCCGCAACACCCCTCATGCGCCCGCGCTGAACCTCAGTTCGCACAGTTCTGCCCCTAAACAACACGTTTATCGATAGATTTACTATTGTTAACACTAATGAGCTAAAAAAGCGTATTCACACATTAATAAAGGCAGATATATTCAAAAGATGCTATTTATGTTACCAAAATAGGTACTTAATAAAACAATTATACAGCCGCGATTCTGACAAAAAAGCTAAAAAGGTAAGTACTTTATGCCAAGACTGTGATAAACCTATGTGCTTAGACTGCTACAACGAAATACATAATGAATAATAATAATTATGAATAATAATTTTAGAAGGGTTATTTTCCATCACTTTATCACTATGTACAAGTTATCTTCAGTACCTAGCTGATAAAAATAAACCTGCAAATAGATAAATTGATTTAATTTTTAGAATGAAAATAGTTATTTGTTATACAAGAGTGCAAACTTGCTTTTTAACCGCGTGCTCAATTTTGATGACCGAGCAAGCGAAAGATCCTAAAATTGAATCACGAGCGCAGCAAGTGATTCAAAAATTAGAATCCTGAGCGTTACCGAGGGAATCAAAAGAGCACGAGGTGAAAAATCTTTGCACTCGAGTGCAACACGTAACTTTTCATCCCACCTCAACGAGGAAATTACCAACCATATTAAAAAAGTAGGTACACCAAAAAGGTTCCGAGTCTGAGTTTTTAACAATTTAAAAAGGTCGTATGATAAATCGGCACCATGGAGGAAGAAGAAAATAGGTTTAATGATGTTTTGAATACACATACTAAGTGCACACGATCTTATAAATTCAATTTACTTTGTCCTCTAGCGGGTAAAAACGGCTTTTGCACTCAGATATCGAAGAGTAAAAATACTCTTTCCGAGATGGGGGGATGAAAAAGTTCTTTATATTGTGTGATCTCCGTGGTTAATCCCAAAGTAAAATTGACAGGTGCCATATTATATAATATAACTATTTTGTTAATTGTTTGCTCTAAGAATAAAGATATTTTTTTTGTTGATTAGATAATTAATGTAAAACTTTTCCATAATGTACAAGTTTTCTAGAAGCAAAACGTTTTTTTTATTTTTTTTTATTTTTTTTATTCATTTATTTATACACACAAGACAGATTACAATTGTTTTATTTTCATTATAAGTTAAATCGTTTACTATCTAGTCAATAAAAAATATATCGATAAAAGTTATTTGTTGTTATATTAATGAAATTCCATCTCTAGCATTTTTTCGCTCTTATGCTAAACGTCCAATATTTAGTCGTAAATAATTGATTTCTAAAATACTTTTATATCTCTTAAAAACTCCTCAGAACCCCGTGCTACCGCAGCTGTGTATAAACAAGGATATAACCAATAGGTTTTTTTTAAAAAGTATTTGGTATGATAAGTTTCCACATCTGTGTGGACCTTGGTGTTCAGGTACTAGTACGTCAAAATACTGGTCGTAACGCACGGCAGGAAAAGTACGTACGAACTGTATTTGTCCGTAACGTACTGGCAGTAAGTTCAGGTTTTGCGCCAACGCACTGAATGTGTTAATGGTTGTTTTCCTGCGGCAGAACGATTTACCTTTAGTAGTACTCGTACTATCGAATCATGCAAGTTATTTTTTGATAATATATTTTTTTTATTGTGGCACGCCATAATGGCTTCACTCTGCCTGATGAAAAGCAGCCAGTGAAGCCCAAGAATTGAAAGAGTTCATCACAGCGCTACCACACAATGCCGAACGCTCACACTATGGCGGCCTGCATAAATGCTTTTTCACGCCCCGCTTAAATAACCCGGGAGAGAAAGTGGAAGGAAACACGTGTGCGGGAAGCGCATTTCACATACGGGCAGTTCGGCAAAAGAACGATTGTCCAAACTTTTTTTTACGTGTCTTGATGGTCAGCACGGCATGAGGGTGGCTTCTAAGACCTGCACGCGTCGATCTGGCAAGGAAAGGAGAGGGAGGGATGAGGTCAAAGAGCTCCTCAGAGCATTCACCGTGGTAAAGGCGGTAGAAAGCAATTTTTTGTTCTCAACTAAGTAATCAATAAAATAATCATCAACTCGAAAGCGTGAGAAACCATAGTTTCTTATGTGACGTATTTGGGTACTGCCTGCCGCACGAAATCAATGTTTAAAGTAAATGAAGCCCCCGCACTAAGTAATATTCTCACGCTTTCGAGTTTATGATTATTTTTTTAGATTACATGAGAACAAAAATATTTTTATTTTCAAAAAATAAATCGCATGATTCGATAGTACTACTAAAGGTGAATCGTTCTGCCGCGGGAAAACAACCACTAAAATGTCTCGGTATATAATCAGCCGGTTACACTCACTGCCGGGTAAAGACCTCTTCCTTTTTCCGCCACTCCTTGCGATCCTGCGCTAACCGTATCCACCGCTCTCCCACGACCCTCACAATATGGTCCGACCAACGAGCAGGTGGTCTGCCCCGAGGCGGTTGCATATCTCTTGGCCACCATTCGGTGACTGCCTTGGTCCATCAGTGATCTTCCTGCCGTGCCAAGTGTGACAATTATTTATATATATTTTTTTATTGCAGAAGGAGGCAAACGAGTAAGCGGGTCACCTGATGGAAAGTAATCACCGCCGCCCATGGACACCCCCGCAAAGCCAGAGGAATCGCAGGCGCGTTGCCGGCCTTTAAGGAAGGAATAGGCTCGTCTCTTGAAGATCCCTAAGTCGTAACGGTCCGGAAATACCGCCGCTGAGAGCTGGTTCCACAACACTGTAGTTCGAGGCAAGAAATTTCTTGAAAATCGCACAGTAGTAGACCGCCATCCATCAAGGTGATGTGGATGGAATGACAGTCGATTGCGTGTAGTGCGGTGAAGGAAATTAGCGGCAGGGATCAAGCCGAACAATTCCTCAGAACACTCCCCATGATATATACGGTACAATATACAGAGAGACGCAACGTCTCTCCGAAGAGCCAGTGGACTGAGCCGACCTGAAATAACCACGTCGCCGACAATTCGAGCAGCTCTGCGTTGAATGCGGTCAAATGGAAGGAGTTGGTATTGGGGTGCTCCAGCCCAGAGATGGGAGCAGTATTCCATATGCGGCCTGACCTGTGCTTTATACAGTTGTAAACGGTGGGCCGGCGTGAAATACTGACCCGCTCTATTAAGCACACCCAGCTTTTTCGAAGCTAATTTAGCTTTACCTTCCAAATGACCACGAAACTGAACGTCACTCAAAATATCGACGCCAAGGATTCCAATAATCGGATTGGTATCAAGGGGAACTCCCTCAAAGTTCAGAGGTACGACGAAGGGATGTTTTTTCGCGGTAAATGCGCAAACTTGTGTTTTGGAGGGGTTAAAGCGGACTAGGTTATGTCGGCCCCAATCCGAGACATCACTTAACATGTTCTCGGTGTCAATCACAAGTTTATTCCGGCTCTCGATGACGCTTTCCAGAGAAATGTTAGCTCGCCCGGTGTAGAGCGTATCCCCAGTACTGTCGTCAGCATAGCAATGAATGCTGTTGTTATGTAGCATGTCATTGATATGCAGAAGAAACAGAGTAGGGGACAACACACACCCCTGCGGGACTCCAGCATTCACGGGCTTCATGTCGGAGCACGAACCGTCGACTGCGACTCTGATGCTACGCCCAGTAAGAAAGCTGGCAACCCATGAACACAATTTCTCAGGAAGCCCGTATGATGGAAGTTTAGAGAGAAGAGCCCTGTGCCATACCCTGTCAAAAGCTTTCGCTACGTCCAAGCTAACTGCCAGTGCCTCCCCTTTACTCTCAACTGCCTCCGCCCATCGGCGAGTAAGGTACACTAAAAGATCACCAGCCGATCGACCGCGACGAAAACCATACTGGCGATCACTTAGTAGCTGGTTCTCTTCTAGGTACCTTAAGAGCTGGCGGTTTATAATGGACTCCATTACTTTGGAGAGTAAAGAGGTAATAGCTATTGGCCTGTAGTTGGACGGATCTGAGCGATCGCCTTTTTTTGGAATCGGGTGGACAAGGGCTGTCTTCCAAGAGCTCGGGACGACGCCAGTGGTGTAAGAGAGCCGGAAAAGGCGCGTTAGAACTGGTGCCAATTCAGGAGCACACGTCCGAAGCACAATGGGTGGAACTGCATCAGGCCCACTCGCCTTATGGATATCAAGGGAAAAAAGAGCCCTACGAACTGACCTTTGCAGGAACTGAACGTTTGGCATTGTACAAGCGCAATGCGGTATGGTTGGTGGAGAGTTTTCCCCATCGTCCAAGGTCGAGTTTGATGCGAAAAGCGAGCTCAAGAGATCGGCTTTCTCCTTAGCAGTATAGGCCAGGCAGTCATCGGTCTTGTGCAATGGTGGTAGACAAAAATTCCCTAAGATAGCTTCGGCGAGAGACCAAAACGCACGCGTCCCCGAAGGAAGACGCACTAGCCTCTCGCCAATTCTACCTATGAATGATGACTTCGCCTTGGCAATGTCCTTCTTAAAGGATCTGGAGGCAAAGTTGTACTTCTTTCTGAGCGCACTGGTGTTTGGATTCTTTGATGATACCGCATTAGCCCAGGCTTGGTAATGTTGTCGCTTTTGGCGAGACGCCATTTTGCAGCAACGACCAAACCATGGTTGGGACTTGCCGCCAATGGGAACCACAGAGTTTGGAATGAAAAGTTCCATTCCCTGCAGTATCACATCAACGACAGAGTCAGCGGCGACATCAGGATCATCCAGCGAGAAGCAAACTCGCCACCACGGGTAGGACGCAAAGAAGCTTCGCATCCCATCCCAGTCCGCTGACCTATAATGCCAGACTCGACGGCTAGCCGCTGGTTGCGGTTTTGAAGTTTCTGTGAGAGGCACAGTGCTGCGAATCAGACAGTGGTCTGATGAGCCTAGTGGTGCATCAACAGAAACTTGATAGCCGTCTGGGTGCGAGGTCAGCAGAAGGTCCAATAAAGAAGGTGCATGGCCCTCCACATCTGGAACCCGTGTTGGCTCGGTTACCAATTGGGACAGACTGTAGGCCAAAGCGAAGTCATGAACGGCTCTACCCGCGTGGTCAGTTGTGCGTGAACCAAGCCATTCGACGTGGTGGGCAATGAAATCTCCCAATACCACAATCTCGGCCGAGGGGATCCGTTGGAGAAGGGAGTCTGTCGCTGTTTGGACGGTCTCGATAAGTTGGTCAGTTCCGATGTTACCGCTGTGGGACCTATACAGGCACGCGTAGACGCGAGGATGACGTCCGCAGTCGACGTGCAGCCATAAGATGGAGAGGTCCCTATCTTCAAGATTGCCAAGGCGACGAACGCACATATCCTCCCTGACATAGGCACAAACACCGGCTCGTGGCACAAATGCATGTTCCAGGTTGTATCCCGGGTTGCTCAAGTACGAGATGTCAGGAGGGGGGGATATCTGCGTCTCGGTGAGGAAGAGCAAGGCCGGTTTCGCCGTTTCGAGGTGGTAATGGACGGCGCTCAAGTTAGAGTGGATTCCCCTGATATTGCAGAAGTCCACGCGAAGCGTAGTTGGGGGTGCCAAATGTCTTGCCTTTCTCCTGCCTGCAGCATGCCTTGGCACGAGCGGACTTTTGCCCTCCCCAGAATACTTAGGGCAGCCTGAGCGAGAACGCTCAGTGGGGGATTCTCCGACACCGGATGTGTCGGTACCCCCCTGGGGTAAATCTAGATTAAAGTTCGCTGCCATATCAATTGTGAGCGGGGGGGGGGGGGTCTCCGGAACCCTCACTCGCCGGACGAAACACAACAGCACAGAGTGCCATTGTTTCAAGCTGAAAATTCGTGAGGGGGTGGTATTACGCCAGGCGAGTCGACCCAATGCGTGCTGCAACGCAGCGTGGCTCTACCACTCAGTTGGTGTCACTCATTTAGCACCACCCAGGGGTCACGTGTAGGGTCTCAAGGGTAAACCTACGGACGCGAGCAACTTAACCCCCAAAATGAGCTGTTTAAAGAAATCAGCTGTTCTTTTCTTATAGAAAAGAACAGCTGATTTCTTTTTCAAGTCCACACTTGCTTCCATACAAATAGTTGTTTTTTGAAAATAATAGAATGACCCAGTTGCTGGATTATACATACAAACATACCTACATATAATCACGACTATTATCCCCGAAGGGTTAGTCAGAGACTAGGCAATGAGGACAGCAAAGCAGTCCTTTCACTAAACAGCGACTGCACATGTGCTAAGCGTGACAGGTGGTAGCTTTATGCTGTTGGATGTATATATGTGCAGTCTTTAGTCCGTTAGTCGCCTTTTACGACACCCAAGGCTAGAGAGGGGATGGCAGTATTCTCTCACCGCTACACGACACGGTTCGGATATACATTAAATAACTTAATTACGATTGTAACATTATCGGTTTCGATATTTATAGTGTAACATCAGAAACTTAGGTACCTACATACTAATAAATAGAACATGTTAGAAATCTTTTAAAATATTGATAAACATAATTATATACAATACAAGCGGCCGCTCGCGGTTTCACCCGCGTGGTTCCCGTTCCCGTAGGAATATCGGGATAAAAAGTATCCTATGTATTAATCCAGGTTATAAACTATCTGTATGCCGAATTTCATCCAAATCCACTTAGTAGTTTTTACGGGAAAGAGTAACAAACATCCATCCATATGTTCCCGTGGAAATATCGGGATAAAAAGTATCCTATGTGTTAATCCAGGTTATAAACTATCTGTTTGCCGAATTTCATCCAAATCCATTCAGTAGTTTTTACGTGAAAGAGTAACAAATATCCATACATTCTTACAAACATTCGCGTTTATAATATTAGTAGGATAGTAGGATATACCAATCAAAAAAACCATGTATATGAAGGTAAAGGAGTGCTGTGGTTAGGGTTACCATACGTCCGGATTTTTAGACTCTAGTCCGGACTTTGTACGGCTCATTAATTTGTCCGGATTTTAGAATATGAGTAACAAAACTACATGATAAGTTATATCAAATAAGTCTTTAATCTTTATCAACTTCTCATTTATCTAAAAACAAAATATAAAAAGTGAGTAATGTTTCCATTTTGCGGCTAAAAGTCCGGACTTTTATCGAAATGTCAGGCTTTTTGTCAGGACTTTTCAAATTCCTAAATGGTATTCCTAGCTGTGGTGGAAGCGGCTCATTAATAGAATACCATTGTCCCATCTCTTCCCTTGGGTGCAGTAAAATGCGACTACCGGACCAAACACTTGTCTATTATGTCTCTAACTATGCCGTTATTACACCACAAAACAATACAGCTCTACAAAAACAGGTATTAGAGTCACCATTCAGTTTGGTGTGAAACAGACTTAAAGCAAATTCATAGACATCCTAGCATTACAGCATTATCGACTGATCTCCAACCCTCGTTAGCTGTGAAGGGTCATTCTAGGCACGTAGTATTGACACTGAGTTCCGTATACGCTTATGTTTTGATTTCTGATTACTAAGAGCTAGGGATGGGGGGTTTAAAAGAGCATCGATATCGAAATTAATCACTTAATTATCCCGCACATAACGGGGAAACACTCGGACGTCTTCTTATCTGGGCTTGAGTTGGTATTAAATGCTTGTTGTTTTATTGTAAATCTACTAACAAGCAGCATATTGGCTAAGATAAATACGTTAATTAATTAATCCGGTCAACTAACTAAGGCATTGCCTGTCTTAACTGTTAAAACACAATTGCCACAAAATATATTAATGTTATGGCGACAGACTTGTCTATGATAGTAGTATCTAACAAGACGGATTAAACACAAGTAGTTATTCTAGCTTATTTTATAGGTATAACTTGTCGTCATTATATAATATTAGGTTATCACGAAAATTGTCAACAATGGCAGAGTTTATAAGTAATAATCTAATTTCCTATGGCTTCTTCTTCGTACACTATCTTGTCATGGCAGGTTTTGCTGCTAATCCACTATGTAAATTGGACAAGTTGTTGCATGTTATAAGTAAACCAATTTTTTAAAGGTTTACTCAATGAAACTTTACTATTTTTTAAGTCTAACAGGGAATCAGGAGTTGTAATCGTTTTGCTTGCGCACTATTTCTTCAACAACATCGATGGTTTATTGTTTACGATGTCCCATCTCTGCGATCACATGAAACACAGAGTGCCTATTCAAAGATACTAACCACGCGATTTTAGTTTGTAATACCAAGAATTAAGGCGCATAATACTACAACTAGTTAAGCAAACACATTATCTGCTTAAATAGAAAAATTTATCAAAATCTTACTATCATGTAGTTTTGGTATCACTTCTAAGATACCTTTATAACTCATATTGAGTCTCACTGCTGGGCAAAGGCATCCCATCTAAGTGGACATGATATATCATGTAGAATTAAAAAATCCTAAAAAATCCATGTTTGCGTCTCACTAAAAGAATACTACTAACCCCTCTCGTAAAAGATGACTAACGGACTAAAGACTGCACATACATTCAACAGCATAGAGCAGCGATGGGCTCACCACCTATCATGCTGAGCACATGTTCAGTTATAATTCGGAAAAGTGTGGACTGTGGCAGTGGACTGCTTTTGCGGTCTTCATTGCCTAGTCTTGACTAACCCTTAGGGGATAATAGGTAGTCGTGATAATATGAATGTATCATCGGCATATAAAAAATCCACAGTTGGGCATAAAGCACAGCTATGCGATTCTCTAAGCGACACATAGACGCTGCGCGCACGGCTGTGATCTGCTGTCTCTTTCCAATTCTATGAATATAAAAGAGACAGAGTCATTTCTCAGCGCTGCGGTAGCCGCAGCTATCAAGGCTTTAGCTTAGAAAATCGCACGACAGGTCTCTCCACATGAACAACAGCCCCCTTACTCTTGAAACCGATACCGATCGATTGACTATCATGAAATTTCATACTTTTGAGTTACGACACTAGCGCATATTGGGTGAATTAAATGGCATTGAGTATTGCATTTAGTTCACTCAATATCAGCGCAATATGAATCGAAATAAGCGCTGATGGTGTCGTAACTTAGGAGTATAAAACTTCACAATACCAATCTCGATCGATCGGGATCGGTTTCAAGAGTAAGGGGGCACCTCATGAAGACATACATATAATCCTATCCTACTAATATTATAAATGCGAAAGTTTGTATGTATGGATGGATGTTTGTTACTCTTTCACGTAAAAACTACTAAATGGATTTGGATGAAATTCGGCATACAGATAGTTTATAACCTGGACTAACACATAGAATACTTTTATCCCGATATTCCCACGGGAACGGGAATCACGCGGGTGAAACCGCGAGCGGCCGCTAGACATACATATGATCACGACTATTATCCCTGAAGGGTTAGTCAGAGACTAGGCAATGAGGACAGCAAAAGCCGTCCTCTACCATAGTCCACTTTGCACATGCACATGTGTTCAGCGTGACAGGTGGTGAGCCCATCACCGCTCCATGCCGTTGGACGTATGTGCAGTCTTTATTCCGTTAGTCGCCTTTAACGACACCCAGGAGAAGAGAGGGGGTGGTAGTATTCTTTCACCGCAACGCGACATGGTTAATGAAGAGATTGGGCCATAACATACCACGCTGGCCCAATGCGGGTTTAAATTAAATAGATAAATTTTCGTAATATCCTCTCTGCGTTGTTTTGTAACAGGATAGTGCTATTTGTGTGTATAAAGTGGCTAGATGCTTATAATGCCACAGGGAAGATAGAACGTTAATATTTGAAACACAACAGATATGGTAGTTGTAAACCGCCTCTGTGGCTAAGCCACTGGTCTTAGACACAGCGGTCCCAGGTTCGAATCCCGGCGGGGATACATCTTTGTATACTTGGTTTGGTGGCTGATAGGGCTAGTTAAGTCCGCCTGGCTAGCGACCACCATCTTATCTGAAGTCTGGCGCCACAATATCAATGTAATAGCTATTTTTACCATGTTTGAGTTGTTGTTTTTGAGTCCCTTATATTTCGGCGAAGATCACAGAGTTACTCCGTGATCATGGTGCATGCAAAATGGTGAAAATCCCGTTTTTTCATAAAAATAATTGCATGAAAGTTTTAAAATTATTTTTTTTATAATAGAAGGAGGCAAACAAGCAGGCGGGTCACCTGATGGAGAGTAATCTCCGCCGCCCATGGACACCCGCAAAACCAGAGGAATCGCAGATGCATTGCTGGCCTAAGGGCCAAGCAAGCAAGGAAGCAAGGAATAGGTTTTTTTTTTTTTAGGAAGGAATAGGAACTGTGAGGGGGAGTGGGAGAGGGGAAACCCTCCGGAACAAGATCTACACTGACGGTAGTAAGCTGGAGGGGAAAGTCGGAGCAGCCCTGACCTGTTGGGAGGGGTCTGTTGAGACGTGTACCCGAAAATTCAGACTGGAACCGTACTGTACGGTCTTTCAAGCCGAGCTATACGCTATCCTCCAAGCGACTGAAATTATTATTGGCAAAAAATTTGAAAAAGCGGCTATCCTGAGCGACTCGAGGTCGGCTCTCCAGACGCTGATGGATCCAGACTCCTCGCACCCAATCACAAAGGCGATACAGGGTAACCTAGAATTCCTGAGAGACAACCACCAACTAGTCTCTCTCTATTGGATACGGGCCCACGTCGGAGTGAAAGGGAACGAGAGAGCGGATGAATTAGCGAAGGAAGCCGCCCTCAAACTGAAGACCGGACTATGACTGCAGCCCCATCTCGTTCGTTAAACGTCATTTACGGGCGGAAACGATCGAGCAGTGGGACTGCAGGTATAGGACCGAAGCCACAGCCGCGACCACCAAGGTCTTCTTTCCGAATGGGGTGGACGCACACAACACGGTGAGGAAGATGTCCATCGACCGAACGGCGTCGCAAATCCTGACAGGGCACGGGGGATTCTGTGCATACCTGCACAGGTTTAAGCGCAGGGACAGCCCCTCGTGTGCCTGTGACCCGACCATGGACGAGGACATCTTTCACATCCTACTCGATTGCCCAATACACACCAACACTAGGTACACTCTGCAACAAAAACTAGATACACACCTAAGCAAAGATACCCTGAAGGAGATCATTAGCAATAAGAAAGAAAGGAGAGTTTTTATGGAATATGCCGGAAAAAATCGTAGGTACTCGTATTGTAAACAAAAGAAATAAGGACGTATAGATAGTAATAAGAAGTATTAAAAGCAAGACCACATTGTGGCAGGTGTAAAGAAAGGGATAGAAGAAATGTAATAGATTAATTGGATTAAGATACTATTTAAAATAGTAATATAAATACATATATGTACATTGATAAAAGAAATGGAAAAGGAAACAATTTTAACTGTAATGATATAGATAATTAGGAATGAATCATTAGAAATTAAGCTAATAGAAAGTATAATTTAAGAAAAGAAAACTGTATTAGCATGTAAGGATAAATTGTAAAATAACATAAGAAAATAATGTATAATAGTATTAAGAAATCCATGTATAAAAATCCATGTATAAAAATCCATGTATAAAAATCCATGTATAAAAATAATAAAAGAGAGAAATAAAAAAGAAAAGATAAGAAAAGATAAAAGAAAGAAAAGAAAAAAGAGTCGAGCTATTCAAGCCCTAGTTTTATTAAAAAAAGCCCAAAAAAGCCCAAATACAAACGAAACTGAAAACGAAAACCTGCCAAAAAGCGGGAGCAGCTAGCTAAAAAAAAAAAAAAAAAATCCCTCCGGAACCCTCACTGGCCGGACGAAACACAACAGCACCAACTGCTATTATTTCACGCCGGATATTAGTGAGAGGGTGGTATTACGCCGGGCGAGCCGGCCCAATGCGTGCTGCAACGCAGCGCAACGCTTCCACTCAGATAAAATGTTATTTTTAATGTTAAAAGCATTGTTGAGTTCCGACAGTTTAGAGATAAAATAGGCAGTTCCTCGGTGGTTAAGGATCCCGGGTGCGACCTTTGGCTTTTTCGTCACTTACCATCAGGTAAGATGAGGGCAAAGCGCTTACCCGTAGAGGATTAAAAAAAAATTGCAGGTTATCACATTTTCCGATATCCGGAAGTCCCGGGTTCAATTCCTAACCGTGTCGCGTAGCGGTGAAAGATACCTACTACCACCCTCTCTCTTCCTTTGGGTGCCGTAAAAGGCGACTAACGGACTAAAGACTGCACATACATCCAACAGCGTAGATCGGCGATAGGCTCACCGCCTGTCACGCTGAGCATATGTGCAGTTGCGATTTGGTGAAAAGTGGACTAATAGTAGAGGACTGCTTTTGCTGTCCTCATTGCCTTGTCTCTGACTTACCCTTCGGGGATAATTGTCGTGATTAATTCATGTGTATGTATGTAATTCCTCAGTCGGCCAAAGTTTGTTTTGGATTTCTCGATGCATAGCCCGGGTTTTATTTTTTAATAATTTTATTTATTTTTCATAAATAACATTACAAACCTGTTTGCTGTCTCTATCACCTTTGTCCCCTAAAGTAATTGTAAATGTACCTGAAAAAACAAAATAATGCAAAATTAATACAGTCATAGTAAAATAATAAAAGGCGAAAAAAAATACGTTTTTATTTCGTTCAAATATAAATTGGCTACTTGACAGTTTTCGAAAAAGTATTTTAAAAATTACAAACGCATAATCTATACCTATTACAAAAATTTAAAAAAAAAATAAAGTTATTTATATAGAACAGAAAAAAAACATATTTTTCTTCATTAATTTCATATTTCGCGCGAAAACAGTTGGTCATGTGACTTTTTCCCTGTGACGTCCCATTTACTAAACAAAGAAATTTTATCTTGAAACCTGACAGATAGTTTTTGTTTATTTGTGTAATGTAACGTCACACGAAGCTCAATCATAGCGTGTTTCGGGTCTTGTAGGTAATCCACAGATAAAAAATCGCAAATTTATTTTGTTTAAATAAAATATTTAGAAGTTATCTTAATAAAAAAACAATTGGTTAATATATCGTTAAATTATAAACTACCTTCCGACATATTTCATATTTTATTGATACAACTGTCAAATAGCCAATTCGCTCTAGTCAACGCGAACAGCGTAGTGTGAGCGTAAAATTTTTGTTATGCCGGCACTTCACATGGCGTATCGTGTTCGCGTATTTGCGTTATTTGTCCGAACACGGCAATGTGTAGACGGTCTATTTGAATATATTTGCTTTATTTGCACGAATATTTGCCATATTCGTGCAAATAAAGCAAATACATACAACGCAAATAGCGTATATGCGTTTCCGTCCACTTATCGGTGCCGTCACTTCACTTGGCGTATCGTGTTCGCGTATTTGCATTATTTGTCCGAACACGGCAATGTGTAGACGGTCTATTTGAACATATTTTCTTAATTTGCACGAATAAGGCAAACAACGCAAATAGCGAATATGCGTTTCCGTCCACTTGTCGGTTTTTGATAACGCATCAAAGGAATCAAATAAGGCAAATATTTGCGTCGACCGTCCACACTTGGTTCTGTTTTTTGGTCTGGTCGCGGTATGTACAAGTGGCAACACTGGCGCGTGCGGCTGTCCTCCTGTCTGTTCAAAAGTTCAAAAGTGTTCGTTCAGTTTCATAAAGTAACTTTTCAGTTTTAAAAACGTAAATAAACAAACACACGTAGTAAAATGGATTGGACAAACGAAACCGTCTTGCGATTTTTGGAATTATACCAAATGCATCCATGTATATGGGACCCCAAAAATGCCTCACATAAAAACAAAAACCGACTGAGCGATGCATGGATCGACATTTTAAATAACTTAGGAGAACCATGCACAATAAAAGAACTCAAAAAGAAGAGGGAATCTTTGATGTCTGCGTACAGGGGGTACAGAGCGAAAATCAAGAAATCGGAATCATCAGGAGCAGGCACATCTGATATATACCAACCAACATGGTTCGCTTACCCATTTATGGATAGTTTTCTGGGAACTATCTACAAATGCGCCCCATCTACTGATACTGAGGTAAGCAATACAGAATTTTTTACAAGCATTTATTTAACTTCCCTTGGTGCATGAAGGTAGGTATTATGTATAATCCGTCTTCGTGTTAGTCTAGTTTTACTTAGAGTCCCCGCAGACTGCTTGCAACTTTATATCAGCCGATAGTTTGACTGGCTTTTTAATCAGTATGCGAAGCTGTACGCATTTACATACCTCCTCATACTGATTATAAAGCCAACCAAACTATCGGCCGATATAAAGTTTGCAGTCTACGGGGACTCTTAAAATGAGTACCTAGTTGTTTTTTTTGTTACTAAGCCGGCAAACGAGCATGCAACCCGCCTAATGAAAAGTGGGCATCGCAGTCCATGGACACGTAGCGTAGGGACGCGCGTGTTGCCGACCCCGAGGCTTTAGTTCTTATGCCTCAATACCCTGTAATTTTACTGTATCTAGTACCTACTGTTAAAATCGGAACACAGCAATGTAAAACGATACTGCTTGGTGGCCGAAATAGGTAATCATAGGTTTAAAAGTTAATAAAAAAAAGATTTTTTGTTTACCCCTATTCTTTTTATTTAAACTTAAGGTTAAGATAGAATTAATGTTTAAAAAAATCAATGGTGAAAGTAGTTTGCAAACTCATTTCTTATTTCTCTTTCATTCCTTGGAGACCGCCTAGGAATAAGCCTCATATTTCGTAAAACTGGATTATCTGGTATATTGTTTCTCCATGACCCCGGGCTTATTAAAGTGTCACCATCAAACGAGTCAAATGTGCCTGGTGGACTATATGAAGTTGATGAATGTTGGCTCATTCTCAAAAAATTATGTAAAACAACACAGGCCTTAACTACCTGTATTGCTGGTTCAGGTTCAAGTAACATGGGCTTACGGAGCACTCTAAACACAGAAGATATGACCCCAAATGCGTTTTCCACAACAACACGGGCTGATGAAAGTTTCCTGTTAAATATCCTTTCCTTAGTACCTTCTTGGTGTTCTCCTGGGTAGGGTTTCATCAAATTTTTATTTAGAGCAAACGCTCCATCGCCCAAAAATACATAGGGTACATCAGTGTTTCCATTTGGAAGTGGGGTTGGCATGGGCAGTCGTAACAAATTGTTCTCCATTCTATTCCACAGACTAGAATTTTTGAAGACACCACCATCGCTTATTCTACCCTGACATCCAATATCGGCATACATAAAACAGTAGTTACTGTCAACTAAGGCCAGTAACACAATACTGAAAGATTTTTTGTAGTTGTAGTATTCCGAGCCGCTGTTAATTGGTGCCTGCAGTAGTACATGTTTTCCATCAATGGCACCAACAGCATGAGGGAATCTGTTGCGGAAACCACGTTCCACAGTCAGCCACTCTTTCTCTGTACTCAGCATCTGTAAATTAAATATATAATTTAATGAGTATCCCACCTAATAAGTAGCCCCCCTATAGCTTGCTATGGCTTTAAACTAGTTAATACATTTTTGTACATTTGATTTTAATTTTCAGGATGTAGCAGACCGAGCAGACCAAAATCAGAATGTAGCAGACTCTAATAATGCTCAACATGATACAGGCAGTACAAATACTATTAGCGAAACTGATGCATTAAATCAGAATGAAAACTCCTCGCATGCAACAACACAAAATAATTCTTCAAATCAAGGACCTTCAGTCTCACAACAAACATCAACAACGTCGAAGAGGAGGCAGTATAACCCTCCTGAGCTACAGCAAACAAAAAAACAAATGGATCAGGCCTTCAATATTCTACAAGCCGTATCTCAGCAGCACCTTAATAAAGAAGAGGATGAATGTTGCATTTTTGGAAAACTTATTGCAAAAAAAATGCGTAAACTTTCCGAAGACCGCAGGGACCTAATGATGATTAAAATAAATGAGTTATTTTACAACGAATGCCATGAACGTCGTAGACGAACTTCTTCATCATCATTAGTGTCTTACACACCATCACCTTCATTTCAAATTGAACAGGATGATATCCCACAAGTTACGACATCCCCAATGGCAGTTTCCTATACAGATGCTGAGATGCCAGGATACTCTTTGCAGGTCACATCTCCTGCGCAGCAAAATATTGCTAACAACATGACTATGTATAAAAGTCCAGCATCAGACATGAATAATTTTCTTATCTTTAAAAAAAAATAAAAATCCTACTGTTACTTTTAGTTGATTTATAATATTTTTTTCTAAAGATAAGTAAATTATTCATTTCTGATGCTGGACAAGCATCAGAAATGAATAATTTACTTATCTTTAGAAAAAAATAAAAATGCTACTGCTACTTTTAGTTGATTTGTAACTAATACTTACTATGCATACTATGTTTACTTGTGAATTTAAGTACATAAAGATGATTTGATTTATAATATAAAAGTTTATTTTCATACCTTAACATAATCCTTAATAAGAACCTTCCATAAAGCAGCACAGACTTCTTGTACAATTTTAGAAATAATCTGACTCGATATTTTGAAGAGATAATGTAGGCTCCTGTAACTATCTCCAGTTGCCAGAAAACGCAAAGTTACAGCCAGTCTAACTTTAGAAGGTATACTATCTCTCCATTTAGTATCTTTCTTTGAAATTATTGGACCAACTTTTTGTAAAATGAGCTCAAACTCTGTAGATGACATTCTGCAGAAATTATGGAATTCATTCGATGGTTCTGCCAACATTTCTTGAAGTTGCTTCTCCATACTTTCCCTAGAAATGACAATGTTATCATTAGTAATCATAAAGTAATACGGTATCAGATCAACCTACCTTAAACTGTCAAATTTCTCCAATTAATATTCCTCCTGAACCTAACTAAATTGATTGTAGAAATTTGACAGTTTTGGGAAGGTTGACCTGATGCCGTGTGGTGCCGTGTGTGCATGACAACGCTAGACGCAGTACTTACTTAGTTCGTTTTTTGTGAATTGTCAACATCCACCAGCGCCTTGCCAGCAACCGTCTATTTTTAATTTTGTACTTCTGTAGATTAAACAGGTGTTGGTAAGCCGCATTCAGGTAAATGTAATAAGCTGATGCCATTGCCACATCCATCACTGTTGTCGCTGTTGCCAAAGAGGATTTAATCACTACGTTTAGCTGTTGCATTCAATTTGTTTGTGTTGTGAATATTGTGATTGTTGTGAACAAGCAAATTAGAGATGGGTAGATCCGGTTGGATACGAATCCGCGGACCTGCATCACACGCGTGAATGATGGATGTACAGCCAACGCACAGACTGGTATTTGGTCCTAAAAGTTGGCAAAATCATATTAGTTCTACCCGTCTTATATCATTGTTCCAAAAACTAGTATAACCGCTCCAAACAATAGCAAAAACACAAAGCACCTAATTGCGCCATCCAAAGCGCCGTGGGCTTAGTCGGAAGTTACCGTTCGCCTGCAGTGTTCGTGTGATTGTTCGACGCGCTCAAATTACATTGTTTGTAAATATTTGCTATTTTGTGAATGAACGGTTTTGTGTAGGTTTTCACTATGGATTGTACACAACCAGGTATGTACTTTATTTGGCATTTCATTTTAACAACTAATCTATAGCCTTTTTTAATTTATATCATTGAGAAGTAAGCACAAAAAAACTGCAAAAAAATTATTTTGGAAGATCAAAGGGAATTTTAATATATTTCTCATAATTTCGAAGCCAAAATAGCAATTGCTCGTTATAGAGTAGAGCATAATGGATATAAATAAGCACAAAACAGCCACCCCAAAGTACCTTTGGTGTTTTTTTACCGTGAGCTCATTCGATATTCAGTAAGTAAATGAAGTTTTACTTATATTTTGTGTATTTTTGTTATAGGTCCTTCTGGGATAGGAATTTTCACTAGAAATTATTTGTTTAATATAATGGAACGCTCTAATACCTCAACTTTTAATGAAAAGTTCGAGATTTACTCAGTCGATATGCAGAAAATTACCAAAATATTGCGAATGTAAAGCATAAACTGTCTATCATCAGGCACCAATATAAACAAAAATGGTCATCTGCTTGCATCACAAGGGCCAGATTCAATTCTAAAAAGCAATGCCGAGTGGCTTAATGGATGCATATCAGTGCCGAAAGCAAGTAGGTGATAATAAACGTGGTGTCTTACCAGATGTCTCCGACATAACATAAAGTATTGCGTCATGGGGCTGAAGTGATAAGCCATTCTTCCCATTGGATAACTGTCCTAAAAAGAGCAGAATCCCACAACAAACATATTCGATTATTTCGATTCAATTACGCCCAAAAGTTTTCACGGGTAGCCTACAACTCAGATGTTTTAAACAGGCTCATTTTAACCTCTGACCCTGTTCTGACTGGCATGAGGAAGAAGAAGAATAAAAAACTCCCACTTTCGGGTGATGTTCTAAATTTGTTACTAGAAAATGATGAATAAATGCTTATATATATTACGTTTGTCTTTTTTTACCTCTTCCAAGCTAAAGCTGAAATAAAACATTATTAGTCAGCCATTATAGTAACCAAATATTTTTGGACAACTTTTACGACCAAATACCAGTCTGTGCAACGGCCAGGTGGATACGGATCAGCGGAACTTTATCACGAACGGATAGCGGATCGTACGGGATGGCGCGGTGCGGTGGGCGGCGGGCGGACCGGGGTCACACGGTTGATTCCCTTCATTTCAACGTCAACGGTTGATACGCTTTAAATCAAATTTCGGCACGCAACACGCGTTATACGAATAATTGGTTACTGTTTGATACTGCAGCTGTTTATAGACGGACGTGGCGCTTGCCATCAGATGCGCGATCTGCTCGTCCCGTTACATAATTACATTAAAAAAAAAATATTAGCTATCAAAGACTGAAAGGAAAACTCCTTATAAAAATCGCATACATAGTTGCTATTACGTTTTGCCACGTTTATTGAATTCCACTCTTAAGTATGCACAGACAACTATACATCAACCTCCTACCTAATTCTGTTAAAATTCCTCAATTGATATTGAACACTATGTCTGGGAGATGAAATGAAAATTGGTGATGTAATTTGACATTTGGTAGGAGGATGAGTGTGTGTAAATTCGTTACGTTACCTATACCTAGTCCTATATACTTAGTCCTAAACAATCTGCATCCATCCCGACTCGGGCGGATCACGGTCGATGATTAGTCAACCGGACCAATATGGGTCCGACGGACACGGAATCTGGATGCATGTCACCAGAGCTGGATGTACGTCCGGATACAACTCCTAAAAAACAGCAGACCTACCCATCTCTAGCAAATATTGTGAATATTTGCGTTGTTTGCCCGTATAGTCCATGTGTGGATGACTTGTTTGACGTCAAATAAAGTGACAGAATATTTGGGCAAACACAACGATATCGCTACACGAACACGCTAAGCCAAGTGAAGTGCCGCCATTACATATCAGGGATATGTTGAAAACAATTAACGCGCTGGATTTGAACCTGCATCCTTGAACAACTTCTCATACATACACACATATTTAGACGGGATTTAACGCAAAAACTACTTAGTAAAGGCATTCTACATTCTCATACATATATTCACGACTATTATCCCCGAAGAAGGTCAGGGACTAGGCAATGGGGTCGGCAGAAGCAGTCCACTGACATAGTCCACGTTTCACCAAGTTACACCTGACCTATCGCCGCTTTATGCTGTTTAATGTATGAGCAGTGTGTAGTCCGATAGTCGCCTTTTACGACACCTAAAAGGAAGTTGTTAGTATTGTTTTAATAATAAACATAGCTCATCAATTTACACGAAGATTTTTTATCAGTGATGAATAAAAATTACACGTCAGCGATTCATTTTTGATATTTTTTGTCTGGGAAGTAATGTTAATAACTTTCTATGAATATTTAAATCATGGTCATCCTACTGCTCTCAATAATGATTGATGCCGTAATATTCATCACTTCATAAAAATGTAGAAAAACCATACATTTTAATTATTTAGATTACTTAATTAAAAATACAATATTAAATTTATAAAAAGAAAACATGTAACTACTATTACTATTGCAATGGCCATCATTTATTTAGTCGGAATCAGTAGGTCCTGTCCTCTTACTCTCGAAACCGATCGTTATTGGATCGGATTGGTATTGTGAATTTTCGTATTTTTAAGTTACGACACCAGCGCTAATTTGGTTTCATATTGGGTGAACTAAATGGCATTGAGTTTTGTATTTTTTTCACTCAATATCCACGCAACATGAATCCATATTAGCTCTGGTGTCGTAACTTAGGAGTACGAAAATTCATAATACCAATCCGATCCAATAGCGATCGGTTTCGAGAGTAAGGGGGCAGATCACCGATAAAAAAGTCCTTGTGTATATCATATTGTGCCTTATCCATTAATATAGTATTTCTATGTAATTTAGTGTCATGCTGTGAAAGATATTATGTTACCCATTACGAGATACATATATCTCCAATCTTAACAACACAATGGAGATATTGTTTCTACACAATATTCGCTAGTTACACCCGATGGCACAGTGGCTTGATCGTACGTGTTAAGCAACCTTCTCAATGTTGGGTCACAATAAGGGTGACCAAACTTTGAACTCGGGACCTATGCGCCAAAGACCGGTAGCTTAGCTACTACACTACAGAGGCGGTTAATCTTTCTCGACTTCATATTATTTTTAATATAAGCTCCTCAGCTTAAGGCGGGAAAGTAAGAAACGACATTATTTTAGTACATTTTATTTCATTCCTTTTCATCTTCGCAAGTGGACGGTCTCATTTTCAATTATCCCCATTCAGTATCTTTAATCTTTTTAATTATTACAATCGAATTATCTCTTGAGAGTGTTTCTAACGAATCCCTTTAGACGGGGGAAGAATTCTCATTAACTCGAATGAACGTTAATGAACACACTGTTTAATTATCTTTATATTATAATATCTATTTCTGCCACCAAGCATAATTGTATAATATTATGAAATTAACTATTCATACACTCATCCTAACCGAATCGCGTAGCTAAGAAAGAATACTACCACCCCCTTTTTTTCCTTGGGTGTCGTAAAAGTCGACTAACGGACTAAGGACTGCACATACATCCAACAGCATAGAACGGCGATGGGCTTACCACCTGACTCGCTGAACACATGTTTGGTCGCTATTTGGTGAAAAGTGGACTATGGCAAAGGACTGCTTTTGTGGTCCTCATTGCCTAGTCTCTGACTAACTCTTCGTGGATAATAGTTGTGGCTATATGTAATGTATGTATACAAATTCGGTGGTGATAAATAATTCGGAGCGATACATGTTTCGAATATGAAGGGTTTATTTGTTTGGCACAAATGGCCCATGGATGTCGCTGCAATGGATGCAGTAGATAGGTCTTACATTGATCCTAGAAACGTAGCGACCGTAGCATTCGCAGCAACCGTAGCAATCATAGCAACCGTAGCAATCTTAGCAATCGTAGCAATTGGTGGTATCCGCCTGGCCATCCAGTAAACGTGTGTGTATTATAATATTTTTTTTATTCTATAAAGGGTAAGCGCTTGGTCATCATCTCACCTGATGGTAAGTGATGATACAGCCGAAGGTGGAAGCGCGCTTCACCCGGAAACCTCAACCACTACGGAACTGGCTATCTTATCTCAAACTGTCGGAACGTAACAATGAAATAAACATCGTTGCTATGGCGAAAGACTTAGATAAGGTGGTGGTAGCTAGCCAGGCGGAATTAAATCGTCCCACTGCTGGGCACAGCCCTTTCCCAACAATGCCGGGGAGAATGGGACTTAACCCACCACGACCCGATGCAGTACGGTGGATTTTTATGACTGCCATCTTACGACATCAACACGGATTCTTCACAAATCCGGGTGAAAAGAATCTGAAACTCACCTTAACCTACCTTGGTATTGAACCAAAAACCTTAGGAGTACCAGCGAGGAAGCCGTAACCTACTAAAAAAAAATCCATAGAAAACCCATAGAAAAATAACTAAAGCATAGAAGAAGTGCTATGACATTTGAGTGTGCACTCCGTTTGGTCACCATTCGAATTACATTTGTATAGGTCGCTTTTGAATTCGATATCATAAATGGTTACTTACTGGTTTTTTTTTCGCTGGACATTTGACGTTTTTGTCAACTTATTTTGTCTCTTTTCTTTCAATGTTTATTGCTCGGACCAAATATTTTGGTCCGAGGTTTATGGCCTTTTCGAAAAAATAGGACAACTATCGAGTCTCATTTGGACACCTTCAATGCTTTAGTTATTATTTTGTGGCTGCACCGCACGTATTTGGCAGATTCATTTTTTGTTGTGTCTGTGATTGTCCGAAAAGGTTTCTCTAAAAGATCTTTTTTAAGATTCGCCACGGTTTAGGGGTTTTATGCGGACGAAATCGCGGATGAGCCGCTAGGAATATATACAAAAACGAAGAAACAAAATGGCGTCTCAATACCTACATTACAAGCAGTAATACGCACCATCATTAATCCCTTTTAGTAACAAACTACTTCAGTAATTTGTGTTACAGTCGTGAAAATGACCACTTCCGTCGGACGGTATAGATGTTATCGGCCATTTTGTATTAACACCGCCATTTTGTTATTACGGCCCGCCATAAAGGCAACGGTCACGGAACGCTGTCAACACCGATGCGTTATGGCTATTCAGGTATTATCACTAGAGAAGGTAGGTACTTCGATAAGAGAAGTCTGGAATTAATAAAAATGTAGTGGGTAAAATTGAGAAATGTATGCTAAGATGGTTGGGTCATGTAAAGAGGATGGATAAAAAAGAATTACAAAAAGTTGCATGATGCGAGAGTGAATGGGATAGTTGGAAGATGAAGACTTTCGCTCTTAGAGCAGATCGGTGACGTTCTTGTTAAAGGTCAAGTCAAGAGTACCCTAAACCGATGAGCATGTATAAAGAACGTTATAGAGTAAGTGAAGCTAAGGTTTTGTGTCAGCGTAGCAAATGGAAATCTGTGGTTTCTGCCTGGAAAGCTGGCGTGATGTATGTACGTATGAAAAAGTTTACGAAGCAAGTTTTTGCGCACTCAGTTACAGCCCATAGGCTGCAAATAGAGTTGCCAACTTAATAAGAAACAGTTCAGAAAAATAAACAGTATTTTAGAAAAGAGGACTGTATTTTATTTTTTCAAACATTTAAATATGGCTGCGCTGCACTGCGCGGACAACGTTCGCAACTTTTTTACTTTTTAAACAGGTTTAGGGTTACAGTGGTACTAAAATAGTATTTTGGATACTTTATTTTTGTTCAACAGTAAAAAGTATAATGTTGTAAAAAAACAATATAATACTGTTTTTAACAGTATAGTTGGCAACCCTAGCTGCAAATGCCGCAGTGATTGTGAATTATCCAAATGGACCTTGCGCCGCAAATCAATTCGCAAAAAATTGCTACGCAGTGTCGTCTTTAGTTATAATACCTCAATGGTTATGGGCCCTCTTTAATGTTTATGAAAAGTGACACAAAGAAAATGGATGGCTAAAAAGCAAAAAGGCTTTTAGGCCACCCGTTCGCTTTATGATTTGCGACCATTTTTTCTTTTACTTTATTTTTTAAATGTGCCGGAATCGTAGCAAATGGCTGTGGTCTCTGCCTATCTCCGAGAATCAGGCGAGAATTATGTATGTATGTAGGTCTAGAAGATGGCGAGACGAACTAGACTCCTGCACATCTGGACATCGAGAGCTCGAAACGTATACTGAGTAAACATGTATACGAGGTGACTTTAGACATGTTTCCTGGCTAAAATAAAGAATGTTAAGCTTCAAAAATATCATACACTTTTAACCAAATCCTGATGCTCCACCTGTAGGTTCGAAATACTTGCTGTTAGCTTTATTAGCATTCAGAGCTAATTTGAAATGCTTAACTTTATATTTATCTGGCACAAATTTTTTATCAGATTCCTGGAGCACCGTAAAACCAGACACAATTGAAAACCTATTGTTTCGCGACCGCCGGCGGTCTTATGATCCTTGAAGGGCTAAAGCTAAACTTGGTATAGATATTTCTATAGTTTGTACCTTTTTCCTGTAAGTCCATTTGTTACGTACAGTAATTTTTAGGATTTTTAGCGTAAATATATTTTTTCCTACTAAGTTTTCGGCGTTTATTTGTATTGAATACGACATTGCCGCACTGTGCGATGCCGGGCCTGTCGACTGGCCTTACCCGTCACCTTAATCGCGAAGTGTGAAAAGGGAAGGGAGGCCTTTTTACCCTGCAGTGGGACGACCATGGCTGAAAATAAATAAATAAATACGTGACGACTTCCTTGGTCGAGTGGATTGTACACCGGTTTTTATGGTGTTACCATCTCAGAAGTCCCGGTCGGGTCAATTTTGAAATTTTTGTTTTTCTAAATTATCTTGGATCTGGGTTTTTTCTATGTAAGTATAATAAGTATGTATTTAAGTATTTTAAGTATCTTTATCTATTGTCCAGTAACCATTTAACGAGTTTCATAACGAAGCTTCTCTTGGGCTAGATAATTGGTGTGAGTGTAGGAAAGTTTTTTTTAAAATAATGTAGAATTATTAGTACTTAGCTCCAGAACTATTAGTAGGTACTTACCGAATAAACTTTTATCTACGTACCTATCTATACATACACAACAGGAGCGACAATAAATTAAAAGGCCTCCATAAACCCGACTATTTGGAAGTAAATCCGGGACTTGGATGGAAGTGTTTAATTATAGACACTTAACGTTTACGAGCTCGCGAAGGCTTATGACCTTTCCATGAATACGCAATCATGTAGTGGAAATGTTTGTTAAGTGGGTCGTTAACGTTATGTATTAGTTATTATTAGGTACTGTATATGAGTCACCTATTAGATAACATACAGGGTGTAAAAGGCCTTTGCTCTCGGTATACCTTTAACGCAGTGTGCCTAAGTCGCGTTATGCCTAGACCAAACGAGATGTAGGCGTATTGCGATTTAGGTCAATTCCGTTTTAGTCCAATGGCGAGATAGGCTTAGTGAGACTAAGGTTCATTGCGTTTTAGTCCAATAGAGAGATAGGCTTTGTGAGACTAAGGTTCATTGAGTTTTAGTTCAAGAGCGAGTTGGACATCATTTCTTACTTGCTTAAATATAATAAAGGGTGCTAATTAAAAATAAACTATTGTAAAAAAAATCAACTTATACTTAAAAATATAAACAATTTAAAACAAAATTATAATCCTTATGCTACGTTAAACAATATTAGCCTATATTTACCTCTTATATGATTTTCCAAAAATAACTACTTATTACAAAAACAACGGACTTCTTTTTTAATTTAAAAAAAAACAAAAAAATTTAAACTAATGTAAAAATTAGACCAATAGCGACATAGTCGTATCGAGAAATAGGCAATGTGAGATATAGTCCAATAGAGACATAGTCGTATCGCGAAATGGGCAATGTGAGATATAGTCCAATAGAGACATAGTCGTATCGCGAAATGGGCAATGTGAGATATAGTCCAATAGAGACATAGTCGTATCGCGAAATGGGCAATGTGAGATATAGTCCAATAGAGACATAGTCGTATCGCGAAGTGGGCAATGTGAGACATAGACTAAACGCTTATTTGAAATGACGTTGAGGCATAACGCGACTTAGGCACACTGCGATATAGGCATACCAAGAGCAAAGGGTAAAAGGGTGCTGTACTGGTAAGGGCTCAATAATAGAATGCTACAGCCCATATCTTCCCTTGGGTGTCGTAAAAGGCGACTAACGGAATATAGACTGCACGTACGGTCGGGGTCACCGTCGCTTTACCACTTTGCAGCGATTTTTCTATGAAACGCACCGACCGCCCGGGTACGTGTCCGTACCAAATAGACAACGCGGTGTGCAAGGGATTTTGACCTTTAGACTATTAAGCGACGGAGTCCGCCATTGTACATCTAACAGCGGCGGCGACGTGCTCACCACCTGTCACGCTGAGCACATGTGCAGTTATCATTTGGTGTGCCGTGGACTGTGGCATTGGAATGCTTTTGCGGTCCTCATTGCCTAGTCTCTGACTAACCCTTCGGGGAAAATAGTCGTAATTATATATATGTATGTATATAAGATGACTGCTAGAAACCGCAAGAAACTTCAAGGGCTGGTCAGGTCAAGTGTTTTAAACATGACAAAAATGACAAAAAAGAAATTTGTGTTTTTTTTCATTTTTAATTAATTAATTCGTTCTGTGTATTATTTTAATTGGATAGTCTTTGAGCAATAACATAATAAATAATAAATTAAAAACAATTCAAAAAACGATTATTTACAACGCGCGGGCAACGACCGGCCGGCCGTTGACCCGTCAACGTAGGTACTGACGCGTACGGGTCAACTCCTTGCGCGCGCGTTGTAAATAATCGTTATTTTTAATTGTTTCATTCTATTTTTCTTATGATATTGCTATTGAATATGATATGATATTGAAAAAACACGAATCCCTTTTTGTCATTTTTGTCATTTTTAAAACACTGACCAGCCCTTTCTTGCTGTTTTTAGCAGTCACCTTATATAAGTCACACAATAGATAACTATACAGAGTGTAAAGAGGGCGCGGCGCACTTTATGTGTCTTGTGTGGAATACAAGCTTCGATCACATATTCCCTTGTGTGTCATGCGCACTCCTGGAGGCCGCGAGCCATTTTTTTAAAAATAGCCGCATGTGTCAATCTACTTTCGTATTACTTCCTGTTAATTTCAGTCTAGGTCTAATGACGATTTCCATGAAATTTTTATATGGAGAAAACTTATATCACTGGAATCCTTATTAAATAAGCTATCTGGTTATGTATAATAAAGTATAGTTTGATGCTATATTAAATTGCAAAAAAAATGAAATTAGGTGAAAGTACTTTTATTTTTTTACCCGATTTAATATTAAATAATAAATTTAATTAAAAATAAAAGCATAAAAGGTGTAATAATTATTATGAGTATTATTTGTTATATTTACAATGTAGAATACACGTTTAAAAACATAATCCTATTCTAAATCGTAAAGGAATCATGGCAGCTTTGACATACACATCTGACATATATGTCATCATCATGATCTCCAGCCCTTCTCAACCCACTGCTGGGCATAGGCCTTTCTCTGTTTATGCCATTCTCTTTTCTTAGGTTTCGTAAAAGGCGACTAATGGACTAAAGAATGCACATACATCCAAAAGCATAGAGTGGCGATTGGCTCACATGGCAGTGTACTGCTTCTGCGATCCTCATTGCCTATTCTCTGACTAACCCCTTTGGGGATAATAGACGTGAGTCTATGTACAGTCAAGTGCAAAAATATGTAAACAATTGTAACTCATAATACAATGGAATAAGAGTCAAAGTGTTCACATATTGGTACTCGTGGCTGTACATATGTATGTCTGTCACAAGTTGGCCTGTCGTCCGTATTGAACGTCTATTTTTGGGACATCCTGTATACTGAGTGCTCAGTTAAAGTCCAAGTTACGAGCCGTTCTATATTTCGGTAGTCATTAAAACATTAGAGTATAATAAAACCATTGACGGCCGAAATTAATTGTTGCTTTGCCTAATACATTTCGATCGCATAATGTTTTATGTCGAAGCTACTACAGTTAGAAATTTGACATAATTTGTATTGAGTGTTCTGTTAGCTAAAGTCAAATTTTTAATTTGGCAAAATCAAAGAGATTGATTATCGATTTCGAACGTAAGTCAAGTGAATTATTGACGTCATTTAATGTCTGATGAAAATAATTCATTTCTAAGTAACTAACATATAAACGTATAACGTATAAATATAATTATTATGTTGTCTGCTAAACTTCTAAGTCTCTGCAATTCTTAAACATAGAAAGAATAATTAGAATTGACTTTTAGAAACAAATAAAACTTTGAGCTTTGTATGAGATACTGAAATGCCCAATGATATTATATAATATGTATAATTTATCATTTATCATTGAAAATGCCTAACAATTTATATAAAATCGTAAGCACTGTCATCTAGTAACAGATTTGTGGAATTAAACTCTCATAATTCTAGCTAAAGAACGCTAATAGAAATTGAAGATACAAATCGGTCGTCCCAAAAGAAATATTAGCCCAAAACAACGACGCCTTGCGACGTTCGCCGGCGGTCAACTCTATTTAAATGCTAATAAGTCTGAAACTCCTTTGGCACCCAATCAAGATGGTGTAGACGTTTCTGGCGGATTTAACTTAGTTAATGAAACCTTACGATAACTAATTAGTAACTCTTGGGCGTTGTAGTGGCGACACAAAAGATTCTACCCAGAATCCAAATGGATGGCGACCATTCTAATACCTATTTCAGCAGCATTGTATTTTGTATTCCCCTCTTTGTAGATCGTCGCAACGTACGCAACGTAAAATTATTCTACGTTTTTTAGTTTAGAAAGCCAATACGTGAGATAATCTATAACATCTTCATTTAACTAATAAGAAAAATTCTCAATAACTTTTTATCTTTACTTTTTTTTAATTTGGAATATATTTTAACAGTTTATATTATTACAAAGCTACTCTTTGCGTCCTAAAATAGTAAAATTAACAAATTTTATTTATTCAATAGTAATATATTATACTATATACGTATAATTCAATATAATATACTTAATAGTTTATTTCAATTGTGAAAAAAATCCCAATTGAATTTTCGTTAATGTTTTCACAATTGAATTAAAATTTAAAATTAAACATTCACAAGTAAAAACATTTACAATTGAATTCTACTACTAAGTATATTATATTGAATTATGTTGTGTTGTTAAATTGTTTGTTTCAGAAATAAAATAAACAAAATAAAATTGTTGCGATCCAGTTTAAAGAATATTAAATCCATTAAAATTACATGATGTTGCATGCAATGCGCTGGACGCGAGCAACACAAGATCAGTTGTTGTGCTGTAGATGTCGTGATGAGCACTGTTTTGTTTTATTTGTCTACACTCATGCACTTTTACAAACACTTTTTTTTTAAAGTAGAAGGAGGCAAACGAGCAGGCTGGTCACCTGATGGAGAGTAATCACCGCCGCCCATGAACAAACCAGAGGAATCGCAGGCGCATTGCCGGCCTTTAAGGAAGGGTTAAGGAAGGGTTAAGGAAGGAATAGGAATTGTGAGGGGGGGAGGGATGGGCCTCCGGAACTCTCACTGGCCGGACGAAACACAACAGCACCAAGTGCCGTTATTTCACGCCGGATATTCGTGAGAGGGTGGTATTACGCCGGGCGAGCCGGCCCCAATGCGTGCTGCAACGCAGCGTGGCACTACCACTTAGAAAACGGTAAATCCACCATTAATTTACATTAATATGGGACAAAATACATGTATTAGAAAAATTAAGGAAACGACACTGCAGACTTGACGCTTCACTTTATCGCCAAGAAGTTCCCAATATTCTACTTTATTTGCGTTATACATACATACATATAATCACGACTATAATCCCTGAAGGCTTAGTCAAAGACTGTAATGAGGACGGCAAGAGGAGTACTCTACTATAGTCCACTTTTCACCAATAGCGACTGCACATTGTGCTCGGCGTGATTGGTAGTGAGCCCATCGACGCTCTATGCTGTTGGATGTTTAAGCAGCCTTTAATCAGTTAGTCGCCTTTTACGACACCCAAAGAGAGAGAGCGGGGGCGTTAGTATTCTTTCGCCGCTGCGCAACACGGTATGTCTTTGCGGGTTCATCATTTATAATCAGGAGGAATGAGGCCAATCATTTCTTCTGTTACAGAATTAACACATACATACCTACATACACGACTATTATCCCCTAAGGGTTAGTCAGGGACTATTAGGCACTGAGGACCGCAAAATCCATAATTCACCATAGTCCATGTTTGATCAAAGAACTGCACCTGTAATATTCTCAGCATGATTAATGGTGGTTCCGTCGCCGCTCTTTGCTGTTGAATGTATGTGCAGTTTTTAGTCCGCTAGTCGCCTTTTACGTCACCCAAGGGAAGAGATGGGTCTAGCGACGGATTTCTTCCCTTGGGTGATGAATAGAATACTACCATATTCTTTTTATGAGCCGCCACCACACAGCTCTTACGGCACACGGAATTAATATGTAGTAGAATTTGTGCGTGTTAGCTTTGTGGAAAATTGTATCGTTTGCCCGCTGAGAAATTATGTTCTTGCAAATCTTTGTGCAATACCCTTCGATCATAACACTTACCCTGTCATAATACTCGTACTGTAATTTTTTTTTATAATAAGCCCGGCAAATGACCCCACTCCACCTGATGTTAAGTGGAAATGAAGTCCAGGCGCGAGGACAACTGGTGCAGCGTAAGAGACGTAGCATCAGTCACCCTCACTCTGCCGGCCCACAAAGTGCTTCTTCACGCCTCGTTTGAAGGACCCTAATAGTAATAATTACACTTAGGATTAAATTGACGCTGTCTCTATCTGTCTTCTATAACAAAACCGGCCAAGTGCGAGTCGGACTCGCGCACGAAGGGTTCCGTACCATTATCTATAAAACTTTGATCGATGTTTTAATAATAGTGTATTTTTTTAAATTATTTAATTTATGACGTATTAAAAAAAGCTACATACTAGATCTCGTTCAAACCAATTTTGCGTGGAAGTTAGCATGGTAATGTACATCATATATATTTTTTTGTTTTTATCATTCTCTTATTTTAGAAGTTACAGGGGGGGGGGGACACACACACATTTTACCACTTTGGAAGTGTCTCTCGCGCAAACTATTCAGTTTGGAAATAAATGTTTTTAGAAACCTCAATATCATTTTTGAAGACCTAATCATAGATACCCCACACGTATGGGTTTGATAAAAAAAAACTTGAGTTTCAGTTCTGAGTATGGGGAACCCCCAAAACTTATAGTTTTTTTTTCTATTTTTGTGTGAAAATCTAAATGCGGTTAACAGAATACATCTACTTACCAAGTTTCAACAGTATATTTCTTATAGTTTAAAAAGTGGCTGTGACATACGGACAGACAGACAGACATGACGAATCCATTAGCGTTCCGTTTTTTGCCATTTGGCTACGGAACCCTAAAAACGAGACAGCGTCTCTTTAAGCAGAGGTATAATATTTGGCCATTTTTATAATAAGACGGTAGAATAATTTATACTTACAGCATGAGCGCTCTCAAAGTGACGCCTCGAACTATATGATGCTTCAACCAAGAGTGAGCATTGGATTGCTATCAGTTGTCATTTGAGATAACCGAATTAATTAATTAATTAATCCTAACCCCTTGTTTCCTCCTTCAGAACTGGACCAATTTTTATTACTTTTTCAGCATCGGTTAAAGAAAGACATTTTCTATGTCTGTATGTTTGATTTTTTTTAAACCAGCCACTTAATGTTTCTGAAGACGCCTTAAAATGGAGTAATTTCACTAAACGTATTGAATATATTTATGGACCACAAAAGCAGCCCACTGTCACACACACCACGTTTCACTAAATAACTGCATATGTGCTCAACAAGCAACAAGAGCAACACTGTTGTGCTCCTCTAAGGAGCCATTCGTTTTATCCGAGCCAGTTAATTTTCGTCAAGTGATGATAAAAAGGACATAATTTTTTTGGGACTTTTCTGATAATGCCGGCTAACAAAAAAAAATGGTACGTTGTTTGCGCCACAGCGCAACGAATAACAACCGTCTCTGCGCCGGTCAATTAAAGTGCATATTGGACTGCACTCCCCGTCGCACGGACCGCAACGAATAATCGGCCAATCAGAGAGAGGTGACAAGTATACCGGACGAAGTGTTAGCCCGCGCGGATCGGCGCTGGCGCCAAACCAGTGTGCTCCGAGCGTTCAAGAAGAATCCACGCGTCGCGCGCGCAATAACTCAGCCCGTCACCACGTCAGATATGTGATCAGTGTGTGTTCAGTGAGAGCGCTCCGTTTACCAGCTCAACTACCCCTAAAACGCCACCGACCAGTGCCCTGAGTGAACTGTGTTGTGTGTTGCCGCCCTCAAGCCTGCGCCCCCGCGCCTAGAGCGCCAGCCGCCTTCAGCTCCAACCAGATCCAGTGCCTACAGCCCGGAACCAAGTAAGCCCAGCTATCCTATTTTTCCATTTCCCTGCGCCGCATGTTGGTGCCTTAAGCGCCAACATTTCTGGTCATCTTCGAACCGGTAATATTAATGCCAACGACCTTCCCGTAACAAGTATTCTTTTACCATTTCACCATAACTTGGTCTCACGTTCCATCAGCTCCTTTAATTACAGTCCACTAAAAAATAATTGTTGCTCAGGCTCACCAGAATGTACCTGGCGACACGTACCTTCCGAGCTCAACCCGGCAGATTGCGCAAGCAGAGGGATGTCTGCGCAATCCCTGTCAGCCCACGACCTATGGTGGTCTCCCACGTGGCTTGGACAGCCTTCTGAGTCTTGGCCTGCGATGCCCTTAGCTCTGGGCCATCACGCCCTGCCCGGCCTTAAGCCCAAACACGTCCCGTCACTGGTCACAGTGCCCGGTCTTGACTTTGACCTGCTCACTCGGTTCAGTTCACTAGACAAGCTCGTCGGAGTGACAGCCTGTCTAAAACGCTTTCTGCACAACTGCAGACACCACCCAGATTCGCGACGCTCAGGCCCCTTGTACGTCAGTGAACGAAGAGAGGCCCTACTTTACTGGGTGCGCAGTGTCCAGCACAATGAGTTTGCGGAGGACATCCACCGCCTTCAAACTGGCAAAATCTGCTCCGTCAGACTCCAGCGGCTGTCACCTCTCATTAAAGATGAACTCCTTAGAGTTGGTGGACAACTGTCCCATGCGTCTATCCGATATGACGCGCAGCACCCGCTCATACTTCCCAGCTCTAGCCCACTTGTAGACCTTATCATTGACCACTACCACAAAATACACTGCCATCCTGGCGCTGACACTTTACACGCTATCCTACGCCAACAATTTTGGATATTGTCCGCGCGCCGCATTATTAGACACCGAGTTTTTAAATGCATTAGATGCTTTCGATGCCGGGCCCAGCCGCAAGCGCCCTTCATGGCCGACCTGCCAGCCGATAGAGTTACGCCTCAGCCAGTCTTTAGTCAAGTCACAACCGATTTTGCCGGACCATTCCTCGTTAAATCTAGTACCCTACGTAATGTTAAACTCTTAAAAGCGTACTTTTGTATATTCGTGTGCCTCTCAACTAAGGCGGTTCATTTGGAACCGGTCTCGGACCTCAGCACGGAAGCGTTCCTCGCGGCATTACAGCGTTTTATAGCACGCCGCGGTGCCCCGGTTCTCATCCGCTCGGACTGCGGTACAAATTATGTAGGCGCTAAAAATCAGCTCATCGAAGTACAAAACTTTCTTGCCTTAAACAATGACACGATTGCGCACAAGCTCGCTGGTCAGCACATTACTTGGTTGTTGAACGTCCCTAGGGTACCATGGTTCGGTGCGTTACATGAGATCAACGTAAAATCAACAAAGCAACTTTTATATCGCGTAATTGGCGAACAACACCTCACATTCGAGGAATTCTCCACACTTTTAGCTCGAATTAAAGCGGTCCTCAACTCAAGACCTCTCTGCCCACTTTCGTCTGATCCTTCAGACTTTGAGCCGCTTACAGCCGGACATTTCCTTATAGGCCGCCCACTAACGGCCCTTCCCGAACTATCCGTGGAAGATAGGCCGATCTCCACACGTAGGCGATTCCAGATGGTACAGGCCCTTTCCCAGCGCTTCTGGACGCTGTGGACCCAGTCCTACCTGCATACCCTTCAAACCCGCTCCAAATGGTTGTCCCCATCCTCCCCTCCCCGAGTTGGCGAGCTCGTCCTCATCAAGGAGGACAACCTGCCTGCCCTTCAATGGAGACTGGGGCGCATTACTCGCACCCTGCCTGGGAAGGATGGCGTCGTGCGGGTGGTGGACCTGGACACCGCCAATGGACACCTCCGGAGGCCTGTGTTCAAGATTGCCAGTCTCCCTCTGGATGAGCCCACCCTGGGCCCCGGGAAGATGTTTGCGCCACAGCGCAACGAATAACAACCGTCTCTGCGCCGGTCAATTAAAGTGCATATTGGACTGCACTCCCCGTCGCACGGACCGCAACGAATAATCGGCCAATCAGAGGGAGGTGACAAGTATACCGGACGAAGTGTTAGCCCGCGCGGATCGGCGCTGGCGCCAAACCAGTGTGCTCCGAGCGTTCAAGGAGAATCCACGCGTCGCGCGCGCAATAACTCAGCCCGTCACCGCGTCAGATATGTGATCAGTGTGTGTTCAGTGAGAGCGCTCCGTTTACCAGCTCAACTACCCCTAAAACGCCACCGACCAGTGCCCTGAGTGAACTGTGTTGTGTGTTGCCGCCCTCAAGCCTGCGCCCCCGCGCCTAGAGCGCCAGCCGCCTTCAGCTCCAACCAGATCCAGTGCCTACAGCCCGGAACCAAGTAAGCCCAGCTATCCTATTTTTCCATTTCCCTGCGCCGCATGTTGGTGCCTTAAGCGCCAACATACGTATTGTTAGAACTAGCCATTTAGAGAAATAGTTAATATGGCACAAAAGTTGTAGGATTGCTCCGAGCCAAGTTATACAAGTTCGAAGATTCATCATTTTCATACATTTATTGAGTCCTACATTTTTTTTTCGTATAAGTAAACAGAATAGATGATGACCCCACAGCTTTTGCGCTGCAATGATAATTGCTTCAGATCATTAGTTTTAGCAATATCTATATTTTTTTTTATGTTTCCCATTGCTGGGACTTTCAGAAATCAATAAATGTATGAAAATGATAAATCATCGAACTTGTAAAACTTGGCTCAGAGCAATCCTACAACTTTTGTGCCATAAAAACTATTACTCCAAATGGCTAGTTCTAACAATACGTACTATTTTTTTTCGTGGCCGGCACTTTCAGAAATGCCCCAATAATGTATGGAGCCCGAATGATCTCCTTTAATATCTATTGTGGCTTTGATAGGGCTGAGAATCATTAGTTGTGATCATTCGAAAACAAAATTGAATTTAATAGTAATTGGAACCTCTTTTCAAAGGTTTATACGGTTTATATGGGATTATGTATCTAGTGTTCAGATGATCGAAGGCAATATATAACTATACCAATAAAAAAACACCGAAAAAACTAAACCAACCAAACAAAGAACAACCGTGTCGCGTGGCGGTGGAAGAATAACCACCCCCTCTCTTCTCTTGGGTGTCGTAAAAGGCGACTAACGGACTAAAGACTGCAGATACATCCAACAGCATATAAATCCGCGATGGGCTCACCACCTGTCACGCTGAGCACATGTGCAGTCGCTATTTCGTAAAAAGTGGACTATAGTAGAGGACAACTTTTGCTGTCCTCAATGCCTAGTCCCTGACTAACCCTTCGGGGATAATAGTTGTGATTATATGTATGTAATAAAAGAAACATCTCCTGCGTTGCAGCCCTGGTAAAGAATTAATCTTTACATTGGCGCTTTACAAATTGGGTGCGAGCGCCCTGAATTTTAAGACTGCAATAAAAGCGAGCTTAGAAATATTTCGCGGCGCCATTTCATTGCATAGCGTTGATAGAATTTCAATTAGACAATGTTATAAGTACTGAGAACGAATACTAAAGCCCGAAAAAAAAGTACAGCCTTTAACACCCTCAATTTTTTCGTTTTAATGAAATTAAGGGAGAGTTCCACCCATGAAACTGAACAACTTTCCCCAAGAAACATAATTATGTGCAAAAATGACAAAAAAATGTCGACCTCCCCATACTATTGTCGTCACTGTCGCTGATCGGACAGTTTTGTATGGGAGGTCGAAAGTTTTTTCTCATTTTTGCACATAGGTTTTTTGGAGAAGTTGTTCTGTTTCATGGGTGGAACTCACCCTTAATTTCATTAAAACAGGTAAAAATGGAGGGTGTATACTGTCCCACTGGTGGGCAAAGGCCTCCATCATTGAATCAAGCCATCGCTACAATAGATGGGTGTTGGCTTAATCGCCACGCTTGCCTATAGGTGATCACAAACCCGGGCTATGCGTCCAAAAATCCGAAAACACACTTTTCCCGACCTTGTAATTGAGTCCGGGACCACTCGGCCACCAAGGCTTTCTAAAGATTTTTTTTAAATTAAAAAGGAGGCCAACGAGCAAACGGATTACCTGATGGAAAGTAATCACCGCCGCCCATGGACACCCGAAAAACCAGAGGAGTCGCAGATACGTGGGCAAACGAGCAGGCGGGTCACCTGATGGGAAGTAATCACCGCCGCCCATGGACACCCGCAAAACCGGAGGAGTCGCAGATGCGTTGCCGGCCATGAGGAAGTAGTAGGACCTTAGTGGAAGGAGTAGGAATTGTGAGCGGGAGTGGGAGAGGTCGGCCTCCGGAACTTCCACTCACAGGAAGAAACTCGACAGCAATTACGAGTGCAATGATAATGAAAATGATTAAAAAAATACATATTATCCTACTAATATTATAAACGCGAAAGTTTGTAAGTATGGATGGATATTTGTTACTCTTTCACGTAAAAACTACTGAATGGATTTGGATAAAATTCGGCATACAGATAGTTTTTAACCTGGATTAACACATAGGATGATTTTTATCCCGATATTCCCACGGGAACGGGAACCACGCGGGTGAAACCGCGAGCGGCCGCTAGTACATACAAACATTTAATCACGACTATTATCCCCGAAGGGTTAGTCAGTGACTATATAGGCAATGAGGACCGGAAAAGCAGACCTCTGCCATCGTTCACTTTTCACCAAATAGCGACTGCACATGTGCTCAGCGTGACAGGTGGTGAGTCCATCGCCGCTTTAAGCTCTTGAATGTATGTACAGTTTTTTTATTATTCTACAACGGGTAAGCGCTTGGCCTTCATCTCACCTGATGGTAAGTGACGATAAGGCTGAAGGTGGAAGCGCACTCAACCCGGAATCCTCAACCACTGAGGAACTGGCTATCTTATCTCATTATATCTTAACTGTCGGAACACAACAATGCTACAAACATTTGTTGTTATGGCGACAGACTTAGATAAGATAGTAGTAGCTAGCCAGGCGGACTTAACAGCCATACCACCAACCAAACCGAGCACACAAAGATGTGTACCCCCCGTTGGGAATCGAACCCTGGACCTCTGGGTCTGAAAGTCTGCTAGTCGCCTTTACGACACCCAAGGGAAGAAAGGGGGTGATAGTAATCTTTCACCTCTACGCGACACGGTTAAAAAATACAGTCCGTGGTTTTAAATTCCCCTGTAGAATTTTCATATTCCGTCGCCGGCTGACTTTTAATATAAACTGGCAGCTTTCATTTCGTGTGATACCCCTCTATGTTTACAATCCACGTGTCTATATGCGGAGGTCGCTTGTTTGATGAGTTCCTTGTGGTGATTATTATTGAAAAAACTGGCCGAAAATAAGTAAGTGCAGCCGCCCCGATTGCGGAACATGTGACTTCGATTCCCACGACGCGACGTAGTTAGTTATTTTTTTTTTAAGTTTTAGATTATTTGAGCGTAATTAAAGCAAAAACTTAAACATTACGAATCCATTATTTAAATCAGTCTAATCTGAATGTTTAAAATATTGTGAAATAGTTTCATACTGATCTCTTAAGACGTAATTAAAAAAATTCAAAATTCAAATCTGTACGGTTAGCAACCGCACATTGGAATTTGATTTTATTGTAATAATTAAGTAACCTAAATAATTTAATGCTAAATAAGTAACTTCGAGCGCGACACGGAGTCACGTAGGTTAACGCAAACCAGTTGTCATCTAACGCGCAACACAAACACTACTTTACTGTAACTCTAACTCATTGTTAACTCTATTACATCTCTTTTTCCATATATTTTTTTTATTGTTGTCTATAACATACATAACTCAAACTCAACTCGTACATTTTGGTCCTTCGAGCCCGATTGAACCAGCGACCTATGGATTCAATTTAGGCTACAATAATTGAGCACTTATGAATGCCGCTATGCCAACGGTTCGTAACTATGGGGCGGGAGCCTTGTACTGAGAAGAACCGGTAAGAAACTCAGAAAGGGCATTTCTTTTCTCCCTTTCCTTTACTGCGTCAATATAAATTGGAAAATGCCCTCCCTATCTTAGAAGGACATTATCCATTACAACATAAATAAACATTTATACGATTATAAGACAACACACACAAAACATATAAAAAATATTCAATAAAAACAGGTATTTCTCAATTTAACATAAAATGAGCAGCGTCTCTTACAGTGTATTTGAAACAAGAAAAAGAAACTTTTCTACTACAAATAAATATAAGATTGCAAGAGCAGACCAGCCTCCACAGGCGGCACCCATTCACGAGTATGACATGTAAATCAGCCGAATCAGCCTGGCGTAAATTCTAACTGCGCTACAAATAAACAAAGAATAAGCTATGAATAGTTATTTCGTGTTTTGCCTCTTGTACTCTTATTTAAAATTACGTTAACATGACAGGAACAAAACACGGAATAACTATTCGTAGCTTATTCAAAGACAATAAAACATAAAGTCAAAAAAGCGTTGAAAAATTTGTGGTCTTAGGTCTGTTAGAAGTGTTTAGTCGCCCCGCAAGGGAAGAGATAGGGTAGTAGGTATTTAGTTCTAATGTTGCTTTAGTGTTATACACAGTATAAGGTATAGATGTCTAATCATAGCGCATGTTGTGTTCTTCTATGAATGTTATATCATTTAGTATGTAATGCAATGTGTATTTTTATTAAGAATGTTGAATTGTATTTGATGTTGAAGAACCGAAATAAATAAATAAGTTAGTAGTATTGAGCCTTCATCACACAGCTGTATTCAAATGTACTTATCAATTAACCCCCTTACTTATGTAACACAACTTAAGTAACATTAGTAGTAAGGGCGCGTAAGTCTTTTGACTTTAAAAATATTTAGATTTCGATTTTGCTCGACTAATCCGATCACGTCCATGCCTACTCTGACTTTCTATCTGCTCATCGAACCAATATCTGACAACAGTCTGACGTTGATTGTGGATTGATCGCCAGGCCCCTATTACACAGTTAATGGATTGCCTTCGTCCCATAGGAATGGCAGTGTGAAAATCTTTCTGATTTCATCTTTTGATGAGTGAGTTTGCGGACGATCGATCTTAGGCGTGGTTGGATGTCTGTTTGATAACAATGAGAAAAAGAAAGAAGAAAATACATTGATTGACCGCATATACAAAAGTTATATACAAAAATAGCGGCCCGCGACTTCGAGAACACCACGAATAACGTGACGTTTTTCCAAAAAAAAATACATACATATATAAAATAACGACTACTATCCCCGAAGGATTAGTCAGAGACTATGAGGACCGCAAAGGCAGTCCTCTACCATAGTTAACTTTTCGCCAAATAGTGACTGCACGTGTGCTCAGCTTGACAGGTTGTGAGCCCATCGCCGCTCTATGTTGTTGGAAGTATGTGCAGTATTTAGTATGTTAGTCGCCTTTTACGACACCCATGGGTAAGAGAGGGGTGGTAGTATTCTTTCACACCGCTACGCGACACGGGAAGATATATCTAATACTCATACAAACCTTGCCCTGACAAGAACAGCAAAAAAGGTAATAAGCCAAATATGTGAAGCCGTTCTGAAGTGACGCGCTATTATACATTCGTGGCATACATACCTACATACTTACACACATCACACCCACTTCCCAGAGACCCCTCCGGGAAGCGTGTATTGATGTGTGTATGGGAACACAAATTTCCATTTGCTTCGATTCTGACACATACTTTGCTTCACTTAGGGTGGATTCGACCAAACTGGAATAAGACTCACTCCGAGATTAGTCTATACAAATTCGGCGTTTAATCTAGGTATAAGACCTTATTCCAGTTTGGTCAAATCCACCCTTACTCCCATAGGGTTCTTCATTCGTGGCAATAGAAATGGTAATAGTAAATAATCTATACTAATATTATAAAGCTGAAGAGTTTGTTTGCTTGAACGCGCTAATCTCAGGAACTATTGGTCCGATTTGAAAAAATATTTCAGTGTTAGATAGCCCATTTATCGAGGAAGGCTATAGGCTATATATCATCACGCTAAGACCAATAGGAGCGGAGCACAAAGCAACTATTCCACGCGGACGAAGTCGCGGGCAGAAGCTAGTATATAATATAGGGTTTGTCGTGAACGTTCCCTGTGTCGATCGACAAACAGAATTGATTGACAAAGTCTACATTAACGCGAGCAAAGCAGTGGGTATGAGCTAGTTAGAAAGTAGGTAAATATGACGCTAAATGCGTTCTATAGTAAATCTAACAGTTCCATGTAACACAAAACACATTTCCAATTGCTAAATTGATTGCTTCTTCCACAGATTGTTTGCTTCTACACAAAACAATAGTTGTTTTGATTACATAGTCATTTAAAGTGTAGTGTAGTGGCGGAGTGGTTAAGTGCTCGATTCAATAACGGATGGTCCCAAGTTTAATTCCCGGTTCGGGCAAAGTATGTTATAAATTTATCGAATAAATATTAAATAGAACAGGCTAACACAAGACCGAGGCGAATGGCATAAACAGAGAGGCCTAATCCCAGCAGTGGGTTGAGAAGGGCAGGAAATGACGATGAAATAAATAATTAAAAGCACATACACAATGTGATAGTGGTGGTACTTCTAACCCGTTAAGGCTAAGTACTACATCTAAATTTATCGACAATAAAAATAATATGGGGGTCCTACCCCCTCCCTCTATAATGTATGACCATTTTTACTTTATGCGATATCAAAGGTTTCATACATCGGAGAAACATGAAAAAAATGGCAAACGGTAGCTAATGGCACTGGCTAACTAATAAATTACTTTGTTTTGTATGTTTGAGATTATTTTGGTGAGTAAAAAAATCATTACCTACTTTATTATTGTGTGATTTAAATTCACTTTTTTTATGTCCATATTATTTTTTTGTCGATGATATTAGATGTAGTACTTAGCCTTAACAGGTTAGAAGTACCACCCCTATTACATTGTATAATAGCAATATGAAGGCAAGTATGTCCAAGTCCGACCGTTGCTACGTGTTTAAAAGTCTTACAACGTTGAACACAATGACGACAGAAAAATTGAAACAGAGATATAAAAATAAAATATTTGTGATATTTAATAACAACTGTGTCACGTAGTAGAAAAGGACACAATATTAAACTAATACGGCCACCCCCTCACTTCCTTTGGGTGTCGTAAAAGACAACTGAAGACTACAGATATTTCCAACAGCAAAGAGCGGCGATGGGCACACCACCTGTCACGCTGAGCACATGTGCAGTTGTTATTTGGTGAAACGTGGACTTTGGCAAATGATTGATTTTGCGGCCCTCATTGCCTAGTCTCTGACTAACCCTTCGGGGATAAATAGTCGTATACAATAATTATGTCTTTTTCTTCGTCGAGTTTCGAGAGTCATGTCTGAGGGTCGTGACCACCAATAACAGATTTGCAGATCAGGGCTCTCTAGGAGGTCCTATCCTGGGCTAGGCGAATAGCCACCTATGTTGCATTGCAGGGCTTCAAGGTCTGCATCCGTCCACCGGGCAGGGGCGCTCTGACTCTGCTTCTTCGTCCCTCAACGTGGCCCACCAGAATAAGCTACTCCAGATTACCAGACTCCCAGCGTGCGACCGACGTGACTAAAAAAGGAAAGCGATCTTTCGATGATAGGCGAGTTTTAATGGAAGCACCTGAAGGATAGATTTGTTTGTGCGACGAGCAGTCCACGAAATATTCAGCATTTTACGCCAGCACCACATTTTGAACTCATCTATCCTTGATTAAATTCGAGCTTTTAATGTCCATGTGAAAATCAAGGTGGATAAGGCATTAGTGTATATATTTCGTGCTGCGATAGATGTTACGATTTCTTAATATATATATATATACAGTCGTGGTCAACTAATTAGGGACAATCTCTAGTTAAGCCAAATTGTGAATTTATTTTTTATTTTCCAACGAGTCTTAACAATATTCCATATCTTTTACACGTAAGTATAATTAGTCATTGATGTGCCCGATTATACAAACAATAACAACTTCTTAAACATTAAACCTCTTTACAGTATAGCTGATAGATTATCAGTGTGCTACTCGTATTTGTTCAAAGAATGCTGGCTGGCCATTTAATTAGGGACACTGAGATATTGCGTTCTATTTTCAAAATTTGAATCTCAATACTTTTTTATTTCTTCTTTTATTGTTTTGTGGTAGTTTTGGCGGCAATCCAGATTTTTAATTTTAAGTTTTGAGAATTATTTTGAAGAAATATGGGCAAAAATAAAAGTTGCGATCCAACACTACGAACAATTATCATGAAGTTTGTCGAGCGTGGTTGGTCATACCGAGGGATAGCAGAACATTTAAATTGTTCAAAAACTATGGTATGCAATGCAGTGCAACATTTCAGGCGCAATAACACAGCTTTAAATGTGCCCAGGACAAAAAGATCGAGAAAAACAACTCCGCAAGAAGATAGAATGAAAACCAGGTTAGCTAAGAAAGATCCGTTTCTAGGCTCTATTTTAATTAAACACGAAGTGTTTGGGGCAGACGAAAGAGCCGGTGTATCAGCGAGGACCGTTCGACGACGTCTGGTAGAAGCAGGGTTGTTCGGAAGAGTGGCTCGCAAAGTACCGTTGTTGAAGAAAGAACATAGAAATGCTCGTTTGGCGTTTGCACGTAAATATGGACATTGGACCTACGCCCAATGGCAACATATATTATTCTCTGACGAGACCAAGATTAATTTAATTTCTTTAGATGGAAGGCAATACGTACGGCGTCCTGTAAAAGAGGAAATGAATCCAAGATTCACAAAAAAGCAGGTGAAACATGGCGGTGGAAACATTAAAATTTGGGGTTCATTTTCTGGACGTGGAGTGGGACCTGTGAGAAAAGTTCAGGGTAACTTAGACCAACATCAATACAAAACAATATTGGAGGAAACTATGCTTCCCTATGCTGAAGAGCATCTCCCTATTATATGGAGTTTCAGCATGATAACGACCCGAAACATACCGCCCGTTCAGTCAAGTCGTTTCTTACCAGTCAGTCAGTATCGGTGCTAGATTGGCCAGCAAATAGCCCGGACCTCAACCCAATTGAGCACCTTTGGCACGAAATCAAGAAAAAAGTTTCAACTTATCGTACCACAACTTTAGATCAACTTAATCAAGCTTTTTGTGAGGCATGGGCAAACATTCCTATCGAAACATGTCAGAAACTGATAATGTCTATGCCACATCGGTGTCAAGCGGTAATTACTAACAAAGGTTTTGCTACTGGGTACTGATTTTATACGTAATAGAGCTTTTAAAAATATTATAATACTGGAGAATTATTCGTTTTGTTTAACTCTATTCATCATTATACTTTACTGTCCTTAATTAAATGTCCAGCTACATAATTATACCTTAAAATTTAATACATGTTCAACCTTTGATATTAAATACTTTTTTCTATTTAATTATTCTCTTATTTACAGCCATTTATAGTATAGTAATCGGACCAAATTATGCAAATAATAGGTGCTGAAAAATCAATAGGGTTTTATATTTATATGTACATAACCGGTTATTGCTCTTCACTATCTTGAATGTCCCTAATTAGTTGACCACGACTGTATATATAGCAGTCACCTTATATATATATATATATATATATATATATATATATATATATATATATATCCCACAAGCAAACTTCCGTCCACTGAAGGCGAAATTACATTTAAAATGGCGTCCACCGCTATTTGACGTCCGCATACCGGACGCCACTTTTTTAATCGATGACACTTGGCGCCTCTAAGATCAAGCTAGCCGTAGAACAAAAATCGATGGAAGCCAAAAATTTATTGTAATGGCTGCAAATAAATACTGGATAGTTCCCAAAAAAATCTCAGCAGAGGTGCGGCGCTAGTGTCGTGCGTATATCCACAGCCGTATTAAACGCGCTTCTTTTCTGACGTATTCATATAAATTTGGCGTCCGCTAATGCGACGTTGCCAGCTTACTCAATGTTTGGTGCCTACTAAAATACAATATCACACTAATATTATAAAGGCGAAAGTTTGTGAGTGTGTATGTTTGTTACTTCTTCACGTAAAAACTACTGAATGGATTTGAATGAAATTCGGCAAACAGATAGTTTATAACCTGAATTAACACATAGAATACTTTTTATCCCGATATTCCCACGGGAACGGGAACCACGCGGGTAAAACCGCGAGCGGCCGCTAGTTATTATCATAAATCGTAATCTATTATACTTACTTATTAAAAATGTATTGTCATAAATGACTTTTTTTTTAAACAGGTGACATTTTAGCTTGATTGCGTAATGCTTTATCAGAAGGATAAGTTTTATCCAATGATTGAATAATCAGCCATAAAACTAATAAATAATTAATAAAAAATTTAAATGTACAGACGCCTGCAACCTATCCAAAACTGTAAAATTTCTTTAATACATTTTTAACCATATATTTAAGGCATAAAGTTCAAAGTCTATTGAAGAAAATTGGACATTTTGTGGTAGGTAGGTTGATGTGCTGGCGTGTGTACATGTTCTTTCATCATCCCACCTGTCGCATATTGTGTTCAGAATGCTCTTAGAGCTGGCGCAAACTGTGAAATAGCAATATACGGGCGCCAGATAACAATATAATAAGTCCTCAACAAAGGGCCTACGCCTTTCAACTATAAAGACAATTAAGTTAGGAAGCCACTATCCGAGGCGCAATATGAATTCGTATATCGGATTGTCCGACTTGTCACATATTATGCTCAGGATGTTGTTAGAGCTGGCGTGAAATGTCAAATAGCAATATCCGATATACGGACGCCAGTCATCAATATACGGACGCTAGATGTCAATATACGGACGCCAGATGTCAATATACGGATGCCAGGTAACAATATACGGACGCCAGATAACAATAGACAGACGCACGGTAAAAAAGGGCCTAGGCCTTTCAAACTATAAGGACAATTAAGTTAGGAAGCCAGAACCCAAGGCATTTACGCAATATGAATACGTAAATCGGACTGTCCGACTAGTTTTTTTTTTTTCTGTAAATGGGTTTGCTCTTGATCCCAATCAAGCCGATTCACGATGGAGCGAGCTAACCCAGAAGGTGTCTATTCACTCTTGCTTTGAAGATACTTAAGATAAGTACTCGGAAACACAGACGCAGGGAGGGAGTTCAACTCCTTTTCTGTGCACAGTATAAACGATGTTGAGTAGTGCTTTGTGCGATATTTAGAAATATCCTCCAAGAAAGGGTGGTAGCCCGCAGTGCGTCTGGATGTCCGATGGAAGAAAGGGGATGGCCGTATGAGCTCATGGAGTTCCAGGTCTGTAAAAGACCGACAGAAAGGCAACTTTGCGGCGGTGAGCTAGGGTGTGAAACTTGCTCTTCACCAGTTCTTTGTCGCCAATTAGCCTCTCAACTCTGCGTTGAATCGTGTCCAGTGCAGTTACTTGGTATTTTTTTTTATATAATTCACCAACGTTTGTTTACACTGATACATTAAATTACTTAATTAAGTTTGTAACATTATTTAAGTGTAACAAACACTTACAGGTAAATACAATATGGTAGGACTCCTTCATGTTTAGGATAATAATTTTTAAACAATAATAATCTAAAAAAGTAACAAGAAATACAAATATTCACGATAGATCGATTCGATCAGCGATAGATGTTCACTGTATTAATCTTTGTTTTCAAAAAATCACTAATTTCATAGTTTTGAGACGCTTTACTGTCACTATCAATATACACAGATGCAAAGTACAAGTAATATTTCGCTGAGCCGTCCCATAGGTGACTGCAATATTCCATACAAGATCGGACTTCAGCTTTAAAGAGAGTTTAAAGCTATCCCGGCGTGAAATATCACTTGACCTTATTTAGGACGCCCAGCTTTTTGACTGCAGTTTGCATCCGAAAGGTATCTCTCTACGACAGTACTGTCATCTGCATACCCAACAATTCCTGGTATCAACAGGTCATTGATGTGCAACAGGAAAAGCGTCGCAGAGAGACCCCTGAGGAACTCCGGCATCAATAGCCACTGAGTCAGAGGACCAGCCATCGATGACTACTCTGATCGATCGTTCCGTCAGAAAATCAGCTATCCAACTACAAAAGTACATATAATAATATCTACAGCGGGGACACCATACGCAGAAAGGTTGCGCAGCAGACTTGCGTGCCAGACCCTTTCAAAAGCCTTCGAGATGTCCAGTGATACGGCAAGTGCTACGCCGTGCATCTCGAGGGCCCCACCCCAGTAGTGCGTCACATAAACTAGAAGATCCCCAGTCGAAATCCCCGGCTTCCTCGGCGGAAGCCATATTGACAGTCACTGAGGAGGTCATTAACTTATAGGTACATACCTATAAGTTAATGACCTCCTCAGCTCCTCATACCAACTTACTGTTTAGAACTCTTTCCATGACCTTACAGAGTATGGAATTGATAGCGATCGGTCGGTAGTTGCATGGGTCAGCATGAGACTTCCCTTTTAGGGTACTGGCTGCACATTGCCAAGCTTCCAGCATTTCGGTACGGTTTTTGTCTTTTTTTCTCTTGTTACATAATTATGCTCAGGATGTTTGTTAGAGCTGGCGTTAAAATGTCAAATAGCAATATACGGACGCCAGACATCAATATACGGACGCCACATTTCAATATACGGACGCCAGATAACAATATACAGACGCACGGTAGCTCCTCAACAAAGGGCCTAGGTATTTCAAACTATAAAGATAATTAAGTTAGGAAGCCAGAACCCGAGGCATTTACGCAATATGAATTTGTAAATAGGACTGTCCGACTTGTCACATATTATGCTCAAGATGTTATAAGAGCTGGCGTGAAATGTCAAATAGCAATATACGGACGCCAGATATCCAATATACGGACGCCAGACATGAATATACGGATGCCAGATGCCAACAACGGACGCCAGATATCAATATAGGGGCGTACGGTAGCTCCTCAGCTTAGGGCTTGGATAGTTAGTAGAACATCATCTTTAAAGGAAAAAGAGAATATAAGTACTTATTTAGGAAATCAGAACCCAAGGAATGCAAGAAGAACCACTTACCCAAAACTGTCAATTTTCTCGAATCGATATTGACCCTTATAGCTAAATAATAAATTGTGTACTTCAGTGCAGCGGCTATTTATGATGGCCGCTGCACTTTTATTTAGATCGAGATCAAACCTTAAGGCATCACATTGATGAACCCAAAACTGATGTCAGTTTCTTTAATGAAGCGTTATCGCATTTCAGTTTCCCATACAAATTTCCAAGTTGAAATTTTTAAAAACCATTAGGCCATTTTTGATGAAACTCGGCATTAATGTTTTTATATTTTAGCGTTTTATTAACGCTTAAATATACTTAAGTAAAATTTTAAACACTGAAAAAAGACGACAACCTCAGGCGGGAATTGAACCACGCACCTTCCGCATTCCGGGCGACTGCCTTAACCACTTGGCTACCGAGGTCTGGCTTTCAAACGTCGAAATTTGTCAGTGCTTGATGCTTATGTTTTTAGTCAACATTGCTTCATCAAATCTTAGAAGTTTTCACCTCTGAGATCCGAAAGAAATATTTTTACAAATATTTGAACATTCTGTTAAGATGAAGCTGCGTTTATAGATTAATGTTTTTATGTTTTAGCGTTTTATTAACACTTAAATATACTTAAGTAAAATTTTAAACATTGAAAAAAGACGACAACCTCAGGCGGGAATCGAACTACGCACCTTCCGCAAAAATTTTACTTAAGAATCACGGCATGCTGAGGTAAAATATAGAGATCTAAATAGTTTGTTGAAAACATTTTTAAAAAACCTTTATTTAACTGAGTTATTGCGATTTTAAATCTCAATAACTCAGCCAAATAAACGATTGGATCCCTGTGTTTTACTTTAGCATGCAAAGTTTCATAAAATATGGCTTAATGGTCTTTAAAAATTTCTACTTGGAAGATTGTATGGGAAACCGAAATGTGTAAACCCTCTTAAATAAAAAAAAAGTTTGGTTAACAATTTTAAAGACATCTGTCAAATTGGACCCAACATTAAAATATTCGGTGAAAGAAAGAGATAGGTAACGCATTGCTGGCAACGTCGCATTTACAAAATCAGGAGGACGTGAAAATGTCAGCGCATTAAGTAAATGATAATCAGTATATCCAGGAAGCCAAAAATTTATTACCATGAAATGGAGTTCATAAATGTTTGGGCACGACTGCAAGAAGAATATTGCCACAATTAAAATAATCGCAAAATAAACTATCCTACGGAGAAAGGCATCAAAAAACTAAGAAACATTCGCAGAGAGATGATCTAAATTGTAAGCTGAACTGGAGGACGTCGTAATGATGCACAGCATGCATGACGCCAAATGCGTAGCTGGATGTAAATATATATATATATATATATATATATAACCGCAAGAAACTTCAAGGGCTGGTCAGTTCAAGTGTTTTAAACATGACAAAAATGACAAAAAAGGAATTCATGCTTTTTTTCATTTTTATTAAATAATTCATTTTGTGAATTTTAATTGGCTAGTCTTTGAGAATCTAATTTATTTTAAAGCGTACATAACAGTCGGCCGACTGTTGACCCGTCCGCGTCAGATGGGCGATAAGTACCTACGTTGACGGGTCAACAGACGGCCGGCCGGCTAGCCGTTGCCCCCGTCAGCTGGGCTATAAGTACCTACGAAAAAACATGAATTCCTTTTTTCGCATTTTTGTCATGTATAAAACACTTGACCTGACCAGCCCTTGAAGTTTCTTGCGGTTTTTAGCAGTCATCTTATATACTAGCGGCCGCTCGCGGTTTAACCCGCGTGGTTCCCGTTCCCGTGGAAATATCGGGATAAAAAGTATCCTATGTGTTATTCCAGGTTATAAACTATCTGTATGCCGAATTTCATCCAAAACCATTCAGTAGCTTTTACGTGAAAGAGTAACAAACATCCTTACAAACTTTCGCGTTTATAATATTAGTAGGATGTGTGTATAGATATATTAAACACCTACATATCCGAAAGACTGCTATTTCCACGCGTTTAAAAGTCCGCTGGCAGCGGAGACACGTGACGTATCCCTTGTCGGTAATTGAATCTTCGTCCCTCCAAAGACGTGTCTTAATGCTGTCAGGTTTTACTGCGCGATTTTATTGACTATTTATAGATTGATAGTTTAGGTAGGCAACCGGATGAGTTATTTTATTGACTACGTGTAAACGGTTCAGCAACTTTTGCAATGCCGGGTCGCTACATGAGTGACCAAATAACAAAAATATTAAAAAATGTCACTCTCACGCTCAGCATACAGGGTGTTTTTTGGTCCCCCCGCCAAAAGTAAATATGGGGTAAAATAATGTAATAATAAAACATTTGATAAAAACAAATACAAATACAAATCTCTTTATTGTGAAATGTAGGTATACATAGATTGCTGTTGTTGCGTTTTTGGTGTTTCACTACATTTCCACCTTTTTACAAGGTATACAATAATTTGGTATAGGTTTGGAAAATCTAATACATGTAAAGTTAATAGAAAAAGTAAAATTAAGTTAATATGACATGATTGATTATATTAAGTTACAATATTAAATTGTGTTAATTAGGTATAAAAAACAAGTTACATGCTATGTCATCATAAAATTAAAATTAATATTAAACTGTGCTATAATGTCAAAAAAAAAATACATTCATGTCAAAATTTTATTCAAGTACCTATCATTTCTTGGAAAAGTCACTAAGGAAGTCTTCGGTTTTATAATAGACTTTGTCAATTAGAAGATTTAATAGTATTTTCTTGAAATGTTTTCTATTTTTAAATAAAATTTTTGGGCTGCTTTTATCCTTCCTACTAATATTATAAACGCGAAAGTTTGTAAGTATGAATGGATGTTTGTAACTCTTTCACGTAAAAACTACTGAATGGATTTTGGAGAAATTCGGCATACAGATAGTTTATAGCCTGGATTAACACATAGAATACTTTGTATCCCGTTATTCCTAAAGGAACGGGTACCACGCGGGTGAAACCGCGAGCGCCCGCTAGTGTTATATATTTCTAGGTGCGTGCGCTCACCCTCGCGGTCAAAGCAACGGCGCGCCGTCATTGGTGCAAGGGGTGAATAATAGCGGTCACGCGCATGTGCTTTAATAACGCGGCGGTTGTGCGTTATACAGGTGACAATGATTTCAATTTTCTTATTACAAAAATGTAAATAATTTAATGTTTTTTTTAAATTGATTATTTGGTTGTACTGCTGTTATAGGATCACGTGAAAAAATTTGGCGGGGGTCAAAAATTAACCCTGTATGTGAAGTAATCATTTCCATCATCAGGACAATAGTCATGGATTGTACAGTCACGAAAAATATGTAAACAATTTTAATTCTTAACACAATGGAATAAGAGTCGAAGTGTATAACATCTTGGTGCTCGTGACGGTACCTATGTATGTAACTTTTTCATTCGCTACGATCCTGACACACTTCTCTTGCTTAATTTAGTATTTTATTTATTTATTTAAGTCCTTCTTAAAAAGTACGCGTTTTTTTGAGAAAGCAATCTAAAGAATCAGGTTACGTGCAATAAAAAATGTTTAAACGTTAATTTAATGTGAGACTGTTTTTCTTTCCTTATTAAAAAAACTAATAAAATTACTCCATAACAGGTGGCCTTGGAGGTCATCACGGGTCAACAGTACATTCATTCATTGCACGCGGGCGCAAAGAGAAAGAGCTAGTGTTGTTTCATTTGATTAACTATTGTAAATGTCATAATGCAAAACTCTCCAAATATTGTAAGTTGTAATTTGGGCTTATAAAAAAAAATAACTCCACACAGTTTTTTATTCGTAGCTCCCGCCCACGTGTTTTGCCTGTAGTGTGGTTGTCGTGTTGTTGTGGTTGTGGTACGTGTGAAACAAGCCTAAGGCTACGCTTTTATTCCCCAGAGATACACTTTCGGCTTAAACACCTAAATACAAATGTTTTTTAGATGAAAAAAATCTAAATTAATCATAATTAAACAAATTTCTTCCTTGACTTTCCAATTTAACCGTCCAGAATTGAATGCATTTGCGGTGCGGTGTCTCTAACCATAAAAACAAATGGCATCATGTTGGGCTTCATCCATTGTTTAATAAAGTATTTACGAAACAAAGTGTTTTATACACTACAGTACCAAAAAGTGTATCTAAGAGGACAAATTTGTAGGCTGTAAAAAAAACGTATCTAACAGGAATATTAACGTAGTTTTATTAAAAGTGTCTCTACGGGGAAAGTGTATCTCTGGGGAATAAATCGTTGTGGGCCCATCTCTGCTCTATGCAGTTGGATACATGTGTGTGCAGTCTTTTATTCCGTCTTCTCCTATTTGATTCGACATAACTAAGTTAGGGTCACACGAAGCGGCACTGCAGGCTGCAAATGACATTTACAGCCGCCATTCGATTCCGTCCCAATCACTTTGGCGTACCTATCCATTTTGCGGTAAAGGTTTCAATTTATGAATCAAACGTTGCAGCTCGGAACAGAGCTCTTTGGGGAATTCGATTACACATGGAATATATGTGTGCAAGAGACTATGGTTCTTAGATTAATAGACAGGTGAAGTGAGAGCCGCGTGTGAAGCGACTAAGTTAATAAATTAAAATAATGCTATCAACCCCTTTCTTTAACTGGGTGTCGTAAAAGGCGACTAACAGAGATAAAGACTGCACATACATCCAACAACATAGAATGGCGATGGGCTCACCACCTATTACGCTGAGCACATGCACAGTTGTAATTTAGGGAAACGTGGACTACTTCTGTGGTCCTCATTGCTTAGTCTCTGCCCAAGTAACAAAAGCTTCTATAACAAAGGCATTTATCACCAAACAGTGATATAGTAGGCCTATAATGGTAATCATTGTGACTACTTATACCATAAAGGTTTTTAACAGAGCGTTTTGTTTCTATAAAATTAATAAGCATTTACGTTCTATATTTTTGCTCTAAGAACGCTTTCAGGACTATACAAAAGAATCATTAAAGTGTTGCACTGTAATAGATATAGTAAAAAAAATTATGGTACTATTTAGTAATATCGACGACCTTATTGAAAGTTTTGTGTATCTATTTTGCAATAATAATGCGTGAAAATAACTTTTACAATACTAGTATTGTAGGAGTTTCGAAAACACTATTACAGGATCAATTTACACTGTAAAAGTACCTTGCACAACCATTATGTAACGTTATATCTTCTTACAAGCTCCCTCAACAACGCTATGGAGCTAGTTCTGTAAAAATCATGATAACTCTTCTACATCACTTAACAGTACAATAGCGACTCCTGCAGCTGCTAAATAACTTCAACTCTAAATAGCTCTATAGGTGAGTTTGTTTGTTCTGTTACGATAATAAATCGTGACAAAAAAGTAAAGATTAATTATTTATGGCTGCTATTTTATAGCAGCCATAAATAATTAATCAAATATGGCTGCTGTTTTCTGCAATGAAAGCACATTAGCCACACGGCTGGTGCCAATGTGTACTATAGCAGCCATAGTCGGGAAAAGTACTTATTTTATTAATTTAATTTTAATAAAAACAAGAAAATTACCAGGGCGCATTATCAAATTTGAAATCGGCATTAATGACTTTATCAATACAATTAATTTTGCAAGTGCAAGTTACGGCAGAGCTACGTAGTGTCATTTTCCTTTTTATTACATCGGCGAATGAAATAAAGCATAGATATTTGTTTATATTATTTGTAGATTTTTGTTGGAGAACACACGACACGACCACAACATGAATATAATGATTGAATAAGTGTGATAAAAAAGATCACTAGAATTGTTTACAGTGCAAAAAAGCAATTTAAACATGATTTGGTTACTTTTATAGTTCAAATTTGTGACATTAATGCTGCAGATAGCACTATTTCAGTACCAAAAAGCGTTTCTCGGCACTTTTAGGTTTCAACTACAGAGCTGATTTATTACCGTGAGAGCCTTTATGTAATGTTTTTAGAATAAATCAGTGAAAAAACTAAGGCCTAGTTGGGGTTCTATAAACGTTCTTAACATCAATAAAGTTCTAATCATGTACACAAATTAGCACATTCTAAAACGTTCTCAGTACTTTTATAGTACCAAATTTTGTTGCTTGGGTGACTAACCCTTTGGGGATAATAGTCGCGAATCTATGTCAACCGTATCGTGTAGCGGTGAAAGAAACCTACCACCCCCCTCCCGTCACTTGGGTGTCGTAAATGGCGACTAACGGACTAAATACTGCACATACATCCAACAGCATAGAGCGGCGATGGGCCCACCACCTGTCACGCTGAGCACATGTGCAGTCGCTATTTGGTGAAAAGTGGACTGCTTCTGCGGTCCTCATTGCCTAGTCTCTGACTAACCTTTTGGGGATAATAGTCGGAATCTATGTATGTATGAAGTAAGCGATTTTTTAATCCACTGTGTAAGCACTTGACCTTCATCTCGCCTGATGGTAAATGACGCTAAGGTCGAAGGTAGACGCGCTTTACCTGGAACCCTCAACCACTGAGGAACTGTCGGAACCCAACAACTATTAACGTTATTGGTAAGGCGCCAGACCTTAGAGAGAAGATGGTGGTAGCTAACCAGGCGGACTTAACAGGTCCTATACCTGTTGGCAGGGACGCAGTGACGGCAAAGTAAAACTTCGTAGTTGTCTGAACGAATGCTTTTATTAAAGTAAAAGTCGCTCCGTTGGCACAACGGTTTTATAATGAAAAGTCGTTTGAGTGACTAATATAAAAGTAGGGATGTTACACAAAGTAATCGTATAGTTTAATCAATAGATACAATTGAATAGAGTATTTTCGTATATTCCAACACTACCACCAACCAAACCAAGTCCCCCACCGCTGGGAATGGAACCCGGTAATTTCTGGGTCAAGTTCAGTCTTTCAAAGCAGTGACTTTTTCTCGTCATAGTGACTACATCCAGCCTGATGGTAAGCAGCCGATGCAGTCCAAAATAATGAGAGCGCTCCTCACCGTGAAACAAGCACGGTAACAAGCGCACCTATTCATGACGGGCTGCATAAGTGCCGTTTGACGTCCTGCCTAAAAGACCCGGGACTGCCTAAAAGAGCCGGGAAACACATGCGCCGGCATAGAATTTCAACCAGCAAAGAGTTTGTGACCACCAACTCTCGTTTGACAATCATTCAAATACTCTGTTCAATACTCAATCCTGAATCCGATCGGAGTCATCAAATCCGCATTTCGACTCTGAACTAACGTTACAAAGTCACTCTTGATCGGGACGTGAGGGTCGAAGGGAGAGGCGAGTTTACGATCGAGTTTTAGAGAGCATTTATCTTCATCATCATCATTTCCAGCCCTTTTATCCCGGGCGTCCTCCCCACTGGCGGGCCGTCGTAGGGTGGAATTCGGAGTCTGCTGTCCGTGGTCCCTAACCACCCTGACGACAAGTGATGGGATAGTACAAGGAGTTTTAGTGGGTAAGGCCCCTCTTCACCCGAGTCCCTATCGAGGCCTTCGGACCTGGACAGGGAAGCGGGCGCTGGGGGGAGTGTCGCCACATAACCAGCGGGCTTCCCTAGGCCCGCTGTGTATCCGTAAATAGGATCTCTCCTTGTTAAAAAAAAAGTCCTTTCACTGTCTTGTGCCAGCCTATTGTACGTGGAATAGGCTGGCACACCGTCTTACTTATATCATCGACCCATCGAGCTGGTGGACGTCCAATATTTCTGAATCCATCTCTCGGCTACCACTCGGTCAGTTTTTTAGAATAAGTTAGCATTAATATTAACCGAGTCGCGTTGCGGTGAAAGAATACTACCACCCCCTCTCTTCCCTTGGCTGTCGTAAAAGGCGACTAACGGACTAAAGACTGCACATACATCCAACAGCAAAAGCGGCGATGGGCTCACCATCTGTCACGCTGAGCACATGTGCAATCGCTATTTGATGAAAAGTGGACCACGGTAGAGGACTGCTTTTGAGGTCCTCATTGCCTAGTCTCTGACTAACCCTTCGTGGATAATAGTCGGGATTATATGTATGTAGGTATGTTATTGAGCGTGCACCAAATTACTTCTATAATCCACATGCCTTCCATAATTTAGTTAGAGGTTTCCACAAATTCTTCCTTTTCTGCGTATTTTGTCTGTAATTAGGGTTGGCAAAGCATTAACCGAATAAATACATAAACATCCGTACAATATCCTGATTTTCCGGATTCGTGGAGATATGTACGGATTTACGACAAATAAAAGAAGTTCGAAAACGTTCTGTAACTATGTAATAAAATTTTGATAGTTTTAAAAATTAAATTAAAAATTATTATTAAAAAAACAATTAAAATTAAACTTTTCTACACTCACACCAATTATCTAGCCCAAGAGAAGCTTCGAAGAAACTCGTTAAATGATTACTAGACAGCGGATAAACATACTTAAAATACTTAAATACATACATATTATACATAGAAAACACCCAGACCCGAGACAATTTAGAAAAACAATAGTTTCTAAAATGACCTGACTGGGGATCGAACCCGGGACCTCAGAGATGGCTACACCATGAAAACAGGTGTACAAACCACTCTACCAAGGAGGTCGTCAAGTTTATTTGTGTGACTATAAACAGCTACTAATGGCTACTAACCCCTCTCTTTCCTTCGGTGCTGTAAAAGACTACTAACGGACCATAGACGCACAACATCTAACAGCATAGAGCGGCGATGGGCTCACCACCTCACGCTGAGCACATGCGCAGTTGTAATTTGATGAATCGTGGACTATTGCAGTGGACTTCTTCTGCTGTCCTCATTGCCTAGTCTCTGACTAACCCTTTTGGGATAACAGTCGTGAATCTAAGTACGTAAGGTTCAGAATGTTCGGCAAATGCTACGAATCTTGTACGGAATTTATTTTTGTTTTGACCCGGCAACCCTGCCTCTAATCGAGTGTTGCCCGATACATTGACGTGTCGCTAAACTAATTTATTAAGCCTCTTCGTGACCGTAATACAATTGTTGAATTATTTATGGCAGCCCATACTATGGGTGAGAGACTCTCACTTTTCATAGTCATCACAATCAGCCTTATAACGTCCCACTGCTGGGCACAGACCTCCCACGTGAACAATAGCACGTGGGGATATTGGGCCATCACAACTCACTACGCTGGCCCAATGCGGGTTGGTGGGTTTTAAAGACTGTCATCTTACGAGAGCAACCGGGACCAACGGCTTCCGAAGCCTTCCGAAGCACGGAGAAGTCAGGAGTTTTTCATAGTCATAGTTATAGATATCTATTACCTAATGTTGTACATTACTAAGGGTGGATTTGACCAAACTGGAATAAGGTCTTATACCTAGATTAAACGCCGAATTTGTATAGACTAATCTCGGAGTAAGTCTTATTCCAGTTTGGTCGAATCCACCCTAAAAGAATGCTACCACCCCCTCTCTTTCCTTGGGTAGTGTAAACCGACTAAGGGACTAAATACCTACTGCACATACACCCAACAGCATAGAGCGGCGATGGGCTCACCACCTGTCACGCTGAGCACATGTGCGGTCGCTATTTGGTGAAAAGTGAAATATGGCACTGGACTGCTTTTGCTGTCCACATTGCCTAGTCTCTGACTAACCCTTCGGGGATAATAGTCGTGATTATATGTATGTAAATGCTGTTACTGCGTAAAAGCGTAATAAACAAACAAAGTAACTTTCGCATATACGAGTATATAAAAATAAATTGCCATGAAATTGAAAAACATTTATTGGTATCACACAACAAACACACAAATTAACAGTAATAAATAAAAATAATAAAGCAATACATCCCGCCCTGTTTTGTGATGCCAACACTGTGCACAACTCAGTACCTATAAGCAGCAAGCGGGGCCTGCTGCACTGGTATTCTGCTGTACACAGTAGTGACATCACGTATGAATGAATGTATGTTTGCGAATAACTTCAGAACGGCTGGTCCGATTCATCTAATTATTTTTTTGTTGTGCTTGTTATTTTCAGGATATCTGTTTGTATTTATAAAATAAATTATTTGGATATTTGCCATGGTATATAGGTGTTCACGCGGACGAAATCGAAGTCAGGCCGTTAGTTTATAATATTAGTCTATCAAATATAGCATCTGTACAAAATTGTATGGACGTCAAATCTTAAGTAAAATTACAGTAACGTAGTTACCTATATATACCTCTAAGTTTATTTATTAAATAAATAACTAAATGTTGAGTCGGGAGCACAGAGTAAGATCACATATTGCAAAGGCGTAATCACATAAAAGTGTGTATTAGAGATAGTGGATTAGTGGAATGTAATGGACAGTAATTATTATCAGACTATTTCGCTTTTCCCGGTATTTTTCTGTAATTTCATGACGGCTTGGAGCAAAAAGATATTGGTTTTTATAAAATCAATACAAACATAATATGGTCAAGACTATTATCTTCGAAGGTTTAGTCAGAGACTAGGCAATGAGGACAGCAAAAGCAGTCCTCTACCATAGTCCAATTTTCACCAAATAGCGACTGCACACGCATTCAGAGTGATAGGTGGTGAGCCCATCGCAGCTCTATGCTGTTGGGTGTATGTGCAGGCTTTAGTCCGTTAGTAGAGCGAGCGAGTGGCGCGAGTAATCGCCCGTCTCACTCACTCGCTTATAGCGCAGCGACAAAACTATCGGAACTACACACTAGCTTTTCGCTGCTCGCCAAATCGTTTCTAGTTCTAGCTCGACTCGCTTCTCGTTCATCGTCGGCGGTGGGAGTACTGCCTTAGGCTAATATCGCTTTTACATAAAAATCTTGTAAGCCTAGACAATCTTAAATGGCTCTAACGTAAGAATATTGTAAGAATCTACAAGTTTATTTTGAGTTTTCGTAAGATCACGCGGTATTCGCGAAACAATATCGAGTGATGTGCGCTTGTGTAATAAAGTGCAGCGTGACAATAAGAAAGACGACGACTAGAGAAAAGAGGGATTGGTAGTTCTTTGTAAGCCGCTATACGACACGGCTCACGGAGCCGACTATTTTGTAAGTATTATAAAAATCACAACCAAAATGTTTTCAATGAATAAAGTAGGTACAATAAACACACTCATTAGCTCTATTAATAATTAAGTTAATGATTATTACACCGCAGTGTTAATTATAAATTATCGCTCGGTGTTGTAATTAAAATAAACGTTTAATTAATGAGCCTTTATCTCGCGACAAGAACTAATTACTAGCTTCCTGTTAGAAACTCGAAGTTAGGAAAGGTTTAATTAAATAAATTTAGAGTACGGTTTTTCTAAGACTGCCTGGGAAGCTACCATAACTTATGACACGTTTTCAAGTAAACTACAAAAATAACCGTGTCGCTTAGCTGTTAAAGATTACTACCTCTCTTCCCTTGGGTGTCGTAAAAGACCAATAATGGACTAAAGAATGCCCATACATCAAACAGCATAGAGCGGCGATAGGCTCACCACCTGTCACGCTGAGCACATGTGCAGTCGCTATTTGGTGAAAAGTGGACTATGGTACAGCGGGCCTAGCATGCGCCACACGAGAAAATTTTCTCGACCCGTTTTCTCGTGTTAGGTCTATATACGGCCTACAACGGCGTCGCACTGCTGTGGCGGAAAAATGTGTTTACCGACGTATCGGTTGTACAGTGCGATAACCCGCGAGTGTGTGGCGTTAAGATCAACGCTGGTGAAAGGTCTTTCATGGTGTTCAGTGTGTACATGCCAACGGATAATGATGTGAATCTGACGGAGTTTACGGGTTGTCTCAGTCTGGTGAGCGCTATCATAAACAATAGTAGTGTAGAATCGGTATTTATACTCGCGGACTTTAACTCACATCCGCATGAACGTTTTTATGTTGAGTTAGAGAGTTTTTGTGTAGAGTCACAATGGTTATGCGCGGACGTCGAGATATAAGGGTTGGATTCTGGAACTTGTACATTTATAAGTGAGGCGAACGGATCAAAGCGCTGGCTTGATCATTGTGTAGTCACTAAATCCGCTCGGGAGACTATTATAAATGTACAATTTAGAGAAGACGTGTTGTGGTGCGATCACTTTCCTCTGGAGATTGAAATTTTGTTGGATAGCATCAAACCTAAATCTCATAAAGATTTTATGCAATGTAACAGAGTGCGCTGGGGTGATAGAAACACTGAACAATGTGACATGTATAGTAATTTGTGTAATAATAATTTAAAGTTAATTGACTTTCCGATTGAAATGACTGAATGTTGTGATTATGTATGTAAAAATTTGGACCACCATCTTGTTATTGATAATATGTACGATAAAATAGTTAACTTATTAAGTCGCGCAGCCTGTGATAGTCATTCGTTAAAGGTTCCCAAATAAAGGAGGTCAGTCCCCGGTTGGAACAGGCACGTAAGTGGGGCTCACAAGGCGGCCAGGGAAAAGTTTGAGTTATGGGTGTTGTACGGCAGGCCGGCGGAGGGTCGCGTGTGGGATGACATGCAGACGAGTCGGAAGATTTTTAAATTGCGCTTACGCTGGTGTCAGAATCATACTGACCAAATTAAAATGGATATCCAGTTTCTGGAAATCTACGAACAAACTTAATTGTAAGCCAGGTCTACCTGTGAGTGTCGACGGTGCCTGTGACCTGCCGGGAATAGCAGACATATTTAAAGACCATTTTACCGTAAAGTCACCACTGGGTCCAACACAGCCGGCGAGCGATGATGGTTGTAGTGGCCGTGAAGTCAGCGTCCGATTTTCGGCCAAAGACGTCCGGCAGGCCATACAATCTATGTCACGGGGTAAGTCTCCTGGCCACGACGACCTGAGCATTGAACACCTAAGGTACGCGGGATGTCATCTGCCCAGAGTACTGGCGATGTTCTACTCCTTGTGCGTGGGACATTCGTACTTGCCTGCGCCGATGATGAAGACTGTGGTGGTAGCAGTTGTCAAAAACAAAACTGGTGACATTAGTGACAAGTGTAATTATCGTCCGATTTCTTTGGCCACTATTATCGCGAAGGTGCTTGACAGTTTGCTTAACACTCAGCTTGATAAACAGATACATATACGCGACAACCAATTTGGTTTCAAGTCAGGTCTCTCTACTGAAACGGCTATATTGTGTCTGAAGCAAACTGTCAAGTACTAAACGGATAAAAGTACGCCCATTTTTGCGTGTTTTCTCGATTTGTCGAAGGCGTTTGCTCTGGTTTCTTACGATATTCTTTGGCACAAACTGTATAAAACATCGATGCCCGAAGAATTAATCCGTACTTTTAAATATTGGTATGGGAACCAGATCAACGTTGTTCGGTGGTCGGGGGCGTATTCGACACCATACAGGTTGGAGTGCGGCGTGAGGCAGAGGGGGCGGACATCGCCAAAACTTTTCAATCTGTATGTGAACGCACTTGTGGAGAAGCTTAGCAGCATACATGTCGGCTGCCATATTGGTGAAGTCTGCCTTAATAATATAAGTTACGCGGACGACATGGTGCTGCTGAGTGCATCTGTAGGTGGACTGTCGCAGCTGCTTGACATTTGCGAAAAATATGCCAAACAACACGGTTTGACTTATAATGTGAAGAAAAGCGAGTGGATGATCTTTCAGGCTCGGGGAAGGTCCCTAAGTCAAACACCCAAACTTAGACTGAATGGCTGCCCCCTTAATAGAGTAGAACAATTTAAATACCTTCGACACATTCTAACCCCGGACCTGAAGGACAATGCGGACATTGAAAGGGAGCGTAGGGCGTTGTCTGTTCGTGCGAATATGATAGCCCGCAGATTTGCTCGCTGTTCTAGAGATGTCAAAATAACCCTGTTCATGGCATTTTGCACGTCCTTCTACACGAGCAGTCTGTGGGTGAGCTATACGCGGAAGCAGTATGGCGCCATACGCGTCCAATTCAATAATGCATTCAGGGTTCTGTTGGGGCTACCCCGCTTCTGTAGCGCCTCAGGGATGTTCGCTGAAGCGTGTGTGGATTGTTTTTCCACAACCATGCGCAAGCGGTGCACATCCCTGGTGCGCAGGGTGCGGGCCAGCCCGAACAGTATCCTGCGCGCTTTCGCCGAGCGGTTTGACTGCCAGTACGTGTATCACTGTGACATGGTACACGTACAAGCTAATAATGTAATATTATTTTAATTTAATTACTTACAATTTTTGTTATTTTATTTTGATTTGACTTAATTTTGTTATTTTAATTTTATTCAATTTTATGTTATTTTATATTTTGATTTGATTTCATTTAATTTTTATTTTTATTTATTTTATCTTATGTTGTAATTTTATCATATGTGTAATTGGTCCATTTGTTGACTCTGAATAAAGTATTGAATTGAATAAATTGAATATATAAGGTGACTGCTAGAAACAGCAAGAAACTTCAAGGGCTGGTCAGGTCAAGTGTTTTTAACATGACAAAAAGATTGCAGACTAACGTAAGTACTTATCGCCCAGCTGACGCGGACGGGTCAACGACCGGCCGCTGCCCGCGCGTTGTAGATAATCGTTTTTTAATAGTTAATTCTTTCTTTTTATTTTTCTTATGTTATTGCTTTAAAATAAATTAGATACTCTGAGACTATCAAAATAAAATTGATAAAATGAATATTCAATGAAAAATAAAAAAGCACGATTTTCATTTTTGTCATTCACTAGATAGGTGACCGAGTTAAAAACATCTCGAGCTCCTCCGTGCTTCGGAAGGCACGTAAAGCCGTTGGTCCCGGTTGTTGTCGTAAGATGGAAGTCGTTAAAACCCACCAAATTACGACCTCCGTGGTCCAGTGGTAAACACGCCGGGTCTGGCGTCGCGCCATCTCTAAGGTCCCGGGTTCAATTCCCGGTCGGGTCAATTTAGAGAAAAACTGATTTTCTAAATTGATTTCGGATCTGGGTGTTTTTTCTATGTTTATGTAAATTTATCCGTTATCTTACCACATAAACAAATTACAAAAGAATACTTATCTTTGATTAGATAATGGGAACAATTTTTTTTTTAAATTTTGGGTTCGGGTTATGGCTCATTTTTCTCCTATATGGTGCTTCATGTGAGAATGCCTGTGCCCAGCAGTGGGACGTTTATAGGCTGACGATGACGAAACGATGAATTATCAACGAGCGGACGACAATAACTTATTGTGCCTGGTTTTGTTACGTCACGGTAGGGCCTCCTGCGTTCAATCACCAGGTCGGGCTAAGTGTGTTTCCGAGTTTTCGATGCAACGCCCAACCACGATCGATCACCCCGCATTGGGCAAGCGTGGCGATTAAGCCAACACCCATCTATTGTAGCGATGGCTTGATTCAATGGTGGAGCGATGGCTTGATTCAATGGCCTTTGCCCAGCTGTGGGGCACTATATTTATAGGCTTTCTATTAAACCATCGGAAGCTATACTGTCTATATAATCTGTGCTATCCCTGCTCAACTTTAATACCAGCATGCTATCTAGGCAACGTAGGAGGGTGTTTTCATTCCACACATAAAAAATAAAACCTCGTACTATAATCCACTTGTTCGAATGTGCCGTTTATATAACGAGTTGCTTTAAAATCACGATGAACTGGATATATTCGTCAATAAGCACGCTACCTTTAAATATGTTAAACGTATCCTCGACTTAATTACCCCAGTATCGCCTTTAATTAACTCCCTTATTGTATGATTTTACTTACTAAATTTGTTAACAGTGTTTTTATCTTTTGTGCTGTTTGCTAATTATACTTAAGTATAATTGTTTTGTTCTACTTTTTACCAGTTTTCTTAATTTTGATTGTTAATTTTGATTTTTATAGTGCTGTATGTGTGCATTTGTTTTGTGTGTTTCTTGCTTGTCATGTTGTGCGTACACCTTTTTAGGTCACAATCTGGAACCTTTTTAATGGGATTTATATTTAATAATAGCAATGATTGTAACCTGTCGCGTATGTCTAAATAAAATAATAAATAAAATAAATAAATAATCACGACTATTATCCCCGAAGGGTTAGTCAGAGACTAACCCTTCGGGGTTACTAAGAGAGGACCGCAAAAGCAGTCCTCTACCATAGTCCACTTTTCATCAAATAGCAACTGCACATGTACTCAGCGTAACTATTGGATGTGCATAATATGTGCAGTCTTTTGTCCGTTAGTCGCCTTTTACGACACTTAAGAGAAGAAAGGGTGTGGTAGTATTCTTTCACCGCTACGCGACACGGTTATTTTTCAGAAGTTTCTCTGTTTATCAGAAGATAATGGAATCCCGATAAATATCAACCTTGACGATGCGGATAGGCTAACCCTCCACGATATAAAAGTTGAGCGCGAGACGATACGGCTTAACTACCATTTCCTAGCGTATGGTGTAAGTTATTAAATATAAAAATATAAACAATTGTAAGGAAAAGAAAAAAAGAAAATGTATTTATTAAAATTTATTTAATCTTTATTGCACATAAAAAACTATAAAAGGCGGACTTAACACCACAAGGATTTCTCTACAGTCAACTACAATACATATGAAATCCTGGTTAAAGAATTTATTTAACTCATAAGAAATTTACATTTCACTTACTGAGCTAAAACATGCACTTAATCTAGTAATGTTCTATGTAACGGCGTGCAAAAATGTACTTATATAATCAAATAACCAAAAACCATTTCTATACATACACAAATTATATTTTAACTTAGTTTATATTGTTGACATGTCATTGTTTTTGTACATGATCTGTAAATTTTAGTAGAAGATAAATGAAGAAACAATCAAATCCACCATAACTTAACTTAATTTATAAAAAAATAAATCTAAATAATAACTTTAAAAGCTAAATAATAACTTTTATTGGCTAATATTGCTAGTTATGTAGGTTTTTAATCTTTTCTTAAATATAGCTAGGCTGACTGTGTCCTTAATATCTTTTGGCAAGCAATTATAAATTTGTGCCCTCAAAGCTTATATTTTTCTTGCCGTAGTTAGTTCGGGGTACAGGCAAATGCAAGTTTTCAGCTCGGCGAAGCAATCGTTTACCTTTAGCTCTATTAGTTTGAAATGACAATTGGGTGTGTATCTGTTTTGACGTGACAACGTCTTATAAATTAGTTTGCCGGGTGACACTTCAAGAAACTGCGTTACGCTCCGCTCACGTTATGCGCTCACAATGAGAGCGAGTGAGAGGCACGCGTCCCTTCCACTCGGGCATGGTTAGCCCGCCTAAGAGCGAGAGAGACAGACATAAAAAGTGAAAGGCACGCGTCCCTTCCATATTATTTCATCCTTCTTCCTACTATACGAATGAATATTCACATTAAAATTATTTTACCACTCAAAGTCGTTGTCACGTAAAACTTTCGCCCGTATACCGACTTTACAGGCAACCAATTTTTTTAATAAAATCTTTTTTATCAAAATGCAAGTGTTATAATGGTAAAGTTGGTTTAAGGTCATAAGGTTCATTTCAAAATAAATTGTGTTTGTCGACGTAAGAAAATCGTATTTGAACAATACTTTAATTATTTTATTTTGGATTACTTGGAGTTCTTTTAAATTTGATTTTGCTGCACTACCCCATACTTCTATTAGATAATCCAGGTGTGATTTAACTAGAGAGAAGTAAACCGTGTAACAAACTTTTCGTGGCAGGCATCTAATCATCCTGCGTATGGAGCCCAGGAGTGATGACAGTGTATTCTACACTTTGTTAATGTGAGCTTTCCATGTAAGACCACTGTCAAGTATCAGACCAAGATATTTTTCCTCCGATGATTGTTTTAGTGCAATATTACTTATAGTTAGGACTGGATAATCTAGTATTCTTTTATTCTTTGCTTTAAATAACATGTAACAAGTTTTTGTTGCGTTAACCGTGAGTAAGTTATACTGAAACCATTTGTTTAGCATGTCTAGGTCTTCCTGTGCTTGGTTAGTGATTTCTTTTAGTGTTTGACCAAAGTAAAAGATGTACGTGTCATCCGCGTACAAGGTGACTTCCCCGTTTAGCGAGAGCTGATTAATGTTGTTTATATAAATTAAAAATAGCAACGGGCCAAGAATTGAACCCTGAGGAATGCCACAAACAATTGGATTAGGAGTACTTTGATATTTATCATATTTCACAATATGCAACCGATTTGTTAGGTAGGATTCCAAAATTTTGTAAGCAGCTCCTGATACGCCAATAATAGTTAACTTTTTTAGAAGAATACTATGACTCACTGTGTCGAATGCCTTTTTCAGATCAATAAATATTCCAAGGCCAATTTTTTTTGCATCAATATTATTCTTTAAGGTGGTAATTAAGTCTACTTTTGCAGCAAGAGTATTCGCCTTTGGGCGAAAGCCGTATTGGCGATCAAAGAGAAAATTAACATTACTCAAGTGTTCATTCAAACGAGTGTAAATTATTCTTTCAAATATCTTGGAAATTACTGGCAGAACTGATATTGGTCGGTAATTTCCAGGATCTGATTTTTTACCGGATTTGTGTATCGGTGTGACTTTTGCCACCTTCAGCTGGTCCGGAAAGACACCATCATGCAAGCACTTATTTATGCAAAGTGTGATCTCTTGCAGTATGCAAGGTTTCAGACATTTCACAACTTTTGTGCTGATTCCGTCCATACCCACGCTTGAATTGGAGTCTAATTGGTTTATGATTTTTTCAACCTCATTCTCAGTACATGGGAGTAGAGTTGAAATCTGTGTGATATCTTCATTGTTATGACTCAGGGTGTAGGTGGTATTGTTATGATGGTACTTTAATGGAATCTCATTTGCTAGTCGTGTTCCCACCGATGAAAATAAATCATTAAATACCTTGCATATTTCATAACCGTCTGTGATTTCAACTGAATCTGAATCTGTGATGAAACTTTGACTCATGAGCTTTGGGGGAGCACTTTCCGTTGGTGTTTTGTTTTGGGATAGTTTATTAATTAGCGCCCACATTTTTTTAGGGTCGTTCGAATGTTTATTAAACTCTTTGTGATAATATTCTTTCTTTGCTTTGTTGATTTCTTCAGTAGTTTTGTTTCGTTTATTCTTGTATTCTGTTTATATGTTGATATCCTTCGGGTTCTTTATGTGTTCTTGCTAGCTAACATTTCTTTCATTTATGTAATTTATAATATCCTTATTTATCCATTCTTCTTGTGGTCTATTCAAGACTTTAGTTTTTCTTGTCGTATTCTTATTTATAGCATCTTTTATAATATTTTCTAATTCGCTGCAGGTATGGTTTTCTGTCAGAAAGCACTCTTCTTTCGAACAGTTATATAAGGTATCATAATTAATTGCTACGTATTGTGTGCGATGGTGGTGTTCTGGTGTATATTTTTGTATTTCTAGAAATATTTGTCGGTGATCCGAAATGGAAGAATCTATCAAGGCCATTTTGAATTTGTTGTCTTTCAGATTGCTATAGATATGATCTATGATAGTATTCGTTGTAGAGGTTGTACGAGTAGCATATATTTTATCTATTTTATTTATCATTTTATATTTGTGTTCGTGCATCATACTTGTATATTTATTTACATTTTTATCTTTAAGCAATAGGTTTAGATTAAAATCTCCGAATATGATAGCACGTTTTTTATTATGTATCTGTAGCTCTAGTTCATCTACTAGAGCGTTAAGATTTGTGTCTGGTGGTCTATAGATTAGCCTAATATCCAACCCAAACTTTTCAATATGTACCCATACGTAATTGTTCCCATTCGTGTACTTTTCTTCTAGTAATTTATGTTTAATATCATTGTGGACGTAAATCGATACACCTCCTCCCTTGGTATCTGTTCTATAGTTGTAATAGTGTGTGTAGTTAATTATTTGAAGGTATTTAGCTTCTTCCTCATTTTTTATCCAGCTTTCGGTCAATAATATTACGTGTATCTTAGGTTTAACAGAAGTTATAATGCACTTTAGTTCTTCCAGCTTCCCTGGTTTTACAATGCTTCGCATATTAGTGTAAAACATGTTTAGTGATTTTTTATCCATTGTAAGGTCATCATAAGTGTTCAGGAGTTCATAAGTAGTACTGTTTTTTTTCGTTTTCATGGTGATGTGTTGGATATTTAGTATTTCAGAAGTTAAGGATTGTCGCTTTTTGGTTGCTCTTTGACAATCCGTGGGTAGCCTTTGATGTATTTAATGCTGAGGTCAGTCTCCCCATTTTGTAGCCTATTCGATAATTCTTTCCTTAGCTCTTGGATATATTTGTGTTGAGCGGGTGTCTGGTCCGAGAAGATTTTAATATTCGAGGGTACTACTTTATTTTTGTTTACTAATATTTTTTTAGCTAGTTGTGAAGAGCTAAGACTGACCTTGATAGGGCGGTGTTTTCCTTCCTTGTATTTTCCAAGACGTATTGTTTGCAAGGGCTCAGGGAGGTCTCTGTCTATCGACTGGAGTATAGTCAGAACCTCTTTTTTGTCGTACAGTTTACGCTCCTCAATATTACTTGTTTTCCGTTCCAAAATCCCCGAGATAACCACATTTTTTTCGCGATTTGATCTTTCTCTTAACTCAGAAAATAGGTCCTCGCTGTGTACTGTCGGCGCCAACTTATTAATAATAGGTATTTGTTGCTTAATTTGGCTAATCTCATTGTCATACCCTTGTAACTTTTGCTCCATAGTTAGATTCTGGTGTTTGATATCAGTTATTTGACTTGATAATTTACTATTTTCAGTGGTTAGGTATTCTGTGGCCGACTGTACATTGCCAAGCTGTTGTTTTATTTGTGACAAATCTTCACGAATTGAATTTATAAAATCCTTTTGATCCGTTTTTATTTCTGTCATCATATTAATCATCATTTTTTGAAGCTTGATCATTTCATGTTTACATTCACATTCTCTTTCTGGTTGTTTACGTTTTCTTAATGTAATTTGTGAGTCAGTTACTTCCATTAAAATTTAACAAATTTAGGTGGATCGCAACCCGACCTATCTACGCTTAAAAAACTAAGCGTAGATAGGTCGGGTTGCGATCCACCGCTCGTACTAGTGCCGGCAGCGCTGCCCGCAAAATCCTTGGACGAGTGCATTAAACTCATGCTGAGCGATCCTTGTCCTTGAGTAGTTGTAATAAAGTCGCTTGGTATGGCCCGCTGTGGTCGCCGCACGTTCGTTTACCGATTTATTATTTTCGTATTGAATCCAAAGGTCGTAGTCCGTCGTAACGGAATCGTAGCGCTGCACGTAGAAACCGTAGCAGCTGTAGCAGGTGGTCAGAAACGTTCGGAATCGTTAGTGCGAAGCTCGGGTCTTGTCGACAGACAGGCGCGCTGCGAGTGCGTAGGTAATGCTCGTTAATTTTGACCGCGCCGGGGCATTTAGCCGTAGCCGTAAATCGTAGCCATAAATCATAATAACATACGCACAAAATAACATACAGTAATAAAATAAAAATTAAGTGCATAGCGCTCTGTTAGAAATTTATTAATAAATAATTATAAGTCAATAGCGGCTAAATATAAGAATACTAAAAGAATCTTATCTAAGTCTGTCGCCATAACAACGATGTTTATAGCATTGTTGTGTTCCGGCAGTTTGAGCCAGTTCCTCAGTGGTTGAGGATTCCGGGTGAAGCGCGCTTCCACCTTCGGCCTTATCGTCACTTAACATCAGGGGCTCAAGTCTGCTAATTTTGTGAAGATCACATGCTATTGATATTCAATTGATATTCAATTACGTCTCCATTACGATTAACACCAATTGGGTAGTCTGCAAAAACTTAGAAGTAGTCACAATCTAATATATAATAGTAATTTATTGCGTGGCCATTTATATTAGTCTTTCGTCGTAATAATACAGTTCATTGATTATGCTTAAAGTAGATGATAATGAGTGATTATAATATGAATGTTTATTGCTAAATGATATTCCCCCCAAACCCCTTGAGTTCCAGTAAAGATGTGGGACTTTACTGACATCTCACACGGGCTTCTTGAGAGAATTTGAAAAGTGATGTTGCACTATTTTGTTTTATTTGCCAACACTCATGCACGTTCACGAACACTTAACGGTTAATAATCCACTATTATTTCACATTAATATACGACAAAACACAAATTTTAGAAAATAAAAATTATTTTGTTTCATTGAACTGCCATTGGACTATTGACTTCAATCGTGTTCCGATGTAACTCCTTTTTTTTATATATATATTTGTTCCAAGAAGGAACAGGCTAAGGTCTGAGCCATACAGCCTAGTCATTAGTTTTTTATTTGTTTTTTTCCCTTGATGATAATGAGTGGTGATTAAGATGAATGATAAATGATGTTTCCCAAACCCCTTGAGTCCTCAGTAAAGATGTGGGACTTTTCTGAGGTATCACGCGGACATACTTGAGAGAATTTGAAAAGTGATGTTGCACTGTTTTGTTTCATTTGCCAACACTCATGCACGTTCACAAACACTTAACGGTTAATAATCCACTATTATTTCACATTAATATTCGAAAAAACACAAATGTTAGAAAATAAAACAAAACTGCAGACATGACGCTTCACTTTCCCGCCAAGAAGCTCCCGATGTAACTCCATTGTAGAATAAATTGGCATTCTCCTCTTATTTGACGTTTGTTTGACATTTCGATCAATGGGCTCTCAGTGACAATTTTGCTACGGTGGCGGTCAGGTTGTCGCAAAGGGAGTGCAGGACTTACAAAATATTCGAGCAAAAAACACACTCTATCTTTCTTTTACGAACTGTCGAAAACAACATTGCTTTCAAAAAGAGATAGAAAACATTCCAAAAAAGAAAGTAATTTTTTATTGTTAAGTAAGTACATCGGATGCCGCTCCAGGTTCCTACGATTTTTCCAAAATAGAATTTTAAAAAATTGTGAAAAGAATTATGCTTATTATTTTTTGTTTAATTAACAACAGAAATCTCCACACAAATTATGATTTTTTTTTTTTAATATTTTTTTTGATAATTACATCGGATGCCGCTCATGTTCCTGCGGGATAACCCAGGGGACCAAAATATCGTCAGATTTTAGCTACGACGCACCGTTTTTGATATATTCGCGTTTTTATAAAAAGTTACCTTGAAATTTTTTTCAGTGTCGGCTCCATATAAAAATCAATTCCAGTCCATTACGATTACATTACGATTAAGACAAATTGGGTTGTCTTCAAAAACTTAGAAGTAATCTCAATCTAATCATAATGGAATCGTAATAGACTCCAACCAAGAGACCGAATGAGTGAACAAACTATTATTTTAGTTTATATAATCGTTTTTTTAGTTCTCTGTGATTCAAAATGATACATAATTATTTTATTCGCAATGTTTAAAAACATGACCCACGGATATTAAAAACGCTTCCTTTAAAAAAAAGAGTAGAATGCCATTTATCCACAATGGAGTTACATTGGAACACGATTGAAAAGCAGACTAGCAACATAGTCCAATGGCAGTTTAATGGTATATCATTGCAAAACCATTGGTCTTATATGAGTAAGAGAATAACAAATGTGTCAAACAATTACAATGCGATCCAATTGCGATTCAATTATGCCATTCGTAAATTAGCAGACTTGGGCCCCAGGTGAGATAAAGGCCAAGCGCTTACCCGTTGTAGAATAATAAAAAAAACTACCTACCCATCTATCACTTTTGGTGTCGTAAAAGGCGACTAACGGACTAAAGACTGCACTGTACATACATCCAACAGCATAGAGTGGCGATGGGCTCACACCTATCAAGCTGAGCACATGTGCAGTTGTAATTTAGTGAAACGTGGACTACGATGGACGGTGGTGGACTATGGACTCATTGAATAGTCTCTGACTAACCCTTTGGGGACAATTTGTCGTGAGTGTATGCTGAATGTATCGAGTACCTACCCCAGTAAAGCAGACTCTTTCTAGTCTTCCGTGCGATTCTCTAAGCTAAAGCCTTGTTAGCTGCGGCTGCCGCAGCGCTGAGAAATGACTCTGTCTCTTTCATATTCATAGAATTGGAAAGAGACAGCAGATCACAGCCATGCGCGCAGCGTCTATGTGTCGCTTAGAGAATCGCATAGCTTGACTGTAAGGAAAAAGTGAAAACATACCGACACATCCAGTGTCGGAGAATCCCCCCCTGAGCGTTCTCGCTCAGGCTGCCCTACGTATTCTGGGGAGGGCAAAAGTTCGCCCGTGCCAAGGCATGCTGCGGGCAGGAGAAAGGCGGGACAATTGGCACCCCCTCCTACGCTTCGCGTGGACTTCTGCAATATCAGGGGAATCCACTCTAATTTGAGCGCCGTCCATTACCACCTCGAGACGGCGAAACCGGCCTTGCTCTTCCTCACCGAGACGCAGATATCCCCCCCTCCTGACATCTCGTACTTGCGCTACCCGGGATACAACCTGGAACATGCATTTGTGCCACGAGCCGGTGTTTGTGCCTATGCCAGGGAGGATATGTGCGTTCGTCGCCTTGGCAATCTTGAAGATAGGAACCTCTCCATCTTATGGCTGTACGTCGACTGCGGACGTCATCCTCGCGTCTACGCGTGCCTGTATAGGTCCCACAGCGGTAACATCGGAACTGCCCAACTCATCGAGACCGTCCAAACAGCGACAGACTCCCTTCTCCAACGGATCCCCTCGGCCGAGATTGTGGTATTGGGAGACTTCAATGCCCACCACGTCGAATGGCTTGGTTCACGCACAACTGACCACGCGGGTAGAGCCGTTCATGACTTCGCTTTGGCCTACAGTCTGTCCCAATTGGTAACCGAGCCAACACGGGTTCCAGATGTGGAGGGCCATGCACCTTCTTTATTGGACCTTCTGCTGACCTCGCACCCAGACGGCTATCAAGTTTCTGTTGATGCACCACTAGGCTCATCAGACCACTGTCTGATTCGCAGCACTGTGCCTCACACAGAAACTTCAAAACCGCAACCAGCGGCTAGCCGTCGAGTCTGGCATTATAGGTCGGCGGACTGGGATGGGATGCGAAGCTTCTTTGCGTCCTACCCGTGGTGGCGAGTTTGCTTCTCGCTGGATGATCCTGATGTCGCCGCTGACTCTGTCGTTGATGTGATACTGCAGGGAATGGAACTTTTCATTCCAAACTCTGTGGTTCCCATTGGCGGCAAGTCCCAACCATGGTTTGGTCGTTGCTGCAAAATGGCGTCTCGCCAAAAGCGACAGCATTACCAAGCCTGGGCTAATGCGGTGTCATCAAAGGATCCAAACACCAGTGCGCTCAGAAAGAAGTACAACTTTGCCGCCAGATCCTTTAAGAAGGACATCGCCAAGGCGAAGTCATCATTCATAGGTAGAATTGGCGAGAGGCTAGTGCGTCTTCCTTCGGGGACGCGTGCGTTCTGGTCTCTCGCCAAAGCTATCTTAGGGAATTTTTGTCAGCCGTCCCTACCACCATTGCACAAGACCGATGACTGCCTGGCCTATACTGCAAAGGAGAAAGCCGATCTCTTGGGCTCTCTTTTCGCATCAAACTCGACCTTTGACGATGGGGAAAACTCTCCACCAACCATACCGCATTGCGCTTGTACAATGCCAAACGTTCAGTTCCTGCAAAGGTCAGTTCGTAAGGCTCTTTTTTCCCTTGATATCCATAAGGCGAGTGGGCCAGATGCAGTTCCACCCATTGTGCTTCGGACGTGTGCTCCTGAATTGGCACCAGTTCTAACGCGCCTTTTCCAGCTCTCTTACACCACTGGCGTCGTCCCGAGCTCTTGGAAGACAGCCCTTGTCCACCCGATTCCAAAAAAAGGCGATCGCTCAGATCCGTCTAACTACAGGCCAATAGCTATTACCTCTTTACTCTCCAAAGTAATGGAGTCCATTATAAACCGCCAGCTCTTAAGGTACCTAGAAGAGAACCAGCTACTAAGTGATCGCCAGTATGGTTTTCGTCGCGGTCGATCGGCTGGTGATCTTTTAGTGTACCTTACTCACCGATGGGCGGAGGTAGTCGAGAGTAAAGGGGAGGCACTGGCAGTTAGCTTGGACGTAGCGAAAGCTTTTGACAGGGTATGGCACAGGGCTATTTTCTCTAAACTTCCATCATACGGGCTTCCTGAGAAATTGTGTTCATGGGTTGCCAGCTTTCTTACTGGGCGTAGCATCAGAGTCGCAGTCGACGGTTCGTGCTCCGACATGAAGCCCGTGAATGCTGGAGTCCCGCAGGGGTGTGTGTTGTCCCCTACTTTGTTTCTTCTGCATATCAATGACATGCTGCATAACAACAGCATTCATTGCTATGCGGATGACAGTACTGGGGATACGCTCTACACCGGGCGAGCTAATATTTCTCTGGAAAGCGTCATCGAGAGCCGGAATAAACTTGTGACTGACACCGAGAACATGTTAAGTCATGTCTCGGATTGAGGCCGACATAACCTAGTCCGCTTTAACCCCTCCAAAACACAAGTTTGCGCATTTACCGCGAAAAAACATCCCTTCGTCGTACCTCTGAACTTTGAGGGAGCTCCCCTTGATACCAATCCGATTATTGGAATCCTTGGCGTCGATATTTCGAGTGACGTTCAGTTTCGTGGTCATTCGGAAGGTAAAGCTAAATTGGCTTCGAAAAAGCTGGGTGTGCTTAATAGAGCGGGTCAGTATTTCACGCCGGCCCACCGTTTACAATTGTATAAAGCACAGGTCAGGCCGCATATGGAATACTGCTCCCATCTCTGGGCTGGAGCACCCCAATACCAACTCCTTCCATTTGACCGCATTCAACGCAGAGCTGCTCGAATTGTCGGCGACGTGGTTATTTCAGGTCGGCTCGATCCACTGGCTCTTCGGAGAGACGTTGCGTCTCTCTGTATATTGTACCGTATATATCATGGGGAGTGTTCTGAGGAATTGTTCGGCTTGATCCCTGCCGCTAATTTCCTTCACCGCACTACACGCAATCGACTGTCATTCCATCCACATCACCTTGATGGATGGCGGTCTACTACTGTGCGTTTTTCAAGAAATTTCTTGCCTCGAACTACAGTGTTGTGGAACCAGCTCTCGGCGGCGGTATTTCCGGACCGTTACGACTTAGGGATCTTCAAGAAACGAGCCTATTCTTTCCTTAAAGGCCGGCAACGCGCCTGCGATTCCTCTGGTTTTGCGGGTGTCCATGGGCGGCGGTGATTACTTTCCATCAGGTGACCCGCTTGCTCGTTTGCCTCCTTCTGCTATAAAAAAAAAAAAAAATGTTTGAAGGCTTATAACTTGGACCGAATATTCACGAATATAACTTCCAATAAAGAAGGCGATAATGTTCCTACCATTTCGGCAGTGGCCAGGTTTATGCGGCTTTGTGGATACTTATAGCTTTCGTAACACCGTTAATAATGTTGAATATTTGACGGGGTGACATCGTTATAGTAAAATGGATGGGATGGGATAGCCTTCAATCATATAAACACTAGAACTTACAGCATAAGCGGTCTCAAGCCGCCGCGCCGCTTTCAGGAGCAGTGTCGCGTAGCGGTTCGTGAAAATAATACTATACCACCCCCGCTCTTCCCTTGGGCGTCGTAAAAGTCGAATAACAGACTAAAGACAGCACATACATCCAACAGCTTAGAGCGGCGATGGGCTCGATCACCACCTGTGGGTTACACGCATAATGACAAGTGTACACAATTTTACCTATACGCATAATGACACACACGCACAATGACTCATACGCATAATGACACACACGCATAATGACACACATGTGTCACACTGAACACATTAGCAGTTGCTATTTGATGAAAAGTGGACTATGGCAGAGGACTGCATTTGCGGTCTTCATAACCTAGTCTCTGACTAACCCTTCGGGGATAATATTCTTGATTACACACAATGACGACACCTCGAACTAATGCTCCAACCAAGAGTGAGCATTGGATAACTCTCAGTTTTTGGCGTGCTAAGCACTCGGTCAAGGAGGTCATCAAAAATAGTGTTAATGAAAAATCTTTACTTTATTAAATACTAGCGGCCGCTTGCGGTTTCACCCGCGTGGTTCCCGTTCTCGTGGGAATATCAGAATAAATAGTATCCTTTGTGTTAATCCAAGTTATAAACTATTTGTATGTCGAATTTCATCCAAATCCATTCAGTAGTTTTTACGTGAAAGAGTAACAAACATCCATCCATACTTACAAACTTTCGCGTTTGAGTATAATATTAGTAGGATTTGTGGGCCCGCCCGCGCCTTCGTCCACGCTAACTTAGAAGTCTCCGCCTTCGTCCATGCTAACTTAGAAGTCTCCGCCTTCGTCCATGCTAACTTAGAAAAACCGTCATACTTCAGCCATTTAAAAAATGTATCTACAAAATATAAACAAAACTATCCTCAGTTTACGCTCTATCTTTTAGTGAAAACTGCATCAAATCCATTGCATTAAATCCATTAGAAAAATAGTGCGGTGCCACAAACACAGGAAACACAGGAAACAGCGACTTTACTTTATAATATTTACAGTCACGAGCAAAAATATGTAAACAATTGTAACTCTTAATACAATTGAATAAGAGTCAGATTGTATACATATTAATGCTCGTGACTGTACTTAATGATTATAAATTTCGTTTCTACACTATGAGGTAGGTACGGTGCCCTAATAGCCAAGCTCTCAGCAAATCACATTCAAATAACGTCGATAAACCTCAAACTAATGGCAATCATCAATCAATTTTGAACTGTGATCATTTGTCAATTTCTGTACGCAGTTACAAGTTGCGACCGAAATTTCGGCTCAGTTGGCCAACTTTAATTGTTTGTAATTAATACTAACATATACTTATTACATACATAAGTATAATCACCACTATTATCCACACAGGGTAAGTCAAAGACTACCGATTGTTCAAATATTTGTAAACATATTTCTTTCGGATCTCAGAGGTGAAAACTTCTAAGATTTGATGAAGCAATGTTGACTAAAAACATAAGCATCAAGCGCTGACAAATTTTGATGTGTGAAAGAAAACCAGACTTCGGTAGCCAAGTGGGTGCGTGGTTCGATTCCCGACTGGGGTTTTCGTCTTTTTTCAGTGTTTAAAATGTTACTTAAGTATATTTAAGCGTTAGTCAAACGCTAAAATATATAAAAAACAATAATCTATAAACGCTGCTTAATCTTAACCGATTGTTCAAATATTTTTTAAAATATTTCTTTCGGATCTCAGAGGTGAAAACTTCTAAGATTTGATGAAGCAATGTTGACTAAAAACATAAGCATCAAGCACTGACAAATTTCGATGTGTGAAAGAAAACCAGACTTCGGTAGCCAAGTGGTTAAGGCAGCCGCCCGGAATGCGGAAGGTGCGTGGTTCGATTCCCGCCTGAGGTTGTCGTCTTTTTTCAGTGTTTAAAATTTTACTTAAGTCAAAGACTAAGCAATGAGAACAGCAAAAGCTGTCCTCTACCATTATCTACATTTCACCAAATTGCGCACACTTGCTGAGCGTGACTGGTATGATGAGCCCATTCGCCGCTCTACGTTGTTGGATGTAAGTGCAATCTTTGGTCTGTTAGTCGCGTTTTACGACACCCAAGGGAAGAGAATGGTGTTAGTATTCTTTCACCGCTACTCGATACGGTTAATAAAACTGCCTTTCTGGTAGAATTCTGCCAACAAGAATTGGGCGACCACTCTCAAAACCTTTTCGGCCAAGCAGCACTGTTTTACATTGCTGTGTTCCTGTTTGAAAGGTAGCACTGTTATAAATTTCTGCGTTCCGGTTTGAAGGTTACTAAGTAGATCCAGTTGCATTACAGGGTATAGAGCAGTGGTTCTTAATCGGTTATCCGTGGACCACTGGTGGTCCCTGGAAGCATCCCAAGTGGTCCGCGAAGCCATCTTAATAAATAAGATAAGGACAAAGAAGGACTCAGAACCAAGGATTCAGAAGTAAGTTAAGAGTATACAATCACAAAAAACTCATTAAAATCTGTAAGTGTAATGTGAATATATTTTTCAAAATCTCCTTACGTTATACCTAAGGTTTAGATATTTCTTTACGTTTAGTTAAGTACTTTATCTTATCTACTTCCGTACTTCGGAAGGCACGTTAAGCCGGTTGTTGTCGTAAGATGGCAGTCGTTAAACCCACCAACCCGCATTGGGCCAGCGTGGTGGGTTATAGCCTAATATCCCCACGTGCTATTGTCCACGTGGGAGGCCTGTGCCTAGCAGTGGGACGTTTATAGGCTGATGATGATGATGATGATGAAGTACTTTATATTATTTGTACTAAGACAACTCGGTAGTCCGTGGCAACACATAAATTTTGCCCAACGGTCCCTCATGACTAAAAGGTTAAGAACCACTGGCATAGAGGCATAGGAACTGTAGCTTCTGTGTGCGTTGCGCGCGTGATGCCGTCGGCGGTGCCGCACCTCCATGGGCATGGCGGCAAGTACCATCACAGGGGCTGTATGCTCGTTTGCCGGCTCAGAAACATAAAAAAGTAGTCTACTATTAGCATTTTTTAAAAAGTAACCTTATTTTGATTAGATCAAACTCATACTCAAAAGATATTTATTCAATAAACTCAATTAGTAAGAACTTTGAATTGACCAAATCTTTTTTAACCTACCACGTATTCAGGGCGTCATTTTTTACACTGTGGCAAAGAACGGGTGCAAGAAACCACAGCGCACAGAAGCAACGTCATTTACAAAAAAAAATATGTTTTGGTTGATGAAATGATCGAGAATATTTTTTGATAAACACAGTTAACATTTCAGATTCGTTCAAAAACAGACTCTATTACGATAAAGGTTAACTATTTTACTCAAATGTCCGTATAGATATTTTCACCTACACAATTTTATTTATACCGTATCAAATACTTACAGTCATTTAGATTAATATAATGGGTTATCAGGACTAATTAATGTGTTAAATGCGCATTATTAATAATCTTTTAAAAATGTTTTAATCAATATAATTGTGATTGAAAAAATTATTGTCACTCATCCAAAGGCAAGCCTTTTAAAGAGCAGCTTAGCATTCACGATTGCAACCCCAATCTCCTACACGATATTGTTATACGTAAGCCTACCTCACAATAACAGTATTACGTTGTGGGTGTTGATGGATTGTTGTTGTCTTACCTCCTACGTAACAAATTTAAAAACAATTTAATATTATTAAGCACAACAAACCAAATGTTGATTTTAAAAACCTTTTCAAAGTCAAAGTCAAAAGCATTTACTCGACGTGGCACAATTTGGCTAAGTACATACATACACTACAGGGTGTTTATTAATATTTATAATATTAATAATATTATTTCGGAGTATGATCACTGTTATGAACCGTGTCACGTAGATGTGAAAGAATATTATTACTACCCCCCCCCCCCCCCCTTCTTCCCTTGAGTGGCGTAAAAAGCGACGATCGGACTAAAGACTACATACATCCAACGGCACAGAGAGGCGATGGGCTCACCACTGTCACGCTGAGCACATGTGCAGTCGCTATTTTTGTAAAAAGTGGGCTATGGTAGAGGACTACTTTTGCAATCCTCATTGCTTAGTCTCTGACTTACCCTTCGGGGCTAATAGTCGTGATTATATGTATGTATATATGTACTATGAAGTTGCCTATATTATCAAACACCCTGTATACATATATACATAAATCACTTCCGTTTCCCGGAGAGAAAGGGCGAGAGACAACATGTTTCCATTTGCTACATATTATTCACAAGACAGTAAATTTTAATTAAAAATAACAATAGATTTGAATATATTTTGGAGGATAAAATCACTCACGTCCGTAGGTTTACCCTTGAGACCCTACACGTGACCCCTGGGTGGTGCTAAATGAGTGACACTGACTGAGTGGTAGAGCCACGCTGCGTTGCAGCACGCATTGGGCCGGCTCGCCCGGCGTAATACCAACGTCTCACGGAATGTCGGCGTGGAACAATTGTTTTTTTTTATAATTACGCTCACTAATTATCTAGACCAAGATAAGTATTCTTTTGATACTCGTTTATATGATAAGATAACGGATAAGTATACATAAACATGGAATAAACACTCAGACCCGAAATCAATTTAGAAAAACAGTTTTTTTTCTCAATTGACCCTACCGGGAATTGAACCCGGGATCTCAGAGATGGCGCGACGCCAGACCCGGCGTGCTAACCACTCGACCACAGAGGTCGTTGATGGCACTTGTTGCTGTTGTGCTTCGTCTGGTGTTTCAAAGGAGCTTTAGGCCTATTGCTCGACATTCACAGTCAGTTAACACTCCATTACACGCGCTCTATATAGTTACACGATTCCACGCGCGGGGCACATTTGTGGCCCAAAATATCATGACTTTTTAGTAACATAGGTATAGAAATAAAATAATTTAGTTTTTTATACATATTCAGTCTTTATTTTTAACTTACCAAAAAATAACAGAAAAATAGTCACTTCTGAACTAAATCGAAAAATAAAAAGTATTTGGCTTCATATCGAAAAAACTAAAGAAAAATGGCACTTATACTTATAATTAAGGTTTTCGTCATAATCCGACTATTCTTTGGGCTCGGTTATACAATTATTATAACAACTAAAGCATACAGCATATTTATGGTCATTGCACACTGGCTTTTCAGTCTTCTGACATTTCTACATACATAATTAATACCAAAATAGGCCGCGTACCACCAGTTACGTAATTACACGCGTGGGGCACTGGTGTGGTGCGGTGTGGTGGTGTTTTGTAATTTACAGGAAAAAAATATGCAGCTGGGGCACGCCTGTGCCCCGCGCGTGTAACGAAGTGTTAAACTAATCAGTTAAAACAACGGATCAGTTAAAACGGGCCTCACTCACTGGCTTCAAACCGGCCTTCATTTCTCGATCGAAGGGCAGTGTGACCATCTCAAAAATGGCGAATCTGCCCGACACTGGCAAAAAATCTGCCAAAATCTGCCGCGTTTTTATCGCAACTTTAAAAAGACGATTTCTCGAATGTACTTCTATGCTAGAAAAAATAGCTAATATTTAGCTACAATATTAATAAAATTGTAGCTGCTCCCAAAAATAGCTAGATTTAGCTATAAAGTAGCTAAGTTGGCAACACTGGCTCCGACTGATGGCAAACAGATGTAAGAACGCGCACTCACGTTCAGTTTGGACTGATGCAAACGAACTGAAGCTAGCGGATTACGGTCCGCCCGGAAATATCCGTGGGTTGTCGTCAGTTAAAAATTTCAACTTAAGATTTCAAACTCACGGTCAGTTTTTGGATGTAGGTCACTTCAACTGATCAGTTTAACTGACCGTGAATGTCGAGCATATCTCTTCTATCCTACAGCATAGAGCACATGTGCAGTTGTTAATTGGTGTGCCATGGACTGTGGCAGTGCACAGCTCTTCCAGTCCTCATTGCCTAGTCTCCGACTAACCCTTCGAGGATAACAGTCGTGAGTCTATTTATGTATAAAAATGTCGTCTTACTTCCCTCTAGTACAACCCTAGCAGTTATTTCATAATCAACACTTACCCCATACTCGGCTCGGCCTAATCCAATTGTCATGTTAGCTAGACAAAGCGCCATTCCGCTTAATTAACTACCTCTTACTGCTGAGAGGACTAACGGGTGGACTAACACGCTCCGGGTACCGGTCCCCTCATTACATAACATTGCCATTAGAGGAGACATATAAAATATACAAAGTAAACCGCATTGGTCACTTTTGAAAAACTAAAACCTTTTTTTGCGATTCGTAAAGAGAATTTATGTTATATAAAAGGCTTAAAAAGTATACTTATAGGTTTTAAGGACCCTGAACCGCTTGTAGACTCAACATTAGGCTAATTCTAAAAAGACTCGACAGTCGAAAACTGTTGGCTAAAGACCTAAGAGTCTTTAGAATATTAGATCTTGTTGATTGTTACCTCATTTAAAACAAAAAAAACTTTCTTTATATTTCGTTTTTGCGTTAGTAACGCTCAAATAACCTCACAGACAGAAACGTTGAAAAAAAATTACTAACTTAGGTGGGAATCGAACTAAGTACTCCGCAATCCAGGCCGCTTAATGGTCAACGCAGCCGCCCTCCGGATTGCGGACAATGTGAGTTCGATTCCATTTTTTTCAACGTTTCGTTATCTTTGAGTAACTTTTTTGCATTTATGCTTTTTTGACCTTAGCACATAGATTAAAAAGCTTTGAGTCTATAATTTGCTGACATTTGAATTTCTGTAGTCTGGTTCGACAACTGAGCTCATTTAATGGAAAAAAATACATCCATTATAGACCTTTTTCTGCTTACGACGAGTAATAATAGACTAATGCCTTCTAGGACTCTCATCACATAGAATTCTCAATAGAGGTTAATCTCAATTGGACTTGAAAGTGAATAAAAGTAAGACTATCAAAAGTTTTAAAAACGAGTGGAATTATTTTTTTTTGTTTACGCTTACACCAAGATCAAGATCTAGACCAAGATGAGAATTCTTTTAAAACTCGCTAATATGGTAAGAAAACGGATAAATATACATAAACATAGAAAAAACACCCAGACTCGTAATCAATTTTGAAAACCAGTTTTTTTCTAAATTGACAAAACCGGGAATTGAACCCTCAGAGATGGCGCGACCCGGCGTGCTAACCACTCGACCGCTTTTCATTTTTTTATTAATTACATTAAGATTTAGAATAAAATAGAATAGAAGATTAGGCTGAAATCGTTTTATTATATATGTCGTAGGTATAGATATCGTAAATCTATATTATATACTATATTAGCCGTTATTTCTAACGGCTGCACCAATTTGACTGATTAATTTTTTGTCAAAAGTTGAAATGAAAGAAAATTTGTGGAAATTTGTCACGGGGTACAAGGGGTTCACGCGTGTTAAGTCGCTAGTGAAAAATAATAAGGGAGATGTGTGGTGTTGCGGCTAACGGACTGAAGACTGCACATACATCTTACAGCATAATGCGTCAATGGGCTCAACACCTATCACGCTGAGCAAAATAAAGCAGTTGTCAAGCCGAGGAAGGGTTAGGGGTTAGGGGTTAAGGGTTCGCAGAAGGGTTAGTGAGAGACTAGGCGTGAGGATCGCAAAAGCACTTTCTGCACATGCGACAGAAGGTAAGCCCATCGCCGTTCTATGCTGTTGGATGTATGTGCAGTCTTTTAGTCCGTTAGTTGCCTTTTACAACACCAGGGAAGAGAGGGGGTGGTAGTATTCTTTCACCTCTACGCGACACGGTTACTTAAAAAGGCTTATTCGTCTTCGGACAGATTCTGGTTTGGACAGATTCTGGTTTGGACAGATTCTGGTTTGGACAGATTCTGGTTTGGACAGATTCTGGTTTGGACAGATTCTGGTTTGGACAGATTCTGGTTTGGACAGATTCTGGTTACGACAGATTCTTGTTACGGCAGATTCTTGTTATACTCGTATGTCAATCCCCTTAACACATCATTTCAATCATTGTTTTTATGACACTTCACTTCTTCTATGTACTGAGAAAATATCAAAAGCCTCAGTTCAGTTAATATAGTAATTTCATTTCGCTCCAGACTATTTATACCGCGAAAGACATTTGCTGAGGTTGAACTACGAAAATAAATCGAAAGCTAAATAATCAGAAAGATGTTATCTGTAAGAATTTCATTTCCCTTACGGCTCTCATCTGCTCTTGAAAGGTTGTCTCCAAATCGTGACTGCTCTAAGAGGGTTTTCACATTTCTGTACCTATTGCATACAAGCTTTCAAGTCTAGAAATATTAGTAACAAGCTCCGCCCGCGTCTTCGTCCACGTGTACATCCATATCTCGTGATGGTTTTGTTGTGGATTATTAAAACAAAACCTTTCGTATATCCATAAATAGATTAACGACTATTATCCCCAATTAATTTAATTTAAGTTAATCAGAGACTGGGCAATGAAGACAGCAAAAGCAGTCCTCTACCACAGTCCACTTTTCTTGACTTCATAAACGTGCACCTTCCGCATTCCGGACAGCTGCCTTAACCAGAATCTGTCCTAAGACTAATAAGGGCACTTGGCTACCGAGACCTTTTTTTTTTTTTTCCTTATACTGGAGGAAATTCTTTACGAATACCCGGGGCATGGGGACACCCCGAGTTATGTGGGACTCTCCCCCAACTCCCGCCTCCCCGTCCAGGCCCTGCGGCCTCGACGGGGACTCGGGAGGAGGGGGGCCTACCCACTAAAACCTCCAGTACATCCTCTCGTTCGACGGGCGGCTCGGGATTGTGGTCAACACGACTACCGAGTGTCGCCCGGCGATTTTCCATCAGGAGGAGGAGGCGCCAGAGGATGTTTGGGCGTTTCCTCAACGGCTTGCACGGCCGTGCAATGCGGGCTCGAGGTCCCCACCTCTAACCCGCTGGCCAATGCTAGGGTGGCAAGTGGCGCAAGAACCTGCGCCTTCGACCGCCCGTCCTCCTTCTGCGGAGTAGGTCCGCATTGGCGTCCGTCTCGCGCACTCTCTCTGCGGCCTCTTTGAGGGACATCACCTCCTCAGCGAAGGAGGCCACAGCCGTCCATGACCTCTCATTAGCCAGCATAGCCTTGACTACGCCGGTCAAAGAAAGGTCCCTGCCTATCACTCCTGTCAGAGTGTGACGCTGGGGAGAAAAAGCGCCGCACACTTCTAAGGTGTGCTCCACCGTGTCCTCCGCAGCGCCACACTCGTGACAGGACGCCGTCGGCTCCCTTCGCGCCACCCGGTACAGATACCGACCGAAACAACCATGTCCGGTCAGCACCTGCACCAGGCGGAACGTCAGAGCCCCGTGCTTGCGCTCGGTCCATTGCCTCAGCACCGGCCTGATGGCGTTTATGGTCCGGGCCCCATAGACCGGGGACTCCATGCTCGTCGCCCACCGCCGCATCAGGGAATCGCGAGCCTCCCGCATAGCCTCCCTGGCCTCTTGCGGAGCCATGTTCTGGCCTCGCTCTCTGGCCTCGCATCTAAGGCGGTACGATACCGCCAGGACTCTTGCCTCCAACTCCCATGGAGCTGCTCCGGCAACAAGCATGCCGCTGCCCAGGACACCGTCCTGTACCCTCTTATGGCTCTTACCGCCATGACCTTTTGCGCTTGGCGACGTAGCGATCGATTGGTGGCGGTGAGAGCCTCCGCCCAGATGGGCGCGCCGTACAGCGCCATGCTGGCGACAACACGGGAGTAGAGCTTCCGGAAAGTCGCACTGGGGCCTCCCAGATTTGGGAGGAGTTGGGCCAGAGCAGACGCGGCAGAAACCAGCCTGGGGGAGAGTCGCCTGAAGTGCTCCTCGAACCGCCATTTGGAGTCGAGGGTGAGGCCTAGATATTTGAGGGTCCCCCCGACCCGGATCCTTTGTCCCTCCACCAGTACATATGCCCCCGCCGGGGGGCGCCCGCTGCGACCGAAGAAGGCGATGGCCCTGGTTTTTTCCACGGCCACCCGTAGGCCAAGGAGCCTTATCCTTTCCGCCACCAGCGTGGCCGACACCGACACATTTCGGGCCGCGTCCACATACGTCGGACCCCATCCCGTCACTAAGGTGTCGTCCGCGTAACACAGAAGGTCAGAGCGAGGGACCATGGTTCCGCGGAGAACCCAATCGAACCCGAGGTTCCAAAGCAGGGGGCCCAAAACCGACCCCTGCGGAACCCCGGCCTCCATTCGGTGGGCCCGCATTCGGCCATCGGCGTCCAGGTACAAGACGTCCCTGTCCCGGAGGTAGGCGCCGACAATGGCCCTTAAATAGGGGGGCACCTGATGAGCCCTCAGAGCCTCCTCAATAGCGGCGTGGGGGAGGGTGCCGAACGCATTCGCTATGTCTAGCGAAACGGCTATCAGCACCTCCCTACGCCCGGTGGCCTCGTCCGACTGCCTCCTAAGCTCCGATATGGCATCGAGAGTGGAGCGTCCCTTTCGGAACCCGTACTGTCGGGCTGAGAAGTTCGGCCCCACTCCCTCTATGGCTACCGAGACCTCGGTACCCAAGTGGTTAAGGAGAAGATGCGTGGTTCGATCCCGCCTGAGGTTGTCGTCTTTTTTTTCAGTGTTGAAAAATTTTACTTAAGTATATTTAAGCTTCAATAATACGCTAAAACACATAAAAAACATTAATTCACAAACGTGGTACTGAAATGTGCAAACCTACTTAAGACCGAATTTCTAAATCGAAATTGGATTGAGTCTCACGAGTTCACGTATTTGGAAAATCACTTTCGTGATTTGGTACCACTTTATCAGCTCATCAAATATTTTAAGTGCGAATCGAAAATGTAACAGCTGACTTACAATTACTTCACTAACTTCAGGAATGTCATGATAAAATAATAATGTAATATTTAAACGAAATTAGATTCGTGAATAGAGGTTTGTTTCAAAGTTAAAAAATTGTTAACATCAATATTACTTTTATAATATACATACTTAAAATCACGAATATTATCCCCGAAGGGTTAGTTACAGACAGGCAATTTTTTTATTTTTTTATTTATATTAAGGCAACGCAGGCCCATAGATAAATACCTTACAGACTAACATACATATAATTTATATTATAAAACCTTATTACATTTTACACGTAGACACGGCGACGTGTGACGCAACGCGGTGTCCGGTAGCCGTCCACGGAACCGCCGGAACAGGACACCTTTCGGGCAAAACTCCTCTTTTATAAAGGCCGATAGATGGTCGGTCGGTACTCTCACCACAAATGAATTAAAATTCACATTGTGGCGGGACTCCAACCGCTCGACCCTTAGAGTGAGTTTTCTCTTAATCCGTATGTACTCTACGATCTCCTTTGCCTTCGTAGAATAATGGAGTCGGGACACGTACAGCAGCGTCGTCGGTATTGCTGGACGCAGCAGGTGGTTCGGTCCGGTCGGTGCAACAGCGCATAGGTTGCGACAGGCAGGCTTCCTCTTCTTCCTTTCCACTCTTGTAAAGCCCTCCTCGTCACGATGGTGAACCTGCGGTGCCGCAGGAGTAGCTCCATGGATGACTCCCTGGCCACTTTTCTTTCTCTCTTGAGGCGGTCGCCGCTCAGGTTGCGGAGTGGCGGCGGCAGCGGCGCCGACAGGTCGGCTGGCGGCCGCAGCTGCGTAGGCACGTTGAGGTGTTGACGTGCAAACGCGTGACGTCCCCACCGGGGTGGAGGGGCGGGCGGCGGGGCGCGGGGCATCGCGCGCAGTGACAGCGGCCGGTGACGCATCCGCATGCGCCGACTCGAAACTGCAGACGGATGCGTTTTGCGCCCCGCGACAAGTGTTGACATTAGAGGCCTCGGGTGACCTACTTACCGAAGCAGTGTTGCTTAACAACACTACTTGGGCACGCAACAATGAGGACCGCAAAAGCAGTCCTCTACCATAGTCTACTTTTCACAAAATAGCGACTGCACAGTGTTCAACGTGACAAGTAGTGAGCCCATCGCCGTTCTAGGCTGTTGGATGCATGTACAGTCGTTATCCGTTAGTCGCCTTTTACAAAGTCAAAATATATTTATTCAATAAGCTCAATTAATAAGTACTTTGAATCGTCCAAATCTTTTTTAACCTACCACGCCCACGCCTTTACGACGCGCAAGAGAAAAGAGGGGGTGATAAAATTCTTTCACCGCTATGCTACACGGTTATGATATAACTTTTGATCTACCGATATAAAAAAAACTATCATCATCATTACAATATTGTAAAGTAAAGTCGCCGTTTTCCTCTGTCTGTGGCACCGCACTATTCTCCTAAATCACGCAATGGATTTTTATGAGGTTTTCACTAAAAGATAGAGCGTTCACTGAGGATGGTTTTTGTTTATATTTTGTAGATATATTTTTTTAAATGGCTGAACTATGCCGGTCTTTCTAAGTTAGCGTGGTAGAAGGCATGGCAAATTGGCAAGCATGATTATTATTTGTAGAGACAACTAGATTTTAATTATGCAGGCCTTTGCCCAGCTGTGGACAAGTTTATTTTGTGTTTATGACGACCTCCTTGGTCGAGTGGTTTGTACACCAGTTTTCATGGTGTCGCCATCTCTGAGGTCCCGGGTTCGATCCCCGGTCGGGTCAATTTAGAAACTATTGTTTTTCTAAATTGTCTGGGGTCTGGGTATTATCTATGTATTAATAAGTATGTATTTAAGTATTTTAAGTATGTTTATACGTTGTCTAGTAACCGACGTAAGACGAAATTCTACAGCCTTACGCATCAAGACTACTAATTTACCCTGTTTCGTCATTTGCGCGAATTCAAATGAGGTAAAATTAAAAGTTACAGCTCCAACCCTAATTCGCGGAACGGAGTGTGAAATGCGAGTTTTATTCCCCATTTGTACACGTTTACGATCACGAGAACTTGTATGGCGATAATTGTTTTAAGTAATTTAATTACTAACACAACACTCAAAATAATGTAGGTACCTATGATAAGCTAGCCTAAATTGAACAAAAGATTATGAAATTTAAAATTAAAAAATAACTTAAAATATATAAATTAATTAATTATATCAACACTAAATAAATTCGTCCGCGTCAACAACGTCAACCGTACCCTGTGCCAAATTTCCAAAATTTTTTTTTACACAAACTTTGTTCTGACTGAAATATCTACAAATTATATGAAAACCATCGTCCTGTTTCGGTCTTTGTGGTAAAAACCGCGTAAAAATCCATTGCGTTGTTTAGAAGGAGAAAACAGAGCCACAGGAAAACGGCGACTTTACAACACAAATAAATACATTATAATCACGCCTATTACCCCCGAAGGGTTAGTCAGAGACTAGGCAATAAGGACTGCGAAAGCAGTCCTCTACCATAGTCCACTTTACACCAAATAGCGACTGCACATGTGCTTAGCGTGACAGGTGGTGAGCCCATAGCCGCTCTTTGGTGTTAGAAGTATATGCAGTCTTTAGTCCGTTAGTCGCCTTTTACGACACCCAAGGGAAGAGAGGGGTTGGTAGTATTCTTTCACGGCTACGCGACACGGTTGATAATTATGGGTCGTCACCACACAGCAATTAAAATTAATTATGTTTTATTATTATTGAAGCTTAAATCCTACATTATGCATTAAGACCTCATCCAGTAAGTCATTTCGACGAATTTAAATGCGGGAGTATAAAAACTTACGACATCAACCTTAATTCTCGAAACAGTTTGACACTAGTGATGTAACCACTTCGTGTGATTTAGCCGATACCAATTATTAAATACTATATCGGGATAATAAGTATTCTATGTGTTAATCCAGGTTATAAACTATCTTCCCGCGGTTCAATTCCCCAGGATAGGTCCCGCGGCCTTCACCTGTTATCGGAGTTTGGTCCTCCAGAGGTTTAGTGAGTATTCCCCTCCGTCTCACCCTTCCCAGCCGGGGCTTCTCCCTGGCAGCTGACTGGGGATAATGTCGTCCTCATACAGTCGGCGGGAGGTGGAAAGTCGGACGGGCGAGCCTCACATAACCCGGGGCCTCTTCAAGGCCCTGGGTATGCGTAACGCATTCCTCTGGAAAAAAAAAAAAGGTTATAAACTATCTGTATGCCGAATTTCATCTAAATCCATTTATTTTATTTATTTTATTTTATTTTATTGTTTAAGGAAAAATTTAGTAGTTTTTACGTGAAAGAGTAACAAACATCCATCCATACTTACAAACTTTTGCGTTTATGATATTAGTAGGAAGGGTAGCGATGACTTTTTATCAATAATAAAGAACTTTGCCCAGCCGTGCAATTCTCTAAGCTAAAGCCTTGATAGCTGCGGCCGCCGCAGCGCTGAGAAATGACTCTGTTTCTTACATATTCATATAATTGGAAAGAGACAGCAGGTCACAGCCATGCGCGCAGCGTCTATGTGTCGCTTAGAGAATCACATAGCAGCAGTGGGACAGGTACAGTCACTGTGGGACAATGTACATGCCTTTTAATCGCCTTTGTGGTCTAGTGGCTAAGCCATCGTTCTCAGATCCAGAGGTCCCGGGTTCGATTCCCAGCGGGGGGAACATCTTTGTGTACTTGGTATGGTTGGTGGTAGGGCTGTTAGATCCGACTGGCTAGCTACCACCATCTTATCTAAGTCTGTCGCCATAACAACGGTGTTTATAGCATTGTTGTGTTCCGACAGTTTGAGATAAGATAGCCAGTTCCTCAGTGGTTGAGGATTCCGGGTGAAGCGCGCTTCCACCTTCGGCCTCATCGTCACTTATCATCAGGTGAGATGAAGACCAAGCGGTTACCCGTTGTAGATAAAAAAAAACGGTTTAACTCGATAAAGAATGTTCCGAAACAAATTAAGCATCTATGAAGAACGTTATGAGAGTAAGTGAAGCGAAGGATGTGAGTCAGGATCGTAGCAAATGGTAATCTGTGGTCTCTGCCTACCCCGCCGGGAAGAGGCCGTGATGTATGTATGTATGTAAACAAATTATTTAGAAGAACTTTGTGCAAACACAAAAATAATTGTGCAATAATTAATGTCAAGTGTCACTCGGACTTTTACTGTAGTGCGATTCTCTAAGCGCAAACATCATATTCATATTCATATTCATTTATTGCATCTTGTTGTTTAAAATGGTATTACATAAATTTTTGGCACAAACAAGAACCCTGTAAGGGCACAGGCAAAATACTTACACTATACTTACTAAACTATCGTTTAAGCCTTGGTAACAGCGGCTGCAACAGCGGTGAGCGTACTGTTGGTATTCTGCTAAATAATTTTCAACGTTGATCGACACTAGCTCCGCACGGCTGTAAGCGGCGTGATAGGGAATCACTTCTTTGACATTTCTTGTAGGTATAAAATCGGTATTCTGTAAGTAAAACAGTTACAACTTTAACCACAGCCGTGTCTGCAGCGAACGATGTGACGGCTGTAACATGCGCAGCGTCTATGTGTCACTTAGAGAATCGCACAGCTGTTTTGTTAGAGAAAGACGCTATTTTTAAAGGTTTTCTGGTTAATCTCTCTCAAGAACCTTTAAAAATCCGAATAACACTAGATATTAGTGATTATTAGTAGTGTAGGCTATACATGCATACTTATATAACCACGACTATTATCCCCGAAGGGTTAGTCAGAGACTAGGCAATGAAGACCGCAAAAGTAGTTCTCTACCAAAGTACACTTTTCATCAAATAGTGACTGCACATGTGCTCAGCGTGACAGGTGGTGAGCCCATCACCGCTCTATGCTGATGGATGTATTGTGCAGTCTTTAGTCCGTAAGTCGCCTTAAGTCGACACGGTTAAGTGTAGACTATACTTAGTTAAATTGTTTTAAGTCATCGTAATTACACAACACTACCAATTTTACTGTTTCAAGAAATTGTATGAAATCTACATTGCAGTCTTAATAAAATCCTTTTGTACTGAATTTGATTACAGTTTTGAATTACTGAATCAATAAAGATCACTGTAGGTACTGCCTCTCTATTTGTACAGGCAGGCTAGGCTCTGTACAGGGTTTTATTTAAATTACTATAATCTATATTATTATTACTATTGATAATCCATGTAATGCTAGCCCATTACTAAAATACTAGTAACCCATCTCTTCCCTTGAGTGTCATAGAAGAACAAAATATTGCACATACATCCAACAGCATAGAGCAGTGATGGGCTCACCACCTGTCACGCTGAGCACATGTGCAGTTGTTGTTCTGTGAAACGTGGACTGTGGCAGTGGACTGCCTTAACGGTCCTCACATTTACTTTGTTATTTAAGACGAGTCACCGGTAAATGCGGCCAAAACTGTTTTGCTAGATCAAATGGTTTATGTATTTATTATTAAATTACGCTCTTATAAAAAATATTAAGCCTAAAGAATTTCCTATTTTTTACGCGATTAGATGTTCTTTCCTTAATTATAAAAAAATCTGAAAACAGGCCAAAAAAAATCTAAAACGAATGATTTCTTACATTTTTTTTAAATTTTCGACAAATTCCTAATTACATTTTGCGAGACATAACTTTTTTATGTAATTATTTATATGTAATTATTTTTTTGAAGTACTACAGAGAACCTGTTAATTTATTTAATCCTATAAAGTCTATACAGGCAAAACAACCTATAAAGACCTATAAAACGCTATTTGCGCTTCTTCGCTGTAAATACCCGTCCCGTACCGTCGCCCGTGCCATCGAGAGAGCGAGAAAGAAGCGCTCGAAAGGACTCGCCTTAAGGTAATGTGTAGGTAATTAAATATAATTAATGAGTAGCTATGGAAAAGCGAGGTCACCTGGAACAGGCATTTTTTGCTTAAAAGATGACCTCGATCATTAGTAAAAATGTAACATATTTTTGGGAAAAAATATTGCCTGTCTCTGACTAACCCTTGGGGGATAACAGTCGTAAGTATATGTAATGTCCAGGGTCTGTTTGAATCAGTATGTATGTATACAATTAATGCGTATAAAATTTTATAACACATTTCTTCAAAGAAGCTCTTATTACACCGATTTCAGTATCGTAATGTAATATAAAGTTTCGCACTAGTGCGGTAATGTAATTTAAAAATTAGTAATAATTTGAATCTATGGACAACATAGGCTTTAGCCCGTTAGTAGTTTTTACGACACCCAAGGGAAGAGAGGGGTTAGTAGTATTATTTTGATGAGCCCATCGCCGCTCTATGCTGTTGGATGTATGTGCAGTCTTTAGTCCGTTAGTCGCCTTTTACGACACCGAAAGGAAGAGAGAAGTTTGTAGTATTATTTTGATGAGCTTATCGCCGATCTATGCTGTTGGATGTATATGCAGTTTTTAGTCCGTTAGTCGCCTTTTACGACAACCAAGGGAAGAAAGGGGTTTGTAGTATTATTTTGATGAGCCCATCGCCGCTCTATGCTGTTGAATGTATGTGCAGTCTTTAGTCCGTTAGTCGCCTTTTACGACACCCAAGGGAAGAGAGGGGTTGGTGGTATTATTTTGATTAGCCCATCTACGCTCTATGCTGTTGGACAAAGAAAAATATATGTTGGCTTACCAAAGATTCATGCACTAGAAAAACAACAAAAAACGCAGTCATTTTCGGTAAATGTGTTTACCTCGCAAATATGTTATAAAACGTCGTATGGCATACGTGCGCTTTGATAATTACAGCCTCTGCTTTCTTGTAGCCCTCGCCTACGGCTCGGGCTAGCAATGTCGCCTCGGCTGTAATTTTCATCTTACCGCACTTATATCATAATGTACTATTACAACATCGTATAATGTTTCAAGAAACCAATAAGTCCATCAAAATTGTAGCTATAACATGATTTCAGTGATGGAGGCCATCGCCCGCAGTAGGGCAGTTTTATAGGCTGTACTTTGCTAATAATTCTTATATTTTATGGACCTGTGGATATTGGACAATTCGCCAATCATGAAGTTCCCCTATTTCCACCAACTGGCTTCGCCGCGACTATAAAGATTCCCATAAAATATCGCGAAAGGCTATTCAAACCATTTTTTTAAGGCTGTAAGGTTTTTCTGTGATGATTAATCGTTTGCCTTTCCAGAAACGATGCAATAATAATAGGTTAGACGTTAAGCTACTTTTTATTCATAAAACGGTAATGCGTTCTTTACAACAATTGTAAATGTAAAGCTACCTTGGCCACGGTCATAAAACCTGGATGGGTGACCACAACTTTTTTTTGGTTTGAAATTTGTTTCTGATCATAATCCGACAAGCAGCATTGTCTTACATACAATCGAAGTAGTTCTCGGTCGACCACTTATCGGCGATATTCGCTTGCGCTCCATTCCGACCGCGCGTACGTACGGCTCGTAGCGGCGCGCCGTAGCGCCTTTTCGTAGCGCGAGCCATTGCCGCTGCTTGCGCCCCGTAGCCGCAGCTAGCGCCGTAGCCGCTGCTCGCGCCGTAGCTGCTACGGTCGCGGCTTCAGTGCCAGTTTAAAACGGATGTTTGTTAGCCCATTCCTTATTTTTATACAATTCTTATTTGTTAAATACTCGTATATTTTTTTTTATTAATTACCTATAATAATATATTTTTCATTGATTGTTATAAAAACTTTTTGATTCCATTAATTGTCACATATATTTATTTCTTTTTTTCATTAAAATAATCAAAACTCATCAAAGGCTCATCAAAACGGCCCATGCGTTTTCAAGCAGGTAATGCGCTTACCAACAAAAGCGTTTTATTATTATCTAAAGAAAATGCGAATTTACAGAGAACCCTAAAAACCTTAGGCAACATAAAATTGCCGTCAAATCGATTCCTCTGTCATTCATTATTCAAATGTCTTCCGAGAATTTGCTAAAGGTACCAACCAACAAAATCGCAATAAACGCGGTAATTTCTACCGTGGCGTTCGGCATTCAGCCGACCGAACGGTAAAATTCGAAGTCGGCAGCGAAATTCGACCGAGAGCGAATACAAGCCATTACCGCGTCGGTCTTGCGAAAAACAAAGAGCTGAGATTTGGTTCGTCAAGGAGATCTTAGTCCTAGATACAGGCATCATTTGTAATTTGTTATAAAACTTTTTTATTATACATACATACTTAAATTCAACCACTATTATCCCCAAAGTCAGTCAGAATAGACTGAGACCAGGCAATGAGGACCGCAAAAGCATTCGCTGCAGTCACGGCTATGGTCAAAGTGTAGGCTGTTTTACTTACAGAATACCGATTTGATACCTTTTTTTTCCAGTGAAACCACCTAATGGATTTATTTATTTATTTATTTATTCAGCATACAATGTGAACTTACAGCTAAACCAAAACATTCACATTGGGCAATTTACCTATACAAAAAAACAATTTCCAATAATTGCAACTAATAGGGTCAGCATGGATGTCGGCGTCTTGGACACATTGCAAGAAACGGTTAATAAGAGCTATAGCCCTAGGAGTGGTCGCATTACGAGCATGCCGCGTGCGCAAAGCAGAAGGTAGTGCTAACAGGTCGTGCCGACGACGTAGACCAACACGCACATAATTCTGCGGAACGTAGTAGCCAATAGAATTTAGCACTGTGGGGTTGTCCACCTTATTTCGCAGCAAAAAACAATAATGCAATGCAAGCAAGAGTTTACGCCTGACTCTAAAGTTACAAGGTCTACCATGCCTGCTACAAATATATACCCTCCCAGAAGGGAGGCAAGGTTATGTGGGGCTCCATCTGTCCCCCTTTTCACACTGAAAGCATAATAATCAATCAGGGATGAGAGGGAGAGAACTTTATCCACTAAACACTGGAGAACAGCTAATTCGAGTGAAATGGAGGCCGCGGGGCCTGTCCACTAGGAAATTGAATCACGAGAACCGATTTTATACCTACAATAAATGTCAATGAAGCGATTCCCTATCACGCCGCTCACAGCCATGCAGAGCTAGTGTCGAACAGTGTTGATAACTATTTAGCAGAATACCAATAGTACGCTCACCGCTGTTGCAGCCGCTGCTACCAAGGCTTAAACGATGTTTGCGCTTAGAGGTTTTCGGGGGTTAAAGTTACTCGTGTCCGTAGGTTTATCTTTGAGAGCCTACACGTGACCCCTGGGTGCTAAATGAGTGACACTGACAGAGTGGTAGAGCCACGCTGCGTTGCAGCACGCATTGGGCCAGCTCACCCGGGGTAATACCACCCTCTCACGAATATCCGGCGTGAAATAATGGCACTTGGTGTTGTTGTGTTTCGTCCGGCCAGTGTGAGTTTCGGAGACGCCTCCCCCCCACCCTCACAATTCCTATTCCTTCCTTAACCCTATTCCTTTCTTGTAGGTTGGCAACGCATCTGCGACTTCTCTGGTTTTGCGGGTGTCCATGGGCGGCGGTGATTGCTCTCCATCAGGAGACCCGCCTGCTCGTTAGCTTCCTTCTTTTGCTACGTCTCTTACGCTGCACCAGTTGTCCTCGCGCCTGGACTCCATTCCGAGCGCTTCTCTCCCGCTCTCTCGACGGTACGAAGGTACGGGACGGGTGTATCAACTACTCGAATAGACGCGTTTAATAGGTTTTTTGCCTATTAAACTCGATAAAAAGTAGTAAAATAAAAAATATGTGCTTTTTGCATTCACTAGATAATTAAAAGTTTCTTCTATTGGTAAAAAAATTTAGTCATTTATTAATGTATTATTCTGACTTACAGCTCTTTTAAAATGTTGACAGAGCTATATCTTTGATTTTTTTTCTATCGATCGAAGTATTACCTATCATGTTTCTTTTTTTTAGAGTCATTAGATAATGTGTTCAACTATATAGGTATGAATTTTAGAACTGTATGTTTTATATTGGTGGCGGTACAATCAAGCGAAATTGTTAAAAACGGGAAAAGAGCGCCTTAACATCAGGTGGAGTGGAGTCATTTGCCGAGCTTAATTATAGGTATAAAAAAGGATACTTTTCCACAACGCAGCACTCAACCTTCATTTCATTTAGAAACAAAAAAATAGAAACAAAAAATCTTCAATTGATACATCACAAATTCAGAGAAAAACTTACTCAACAATCTGACGCTCTCCAAATACGGCTTGGTGAACGAAATATCCGATATACAGTTTGCCTGACCTGGGAATTGAATCTAGGACCTCTGGATATTGGAAGCTTTGCCACTCGGCTACCGAGTCGTTAATCACCTAATCGTCCTCACATAGAAAATATAAACCAATTAACACCTTAAACTGATAATTACAAAAGTCCATAACTAGTATCATTAACCCAGAAATCACATATAATAAAAAAAAACTCCGAGACATGTTTGTATCTACATTATTTAAAGAGCTTAACTCGCAATCACAGCAGCCAGCTGTTAGTCAAGTTACAACTTAATTACCGTAAACTCTTCAACATAAATTATTAAATCGACCAAAAAGTTGAAAGGCACTTAGCAATCATCAAATTAATATTTAAAGACAGAAAGTATCAAGTATTTAATAGGAAGCAGCGTGATTTTAATAAGACCCAATTAAGCTTAGAATAACTCGAACTCGCACCAGTAAATAGTTTCAAAGTATTTCAGCCTGAAGGCTCGGACACACAGAAAACGGTAAAAAAACGTTTATTTACCTACCGTTTTTCAACGCGAGCCCGCGCAACTTGTAATGCAAGGAATGATATTATGAAACTCCACACATCAATATGAGCATGGGCCGTGGGTTTTACTATGGCCAGAAAATAGCATCGCTGTTAGGTACACGGGACCGCCGCAACAGTATCAAAAAGAAGATCCCGATCTCGCTTTAGTTAACAATTTTAAAGTATATCAGTGTTGCTCATTAATTTCGTTTTTCATGTTACTTAACTTTGTATAAACTATAACACAAATAATAACATACAATGAACAATGTGCGAAATTAATTATTTTTATTTAGGCAACAATGCTTTTAGATGTAATAAGTACCTAGTTACTTAGATGGTTTGATATTGTTAAAATACGTATTTATGAACAATATTATAACAGTTACTTTATTACTATTTTAAAGACTCATACACAACGAAAGCGGATCAAAAGCGGCGCGAGTTGAACGCGGGAACGCGTAAAGCCACGCACGACACATTGCATTAATATGAAACTGCTTTGCTTCTGCTATGCATATTAAATTATCAATATGTTGGTCTGTCTTCTACCGTTAGAAAGACGTAATCTGTATGGTGAATAAGCTTGTTAACCGTGTGGTATGGCCACAGATTTTTTTATTTTCTGTGGGTTAACGGCTCAATAAAAAAATTGTACCAACCCCTGTCTTCACTTGGGTGTCGTAAACGGCGACTAACGGACTAAAGAGTGCACATACATCCAACAGCAGATAGAGGGGATGAGCTTACGACTTATCACTCTAAACACATGTGCTGTTGTAATTTGGTGAATCGTGAACTACCTAAGTTAGTGGATTGCTTCTGCGGTCCTCATTGCCTAGTCTCTGACTAACCCTTAGGGGATAATAGTCGTGGATCTATGTATACTTAGTATATGTAAATAAGCATAAGTAAAATTTCTAACTAAAGTGAACAAAACAACGATGTTTGATTATTAATTTCACAATATTAATTCAACAACACAAAGGAGTAAGCTTTAGTGTACAAAACCTCTTAATAGGAAACAGCCAGATTTTAATAGAAGATCCAATTTAAGTTTAAATAACTTGAAACTGGTCTGTAGTTAATAGTTTTCAAGCATTTCAGAGGAGCTAAGGCTGCCCGACAACGACAGACTTTTCGTAGGGTCGACCGGCAATCGGGCCGAAATTACCGGCGACTTTTGTCACTGACTTTATGGCTGTCCTAAATGTATATATTCTGTATCGTTGCTAGGTAAAGGCCTCCATCATTAAAATCAAGTTAAAACTACAATGATTGATAAGATAAGATAAGATAAATATACTTTATTGTACACTACAAGAATACAATTTTATAAAAGTAGACGTACAAATGGCGGTCTTATCACTAAAAGTGATTTTTTCCAGACAACCTTTGGTTAAACAAGATTGATTTAAAATTAAAAGTGGGCTTGTAGTGCACCATGAATATCATAATAAGCTAATATATTATAGTAAAACTTATTAAACTACTTAAATTAATATAAACATATTAAATATACACATGCATACAGATTAGAAATAAACATAAACATCTAAACTACATAATGCATCGCTACATTTCTTGATGTTTATTATTTTAATCACCACGATTGCCAAATGACGGTGATCACAAACCTATACATCAAACAGTTCAAACATATTTTATCCCACCTATTACCATAATGAGATGATTCAGAAGGCACGTTAAGCCGTTGGTCCCGGTTGTTGTCGTAAAATAACAGTCGTTAAAACCCACCAACCCGCATTGGGCCAGCGTGGTGGGTATGGCCCAATATTTCCACGTGCTACTGTCCACGTTGGAGGCTTGTGCCCAGCAGTGGGATGTTTATAGGCTGATGATGATGACGATACCATAACTGCGATCCCTGCGTGTTGTCAGTCAGGATGTACATAGGTACCGATTATATGTAGTACTGGCTATTTAAAAAACGCCCCGATGGCCGAGTGATCAAGCGCTCTGTCGATATCCGGAAGTCCTGGGTTCAATTACCAGGTCGGAAAAAGTGTGTTTTAGGATAAATAAATATACTTTCCTACACTCACACCAATAATCTAGCCCAAGAGAAGCTTCGTTATGAAACTCGTTAAATGGTTACTAGACAACGGATAAACATACATAAAATACTTAAATAGATACTTATTATACAATGAAAACAACCGGACCCGAGACAATTTAGAAAAAAAATCGTTTCTAAATTGACCCGACCGGGATCGAACCTGGGACCTCAGAGATGGCGACACCATGAAAACCGGTGATACAAACCACTCGACCAAGGAGGTCGTCAGAAAAGGATTTTACTATGCTGCGCCCGGTTAAGCCAATAATACCCATCAACTGTAGCGATGACTTGATTTCAATGATGAAAGGTCTTTACCGTGCAGTGGGACATCCCCTCTCCTTACATCACTAAATTTTATTTAAACTGGCACCTCGAGACCAACCTTTAGGTATGCAAGAAGTGCCAGACGTCCCTGCGCCAGTAAACCAACTCGCACAGGAGACCATCTGCGTTAGGTCTTGACGCCAAATCAGTGCCCGCCGAAGCGCGCTCTTCATTCGGTACTCATAAGACTAGTGTCTCGGGAGAGTTTCCCCGTGAACACGTGTAGTTCACTGCCTATTGTCCAGGTAGGTAACCGGAGCTGTCAAGCTCGCTCACTTCTCGTTGCACGAAGGGCACAACTCGCAGTTGCCACTGCTCGGGTCGTCGACTCTAAAGTCAACTCCCAAGTGTCCACCTTGGTCGCGGAGTAATAAGCACACTCACTTCTCGGAACCCATCCGGGCGCCTAGCCAGTTAGTCTAAGCAGCTGGCTGGACCTGAGGCTACGGCATCTAGGGAGCCGCCTCTACTAGTTATCCAGACTAACTCTCTCAACTTCCAAGTGTCCACCTTGGTCGCGGAGTAGTAAGCACACTCCGTGCAGTGGGACAGTACACAGGATGTACTTTACTTTATATAATATCATATCGTATCAATCTCTGTGTGTTTATTGTTTGCCGACAAAAAGTCGCATCGCTTCTTGTCTGACGTGAGTAAGCAGCCTAAATACAAGTTGTATTGTCGCTAAGGAGTGGGAGACATTCGAAAGGCTTTAGAGATTGTACAACAGTTAATTAGTTTATTTGTCTCACTTGTAGTGTAAAGGATGGATACCTACATTAAATAAACTATTGTCCCTAATACTCCTGTATATTAGTTTGTTTCGCTCTGTCACGTTCTATTTCGTAATGTATTTTTGTTGTTAAATGGACATAATATTATGTAATCACGGCTATTATCCCCAATGGGTTAGTCAGAGACTAGTCCTCTGCCATAACCAACTTTTTACCAAAAAGCGACTGCACATGTACTCAGCGTGACAGGTGGTGAGCCCATCGTCGCACTTATACTGTTAGGTGTAGGTGCAGTATTTCTTTTTAAATGTATTAATTGTATTGTCTGTGATTAATTGTTAACACATACATTTGTAACTCCGAGTTACTTCCCGAGCGACCACATCTTGGCGATAATCGATTTGCGCTACTCTTTTTCTCCGAGACGAAATTTCGGTCGATTGTCGTTTAAAGGCCCTCAGTTGCGTCATGTAGATCGTGTGGAAGCGAATATTGTCGAAAAGTGGTCGACCGCGAATTTCAGCGATCGTACATACGATCTTAATAACATAAATAAATACATTGCTTAGGTGACTTGGCCCGATATATGGAGATCCTGGGTTAAAATCCCAGCCGGCCTAGCATGCGAAACACGACAGCATCTTCCCGACCCGTTTTCTCGAGTTTTATTCATTTATCTCTAATGTCTATCGACACTAGAGACACGTGCATGCGAACTACATAATATGTCAAAAATAGACTTAATAGTAGTTTTTCCTTTTTGCGAATTTTAATTGGATATCTTTGAGTAAGTATCTAATTTATTTTAAAGCAATAACATAAAAAAATAACGATTATTTTTATGTTTTCGAAGGCAGTGGCCGGTCGTTGACCCAACCGTCTGTTGACCCGTCCGCGTCAGCCGGGCGCGGGCTAGGTACACCTATGTTAGTCTGCAATGATACCTCATTTATTTTCCTTTTACGAAATGTGCGTATTTTTCTTATGTTATTGCTTTAAAATAAATTAGATACTCAAAGATATCCAATTAAAATTCGCAAAAAGAATTATTTAATTAAAAATGAAAAATCACAAATTTCCTTTTTGTCATGTTTAAAACACTTGACCTGACCAGCCCTTGAAGTTTCTTGTGGTTTCTAGCAGTCGCCTTATATAAGTCCCATATAAAATACTTTCGAAAAAGTGGTTCCAACTATTCTATAAAATTTTGTTTTCGAAACATCACAACTAATTTTGATCGGCACCACAATGGGTATTGAATAGTGATGCGCTGATCCGATCCGATCCTTTGAAAGATCGGATCGGCAGGAATACGATCCAGCAATTTTCGGATCGGTTCGAGGTCATACAATTTTTTGCCAGATCGATCCAAAACTTGAAAGAGCGGATCGCTTGGATCGTGTGCATTAAAACACGGTATTTAAAAAAAAATTGGGTACATACTTAGGTTTATTTGTTACGAACGTGTTCTAACTTTGTTTACATTTTGATTTTAGCGGCAACCTTTGAGGGTAGATTGATATTATAGACGTTAAATTATTATAAATAAATGTTGTGGGTAGGTTTAGAAGCATAAAATGTGTATATCCAGTCACATACATACTTCTCTACAAGGTTTATATGGGTTTACCTAATAAAGATCTAAAATTAATTATATCTTACTTAATTGCATACGATCCGGATCGATTTTCTGAAGATCGGATCGACGGCATGCGATCCGATCCGCGGTTCGGATCGTCGCGTTACGATCCATTACGATCCGAAAAATCGGATCGACGACCCGGATCGCGCATCCCTAGTATTAAATTTGGACGGCAATGCAAATGAAAACTGACAGCAATCCCATGCTCACTTTTGGTTGGAGCATTAGTTCAAGGTGCTGTATCTAGTGTTTTTTGTGTTTAAATGATCGAAGATGTATGTAATGTAGGTATTGAATTTTATAGTGTAGGTAATGCAAATTAAAAATCTCCTGTCTCCTGGCCTAGCGCGCCATTCATTTTCACCCTTCCGGCCGTGAACGTCTGTCGGCAGTAACCTGAACAATAGTCCATTCTGGGCTATGCCTCCATTTTTTGTTCGAGGAATTTGCGAACCTCCACCTTACTTTTATTAACAGAACATTTTAGTGATAGCTATTTCTGTAACATTTTTATTAATACAGTCTGGTTTGGTTTGGTAATATTTTACACTGGGCCATCCTATTGAATAGAATAGAATACAATAACTTAATTGCATTATATAGTGAAAATAACTTCTTTCTTAAGTAACACTTCTTAACGCATAATGTCATTAAATGGCATAACTAATAAACCTCATTCATATTATGGCAAAAACATCAAAATTCATACAAATATTGTTTGGCATAATTTTGATTAGGCATAAAACCGCCTCTGTGGTCTAGTGGCTAAGCAACCGGTTTTAGACCTAGAGATCCTGGGTTCGATTCCCAGCGGGGGGTACATATTTGAGTGCTCGGTTTGGTTGGTGGTAGGGCTGTTAAGTCCGCCTGGCTAGCTACCATTATCTTATCTAAGTCTGTCGCAATAACAACGATGTTTATAGCATTGTTGTGTTTCGACAGTTTGAGATAAGATAGCCAGTTCCTCAGTGGTTGAGGATTCCGGGTGAAGCGCGCTTCCACTTTCGGCCTTATCGTCACTTACCATCAGGTGAGATGACGGCCAAGCGCTTACCCGTCGTAGAATAAAAATAAAATAAGCTAAAATTGCATACTTGTTAAAAGGCATAATATTAAAAACCTTAATTTTTAATATACATAGTACATATATAATAGCACGGTATGGTATATATAGCGTCTTTGAATATTATATTGTCATACTAGCGGGCCGCCCGCGACTTCGTCCGCGTGAACTACCTGTATCCCGTGACAAATTTCCATAAAAACTTTCACGCTAACCTTGTCCTGACAATTACGAATACAACAAAAAAAGAATCAGCCAATATGGTCGAGCCGTTCTGAAGTGATGCGCGTACAAACATTTCGGCGAATCTTTTGAATACTATGTCTTCTAAGGCTTAACTCGAGTATTTTTTTATTTGTTGGATAGGTATCCAGTGAAACTGCGAAAATTGCTTAACTGACAAAATCGTAAACCGCTGCGCGTACAATCTCATAAACCCTTACAATAATAAAAGTGTGCAATTGATTTTACCAATATGTATTTCTGCGAAGCTCGACATAAATCCTCTACAGCATTCTGCCTTCTTGCTACCGGCCTAAGCAAACAAAATGGCTGAAGGCAAATAGCCCCGGTCAATATTGGCCGAAATAATCCCTCATTCTTTATGAAAACAGTGGCTTATTAAAGTGGAAACGTGAAAATGTATGATGAGCTATGAATATTAATATGGAAGGCTTCGGTTTAGCATACCTTTGATACTCGACATTAATACGCGGCTACTTTGCGGTCACCCATGCAGAAAGTGACTTTCCAGGAAGCTCACGGACTTGTGTAATCTTCTGTGCGGTTAGTATAAATTTACATACATACCTATTATAATCACGACTATTATCCCACAAGGGTTAGTCAGAGACTAGGCATTGAAGACAGCATAAGCAGTCCTCTACCATAGTCCACTTTTCATCAAATAGCAACTGCACCTCAGCGTGACAGGTGGTGAACCCATCGCCGCTCTATGCTGTTGGATGTATGTGCAGTCTTTAGTCCGTTAGTCGCCTTTTAGACACCCAATGGAAGAAAGGGGTGGTTGTAGTTTTCTAAGTGGTAGAGCCACGCTGCGTTGCAGCACGCATTGGGCCGGTTCGCCCGGGGTAGTACCAGCCTCTCACGAATATCCGGCGTGAAATAATGGCACTTGGTGCTGTTGTGTTTCGTCCGGCCAGTGACAATTCCTATTCCTTCCTTAACCCTATTCCTTTCTCAAAGATCGGCAACGCATCTGCGACTCCTCTGGTTTTGCGGGTGTCCATGGGCGGCGGTGATTGCTCTACATCAGGTGACCCGCCTGCTCGTTTGCCTCCTTCTAGTATAAAAAAAAAAGTATTCTTTCACCGCGACGCGACACGCTTATTAGGTGGTTACAAAATTTGGTATCTATTATTATTCTCTTTAACAGCATATTTTGTCATACTGCAGAGCGAAAGTAGAGTGGTAGAGCCACGCTGCGTTGCAGCACGAATTAGGCCGGCTAGCCCGGCGTCATACCATCCTCTCGCGGAATATCGACGTGAAACAATGGCACTCGTTGCTGTTGTGTTTCGTCCGGTGAGTGAAAGTACCGGAGGCACATCTGAGAGAGAGAGAGAGAGAGAGAGAAAATTTTATTGACAAACAAAAAAATATAAATAAAAAACATATTATGCAAAAGACAATTGCCAATCAGGACTCTCATCTCTCACTCCCTTCCGCCTCACAATTTCTACTCCTTCCTTAAAGATCCTATTCCACTCTTTCCTCAAGGTCGGCAACGCATCAGCGACTCCAAATGAATGCGACTCCAAATGCGGGTGTCTAAGGGCGACGGTGATTACTTTCTATCAGGTTCTTAGATTAAATTTGTTTTAATCTAAGATCAGGTTAGATAATTAAAAGAGAAAATAAGAAAGAGTTCGAAAATTGATTTAGAAAATTGAGATAATGTCACTACCAAAAACTTAGATCATTCGGGCTCCATACATTTTTGGGCCTTTTCTGAAAGTGCCGGCCAACAAAAAATAATAGTACGTATTGTTAGAACTACCCATTTGGAGTAATAGTTAATATGGCATAAAAATTGTAGGATTGCTCTGAACCAAGTTATACAAGTTCGATGATTCATCATTTTCATACATTTATTTATTTCTGAATGTGCAGGAATTGGGAAACATAAAATAATGATAGATATTGCTAGAACTAATGATCTGAAGCAATTGTCATTGTAGCGCAAAATCTGTGGGGGTCATCATCTGTTCTGTTTATACAAAAAAAAATAGGAATCAATGAAAATGTATGAAAATTATGAATCTTCGAACTTGTATAACTTGGCTCGAAGCAATCCTACAACTTTTGTGCCATATTAACTATTTCTCCAAATAGCTAGTTCTAACAATAAGTACCATTTTTTTTGTTGGCCGGCACTGAAAGTGTCGGAAAAGGCCCAAAAAAAATGATGTCCTTTATATTGCTTTGGCTCAGTCTTTGATAGGCTATTGTATTTCGATATGGGGAGGTGCTAGTAAGACAATATTTCTGGAATTAGAAAGAAGTCAACGTTGTCTACTCAAAGTAATTTATTTTAAGCCAATTAGGTTTTCTACAAACGTACTTTATCAGTTTTGTCAGGTGCTCTTAGTTAGAAGGTTATACAATATCACAGTAACTTTAAAATTACATAAAAAAAATCCATAATATGATACCTACTAATATCATGAATAGAAAGAGAAAGGACAAGGCTGCTAACATAAAAAACTCTAGAACTGACTTCTGTAAAGGGCAATGCGTGGGATAATCAGCATAAACATTTACAATAAATTAAACAAACCCTAGAAATAAATTCATTTAACTTACATAAATGTAAGGAATTGATATTTAAATGGCTACTGACAAAATCCTACGACGAAACTGAAAAGATTTTGCAATACAAGTTGTGATCATTGCATTAAATAAAAGTGTTATATTAATAATAATAATATTTAAAAAAAATTGTTTATAATAAAACCAAGTCTGGTTATCAATTAACAATCACACTATAATACACACACACATGAATTCACAACACACAAACATGTTATTTAAGGCGACTACTAGAAACCACAAGAAACTTCAAGGGCTGGTCAAGTCAAGTGTTTTTATAAACATGACAAAAATGACAAAAAATAATTTCGAGCTTTTTTCACTTTAAATTAAATAATTTATTTTGTGAATTTTAATTAGATAGTCTTTGAGTATCTTATTTATTTTAAAGCAATTAGGTATTTAATTAAAAATGAAAAAAGCTTGAAAATCTTTTTTGTCATTTTTGTCATGTTTAAAACACTTAACCTGACCAGCCCTTGAAGTTTCTTGCGGTTTCTAGCAGTCGCCTTATATATACACACACGACATTCAGTACAAATAACTTTTGCTTATTTACTAAAAGATTGATTTAGTGTAATAAATTGTAATTTTAATTAAATAAAAATTTCTTTATTTTCCACCAGAATATTCCATGTTTCATGCTAAAACAGCGAAGTAAATTATTCTTACATGTAAAATTGGAGTAGGGAAATATATAATATTGGGAGGACTGGAGCCCAAGATAGGATAAACCTGGGTTTCAGGTGTCCAGGATCCCCGCATGAACTATAACTACGTCTAGCAATACACTTAGATAATAATATAAAAAAGAAAAAAATAACAGTAATAATAACAAGAGACAGAAATTGAATGTGAGTTTGTCTATGTGTACATTATATGGTGTGAGGGCGTGAGCGTGTGTGTGCGCATGTACATGCATGGTGTGGGTTCGAGTGAGCGTGTATGTGTGTGAGTGAGCGGGTGTGTGCTCGTGTAAATGATGGTGTGTGCGAGTGAGCGTGTGTGTGCGTGTTGTGTAAGTGAGCACGAGTTTGTAACGCGTGAATCTGAGTGCAAGTAGGTGCAGGTGCCTTCATGTGTGTGTATTTCATTTACCTGTCATCTTAACAGTGATTCTGTATCGTGGTAATTTAGCTCTAATAAATAGTTCTTAATGATGGATTTGCATTTATGAATAATTTTAGGATAGATATTGAGTGCCGTGTTTAATTTATTATACAAGTGTTTTAAGAGAAAAATTGTATGACGTCGAATAAAGATGGTGTTGTGTTTGTCGATATGACATACTTTTGCCGGTCTACGAGTGTTGGGCTGCTGTGTTATGGCATTGTAGGTTAAGAGTTTGTGTTGACGTATTGTAACTTGCATGATAAATAGTTGTCTTACTGTCATAACTTGGGCTTGCTTATATAGATTTAGTGTGGGATACAAAAAAGGTTTCTTTAGCATAACCTTTAGCAATGATCGCTGAGCACGTTCCAACTTTAATATTGTAGTTTTGCATGACCCACCTTAAACTGGTATGCAGTAGGTTAATATAGACTGGGCAAGAGCATCATAGATAACTTTCAGCAATTTTGGTTTGAGTATATTTCTAAGTTTTTTAAATAACCAAATTAACTTTCTTATGCGAGTAGACAAAAACTCGACCTGGGTTTTCCACGTTAGGGATTCATCCAATTGAATACCAAGGTATCTGATATCACTGACTTTTTGGAGTGGAGTGCTTAAACATGATCTGTATGAGTTGTTACATGTATGTAGTTTTAGTAGAATTTGGTTTGCTTTAAGCTGGGTAGATTTATTAATGGAAAAAGTAATATATTTAGATTTATTTATGTTTAGGGTTGAGAGTTTTTTATTTAACCAAGCTGATGTTTGTAGAAGTCCTTGTTCAGCACACGCGTGTGCTTCGGCTCAAGTCTCACCCTAAATTACAAGAGCTGGGTCGTCAGCATAAGGTATTATTTTGCCATTGTTTGGTTTGAGTTGACAGAGCTCATTTATGTAAATCAGGAAGAGGCTTGGGCCCAATACACTGCCCTGAGGGACGCCAAGGTGTCGGAGGGGGGAGTGCTAACGTAGTCTCGTATTTTAACTGTTTGGTGTCTGTTGGAAAGATAATTCTCAAACAGTTTCAGGGGTAATCCGCGTATTCCAATCTGTTCGAGCTTATTTAGTAGGATGTTTATAAATGTTATGGATGTTATAAATAAAAGTATAAATGTCGAATTGTTATCAGTTGCAAGTTAAAATATTATCATTAAAGTTATGGAAGAGCGGGGTCTCCTGAAACAGGTATTTTATATACTTACCATACCAAGTTGGTCCCAACCACTTATCTAAAACTGAAGTTTATAGTGTAAATAAATATTTTTTATCAATTTCTTTTTCATTTCATCAGGTGACCTGCCTGCTCGTTAGACTGCTTTTCACATAAAAAAACGTCCTCAACTATTCCTTCTATAATAAGCAACCTATGCGTAGAAAGAGATGGATGAAAGAAGGTTCTGCATTCAAAGATAAAGATAACGAAACGTTGAAAAAAAATATCTTCCTCAAGCGGGAATCGAACCCGCGTCCTCCGCAATCCGGGCAGCTGCGTTGACCACTCCGCCACCGAGGTATTGGTTAGACCGACGAAATATTTCAACGCTTTTGACATTATGTTTTTTTTTTATAGCAACAGTGTCTTATCAAACCCTTTCTTAGAGATCTGAATGAAAATATTTTACAATATTTTAAACATTCAGTTGAGATAAGACTGCTTTATAGATTCGTAATATTTGATTATTTGCATTAAAAAACGCTAAAATAAACTCAAAGATAACGAAACGTGGAAAAAATGTCTACCTCAGACGGGAATCGAACCCGCGTCCTCCGCAATCCGGGCGGCTGCGTTGACCACTCCACCACCGAGGTAATGGTTAGACCGACGAATTTTTTTTCAACGCTTTTGAATTTATGTTTTCTTTATAGCAACAGTGTCCTAACAACGTAAAATATTACGAATCTAAGAAGAAGACTTTTAAAAAATAATTTATTAATAATAATTTTCGTCCTATTTCCTTGCTACCTACACTATCAAAAGTCCTGGAGCGCTTGATGAATAACCAACTCATACAATTCCTCGAAAGAAATAACCTACTCTCGTCTTCCCAATTTGGGTTTCGGCCAGGTAAATCCACAAATGATGCAGTACATGAGTTGGTAAATTCCATTATTGGCGCACTGGATAGTAAGAGAAAATGCCTGACTTTGTTCCTAGACCTCGCTAAGGCATTTGACGCGGTCTCTATCCCTAACCTACTGCTTAAGTTGGAGAGGATTGGAATTAGAGGCCTTCCTCTCAATTTATTCCAAGATTACCTCACAAACCGAAAACAACTGGTCAAAATTGGCCAGTACGTTAGCAAAGAGCTTCCAGTTAACTTTGGAGTGCCGCAGGGGAGCATACTCGGGCCGACCCTATTTTTGGTCTACATTGATGACCTATGTCGGCATAGACTAAATAATGGTAAAATTTACACATTCGCGGATGACACGGCTCTTTTATTTGATGGTAAAGACTGGGATGAGGTATTTGGTGTTGCCCAGGAGGGGTTCGATTGTGTTCGTACTTGGTTGCAAAATAATGTGCTGACTCTCAACGTCTCCAAAACCAAATACATGGCATTTGCGCCGAGAACCAATCTCCTGCCGCCGGCTGCTCTCGGCATCACTGCGCACGATTGTGCGGCAGGCGATTCTATTTGCTCTTGCCCACACCTCCAACAAACAGATAATTTTAAATACCTAGGTGTCATCGTGGACCAATGTTTAAGCTTCAAACCACACATTGAAGTGCTGGTTAAAAGACTGCGCAAACTAATTTATGTATTTAGGAAGCTTAAACATGTAGCTGATCGGCGAACTATTAAAATGGTCTACTACGCCTTATGCCAATCACTTATTGACTACTGCATAATCACCTGGGGCGGGGTAGCTAAAACTCACATTATTGAGGCGGAGAGAGCTCAACGCGCAATATTGAAAGTGGCGGCTGGTCTACCTTTCCGTTTTCCTACATTTGACCTCTACAAAAGATGGGAAGTACTTACTGTGAGACAGTCCTTTGTGTTGCACACTCTTCTCAAAAAACACCAACAGTTAAAGTATGACCCGGATCACATGAAAAATAAACGGCGTAAGGGTAACGTTTGCCAGACGCCGTTGTTCCGTATAAGTCAATCTCATATGCACTTCTGTTACTTAGGAAATTATCTTTATAATAAAATTAACAGCAAGCTTAACCTATATCCACTCCATAAACATAGTGCCAAAAGAAAACTGTCCGAGTATCTGAAAGAGCTTGACTACGAAGACACTGAAAAACTGCTCTGTTCACAAAGGTAGATAGATTGATAGATACTCTCCAATAATACACACTATAAAAGTAACCACACACACACACACACTCACACACACACACACACACATACACACACACTCACACACACACGAGCACTCACACATCACATCACATACACTCCATGTAATATTACATATTATATATATTATTTTTGTTCTAAGTATATTGTTATCCTTAAGTTTATAATCTCATTGCTCCAACTAGGTCAAATAGCTATTTATTGTTAATTCACGGAGCTGTAGTTGTTAATTCGCGGAGTGGGCCTGGTGACCTGTAATACAGATTTTTATAAAATCAACAATAGGCACCAGCTCTCACAATGCTGATTAGTATATACCTACTGTATAAATTACTGTTGCTAACATTAATGTGGAACTGATCTGTTGTGAGAGAAATAAACGTTTATTGAATTGAATTGAATTGAATTGAAAAAATGCATGACCCGAAACTGTATGGGATAATTGGAAGGGAAAGACTTAGTCGTAAGTACTCTGAACATACGTTCTCGTGAAAGCTTAGGTCAACGGTCACTTAAACCGACAAGCATGTTTGAAGAATGTGATTATATTAAATTCAGCCAACGATGGTGTGTCAGAATCAGGACCGTAGCAAATGTAAAATTGTGTTCTATGCCTAGTTACATATATTAAAAAAAAGATTATTTAACAACAATAACATAAAAGACAGAGCGCTTTCAAATTACAAATGAAATTTGTACATGCTAAGGTTGTGTCGATGAACGCTTCTAATTTAATCTGGTTACAGAGATCTCTACCAAGGCTAGGCCTGTCTTGTCTATACCGCCTAAGTATATATAAGGCGAATGCTAGAAACCGCAAGAAACTTCAAGGGCTGGTCAGGTTATTTTAGACATGACAAAAATGAAAAAAAAGAAATTTGTGTTTTATTTATTTTTCATTAAATAATTCATTTTATGAATTTTAATTTGATAGTCTTTGAGTATCTAATTTATTTAAAAGCAATAACATAACAAAAATAAAAAGAAAGAATTAACTATGAAATTACGATTATTTACAACGCGCGGGCAGCGGCCAGCCGTTGCCCACCCGTCTGTTGACCCGTCCGCGTCAGCTGAGCGATAAGTACCTACGTTAGTCTGCAATCTTTTTTGTCATTTTTGTCATGTTTTTTAAACACATGACCTGACCAGACCTCTAAGTTTTTTGCAGTTTCTAGCAGTCACCTTATATATTCAGTAAATAATGTATTTATGTATGTAGGTACGTAAATACATTACGACTATTATCAACTAAGGGTTGGTCAGAGACTAGGCAATGAGGACCGCAAATCAGTCTTCTGCCATAGTCCACGTCTTACCAAATAACAACTGCACACGTGACAGATGGTGAGCTCATCGCCGCTCTTTGTTGTTGGATGTATGTGCAGTGTTGAGTCCGTTAGTCGCCTTTTACGACACCCAATTGAAGAGATGGGTCGGAAGTAGTCACCACACAGCTCCACGCGGCTGTATATAAGATGACTGCTAGATACCGCAAGAGGGCTGGTCAGGTCAAATGTTTTATACATGACAAAAACGACAAAAAAAGAATTCGTTTTTTTCGTAGGTACTTACCGCCCAGCGGCGCCCAGATACTCAAAGACTATCCAATCAAAATTCACAAAATGAATTATTTCATTAAAAATGAAAAACACCAATTCCTTTTTTGTCACCTGACCAGCCCTTGAAGTTTCTTGCGGTTTCTAGCAGTCACCTTAATAAGGTGACCTTATATATGTACCTACTGTTTACTTCACAGCTGGATATAAAGCTCTGTCTATCTCGCCAAGCCTTGTGGCTACTTCTAATCCCTTGAAAACATGTCTACTGGAGTTCACGACATAACAAATTTCACTATCTGGCCAACCAATAAAAACAAACTTTAAACCGACAATTTTAAAGGAAAAGGAACCCTACTCCGCAGCTTTTAGCTCGTGTTTTCCTTTTGAACGCATAACTGCACAACCGTTCGGATATTGCAAAAGTTATTTGAAGACAACGTATATTGGCGTAAAGCACGACACGGCATAGTGTTCATTGCATTATCTACCTTATTACTACCGCATAAGTTACATGATAATTGGCAATTTATAGTAGAGTTACTTTGTTACTTCTGTTTTAAGTAGTGGCTTTGCACGTAAGCTTTCTTCTTGAAAGTTTGCGTTTCCGCTTTCTCTTCTTCCTTATTGTGGAATTAGAAGGTGTACACGCATTTTCTTGTATTGTCTTTTGATTAATTCAACCTAAAATCAAACTGAAAGTTACAATACAAACCTCTCTAACTAAACATGGTCCTTCCCCAAGTAGCAAAATTAGAACTTTCGAGAAGAAATTTTTTTATACACTTATAAGAGACTTGTAGCGTGCTACAACCCTGGATTTGGGAAAATTTATAGGAGTCATTTGTTTTTGTAACAATCCTACACCTTACAAAATGTTATTAACTCCTGTAATGTATTATAATAGCATTGCTAAAGTGCAATAGTTTCTGTAATTATCAAACACTCCACATTTATAGGTAAGTCAGCTTTTGTAAGTGCCTGACACTAGTTTTATACCAAACAAATCATGTTTATAATGTGAGGAGCTGGCGAACAAAACGCGTTAATTACCATCTGGTCAAAATACTTTTTTTTATATTCCGGAGGTTTTGGGCCCGCTGAATTCGAATCTCAACTCATTTTCAATCGAAACTGCCTAAAACAGTGTTAAAATTGCATCCAAAGTTCATCGTTTCGAACGTAACGGCATAATTACAATAAAGTTTCAACAGCATTGAATAAGCGAGCGCGTTTTCGTTCAAAACGGAATAATTTTCATACAAATTTACAAGATGTCAATCAAAATGGATTAAGTGACAACCTTTTTTATTGTAGGCAACTCTAGCTCATGTCTTTCTAGTAGTATTGCTTTAAGCCAAAGCCGTTAATCTTTTTAATAAATAAAAAAATATACTCTGTGGTCTAAGAGTGTATCTGTGGCAGTCAGCTGTTTGTGTAATTGTTTAGATTGTACGAATATTGTGAAAAAGGGTAAAAAAATGTCTGAAACTGTTGGTGTTATTAATTCGGGATCAAGAAAAAGGAATAAGGTTGGGCGAAAGTCACAGAACGATCGTCACTTAAGGTAAGCTGCCTATATCAGATTATTTTACTTTATAACCTCACTTTTAAACAAAGTATTTTTTCTGTACCCAACTCATGTTTGTTATTGTTACTAGATATCAAGATAAGGATCCGTTGCTGCTCAATTTTCGAATACCGTGTGAACATAATAACAAGAGGTTTAAATGTGGCTCTTTAACGGACAATGACATAATGCGAAACAGAAACTTGTTATACTCAAAAAAAGGAAAAATTGAGCAAGAGATTTATCTATCGCGGCTAATTTTTACAATGCCTATAAAACGATCTAAAGAGAATACAACTAAACGGCGCCAGTTTTCTAGCGCTTTTTTTTGTTGAGTACCGGGAAGAGTATAGTACCAACCTGTAATCGTTTTTTTTGCCAAGCCTTGTCAATCACTAGTCGCCGCCTTAACAACATAGCCAAAACTATTGACAGCGGTGGCATACCCAAGGAAAAAAGGGGGGGTGACCGTAAGAGTAAGAGTAACAAATTTGCCCTACAAAAAGAGAGTGTACGGCGTTTTAACGGCGTTTTATTGCTGCGTTACCTGCAAAGGAATCTCATTATAACAGGGCAAAATCTAAGCGGGTTTACTTAAGCCACGAACTCAATGTCAAAAAATTGCATGAGATGTACAATAACACCTGTGATACAGATAAACGCGTTAATACAACTATGTTTAGGCGAGTATTTGATTCAGACTTCAACATTGGATTTTCGTCTCCGGCCACAGACGTCTGCAGCACTTGTACTTTTATGGAAAATAAGCTAAGAGTACAAGTGACCTCAGAAGAAAAAGAGAATGCCAAGATAGAGCTTAAAATCCACAAGTTACGCTCTAAAGCGTTTTACGAACTGACAAAGCAGAGGCCAGACAAATCTTTATCTATCTGCTTCGACATGCAACAAATTCAGCCTCTTCCAAAAACTCCCATCCAAGAGGCTTATTACTTACGACAGATTGGGGTGTACAATCTTTGCTTTGTGGACATGAATGGTAAATCGCCGACATTTTATTTATGGACTGAAAATCAAGCACGCAAAGGTGCAACGGAAGTAGGCTCGGCTTTGATTAATTACTTGAACTCTTTGGACTTTACGGACATAACCAATTTGCGTCTTTTCGCAGACGGCTGTGGAGGCCAAAATAAAGTTCGCACATTATTCACGCAATAATGTTCTGGTTGCGAAACCAAACCTCCACATGCCTGAAGGATGTGACTATCACTTTTCCCGTTCGAGGACATAGCTACTTGCCGGCAGATCGAGTTTTCGGCAGAGTGGAAAAAGAAATACGCAAACACTCATTGTTGTTTACCAAAGAAAAATACTTTAATTTATACAGAAAATTTCGAAACGTAAAATTGTTGGGAGAAGACTGGGTACTGTACGACATCAAAGGATTGTGTGATGTATACAATACTTTGACAGGGATAAGAGAGCTCAAGCGTTTAAAAATATATAAACAGGCTGTAGTAGAGGAGTTGCAGAAGAAAAAAACCACAAAGAAAGGTAAAAAAGTTGTCACATTAACAATGGTGAAAAAGATCATCCCATGTGGCATAAGAACCTCAAAATTTTACAATGACGATATTGAACAGGAAGCTGTCATTACTTTATTAAAGAGTAAAAAAGAACATAGAACCATTTTACGAAGATGTGAAATGAAAAATGGGCTAGAAAGTTAAAGACGTATTAATATTGTTACAAAAGCATTTCGGAAACAACTGGGAACAGTATGTTGAACTAAGTTTTTATAAGGAAATTTTAGGGAGTCTGCACGAAAGCAATGATGATAATGAGGAAGAAGATGGTGAAAGAGATAATCAGAATGATGAAAACGTCGAAAATTGCGATTGTGAGGAAATAGAAATTGAGCAAGAAATGAAAAAGAAATTATAAAGTCAAGATTTTTTTAAGATTTTTTTTGTGCAATTATAGTAGCTAGTAGTAAATAAACCTAATAAAACTGACTTTTGTTTAGATTGACCTGACCTAACTCACAAAAAACTTATTGTTAGCAATCAAAAGGGGTTAATTGCATCCTCGTGGCAATCAAAACGTAATAATTGCACCGATTGCAAACAAAACGGCATAACTGCATTTTTTAAATTTAAATATCTTCCGTTTTTTTAGACATAGCAATCTGGATTTAACATAATGTCAAATAAAGTCTCAAACTTCATACGGATAGATTAAAAACCACGCCATAAGCTCACTGTAAGTATGTCATTCAGTTTTTTACTGCTCCTGTAAAATTTGATTTTATGTAATTAACGCGTTTTGTTCGCCAGCTCCTCATGTGATAGTAACATACTTCGTAGTTTGTTATAAGTACCTACAGATACCTATTTTATACTGGCGTCATAAAGTGGTCGAAAAGTAATAAAAAAATATTCTTTAAACATTTTTAGTATCAATACGAGACATGTCAGTGAGGGAGTGAGAATCTGAATATTGGGTGTAAAATCATCGGGAAATTATATTCATTGTTTAGGTTAGTTTTTTAAAGCGCCTCTATAAATATAAAGTTACACTTTTGTAGTAATTAATTTATAACAATATAACTTCACCAATATTCGCCATTTTTATTAATGCTTCTGGCTAAAAGCTTGATAGGATTTTTATAAACGCAACAACGCTTATTGTAACTCTGGTAAAAAGAAACAGCACCTCCATGTTAATTAAACTGGGGTTCCTCATTCAGTCAATATAAACATTACTAACATTAGATTTTTTATTTTTAGCGCATACATTTTCGAGATTGTAGTCAACGTATACAATGTTGATGTCGCCTGTTTATTAATTAAAACTGAATTGAGTCTTTTAAACCACATTAAGTGGCTATGGATTACAACACATTTTGTGTATCTGAAAAATGCAATGGCTGTGGATTCTTACTTTCTACAAATAATAATATTACATATTATAGACCTATTCATTTTATATGCAGCCAAGAAAACGTTTAATCTTAATTGAACCACCACTTTTTCTGGTGCTCTATCTGCTCGTTGTACCTACAACGTGTATGACCATTATACATAACACCAATGCTAATTTGTAACTAATTGTCAGTTAATTAAACCCACGTAGAGTATGAGGCACGTAAATATTTTCTTGTATATTTTACCTCCCCATGTCGCACAAGCGGAAATTAATGGACATGTGCATTCTTCCCATTCTGACATATGGCGCACAAACATGGTCACTAACCAACGTCCAGTAGTCCAAACTCAAGGTTTGTCATCGCGCGATGGAACGTAGCATATTATAAAATATTGGTATCAAGCGAACGGATCGATTCCGAAACGCTGACCTGCGCTCCCAAACGCAAATCAAATATGGCTCTGAAAGTAGCTCAGCTGATGTGGGATTGGGCTGGTCACATCTGCCGCATGTCAGAAGTGTCGTGGGTCAAGTTGACAACAGACTGGAAGCAAAACACAACACGGCGGCGCCGGTGCCGCAGCAGATCGAGAAGAAGTTGGCGGGACGAACTTGATTATTTTCATCAAAATTGTTGGCTCCCGACCACGATCAGTAGAAAAAATGGAGGGAAACCTTTGCCCAGCAGTGGGACTGTAAAGGCTAATACAATAATATAGTTTTAGTTTAAGTCTGTGATTGAAAATGTATTGACAGATCTGTTTAAGTCTTGATCTTCAAACATATTTTTAAAGGTTTGATCAATACATTGATCAAACCTTTAAAACATGTCGATCAAATGTGATTGATCAAATTATTATCTGCAGAACCCTTACGTAGTTTTTCTGTGCTCACACTTAATTCTGTTGGTTAAATTTGAAATTGCCAACTACTTAACTTTATTACTTCTACACATCTGTTGACAACTTTCCTGCGATATCTATCAATTATTTCAAACCTTTTCCATTTCCTTAAATCCATTTTTATCGTATATAGACATAAATTAATACAGGCATAGACAGCGCTTTTCATTTTGTACTCATAAAATGCTTAGTTTAGTAGTTCTTACACTTATTGCTCTCAATCCCGTCTAATTTAGCGCTTTTACTTTTGTAATTGTTCTGAACAAGACTGTATTTTTTGCAATCTTATACATGTTCTGAGTAATAAATATACAATACTATTTAACCCTTTAGTATCTCCACTAAGTATGTAATTTATTTAAATACTCCCATCGAATACTATTATAGGAGCAGAATTTTCTCAAGAACTGTTAGACATGCTACACACCTTTATAAAAAAGGTTTGATCTACAATCGCTTTTTAAGTTAATCATGAAGTAGAAGTGCTTAGTAATAGGAACAAGTAATCTTGAGTATATTAAAGTTTGTGGAGTGCGATTATAAGTATTTACCATTGCCTGTTTAGGAATTTTATTAGTGTTAGTAGACCAATAATTTTTATTACAGGAATATAAAAGTTGTCGGATCATAATGTTATTTACCTAAAGTATTTTAATGAAAAGATTGACAATAAGTTGACTAAAAATTGTTATATATTTGTAAGAACATTTCCGAAATGTAACATTGACTATTTTCATTTTCTGTTCAGCAGAGATTACAATAAAAATCTTGAACTTATTTGTGGGTTCACTGATGCAAATGAGAAGATGAACATTCTTTTGGATTGCATACAATTCTGTTTTGATACAGCTTTTCCGGTTAAAAAAATGTATATACACAAGAGAAAAACTACGTTAATAACAAAGGGAATATTAGTATCTAGAAAAAAATTGGATAATCTACAAATGCTTTACGATTGTTACCCATCAGATAAAAAGAAAAAAAATCTTCGGGTTTATAAAAAAGTTTTTAGAAAAGTATTAGAAACAGCGAAAAAAAATATTTATGTTAATCGAATTCAAAAATCAGACAATAAAATAAAGGAATCCTGGAAAATAATAAACGTGAAAACTAACAGAAAGAACAAACAGCAAGTAACTTTAAAAACTATTATTGGTATTGATGGAAAATTAATAAATGGAGAAAAAGAGATAGCAAATGAGTTCAATTTATTTTATAAAACAATTGCAGAAAAGCTTAAAGATCATATAAACGTAAATGAAGACGAATGTAAACGGTACGTGTATAAATCAAAAAAACCTACTGAGTGTATCAATTTTACGCATTTAACTCACCGGGATCTAAGAAATATTATTAAAAATCTTAAAAATAAAGTGTCAAAAGATGTTTACGAAATGAATAACAAGATAATGAAGAGGCTAATTCTGGGCAATGAGATGTTTTTTGATATCATCTTGCTGGTTTTTAATGACTGTTTAGAACAGGGTGTATTTCCAGATGTGTTGAAGGTAGGAAAGATAGTACCCCTATATAAAAAGGGCGATGTATCTGAGATTGGTAACTATAGACCAATCTGTGTACTTCCAGTTCTTTCAAAAGTTTTAGAGACAGCTATTAAAGTAAGAATAGTAGAATTTTTTGAACGCAATAAGCTTTTTACAGATGCACAATTTGGCTTTCGAAGGGGATGTTCCACTGAAATGGCCATACGTAAAGTTATATATTACGCACTTAACGCAATGGATGAGTCGCAGAAATGCTCAAGCATATTCTGCGATTTGTCCAAAGCATTTGATTGCCTAAGGCATGATATTTTGCTGCTTAAGCTAAACTATTATGGATTCGAGGGAAAAGAGTTGAAAATGATTGAGACTTATCTTCAAAATAGGAAACAATTTGTTAAAATTAATAACTCATATTCTAATCAAGAGATTTCTAGTATAGGGGTTCCTCAAGGATCTATGCTTGGACCCGTGTTGTTTCTTGTTTATGTTAACGATCTTGTGAATTGTTTGCCGGGTGTGGATATTGTTACTTTATTTGCAGATGACACTCATGTTGGTATAAAGGATTTAAATGAAATAGCAGTAAAAGAGAAGGAGCAGGAAATCTTAGATAACTTAAGGATCTGGTTTGAGGTTAATGGAATAGTACTAAATGCAGACAAGACTGTTACTTTGAAATATAGAGTAAGGAAAGAAAAAAACTTTAAGAGTATTAAAGAAACTACCTTCCTAGGATACAATATTGATTACACGATAAGCCACAAAGATCATATAGATAAAATATGCAAAAAATTGGCTAGTGCAAACTTTGTTCTATTTAAATTGAAGCCCATTGTCAGCAAAACAACCCTTTTATCTGTTTACTATGCTTATTGTCACTCAATATTAGGCTACGCCATAACTGTCTGGGGTAATGCAGCTACAGTCAATCGGGTACTTATTTGTCAAAAAAGATCTCTCCGAATTATGAATGGTGTGCGAAAATATCAATCAGCCAGGGAGTATTTTAAATCAAATCAAATTATGACAGTAATATCCTTATACATCTATAAATCTCTAATAGAGGTACATTCACAAAAGGATGAATTACCCAGGAAAATGGACTATCACCGTTACAATACACGAAATAAAGAAAAATTATATATACCCCAAAACTAGATTAAATAAGACACGTAAACAAGGGATCATTTTTAAGATAGAAATGTATAATTAATTACATCCAGATATTACCAAATTGCCATTAAAGGAATTTAAAATGAAATTTAAATTGTTTTTTGAAGCCATCCGTTCTATAACGTCACTGAATTTATGACTAAAACTTGGAACCCAGCCCAATTATGTTCACCTTCTGATTTGTAATGTAATAATGTATTAAATAGTATAATTCTGTTTTTAATTTAATAATTAGTATAAATTAAATTTGCAATGAATTAAGTATGTATTCTATTATTATTACCTATTTATAATTAATTATGTTAATTATGTGTAAACTACAAAGTATATAATTATGTATCACTATGACATGCCAAATGTAACGTTCTATGTTATAATATGGCCAATAAATGATTTGTATTTGTATTTGTATTTGTATATTTTGCTACTTGGGATCGAGCCGGATAAAAACCAACGTAATATTTAAAAATTTATATAGTAATTATAAGACAATTCGAACGTTAAATTATGAACAGATATAATTATATTTGGGCATGTTAGCTAATAAAGAAGATAAATATAGAATTAGGGATGGATACACAGTTATAACAGTAGTAGCTAATGAGATTGTTTTTCTCAGCCTTTGTGCTGATGATTGCCTAAATCACTTACGCCCGAAATTAATAACCTCTCTATCCCTTGCTTTGTCTATTATAGTTAGAAATTTGACTTATGTAAATATTTTAAATCTAGTAGGCAGTTCGTAATTTTGGATCTTTGCGTAAACCCTTTACGCATTTTGGTTTCCCATACAAACTTCCAAGTCAAAATTTTTAAAAACCATAAAACCAATTTTTATGAATATTGCATGCCAAAGTAAAATACAGGGATCTAAATAGTTTGTTGAAAACATTTAAAAAAAAACGTTTATTTAGCTGAGTTATTGCGATTTAAAGTCCACTATAGAAAGTTTGAAATAACAACAACTCAGTTAAATAAACGTTTTTTTAAAATGTGTTCACCAAATTATTTAGATCCCTGAACGTTACTTTAGCATGCAAAGTTTCATTAAAATTGGCTTATTAGTTTTTAAACATTTCGACTTAGAAGTTTGTATGGAAAACCGAAATGTGTAAACCCACTTAATAACGCTCAAATAAACATGTGGGTTCGATTTCCACTTGAGGTAGGCCTTTTTTTCAAAGTTTGATTTCATAGATTGATTTGTAATGTCGGCCTTTAGTCTACATTGGATTACCTACTGGTCTCATTGGTTCATGTCAAAGCTCAGCTGTTTTATTTCGCAGAAATAATTCGGTTCTTGGACAAATAACAGATGGGTAGCGTGAGAGATTGCTTGATAAAGATAACAGTACAGTAAGCACCAAAAGTAGATGCCTACACATAAAAATATTTAATTGTTTCTGAGGGTTATTTTCAAGGAAATAAAGAGTCAATCATGTGCATTCATTTTTGATACCGAAAATATTTACGGTGTGTTATTTTAAACCAACTTTAAAAAAGAAGAAGGAGGGTTCCAAATCGTCGGGAGCTTTTTTATGTATGTTCCCTGATTACTCAAAGACGGTTGAACTGATTTAGATAAATCTTTTTTGTTTAGAAGAATGTACTTTCTAGTTGGTTCCATTTTCATCAAGTTGAGTAAGGAGTGAAGGCAGCCGCTATATCGAAGGTTTCTTCAAAACAGCCTGATGTATATGTAGACGGTAAACGCTTAGAAGTAGGTGGGTGCGAAGTTTGTCTTCAGACGCAACAATGGCACATACCTGAAACAAGCAAAACAACAAAAATCAAGTCTATATTAGGGTAGATATTATACATATATGATAGGACTATGATGTAGATATGATAGGACGGCTGATAGGGCGGGTGGTCGAGCGGTCAGCGACCTTGCACATGTGCAGTCGCTATATTGTGAAAAGTGGACTACGGTAGAAGACTGCTTTTGCGGTCCTCATTGCCTAAATCAAAATCAATATATCTTTATTCAGTAAGCTTAAATTAAGCATTTTGAATCGTCTAAATTTATTTTTTTATGGATGGATGGATAGGCATAAGAACCCACCCACCCACCCCACCCATTCAGGAAGTCTTTTAGCTGTGGAGAAGAACGGGCACAAGAAACTCCACAGCTTTAAAATAATATAGAAGTAACGACATTTACAAAACAACATCATACCATAGTTACCAAATTATACAATCAGTTATGTAATGTCATAAAAGACAATGGATTAAGAAAAAAACAATGTAAATATATTATTATAACCAGGCTGTTTTGTCTTCTAAATATTCCTTGACTGTGTAATAACCTTTCCTAAGTAAACAAGATTTTACATGATTCTTAAACTTATCTAAAGGTAAATCTAGTATAGTACTTGGTATTTTATTATAATAGTGTATACCTTGCCCCAAGAAAGAGCCAAGAACCTTTTGTAACCTAAACAGTGGCATTACTAGTTTTGACTTATTTCTAGTATTGAAATTGTGTACATCACCGTGTTTAGAAAAAGTGTTAATATTGCAACGCACAAAAACTACACAATTATAAATATTCTGCGATGCAACAGTAAGAACACCAACTTCCTTAAAAATATTTCTCAAAGAAGTTCGCGATCCCAGTCTATAAATGGTTGTTATTGCTCGTTTCTGTAAAATAAATATAGTTTAAACATCAGCCGCTGTTCCCCACAGAAGGACGCCATACGACATGACACTATGAAAATAACTAAAGTAAACAGTCCTAGCAGTTTTTACATCTGTTAGTTGTCTAATCTATCTAATCGCATATGCTGCTGAACTGAGTTTGCCGGCCAAATTCGATATATGCGGATTCCATTGGAGTTTTGAGTCAAGGGTTATCCCTAGGAAAACTATCGAGTCTACCAAATCTAATTTAACACCATTCATTCTAACATCGGTTTGTTCGGTCTTGACATTTGGTAGTATAAATTTAATACGTTTCGTTTTTTTAGCGTTTAGCTGTAAATTATTCGCACTAAACCAACTGAGTACCTCTGAGAGAGCATTGTTAATATCGTCATAATTATTCTTACATCTAGTCACATTAAAAATGAGTGAAGTATCATATGCAAACAATACAATATCACAGAAGTTTTTACAAAGAATGGCAAGTCATTGATATATATCAAAAATAAAAAAGGGCCAAGAATTGACCCTTGTGGAACTCCCATTTTTACATGAGAACCGAATGACTTAGTTCCATTAATGTCGACAGTTTGTGTTCCAGAAGTAAGATACGACTGTATCATATTACGCGCAAGACCTTTGAGACCATAGTGATTTACCAGTGTCCGGTGCTCAACGAAATCGAAAGCCTTGGACAAGTCGCATAAAACTCCAAGAGCGTTCTGAGACTTCTCCCAGGCATCAAATATGTGTTTTATTAGAGCTACACCTGCGTCAGTAGTGGAACGACCCTTAGTAAAACCGAATTGCTTACTATGTAAAAGATTATTTAAGTTAAAGTATTCCACTAACTGTTCGAGAATCACATTAGTTAAACTGCTCAATGACTGCTGAGAAACGCTACGTACTATAGCATTTATTGATTGACCTGGGGCACAGATATTCATTACATGTTGGTTTATACTTCTATTCATGAGCAATCCTAAGCCCTGACCCAATCCATCAGAAAAAATAACTGTGTTTCTAATTGGTTTAATTACATGTTTATTGCTTATGTGATTTAAATTATCAGAAGATTTAACTGGCATTTCTGTGCAGGCCGTTAAAGGACCCGAATCCATGACAGACAAGTTATTCGACTGAATACATGAGTTCAATGATAAAGGATTTTGACATATTACATTATCTTTATTATTCACTAAGAAATTGTGCTGATTTGCATTGTGTTTGCGTAAGTCAATCAACTCTGTAGCTGACGGAATATTCTCCTCAATTTCATTTTGTGCTGTCACCCCAGCACTAAAAGAGTGGCCAGTAATACAACAATTAGTACGCTTTTTATTTAAGGACTCAAATCGCTCTGCGTTATACTTGCACATATCAACCATGTCATTTGCAGCTACAATTTGATAATTTAGGTGCTTAAGTGACAGATCACATATATTGTCATACATACTTTTCAGTGACCTTTCTAAGATATCAATCTTTTTAATTATGATATGTGAGTCGCTGTCATGTTTATCATTCCTATCAATTGTGCTATTACTATACAATTTCAACTTATTTAATAATTGAATCCTTTCTTTCCTAAGTGACATATGCTTCTGTAAATGATTTTGCCTATTGACTAGTTTTTGGGTCTTAGAAATGTACCTTTTAACACGGATATATTTTTTTAACTTTTTGACACTTCTAAAATTATTATTGTTTTTACACAGTGATTTATTTAAGGCTGAGTCCTTTTTACATACCGGATTATCCATTACATTTAAACTGTCAGTTAATTCTTCAAAGTAAATTTGATTGTTAATAAAACTATTTCCATGACTCTGGTTTTCGAGAATGTCCGAATTACAAGATAATAACTCATCGAACAGGCTCTGAGAATGATTTACTTTAACATTATTACAGCTTTCATTTTCTAACTTCAAAATCGTTGCATGTGCCTCACATAAACTAATTTCCAGATCAATATCCTATATACTCGTAACCTCTGCTGACTAAGCCTTTGGGGACAATAGTCGTGATTATGTATGCATGTTTGACAACAACCGTGACCATCCGCTTTTCTTGCCTTCCGAAGCACGGGGGAACTCCTTTATTTGGTCAATAGTCAATAGTCAATAGTCAAAATATATTTATTCAATAAATTCAATTAATAAGTACTTTGAAACGTCCAAATATTTTTTAACCTACCACCCATTCAGGACATCATTTTTTAACTGTGGCAAAGAACGGGCGCAAGAAACCACAGCGCACAGAAGCAACGACATTTACAAAAAATATATATATATTATATGTCGTTACCAGGTCACAAAATACAAAATATGAATTTGAATGTAAATAGTTTAATTAAATATGGTGCTCTATATAAATTAATTATAGGCAATTAGAAATAGCTGTTGGAGTAGGTACTTGGAGCATTTCAGACCCAAGCTGTTTTGTCTTCTGTATAATCCGACACTTTATAATAAGCTTTTTTATAGAGCTTTTCTTTGATTTTTAATTTTAAATTTATCAAGATATAATTTCTGAATATCATTTGGTACTTTGTTGTATAAACGTACACACAGACCCTTAAAAGAATTATTTATTTTATGGAGCCTAGTATAAGGCACTGCTAATTTGTTCTTACTTCTAGTATTTAACATACTTAACATACACAAGATTTTCATAAATATATTGTGATGCAACTGTCATTATACTTATATTCTTAAATCTCTCTCTGAGAGAGTCACCAGCCTGTAGGTTATATATTGCTCGAATAGCCCTCTTCTGCAGCACAAAGATAGTTTGAATGTCGGCAGCATTTCCCCACAGTAAAATGGCGTACGACATTACACTATGAAAGTAACTGAAATAAACTAATCTAGCTGTATCAACGTCAGTTAACTGACGGATCTTCATTACTGCATAAGCCGCAGAGCTAAGTCTATTCGACAATTTAGCTATATGTGGGCCCCACTGAAGCTTGGCATCCAACGTGATGCCTAGAAACACAGTGGTGTCCACAGGATTCACATTCTTATCTTTAATTTGTACACTAGTTATTACCTGCTTAACATTAGGCAATACAAATCTTAAACATTTGGTTTTTCCCTCGTTTAATAGCAAGTTATTAACACTAAACCAGTGAACAATCTTTGAGACCGCATTATTCACATCGTCATAATTTGGGTGTCGTCGTTTCACTTTGAATAAAAGTGAAGTATCATCAGCAAACAATACTATCTCAAGACTGTCTTTTACAAAATAAGGTAAGTCATTAATATATACCAAAAACAAGAATGGACCAAGTATTGAACCCTGCGGAACTCCCATTTTAACCACTGATCCCGGAGATCTTTTACCGTTAATGTCGACCTTCTGAATCCTGTTACTCAAGTATGAGATTAGAAGGCTCAAAGAAGCATCCCTAATTCCATAGTGGTTAAGCTTCCTGACCAAAGTTTCATGTAAAACACAATCAAAAGCCTTGGATAAATCACAAAATACCCCTAGGGCATCCTGTGATTCCTCCCAGGTATCAAATATTTGGATTAAAAGCTCAACACCGGCGTCAGTTGTAGAGCGACCCCTAGTAAAACCAAATTGTTTACAATGTAAAAGTTTATTTTTATAAAAATGAATTTGCATTTGGTCTAGCATTAACTTTTCAAAAATTTTACTAAATGTGGGTAGCACAGAAATAGGTCTAAAATTAGCGGGGTCAGAAGTGCTACCTGATTTAAATAATGGAATTATTTTACTATATTTCATGAGGTCTGGAAAAACACCACAGTCAATGCATTCATTAAATATGCAAGCTAAAACTGGAGCTATTGTCATAATTACAGATTTAGCGACGTCCACGGAATTACCCCACAGATCAGCAGTTTTCTTTTTATTGAGAGTGTTAAATGTTTTTATTATATCTATAACACAAATTTTTTTTAAACTGAAATTACTTTCACAATCTTTAACATTCTCCTTCAAAACAGATTCAGCTACAGTGGGGGAGGAAATCAAGGCTTTTGTAGTTGAAACTGGAATGTCAGTAAAAAACCTTTCAAATGCTGCAGCAACATCAGCATCAGAAGTCAAGGTTTTATTATCACAATTTAAATTGTACTCATTATTACGACTTTTGACCTTTCCTGTTTCACTATTTATAATATTCCATGTCATTTTTATTTTGTCATTACTATTCTTAATCTTAGAACTCAAATAGTTTGCCTTGGCTAATCGACATACTCTTTTGAATAACTTTGAATAATTTTTAACATATAATTTGAAGTCATCGCTGGTGTTATAGTTGCGTTCACCATAAAGTTCATAAAGGCGTTTCCTACTTCTGTGAATACCAATTGTAGCCCATTCATTAAAAGTTACAGTACCACTAACTGAGATCTTTTTTGGAATAAAAGTTTTATTAAATTCTGAACAATAAATGTTAAAAAAATTATTATAAAAGACATTAGGGTTGTCATTGTATTCTAAATAATTTAATTTTGTATCTAGATTGCTTTTAAAGCGTTCCAGCCGACCTGCAGTTTTTGGTACAACAGTGATATTCTTTTTCGTCACTTGTTTACGCTGGTATGGAAAGCTGACCATTTGGCCACAATGATCAGAGTCCAGGTTATTAATAATTTGCTTAGCCAGTGGTTTTACATTTGTATATATGTTATCAATACAGGTGGCCGAAGTGGCAGTTATTCTTGTCGGCTCCAAAAAGAAAGGATTTAAATTGTATGATAGAAATAGGTTTTTCATTTTAGTTGACATTGTGGAATTTTCTAACAAATTAATATTAAAATCCCCACAAACAATTATTGTTTTACCTACATTACGGACTTTATGTAATGCCTCATCCATAACTTTTTTGAAAAAATCATATGATGCTGAAGGAGGTCTGTACACACATAACACAACAAACTGCTCCAACTCCACACAAGCTATTTCTATTGTTCGCTCAACCGAGAGGCTCACTATGTCTTTGCGTTCCTTTAATTTAAACTTTTTACCACCATGTATTGCTTTTCCTCGACTGAACGAACTTCCTACCAAATGATTCTTAAAATTGAACATGAACTGATGGTCTATAAGCCAGTGTTCTGTTATGCAAAGAATATCAATTTTATTACAGTTCATGAACAATTCAATCTCCAAATCTTTGCCCATCATTCCTTGGATGTTCTGGTGGACAATGTTTAAAGATTGTACATTTTTTAAATTTAATGATTGACATGAGCTTTTGCTAAAGCTATTTTTACATTCATTCAATTTCATTTTATTAACAAACATTTCGCAAGAGTTTTCCTCTTTTGTCATATAATTTAATTTAAATAATTAATTGGAATGTCAGTAGAAACACTACTGACGTCTATGTCAAATATACATTGCTCAATAGAAGCAACTTGTTTAGCCAAGTTTTTGGCTGACGTCTGAATACAATAGGATAGCGATAAAGCTATTTGTCGCTTAAAATAATTTGGCAGATAATAACTATCTCTTGTCAAATAAAAATTACTAACATAATTGTTAGTGTCAATTAAATGGATTATGTCATTTTTGCAAAATAAATGTAATGTCAGGTTAAGCTTATGTCTAATAGAATTTTCCTCCTGTGGCAAACTGCTACAATAGGGTAATGTAAACAATATAATTTTCTTTACAATTAACTTATTCAAACATTCTAAATATTTTATAAGGCTTGTTTTGTTCAGATTACCTCTATTACCAACAAATAATAATAAGGTGCTATTGGGGTTATATTTATGTTCTACAGCTTTTTTCAAAATATGTTGATAAGAAGCACCAGGTATACAATAATTGATAACTGAATGTCCCAAGTCAAATAACAACCGACCCATGTTTTTACCAAATTCATCACTAAATATTACCAAGTCACTATTACAATCTGTCTTACATGGAATCTGGTTGGTTGGTATAAGTTGTGGTACATTTTTAATTGTGCACTGAGTAAGGGAACTTTTGGAAGAAACATCAATCAATTCGACAGAGGAAGAATCACATGGGATTGATGAACGGCTTGGTAACTGTTTACATTTACAATTACTTGTGAGTGAATCAATCGCTTCATTGTTATCACCCATCCAGTTAACATTCATTGCGGCTGAACTGGAAAGATCGCAAACCTTCGCCGTTGTGCAATGGAGCTCCAACTGTACACTTCTTTTTAAGTGAAAAGGAGGCAAAGTAGCAGGCGGGTTACCTGATGGGAAGTAATCACCAGCGCCCATGGACACCCGCGAAACCAGAGGAGGAACAGATGCGTTGGTAAACGAGCAGGCGGGTCACCTGATGGGAAGTAGTAGGGAAGGAGTAGAATCGAGAAAGTAGTAGGAATTGTGAGGGGGGAGGGGGAGAGATGGGCCTCCGGCACTTTCACTCACCGGACGAAACACAACAGCAACTAGTGCCATTGTTTCACGCCAATATTCTGTGAGAGGGTGGTATTACGCCGGACGAGCCGGCCCAATTCATGCTGCAACGCGGCGTGGCTCTACCACTTAGACAGTTTCTCTGTATCGAAGGGTAAATAAATAAATAAACTGTCGGAAGCGAGTCACTTTAACCCTCAACATTGTTCATACATACACACATATAATCACGACTATTATCCCTGAAGGGTTAATCAGAGACTAAGCAATGAAGACAGCAAAAGCAGTCCTCTACCATGGTCCACTTTTTACCAAATAGTGACTGCACATGTGCTTAGCGTGACAGGTGGTGAGCCTATCGTTACTCTATGCTGTTAGAAGGGAAGAGAGGAGGTGGCAGTATTCTTTCACCGCATACCCGACGCGGTTAACATTGTTCAGTCAGACTAAACTATAAATTCTTTTTCACAATTAAAAAATGTGTGTTATTCTGGCATAAAATAAACTGAGCTACCACTGACTGTACTAAAAGTACAACGAATGATTCCTACTCAATGAATATTCGATAAGCGGTCAGAACCGCTTTCATAGTAATGGCTTTCCGATTGCTAACGATTATTATGGACTTGAATAAGTTACCAGTTCATTTGAATGGAATTTTAAAACCAACGACAATATTATTTTTTTTTGTTTTTCACAGGCGCCTCCCTGGCCGAATGCATATGAAAGAGCACTCAAATATTTAAGTTAAGAGGGTTTACCCAAGTCGATTTCCCATACAAACTTCCAAGTTCAAATTTTTAAAAAGCAATGAGCCAATTTTAATGAAACTTTGCGTGCTAAAGTAAAATAATGAGGTCAAATAGTTTAACCAAGTCACGTAATCTTGACAACTAGTTGCAAGAATTGTAAGCTTTTAGTGTAGTTTTACCTCTTATTATAATAAATTTTCGCATAATAAACAGCCATCATCGAGTAAACATGGCTTTTATTTAAACACCGCAATATTAAAAGATTATTATAGTTATTGCTATTTTTACAATACAAAAAAATAAAATCGCAATTACTTACTCAGCTAAATATGCGGTATGTTTAAATGATTACTACAATTTTTTATATCAGCTTTATATTTCAGTACTTTATATAGCGTGCGAAGTTTCATTAAAATTGTAATAAAATTAACTTGGAAGTTTGTATGGAACCACGAAACACGTTAACCGTCTCAATGTTATTTTTTTTTACGTAAGAAGGAGGCAAACGAGCAGGCAGCCACCTGATGGAGAGCAATCACCGCCGCCCATGGACACCCACCCGCAAGCCAAAGGAGTTGTAGATGCGTTGCCGACCTTTAAGACAGGAATAGGGTTAAGGAAGGAATAGGAATTGAGGGCCTCCGGAACTCTCACTGGCCGGACGAAACACAACAGCACCAAGTGCCATTATTTCACGCCGGATATTCGTGAGAGGGTGGTATTTCCCCGGGCGAGCTGTCCCAATGCGTGCTGCAACGCAGCGTGGCTCTACCACTCAGTCAGTGTCACTCATTTAGCACCACCCAGGGGTCACGTGTAGGATCTCAAGGGTAAACCTACGGACGCGAGTAACTTTAACCCCTAAAAAGTTATTTTGTATCGCAAGGAACCCGGATCAAAGTAACACTAGACAAGAAAGACAAAAAAACACCCGGCAACCAAATGAATTAATAACTCTACGTGGCTTTTAATACATTGTACAACAACTAGATGGCGCTGTTTCCCCAACAATAGAAAAACAACTTATACCTTCGGTATACAACAAAGCTGTAATGAAATTGAATTTTCCGCTTGTCCTTCCATCAATGGGTGGCAGGACAGCCAAAAGTGGATTAGTGCCGGCTGGCAGGAAGGGGGGACCTTTATATTAATAACTCTACAGTTTAACTTGCGTCGTTATCTTTATAGAAGGTCATGCTTCGTTATCATCGTTTGTAGAACTAGCGATGTCACAAGTGTTATTAATATTTTTTTCATTTATTCATTATTTATTATTATGAAAATGTTGAAATATAATCCGAGCATGTATGAACAATACATCCAACAGTATAGAGCAGCGATGGGCTTACTACCTATCTCGCTGAGCACATGTGCAGTTGTAGTTTGGTAAAACGTGGACAAAGGGCTGCTTTTGCGGTTCTCATTATCTAATCTCTGACTAACCCTTTGGTATAGTAGTTGTAAATCTATGTGTACGAACAATTTATATACATTTTACTCTTATAACATGTAAGTATGAACAATGTTAAATGGGTTTTTAGGGTTCTGTAGCCAAATGGCAAAAAACGGAAACCTTATGGATCATCATGTCTGTCTGTCCATCCGTATCTCATAGCCACTTTTTTCCGAAACTATAAGAACTATACTGTTGAAACTTGGTAAGTGTATTCTGTGAACCGCATTAAGATTTTCACACAAAAATAGAAAAAAAAACAATAAATTTTGGGGGTATTTCTTAGAACTGAAAATAAAATAAAAAATTCATCAAACCGATACCTGTGGGGTGTGTGTGGGTATCTATCAAAGTCAAATTATTTTTTCAATGTAAACCTTTACAGGCACTTATTGACGTCAATACTAATAATAATAAAAAAACATTTAACTAACTTATAGTTAAGACTTAACAACTAATCTAACGAGCTATTATAGTCTGTGCCAGACAAATGCGCATAGCTACCCCCAGTACCACTGCACGCCGAAACAGGAATCGCGTCGAACCGAAATATAAGCCGTGGTCATACAATTGTGTAAACATACGTATCCTGGTACGAGAAAAATAGCGGGCAAGTGTCTCTCCCCTAGCGACACAAACGGCTAAAATTTATAGGTAATTTATCGTTTTTTTGGGATGAAAGGTGAAAAATGATAAATCATAATGAATTGTTAACTTAAGTTATTACTTAATGGAATAAAATTAAATATGATTTCCAATTATCGTATTGATATTGTGGTAAGTAATAGAAATTGGAGAGTTTTTGAAGTAAAATAAAGTAACGGCTGAAATGAGTTTTGGAAAACATTAGTACCTAACCAATAAGGTTGACATTTTTAATAATTCAAATATCTTTTCTTATAAAAACATAAGCATTTAAAAACGTCAAAAATTTGTGTGTTTTAAAAATGTTTAGTTTTTCGTCTTGGTACAAGCACAGAATAACTAATATTACTACCGTACAGAAGGTTCACCCTCCAACGACCCCCACGCGAAACCGAAACCTATCGCGTGACCCGAGCGTTCATATTCCGATAAGCACAGCCGACTCGATATCGATTTGACGTCCGTCAGGAACGCAGGGTTTACGCGCGCGCGTAGGGATTACGAGTCAAGGCTAGATAGATCGCGCTTTGAGTTTTTTCAAACCATCTGAGACATAGAAAATAATGGTTTAAATTCTGAAAAAAAAGTATGTATTCGTTAAGGATCCAATCTATTCAAAGTCTCATTCAGTTACAAGATCCAATAAACTTCACTCGATAGAAAAAAATGGATAGGTCTTCAAAAATGAAATTGCGGTTTCTAATATCATTTTTTTCTAAACTGAATAGTTTGCGCGAGAGACACTTCCAAAGTGGTAAAATGTGTGTAACTCAAATTATAAGAGAATGATTAAACTAAAAAAAATATATGATGTACATTACCAAGCAAACTTCCACCGAAAATTGGTTTGAACGAAATCTAGTAAGTAGTTTTTTTTTAATACGTCATAAATTAATTAATTTAAAAAAATACATTATTATTAAAACATCGATCAAAGATACAACGAACTACAAGAACTTTTATATGATTTTACTTGCTGCTACGGAACCCTTCATAAGCGAGTCCGACTCGCACTTGGCCGGTTTTTTTTTAAATAAGAAGGAGGCAAAAAAGGAGGCGGTACACAGAGCAATCACCGCCGCCCATGGACACCCGCAAAACCAGAGGCGTCGCAGATGCGTTGCCGACCTTTAAGAAAGGAATAGGGTTACGGAAGGAATAGGAATTGTGAGGGGGGGGGAGGGAAGGGGCCTCAGGTACTCTCACTGGCTGGTCGAAACACCACAGCACCAAGTGCCATTATTTAGTAAGTGAGTAAGTAAGTAATCATTTATTCGGCTAGATTAAAAAATTGCAGCTATGTAACAAAGAAAAGTATACAAAATAATTATTTAAAAAAATAATAATAGGTAGGTAATAAATAAAAATCACCCCAGATAGTAAAATGGAACAAAAGAAGGGTGTCAATATAGCTAATGGATAGCTGTGGTCACTCCTACTACTGAGTGACACACACATGCCATGTAGAACAAAGTCCAACTGACCTTCAGTGATGGAAGAAGAAGTGACACATTCTTTTGTTAACCACGAACAGCCATGCAGCATTGTTTTATGTTGTTGTGTTTTAATTTGAAAAGTGGTTCAGTGAAATTATAGGGCATAGAGGCAGAACTGTAGCTTCTGTGTGCATTGCGCGCGTGAGGCCCTCGGTACCGCGCCCGTCCATTGACAACCCCTACCACCAACCAAACCATTAACAAATATGCTGAGAATCGAACCTGAGGCCTCTGGGTCTAAAACCAGTGGCTTAGCCAATAGACCCTAAAGGCAGTTAAAAACAATCAGGCGGGGCCGTATGTTCGTTTGCCGGCAAACTAACAAAAAATATATTTGTAGTCGTTGATTGTCCCTATCTACCGACCCCTATAGAGTAGACGACCCGAGCAGTGGCAACTGCGAGTTGTGCTCTTCGTGCAACGAGAAGTGAGCGAGCTTGACAGCTCCGGTTACCTATCTGGACAAAAGGCAGTGAACTACACGTGTTCACGGAGAAACTCTCCCGAGACACTAGTCTTATGAGTACCGAATGAAGAGCGCGCTGCGGCGGGCACTGATTTGGCGGCAAGACCTAACGCAGATGGTCTCCTGCGCGAGTGTTCTACTGGCGCAGGGACGTCTGGCTCTTCTTGCAATAACCTAACGGTTGGTCTCGAGGTGCCAGTACAAATAAAATTTAGTGATGTAAGGAGAGGGGATGTAGTCGTTAATTGATAAGTAATCAACACAATGACTCAGTATATTAATAACCAAAATACGCATGTTTTCGAGACACTCATATCGATATTACTTTCCTTGATTGACATTAACATCGGGCTTATACGTCACGTTGTGCGAAAACATTCTTGATTCGAGCTCATGAGAACAATACTTTCTCTAATAATCCTAATGTAAGAGAGTGCCGTACTCATAGCGAATTAATACGTCATTAGCAATATTATGTTTCATTAATATAATAAAAGGCATGGGCTCACCACCTATCATTGAGCACGTCATGTGCAGTTGTTAAAAGTTTAACATACCGAATTTTAAATAGGTGCGTCCTATATAAAATTCGGTTTACCGCCTGCTCCTACCAAATAAAAGAGGCATTTACAAAGATTCTGAGATAGAAAATAGATAACATATTTTTTTCTATTTTATTATATTCTATTATGGATAATATTGCAATGCTAAGCGAGCTTAGTCGCGGGCAAAGCTAGCTAACCTATAAACAGTGTCGAATCAGACTTGAATACGGGCTTAGGTCAAGTCACGACCATTGAAAGACTTGTCTTCAACAGATTGAATTATTCAAAAGGGTAACCTTTTGTGCAAGGAACGGCTCCATTCCCCCTTTATCGAGAACTTTGGGGGTGATAACCACAGAAATAGATCTGAATAGAAGCCGCATGTTTACGAGGTATTACTTTACGTGCCAAAATAGTAATTAGGTAATGAAATCAGGCGTTACTTTGCGGAAATCCATGATACCTACACATATACAAAAATGAAAAAAATAAATATTTTGTGTTAATTCCGCTAACTCACAAATCAGCTCCTGAGGATGCCCCGTGGAGGGGCGAAACACGAGTCGGGTTTCGGTTTGCCTTTTTAGCATCCATCACTCCTTTTATATGTGCGTACATTTACGCAACTTGATAGATTTGTGAGTTAGCGGAATTAACACTAGACGTGCCAAAATAGTGACAAATGGATGGTAAAATCCCATCTTTCGTACGTGTTCCATACAATAATAATAATAAATAATAAAAACTCTTTATTTCCAGAACTGACACCACATAAAAAAACAGAAAAAAAATAGTAAAAGTGGTAAAGAAATACAATAAAAATAGAAATGACAAACTAGCATAAAAAACAACAAACAATGCAAGTAAGTAAACAAAAATAATACATACTATTTTATTCGTCAAGGGGGTCCCGCACGATATTGTGAAAACCTACGTACTTTCAAGTCACCTGCACTATGCGCTGAATTAGTTAAATACATTAAAAGAACAGTATGTTTGCCTGATCATTGTACAAGGTCATGGCCTTGTTGAAATTTGAAACAAATTCTTTAAACAATACATTAATCTAATGACTCCTAAAATATATAGCGATAAAAGTCGTGATTAGGTATATGTTATGAAGAAAAAGTGACACGTTTTTTTTTCTTACATGCGACTTCTATGTAGGTTTATTTCTGTGGTGATAACGGACGGTCGATGTGGAGATATATAATAAGACTTTCGTTTACAGCGTTCATAAAAATAACATATATATATTTTTATCGTACTAAGTGGCGTTATGATCGTAGCAAATGGGAAGATTTAGTCTCGGCATTGTCAGAATAAGTTGACAATGTTTTGTAGATGTGAAGTAGAGTAAAGTACAGTTTCGTTTTATGTCAAACAACATGTAACCTTTATTTGTTTATTTAAGAGGGTTTACGCATTACGGTTTCCCATACAAACTTTCAAGTCGTAATTTTAAAAAACCACTAAGCCAAATTCAATGAAACTTTGCATGCTATTGTTAAAATACAGGGATCTAAATAGTTTGTTGAAAACATTTTTAAAAAGCGTTTATTTAACGGAGTTATTGCGATTTTAAACTTTTTATAGTGGACTTTAAATCGCAATAACTCAGCTATATAAACGTTTTTTAGAAAATGTTTTTAACAAACTATTTAGATCCCTGTGTTTTACTTTAGCATGGAAAGTTTAATCAAAATTGGCTTAACGGTTTTTAAAAATTTCGGCTTGGAAGTTTGTATGGGAAACCGAAATGCATAAATCCTCTTAATACAGGGATCCTGCACGAAATTGTGAAAATTTACGTATTTTTAAGTCACTTGCACTATGCGCTGAATTAGTTAAATACATTAAAAGAACTTATGTAAGTTAGCCTGATCATTGCACAAGGTCATGGCCTTGTTAAAATTTGAAACAATTTTTTTAATAATAACAAACAATACATAAATGTAATGACTCCTAAAAACATTTTTTTTCGACAACTTTCATAATTCTACGCATTAAAAAAACAATAACTCTTACATGAAAATATTTGTATTGATATATATCCCTCTCGCCCTCGTCTTTAAAAAGTAAATTTAAATTTTTAACACAAGCGCGTGATTGTTTTGCACTTTTCGCGGAGCAAAAACATAACTCTAATTAAATTACTAGGTCTGAAACTTCAAAGCAGAATTGTTCTAATTTTAAATATCATTATGATTGATTTTGCTTTGAAGTTCATTAAGAGACTTATGTCAGATTTAGTGATCGCGCGGCACCTCCTTAATGTATGTTTAGTTGGCTGTTCTTTTTAAATAAATATTAAACTAAATTGGCTCACAACAGTCAGTGGTGGACAGTCACATACATATATATATAATCACGACTATTATCCCCGAAGGGTTAGTCAGAGACCAGGCAATGAGGACAGCAAAAGCAGTCCTCTACCATAGTCCACTTTTCACCAAATAGCGACCGCACTTGTGCTCAGCGTGACAGGTGGTAAGCCCATCGCAACTCTATGCTGTTGGATGTATGTTTAGTCTTTAGTCCGTTAGTAGCCTTTTACGACACCCAAGGGAAGAGAGGGGGGTGGTAGTATTCTTTCACCGCTACGCGACGACACGGTTAGTAATAAGCAAAGACATACTCGTAAATATCGTCAAACTTAAGTGGTTACGAAGTAATAAGTATAATCACTACTTAGGTACCTATATAAGGCGACTGCTAGAAACCGCAAGAAACAAAAATGACTACTTAGTTAGGTACTTATCGCCCAGCTGACGCGGACGGGCCAACAGACGGGTGGGTCAACGGCCGGCCGCTGCCCGCGCGTTGTAAATAATTGTTATTTTTAATTGTCTTACATTTTATTGTTCTTATGTTATTGCTTTAAAATAAATTAGATACTCAAAGACTATCCAATTAAAATTCACAAAGTGAATTATTTATTTGAAAATGAAAAAAACACGATTTTTTTTTTGACATTTTATTCATATCTAAAACACTTGACCTGACCAGCCCATGAAGTTTCTTGCGGTTTCTAGCAGTCGCCTTATATAGTTTTTTGAGTGTTAGGTCCATGTTACGTTGCAGCACGCATTAGGCCGGCTCGCCCGGCGTAATACCACTCTCCCACGGAAATCGAGGTGAAACAATAGCACTTGTTGGTGTTATGTTTCGTCCGGTGAGTGAAAGTATCGTAGTCCCGCGCATTTGTATTGCTATAAAAAGGACCATAGACTATTTCAAAATGGCCACGTTTGCGTATGCACGATAAGTAGCAAATCCTCTAAACCCCTCAATAAAACGTGTTAATCCCTTTAAGTTGGTAACAACTTTCAATCATTCATATAATCACGACTATTATCCCCTAAGGGTTAGACTAGGCAATGAGGACAGCAAAAGCAGTCCTCTACCATAGTCCACTTTTCACCAAATAGCCACTGCACATATGCTCAGCGTGACAAGTGGTGAGCCCATCGCTGCTATATGTATGTGCAGTTGGATGTATGTGCAGTCTTTAGTCCGTTAGTCGCCTTTTACGACACCCAATGGAAGAGAGTGGTGGTGGTAGTATTCTTTAACCGCTACCTACGCGAAACATAATTTCTATCCATTTCCCCCTAACAATTCAGCCTAATCACAAACTAAAACTAGCGGTTACAGAGAGACGTTTATTAATGATACAGTTTAAAGTTAGTAATTAATGATTGCTGAAACTCTGTATTAACTGAAGTCACGGCTGTGCGTAATGTTCGTGCAATAAAGGCCTATGTATGTATAAATTTGCATAGTCACAATATTGATGGCACGGAAAGTAAAGAGCAGGAAAAGCAGTAAGACTGTTGGTGGTGGTACGAGTAAGAAAAGTTGGTGGAGACTGTCAAAGTCCAAGTCATATTATTTATTCGATGTAAACCTTTACAGGCACTTATTGACGTCAATACTAATAATAATTAAAATAACAGTTAACTAACTTATAGTTAAGACTTAACAACTAATCTAACGAGCTATTATAGTCTGTGCCAGACAAATGCGCATCGCTACCCCCAGTACCACTGCACGCCGAAACAGAATCGCGTCGAACCGATAATACGCCGTGGTCATAGAATTGTGTAAACAAACGTATCCTGGTACGAGACATAAATAGCGGGCAAGTCATCTTTACGACAACGACTGTAACCAATCTTTTTGGGTGATTTACGTGCTTTCTAAAGTGGAGAAAAACTCTCGAGGATTTCAAGATAATCATCTTGGTTAATTTGGTCACCCATCCATAATGTTCGTTTAGCAATGCCGGTACAATACCGGCATTGCTAAGCGAACCGAACGTCTTATTCGCTACGCCACCGAGCTCCTACAAAAGCATACACACATACCTACAGATACGTACATAAATTTACGGCTATTCGGGTTTAGGATAAAATGTTTACTAGAAAAAAATCAACCAGTCTCAGGAAGCTCGAGTGGGATTCGAACCCAAGACCTTGACTCCTGACTCTGGTTGATTTTTTTGTAGTAAACATTTTATCCTATATCTATATAGCATTGTGAATGCAAAATTTCAACAATAAAGATATTCGGGTTTAGTTTTAGTTTTTTGGTTAATTTTAGTTTAGGTTTAGGGTTAGTAATGTAATTAGCCGTAATCCACGATTCACCAAATTACAACTATTGTTAAGCCTGATAGGTAATGAGCCGATCGCCGCTCTATGCTGTTGGATGTGCATCCTTTAGTCCGTTAGTCGCCTTTTACGACACCCAAGGAAAGAAAGTGATTGGGAGTATTCTTTTAGTGAGCCGATACACTACTAACTCCTACAAGCATATTAGCTTTAGGGCATGTCGGTCGTCCTTGTAATTTCGGAGGTATTAACCGTCTGCCATCTTTCGACAACGACCGACACTAAGCATAGCAAGTCTTCTAAACCACGAAATAGCAAAAATCTAATTGATGACCCATCTGAAACCCGTAATTATTAACGTCTCTCAACTTTCACTATCGCTACACGAACGTTCACCGCCATGTCAACAAATCTCTCCATGCTCCATCAAGTAATAGCGCTCAAAGATTGTTATTAAAAGCCAATATCATTGTTAAAAGCCCTATCGCTTGCCGCACTGCGTTCCGTAAACTCAATTTCTCTCATGCACTCTTGGACGCGGCACTCCCGTCAATTCTACGAGCCATATACATTTTATGCCCTCCCAGTATATATGTAGCAGTCCTCGGCACTCATTCCCTCAATGCCCTCTATTTGCATAAGAATGTTGCTCGTAATTCCACTGGCTGTATAGTTAGGTTCCCTTTGTCATATTCGTTGGGACTTTGATTTGTACGTAGGATTGTAGTTGTTCTTGTTCACGAAGGAGATTTTGCTTGCATTTTTTAAGTTTGGTTTCGGTTTGATTATTTAAAAAAAGTACAGACTGTAAATTGAAGTAAAGTACTGTCCCACTGCTGGGCAAAGGCCTCCATCATTGAAACCAACTCATAGCTACTATTGGTAGGTATTGGTTTAGTCAGCACGCTTGCCAAATGCGGGTTGGTGATCCTGGGCCTGAACATGGGCTTGGAATCGACAAACTTGAAACATACCCCTGGACCTCCGGCGATTTAAAATGTGTATTTTAACTGTGTGTGCCAGTACAGCGCCCTCTCCATATATATTTGCGTACTTTTTGGTTAATGTTTTATGACTTTTATAATTTCACCCTTTTACAGGAGTGTTTTGGAAAAAGTATATGAGGTAAGTAAGGTGGGGTAAGAGGAACATAGTTTACTGATTTTTTAACATTATGAGCTCCAGCCAGTAAATACACAGTTTAATTTAAATATTACTAGAAAATAAGTATACCTCCGAAGTTAACTTACTATTATTTTAACATACAAATCGATTCTTTCAGTATTTACGGACTAATCTGTCAATGAAGTTGAGTCTTCAAAATGTTCCACTTACCCCAGATATGGGGAAAGAGGAACAACCTACATTTTTCATGTTAAAAATGACCTTTTTTGATTTGTCTTCACACATTTTAAATGTGATTTTCTAGTCAAATGAATTGAAAGTTAAACGCAGTAAAAATAAGGTTTAGTAAAGTGTAGTTTAGCGTATACTTTAAAGTGTTCTTATCATTTAAGCCGGTTTATAAAAATTTAGGAAATATTTTGTTTTATGTGTGTTTCTTACATATTAAATATTATTTTATCTACTTATTACATTTATTACTAATACATTTTTTTTAACAATTACCTACTAAAAATCGGTACAAAAGCCTACCTGGCTAACTTATTTTCTTAAAAACTAACGATATTTAAGAGACACCTTCGCGAGCAACGCCGCTGGTAAAAGCTGTATTGTATTTTACATTAAAACCTTTCCAGAAAAATGTAAATTATACATGTGAAAGAATCACCATAATCGGTACAGCAGTATTTGAGTAAATCGCGAACAAACATACATAGGTACTTACATAGTATAAACACGAGTTAAACAGAACCTCCTTCTCCTTTTTTGATGTCAGTTCTAAATAACCTATTATCATTATTATTTCATCGCCTATAAAAAGGTTTGTCGCCCCTGAAACCGGGAAAGAGGAACATATGTTCCTCTTTTCCAATTATGGTAGTTTCTCTTACCCCACTTGGCATTTTTAGGTTAAGATTTTGATCACATGCAAAAATCATTGTAAACACATGCTACAAACAAAATCAGGTCGGAAAATAAAAGCTCAACATGAACTTTGCACTCTCCCACAAAAACAGCATTCTAACAAATCGTCTTATTGTTTAGTTAAGCACATATAAAATCTACCACCCAGTCGTGATTTTGTAGTTTGAAAACAGATTTTTTTTCTCTCTCTTCAACTTACTTAGATATGTCTTAGCGCCATCTGTGTTAGAACATAAAAGCTACACCCGAATTTCTGTTTTATCGACAGAGTAGGCACAGAGGTAGGCTTTATAGTTTTATATTTACGTGACGCTGTTTCTCTTCGTCCCTCGTTCCTCTTACTCCACCTTACCTTAATATGCAGTTTTCGACTATTTGTTGTAAATAATATTTCTGCAAAGTTAGAAGACCATCGAACGGCGCAATAAAAAGCTTCATACAAATTTCACTACCATAATATACCCCCTCTCCAAGTTTTATTTTCGTGTTAAAATGGAGCCTGTATTTTAAGTTAGACCTCTAGAAATATACATCGGTGAAAACTGCATTCAATTCCATGCAGTAGTTTTTGCGCGAAACGCGTACAAAACATACAGACAAAAATTCATAAAATTGTTTTTATGGCTTCTCTTGCTCTAATATAGATATTAGGTTTTTTTAAATATCTTTAATGTACATATATCGGCATGTTACAACTTTATTATAGTCGAAGTCAAAGTCAAATGCATTATTCAATAAAAACCTTTACAATGACGTCAAAAAATATGTAAGTATATATAAAAAAGTTGAGTGTAGTTTAATCTTATAAACTAACTTAACTAACTACCTACCTAATCTACCTACCTAACTAATCTACCGCCAGTTCGGATTTTGGGAGAGCCTTCGACTGAAAAGAAGCTGGCAAGAAACTCAGGAGGCGTTACTTTTTACTCCCTCTAAAGTAACAAAGTACATTATATTTATCGATATAGATGTATGTCAGGATGTGATGTTATGATGACGTAGTGATCTTTGCCTACCCCTCCGGGAAACGAGCGTCATGTATACGTACTACCGAGGAAGTTCCCGGTCAACCACTTTAAGGCGATATTCGCTTGCACTCCATTCCGACCGCGCGTACGTACAGTAGCGTGCGCAAAGTTTCCTGTGCAAGCGAATATCGCCTACTAAAATTGGTCGACCGCTAAGGTCTTCGATCGTACCTACATGACTGTATTCATCTTATCTTCGCATATTTCTAAATGCGTATTGCGTTTTAGTGACGGTAATATTTCAGGAGTAACGTCAAACTCACTCCTTCTGAGAGGCGGCATTTGTACTGGTGAAAATTTAAGTAAGACGTAGCAAAACCTTCGGAGATTTGCTGGAAATAGGACGCAAGTCACGTTTCGTACAAGACGGAGTAGGGGGACCAAATTAAAGATACGCTTGTAAAATTCGGCTTGGAGATCACAAACCCGGGCGCAGCATCGAAAATCCGAAAACACACGTTGCCTGACATGGGAATTGAATCCAGAACCTCCCGTCATCAAGCTGAGCGCTTGACCACGTTAATCAATGTAATTACTACAATAGGCTAGCTGACTAAATTTCAAAATCATATTAACCCCTTACTGCATAGCATGTAGTTTCAGGCTTTTCATTTAATGTTGCCACAGGAAAAATATGCACCAAATTTAAGTTACATCTTGAAAATTCTTATTGCCCGATATGGCATGCTATGCAGTAAGGGGCTAAAACGATACCTGTGTACCTATTTTATCATAAAAGTACATTATTTTTCAAAAAAACGATCATATTTAATTTGCGTTTTTATATTCCGATTTAAATTTACCGCAAAAACGCCATGTTGAGTAAATGACGTCACGCCGTGTCAAACATTCGTTTCGTTCGAGGCTTGTTCTATAGAAATGTCAAAACAATAGAATGACATTTGGCACGGCGTGACGTCACGGCTTTTGATTTCTTTTGTCATATGACTAAAAGCGTATTATTGACGATTTTTTTCTTAAAAAATATTAATTATCTTAATTTTTTATAATGAATATTTTAGATATTTTGTTTCTATAAATCATAATTGATCATTAAAAACGCCAATCCACCCGATTTGGTGAAAAGTGGACTATGGTAGAGGACTGCTTTTGCTTTCCTCGTTGCCTAGTCTCTGACTAACCCATCGGGGATGGTGGTCGTGATTATGTATATGTTTGTATGTATGTAATAACGTTTAGGCATATGAATGTGATACTAGCGCCCTACCCGCCCTTCATTTTTAGGGTTCCGTAGCCAAATGACAAAAAACAGAACCCTTATGGATTCGTCATGTCTGTCTGTCTGTCCGTCCGTATGTCACAGCCACTTTTTTCCGAAACTATAAGAACTATACTGTTGAAACTTGGTAAGTAGATGTATTCTGTGAACCGCATTATGATTTTAACACAAAATAGAAAAAAACAATAAATTTTGGGGGTTCCCCATTCTTAGAACTGAAACTCAAATATTTTTTTTCATAAAACCCATACGTGTGGGGTATCCAAGGGTAGGTCTTGAAAAATGATATTGAGGTTTTCAATATCATTTTTTTTCTAAACTGTATAGTTTGCGCGAGAGACACTTTCAAAGTGGTAAAATGTGTGTCCCCCCTCCCCTGTAACTTCTAAAATAAGAGAATAATGAAACTAAAAAATACATCTGATGTAGGTACATTACCATGCAAAGTTCCACCGAAAATTGGTTTGAACGAGATCTAGTAAGTAGTTTTTTTAATACGTCACAAATTAATTAATTTAAAAAAAATACACTATTATTAAAACATCGATCAAAGTTACAACGAACTACAAGAACTTTTATATGATGTTACTTGGTACTACGGAACCCTTCATGGGCGAGTCCGACTCGCACTTGGCCGGTTTTGTTACTACTTTACTGTTACACTTCTTTTGCTCCCTAAGGTAAAATCGATGTATAATGCCACGAATGTTTAATCGGGCATCACTTCTAAACGGCTGCACCTATTCGGCTGATCCTTTTTTGTTGTCTTTGTTCTTCAGGACAAGGGTTGTATACATTTTTTTTTGAAAATTTGTCACGTGATATGGAACACCCCGTTCATACGGACTAAGTAGCGGGCGACCCGCTAGTACGTACCTAATATTTTTTCTACGAATGTTTTTTTTTATAAGTTTAGTAAGTATAGAATTTGATTTGATTACATTCTTCCCTTTTCTGTATAATAATGTAATCTGTATCATGTATGCAAAACTCTTGTCCTTCCCGATTGTGAAAAGCGCTTCATTATTTATTTTTTTATTTATATAGATACATAATTATAATCACTACTATTATTCCCGAAAGGTTAGTCAGAGACTAGGTAATGAGGACCGCAAAAGCAGTCCTCTACCATAGTCCACTATACACCAAATAGCGACTGCACATGTGCTCAGCGTGACAGGTGGTGAGCCCATCGCCGCTCTTTGTCGGATGTATGTGCAGTCCTTAGTGCGTTAGTCACTTTTTACGACACCCAAGGCTTCCCTTGGGTGAGGGGGGAGTAGTATTCTTTCACCGCTACGGGATACGGTTAGGTTATTTTATTTTATTTTTTTCATGGTCACCCTACATCGACTGTGCCACACTGTCACTACCATTCGTTTGATTACGTAGTCGGTTTAAGTTTGTATCCAATGGACGCGTTCCATAATTCATTGCGTGCTAGCTTGAAGAGAATGAGCTAGAGGTATCTATGATCTACTAGAGGATTGAGCCATACATTGACGTTCTTTGCATTCTAATATAATGTGTTTGTATTTCTAACAAACGAATAGGGTATGCAATCTGACGTTGAGAGATAGTATAAAGACTCCCACTCAGTATAATAGGACCAAATTCGAAGTGGCATGCAAAATTCTCATACGAAACACAGAAAAACGACGTTACGTAATCCCCCGTTTCCTCCTTCAGAACTGGACAAATTTTTATGTTTTTTTCAGCATCGGTTAAAGAAAGAGATTTTCTAAGTCTGTATGTTTAATTTTTTTGCATTACGACATTTTCTTAACAACCAGGAGCCTTCATAATTTAGCGAATCTTACTCCGTTTTAAGGCGTTATCAGAAACATTATGTAACCGGTTTAAAAAATAATCAAAGATACAGACATAGAAAATATCTTTCTTTAACCGATGCTGAAAAAGTAATGAAAATTGGTCCAGTTCTAAAGGAGGAAACAGGGGCCTACGAAACGTCGTTTTTCTTTGTCGTTTCCACGTAGTGTTTCCTCTTAAGGGGAGGTATTTCGAGCGCTTCTCTCTCGCTCTCTCGACGGTACGACGGTAAGGGACGGGTATAACAGCGAAGCGCCACGAAAAGGCGCGTTTTATATTTTAAAAAACTTATAGATGTAGTAATAAAAATAAAAAACCGACACCAAAAAATTTTACTGCAATAATTGCACTAAAACGTAAAAAATAATTGCGTAGTTTAGTTTCTTCAATTTACTTGCAATATTAACCTTTATTAATCGAAAGCGAATATTGGTAAACCTACAAATCGTGCTACTTGTACGAGACAGCGCCGTAGTATGACTAGGAGGAAATGTATATCCTCGTAGTCATACTGGTATGACAAATTAGTATGACCACCAGGAAACGGCGGTATAAATGCGACAAGCGAAGAAAACGAGAAACGCCTATCACAAAGTAGGAAATCAACATCCAAAACAGACGGCAAGTTACCCGGATTTACTCGTGAACGCTGTATAGACCCCCTACGATAATGACTTGCGACTTACTAGGGTTCACCGTTAGGCAAACTAGAGGGACGTTTTTGACTTGCTCCAGTCGTAGATCGTAGCCAAGTCACCATTGATCTGCTCAATCACTTCTGAAAGGTTCTCAGCCGAGGCCTGAGAGTAAATTTGTAAGTCATCGGCATAAAGATGTTAAGAAGAATTTAGACAAGAAATGACAGAATTAATAGTGTGTATAGTGTTTTTTTAAATCCTAATAGAAATGTTTCGGAAGGAGTGATAAAAAGTGGCCTATTATTACTATTTCTACCATTATACTATCTATGTGCAAAATCAGGTCGATGCGCAAGTGAGAGACGGACAAACAAACACGCTTTCGCATTTACAATATTAGTTAGGAAGGATTTATTGCCGGAGAGAATCTCATTTGACCTATGGCTGAAAATACTAAAATCGCTATAGGTATGCCTACAATATTTGAGGAGTTCCCTCAATTCCTCAACGATTCCACCATCAGAACTGAGTTCCGGTACCTGCCTTCTTTTAATTCGTCATAGTCGCTTAACTATCTTAATCGAGATATCTTATCGCCACTCGTGAAATACTTATCATTGAGGAGTTCCAATGACATTCTGTGGTCTTCTTCATCAGTTCTACTTCATCAAATGATACTTTCTGAATGCAAATTCTTGACATATTGCTGAAAATACCAAAATCGCTATAGGTATACCTACAATATTTGAGGATTTCCCTCAATTCCTGAGGATTCCATCATCAGAACTAGATTTTGATAAAAATGGGACCAATCTGGAAGTATGTCTTTTCAAAATTTTCTAAATCGGTGTTTAAATGACTGAGTTGAGTGACAAACATAAAAAAACATACAACCGAATTGAGTATCTCCTCCTTTTTTGAAGTCGGTTAAAAAACGATCGGTTAGATTAACTCAAGTTATCTATGAACTTCATTTTGGTAAATAACTCATAATATCAAATCACTTATTTTAAGAATAAAACCTAGAAAAGAAGATAAAATGACACAAAAATATGTAACTTTGTGATTTTATTCTATCGAGCCAACTTTATCAAATCGTGTTTCCATCGGGTATATTCCACAGAATAAAGCCTCAACAATATTTCATAATTTTCGCAGATTTAAAATTTACTTCAAAAATTAATTCTAAGTAGAATAGAATAGAATAGAAAACATTTACAACAACTATTTGTACTTGGAGAATTACGTATTGGTGGGGGAATGTTATTCCAACACTTTGTTTCGCAATATTTAAAACTACCTCGGAACGCAGATGTTTTAAACTTGAAAGACAAAAGACGAGACTGACGCTCACGCTTTGTAAAATTCAATTTCTTAAAAAGATAAAACGTAAAACAGAGATAAAACGCTAAGTACGTGTTATTTTAATTTTTCACTAACACCTAGCCTTAAAAACCGACGAGCATGTATGAAGAATGTCAAAAGAGTATGTAAGTAAAGCAAAGGATGAACATTGTGTATCAGGATCGTAGCAAATGGAAATCTGTGGCTTCTGCCTACCCCGCCGGGAAGCGAACGTGATATAAGTATGTAATATATTTATGAGTGTGTGTGTGGCGGCTCATTAAAATAATACTACAAACCCATCTCCTCCATTGTAGTATTCGGTGTCGTGAAAGGCGACTAACGGACTAAGGACTGCACATACGCCTAATAGCTTAGAGCGGCGATGGGCTCACCACCTCTCACGCTGAGCACATTTGTAGTTGTTTTTCGCCAAATCTCGCCAAATGAGAAACATGACAAAAATAACAGAAAAGGTATTCATATTTTTTTTCCTTTTTAATTAAATACTTAATTCATTTTGTGAAATTTATTTGGATAGACTTTGAGTATCTAATTTATTTGACAAGCAATAACATAAGAAAAATAACATTAAAAACAATTGAAATTAACGATTATTTACAACGCGTTCGTGTCAGCGCTGGGCGATAAGTACCTAATCGTACGTTCTACTACACGAATTCCTTTTTATTCAATTTTGACTAGTTTAAAACACTTGACCTGACCAGCCCTTGAAGTTTCATGCTGTTTCTAGCAGTCACCTTATATACATACATATCCCGTAATGGTTAGTCAGAGACAAGGTAATAGGTAACTACAAAAGCAACAAAAATTGGTACTATAAAAGTCCTGAGAACGTTTTAAAACGTGCTAATTAGAGTACATGATTAGCACTATAATGATGTTAAGAACGTTTATAGAACCCCAAATAGGCCCTAATTTTATCACTGATTTATTCTATAAACATTACATAAGGGCTCTCACGGTAATAAATCAGCTCTGTAGTTGAAACCTAAAAGTGAAACGATGAACGTGAACGAGAAACGCTTTTTGGTACTGGAATAGTGCTATCTGCAGCAATTATGTCACAAATTTGCACTATAAAAGTAACCAAAACATGTTTAAATTGCTTTTTTGCACCGTAAACAATTCCAGTGATCATTTTTATCACACTTATTCAATCATTTTATTCGTGTTTTGGTCATGTCGTGTGTTCCCCAACAAAAATCTACAAATAACATAAACAAATATCTATGTTTTATTTCATTCGCCGATGTAATAAAAAGTAAAAGGCCACTACGTAGCTCTGCCGTAACTTGCACTTGCTGCAAAATTAATCATAAAATCATTAATGCCAATTTCAAATTTGACAATGCGTCCTCGTAATTTTCTTGTTTTAATTAAATTTAAATTAATAAAATAAGTACTTTTCCTGACTATGGCTGCTTTAGTACACATTGGCACCAGCCGTGCTGCCAATGTGCTATCATGGCAGAAAACAGCAGCCATATTTATTAATTATTTATGGCTGCTGTTTTAGTACTTTTTTTCCACGATTTAGTATCGTAGCAGAACAACCAAACTCACCTATACGAATTGAAGTTATTTAGCAGCTACTGTAGAAGAGTTATCATAATTTTTACAGAACCAGCTCCATAGCGATGTTGAGGGAGCTTGTAAGAAGATATAACGTTACGTAATGGTTGTACAAGGTACTTTTATAGTGCAAATTGATCCTGTAATAGTGTTTTCGACACTCCTACAACACTAGTACTGTAAAAGTTATTTTCAAGCATTATTATTGCAAAATAGATACACAAAACTGTCAATAAGGTCGTCTATAGTACTAAATAGTACCATAATCGCTTTTACCATATCTATTACAGTACAACACTTTAATGATTCTTTTGTATAGTCCTGAAAGCATTCTTAGAGCAAAATAATAGAATGTAAATGCTCATTAATTATATAGAAGCAAAACGCTCTATTAAAAATCTTTATGGTACAAGCAGTCACAATGATTACCATTATAGGCCTACTATATCACTGTTTGGTGATAAAATGCCTTGGTTATAGAAGCTTTTGTTACTTTGGTAGGTAAGGTCAACAAAAGCAGTACACTGCCATAATCCACTTTACACCAAATAACAAGGGCACATGTGCTAATGACGATATTATGACTATCGCACACTACAAGCAGGCCTGCCGCGATTGTAGTACGCAAGCCATTAAGCCAACATGTCATGCCCTTGGGGATTATTCAGAATGGTATATCGCCGTACCGTTTCTCGTTGAAAAATTAACGAAACGACCGAAAATGTCAACTTACCGGAAAGAGGGGCGATGAAAAATTCACCGCGACCTATTTGGTGAGGTGACGCAAGGTTGCCATTTAAGGCTTTTTCTACATTGCTATTTTTAGTAGCTTTAGTAACCGTGTGGTAGCTAATTATTAAAAGAATACTACCAATCCGTCACTTCTCTTACATACCTACATAATATACATACTTATACATATATACATTCACGACTATTATCCCCAAAGGGTTAGTCAAAGACTAGGCAATGGAGACCGCAAAAGCAGTCCACTGCTATAGTCCACTTCTCACCAAGTTACAACTGCACATGTGCTCAGCGTGATAGATGGTGAGCCCATCACTTCTCTTGGGTGTCGTAAAAGACGACTGACTAAAGACAACACATACATACATAAAGATTACAGCGGTGATAGCCTCACGCCCTATCGCACGATGAGCACATAAGTCCTTTTTTAGTGAAACGTGGACGGGTTAACGGGCTTTTTTGGAAAAAGAGAAAGAATGCTATAAATTAAATTAAATATGATTAGGGCTGTTAACAATTTCCATAATACGTAACGTAGTCAGCGTCAAAATGATCAGCTATGCGATTCTATAAGCGACACGTAGACGCTGCGCGCATGGCTGTCATCATAGATGTTACAGCCGTCACATCGTTCGCTGCAGACACGGCTGTGGTCAAAGTTGAGGCAGTTTTACTTACAGAATACCGATTTTATATCTACAAGAAATGTCAAAGAAGTGCTTCCCTATCACTTACAGCCGTCTGGAGGTAGCGTCGAACAGCGTTGAAAATTGTTTAGAAATATACCAATAGTACGCTCACCGCTGATGTTTGCGCATATAGAATCGCACTACAGACCGTTTGAACCGACTTAAGGCTAAGTTCACATGACCGCGCGGTACAAGATCAATGTAAACGGTGATTATCGTCTACATCATCGCGCGGCGCGTTCCGACCCGCGCGCAAGATCTTGAACCGCGAGCCACCGCGCGGTACCGTGCGGTTCAAGTTCTACCCAGGTTCTAACGACCTGTTCAATTGATCCGCGCGAGTTGAGACGGACAGACCCATAGATGCAGGAAAAATGAGTAGCGAAGACGCCAGACAGCCGCGCGTACATATGCCGTCACGTGAATGCTCCAATCGCGGCTTCGCGCGGTCATATGAACTTAGCCTAAGTACCAGCATGCTTTAACAAGAGGCAGAAACGCTTCTGGAATCACACTAATATTATAAAGGCAAAAGTTTGTGATTGTGTATGTTTGTTACTCTTTCAAGTAAAAACTACTGCATGGATTTGGATTAAATTCGGCATACAGATAGTTTATAACCTGGATTAACACATAGGATAGTTTTTATCCCGATATTCCCACGGGAACTGGAAACACGCGGGTGAAACCGCAAGCGGCCGCTAGTACCATACATAATACACTCACGACTATTTAATTATCCCCGAAGGGTTAGTCAGAGACTATAGGAAATGAGGGCAACAAAATCAGTTCTCTGCCATAGTCCACGTTTAACCAAAAACCACTGTACATGTGATAAGTGTGAGCCTATTGCATTAATCTATGCTGTTTGATGTTTATGCATTATTTAGTCCGTTAGTCGCCTTTTACGACAATCAAGAGATAAGATCCCCTGTGCTTAGCAGTGGGACGTTAATAGGCTGACGATGAAGGGAAGAGATGTCGGTAGTATTCTTTTAACCCTTTAACTAGCATGTATAAGAGGGTTTATGCATTTCGGTTTCCCATACAATTTTTCAAGTCAAAATTTTTAAAGACTATGTAGTCAATTTTAATTAAACTTTGCATGCTTAAGTAAAATACAGGGATCTAAATAGTTTGTTGATAACATTTTTAAAAAAGATTTATTTGGCTGAGTTATTGCGATTTAAATTCCACTATAGAAAATTTAAAATCGCAATAACTCAGTTAAATAAACGTTTTTCGGAAATGTTTTCAACAAACTATTTGGAACTCTATATTTTACCTCCGCATGCCGAGTTTCATCAAAATTGGCATACTGGTTTTAAAAAATTTCGACTTAGAAATTTGTATGAGAAACCGAAATGCGTAAACTCTCTTAAAATGTTTTATTGGTTTTTGACCTTATATCAATTGAATAAAGTTCAAAATACGGTGTCAACTTAATTGACACTGTCCTATAAAGGGTTAATGGGCCGCCATCACACAGCTCTAGCGCATGTGTTCGTTATTGCTTGAAATGAGAGCCTCATTCTTCTAAAGGCGGCTAATAAGAACAAGAGGATAGTGTATTAGCCTTATTTCCAGTGGCTGATACGGAATAAACTAAGTTACGCTCCCATTAAGGATGATTGCACATAGCTTCGCCGTTATATGGGGCAATAGGCATTTTATTTTGAGCCCGCGCCTTCATCCACGCTAACTTAGAAACTCCGTCATACTTCAGCTATTTTTTTTACAAATATCTACCAACTATAAGCAAAAATCATCTTTAGTTATCGCTTTTTAAGTTAGTGAAATCCGCATAAAATTCGTAACGTGATTTAGAATGAGAAAGCAAAGCCACAGAAACAGGAAAACGGCGACTTTACTTTATAAATTATTATAATGATAGTAATATTAACTTATAGGGTCTAACAATATCAATAAGCGAACGTTTAAGGGAGCATCTATAAATCACACTGAGCATGCTTACAAAATTTGGTCCAAAACTACAGGCTCGTTACCGAGATAATCAACAAAACATTATCACAATTCACCAAAAAATAAACCCTTTCTAAACTACACACACACACACACTAAACTCGGAGCACACTGAACTCGGAGCACACTGAGCTATCTTTTTATTGACGCTTGCGTGCGTGTTAGTAAAGATACAGCATGTTGCATGATGTGCGTTATTTTAATTGATTTAGTTTGTTAGTAAACATAACTTTGAAAAATCACTATAAAACTGGAGCCCATTTTTTGTCATTGTATTCAAAATGATGTATAGATACCGCCCTTGAACGTTCGCTTCTTGATTTTGTACACCCTGTATACACTCGAGAGCAATGAATCCGCTCGGAAACTAAGAATGCTAGCTTAACGAAATAAATTGTGTATAAAAGACAATTAAATACTTCTTACACGTTGACTGCTGCAAAATCAGACACAATTGAAGTTTAATTGTTTGTCGGTCACCGGTCACCTGTGACCACCATGGCGCTTAAAGTCTTATAATGAATGTAATAAATTTTATGAGTCACTACATTTTATTTACAAAAAATTACATAAATAAAAAAAACTGCTGATCTCGCTTCTATACAAAAATAGGAAACGTGATATTTTTGAACAATATAACGATTTTCTTGCATTTTAATACTTCGTATTGCTTCATAGTGCTTCCATTACTGCGTATACGCGGTTTGGCATGCTGTACACCGTTATTCAAAGTCAAAGTCAAAGTCAAATTATTTATTCAATGTAAACCTTTACAGGCACTTATTGACGTCAACACTAATAATAATAAAAAAACAGTTAACTAACTTAGATGCTTTAGTTATTGTTCTGAGGTGTACAACAAGTTCCATAGAGTCTCCCTTTTTCAAAATTGAAATTTTTATGACATAACTTTACAATAACTAAGAAGTTTTAATGCCTTTATTTAAGGTGTATAATATTATTGTCTATCAAACACAATTTGTTTAACTTGGGGCTGAGAGGTTAAGCTAGCATTCTTAGTTTCCGAGATTTATTGGTTTCTTTAATAGGTTTGTTTAAGTGACCCGGATTCATTGCTCTCGAGTGTTCATAACAACCGTGTTGCGTAGCGGTGAAATAATTCTACCACCCCCTCTATTCCCTTGGGTCTAACAGGTTGTAAAAGGCGACTAACGGACTAAAAGCTGCACATACATCCAACTGCATAGAGCGGCGAGGGGCTCACCACCTGTCACGCTGAGCACATGTGCAGTCGCTATTTGGTGAAAACTGAACTATGGCAGAGGACTGCAGTCATGCGGTCCTCATTTCCCAGTCTCTGACTAACTCTTCGGGGATAATAGTCCTCATTATATGTGTGTATGTTATATGTAGAATGTAATAATGATGGTTATTTACATACCCTATTTCCCATAGATACTAGGTATACCTACGTTAGTAAAAAAGGCAAGGCTATTTTTTATAGGATTCTCCCCATTTGACCCCTAATGACATAGTACTTAGTCAATTCCCCTAGTAAAATGAAGGACAGTATGTATTTTGCTTAGAGTACTTAAAGAATATTCTAAGGTAATTTTCTCTTCAATAGTTGGAACGATTTTTGGCCGGTTTTCAATAAGTTGTACGTTTAATTCTCTGTCTCTTTCACTTCTGTGGCTCAGTAGCTAAGCCGTGGGAATCCCTCTGAGCGATTCCCAGGTTCGATTCCATGCTGGGGAACATTATTTTGGTAATTACTTTGGTTGGTACGGTTTTAAGTCCGCCTGGCTAGCTACATAATCCAATGTCAGACGGTCGTCATTACAACAAAGTTAGTAGTATTTTTGTGTCCCGACAATAAGTAAGTAAGGAAGTGTGTAAGGTATGCTTATCCGTTATCTGGATAACCTGTAAACAAATTTCAAGGGCGACTTAGTAGCACGACTGTCGCGCGTTTCTCAATAAATGAGAGCCGCGCGGCTCCGACACAGTACGGGCACATCCCCTCTTCTTTTTCACTAAGTTTTAATTGTACTGGTACCTCGAGACCAACCGTTAGGTTATGCAAGAAGTGCCAGACGTCCCTGCGCTAGTAGAACACTCGCGCAGGAGACCATCTGCGTTAGGTCTTGACGCCAAATCAGTGCCCGCCGAAGCGCGCTCTTCATTCGGTACTCATAAGACTAGTGTCTCGGGAGAGTTTTCCCGTGAACACATGTAGTTCACTGCCTATTGTCCAGATAGGTAACCGGAGCTGTTAAGCTCGCTTACTTCTCGTTGCACGAAGGCCACAACTCGCAGTTGCCACTGCTCGGGTCGTCGACTCTAAAGTCGACTCCCAAGTGTCCACCTTGGTCGCGGAGTAGTAAGCACACTCACTTCTCGGAACCCATCCGGGCACCTAGCCAGTTCCCACGTCCTACGCGGCTGGCTGGACCGGAGTTCTCATTGGACCACCAATGTCCAATGAGAACCACCGGACAAAGCTGACAACTATAAGGGAAACTCACGTTCCCCGCAGGACTTTTCGCTGCTGACCCCACAGAGACCGCTACTAGGCCCCGCTCGCTGTGCGCGGAATTGGAAGTCCCGGCACACAATACCAGGACAAACGAACATTCCCAAACTCTACAGCTAACCACAAGCCACTACGAGTCCAACTCACATCCGGATCCCGCCGGAGGCGCCGGTCAAGGCACAACCAGCGGTGGGCATGAACCAGAACCCCTTAGTACCCCTGAGAAACATAGCCGGACCCGTAGTTGCAGCTGCGATACCCTATCTATAGGACAGTACCGGCACAGTGCGAAATATTCTTTCACACATTCTCTATGAACGTATCCCCACTTATCAGTGTCAGTGACGACACAGTGCTCTCAGTGTCAGTGCCGGCACCGGCAATCACGGACGGTATTCGTTGATAACGATATTTTTGGTCGGATTACTGACGCCGGCAAACAGTGTTTATTTATTTATTATTTCAAGGTACACCAACAAGTTAAGATGCAAATTTTTGTTAACATGAAACATGAAAACCAATAACAGGCATACACAATACATCATTGACCAAAAATACACAATTACACAATTAACCAAAAAAAAAGAAACAAATTAAATGCAAATTTAAAAAAAAACAAATATTACAATAAATTAAATCAATTACCTACTAAAATTAGTTAATAATAGTATTAAAACAAAATTAAATATTCCGCAAAACAGAAAGAAACCAATGACAATTAAATTAAATTATAATAAATAAACAACATTGTAAATTGTAACCATTTCAAAAGTAATAAATCTATTTTATCGCACAAATCACATTTTACATCTAATATATTCCAGCACTTTACCTCTAAAAGTTTTCGGGTTGTCTTTAAAAATGTCGATGTCGGATACTTTAGCGTTTATGGTGTTGTACAAAGAGCATATTCTAAACAGCGGCTGGTGCAAACCCAAGTTCGTTCTTCTAGGGATGTGAAATAACTTAGAGCACGGAACACGTGGACATCTGTGAGGAACCCTGAGAGATATCTTCTGAAGGAGATGACAGCATTTTGTTCCACCGTGGAGAATTTTATGAAGAAAAAGCAAGTCAGACACGGCACGACATTGCCAACTTAGTGAATTTTTCACTAATACTGGTGGTTTCGACCCCCCTCTTAGTGGCAAAATATTACTTTTAGTGGCTGGTGATTTTTCTAGTGGATTAAAAGAATTTAATTTTCAGTAGGCGAAATCACTCAACCACTCAGTAATTTTTTTTGGTACAAAAATTTGGCAATGTCTGGTGGTTTCAGAAGTCTAATCTGGGGGTAGCAAGTTAACCGTTGGCAACACTGCCGGCAAAATGGAGGACGATACTTGACGACGGACACGTTTTCACTGAAGCGGTACCGACATGTGTGAATTGAATCACTGACGCAACACTGAAGCATTGATACTGAACTGAGCGGGCACGGTGACGGAACTGTGACGGAACTGATATGTGTAAATCAACCTTTAGTATGAAACGCGCCGCTAAGTCGCCTAATGTGAAAACGAAAACGCTCAACTTAACTTTGGCTAGATTCGCAAGAGCTGGCTACAAACTCAGCAAGGGCATTTCTATACTTATTCCCTTTTTTTAACAGGTCAAATCAGAATTCAGAAATGCCCTGCCAACCAAATGATCACATATTTGGAGGTTAATAACCAATTTCAATAACCGTGTCGGGCAGCGGTGAAAAAACACTACCACCCCCTCTCTTCCCTTGGGTGTCGTAAAAGGCGACTAACGGACTAAAGGCTGCACATACATCCAGTAGCATAGTGCGGCGATGGTCTCACCATCTGTCACGCCGAACACGTGTACAGCCTCTATTTGTTGTTGAAAAGTGAACTGGTAGAGCACTGTTTTTGCTATCCTCATTGCCTAGTCTCTGACTAACCCTTCGGGGATAATAGTCGTGATTATAATATGTACCTATGTATGTATTTCCAACCATGCCACGACTTAATATACTATCTTAATATCAACTGTAATATTGATCTGGTTCATTAGCTATCATTGTATAAGACTGCGTTGTGACATAGAATAAATATTTATAGATGCTCACGACCTTTTAGAAAAGGACATAGGTACTATTCACGGGTCGACTACCATCTAGTTTAGTTGGAAAATTAGACAAGTACATATTTAGACTAGGTAGAATACTACCAACCCATTTCTACTCTTGGGTGTCGTGAAAGATGACTTACGGACTTAAGATGCATCCATCTGCATAGAGCGGCTATGGACAACTCCTCCTTTCATGCGAAACACATTTGAAAGTGGTTTTATTTTGATGAAACGTGGACTGTGATAGTAGGTTAACTGCTTTTGCGGTCCTCATTGCCTAGTCTGTGATTAACCCTACAGGGATAATAGTCGTGAGTAGGTATACACGAAGTCTTTCTAACGGTGATCAGAACCTGCTGATTCTAACTAAGTAAATGATGGCCATTGCAATAATAATAAAACTTACATGTCAGCGTTCCATTTTATATTTTTTGTCTGGAAAGTAAAGTTAATAACTATAAATATTAAAATCATGGTCATCTTACAAACATAAGTGTTGTCTTCTTAAGTACAGGTGCAGCGATGATAACAATGTAGGAAGACCATAAATTCTAAATATTTTGGTTACTTAATTAAAAATGCAAATGTCTTTATTACTGATTTTTTTGCATTCACAATGGTAGGTATATAAATATAGGATAAAATGTTTACTAGAAAAAAACAACCAGTCTCAGGAAAGCTCGAATGTGATTGTGACCTTTGGATTGCCGGTCCACTGCTCTAACCGCTAAGCTACCGAGACCCCAGAAGACTCGTTAATTTTTTTCTAATAGTTAGGCTGTAAGCCAGCGGCATTACGTCACTGTGAAGTCTACCCTCACAGTCGAAAGAAAATTAAATCCTATTGCAAGTATTTAACAATCTATAAAGACGTAATTGCATATAAATATCTTTATTATTAAAATGTTTGCATTCACAATGCTATATAAATGTAGGATAAAATGTTTACTAGAAAAAAACAACCAGTCTAAGGAAAGCTCGAATGGGATTCGAACCCGTGACCTTTGGATGGCCTTTCCACTGCTCTAACCGCTAAGTTACCGAGACCCCAGAAGACTCGTTGAATGTTTTCTAGTAGTTACGCAGTAAGCCAGCGGCATTACGTCACTGTGAAGTCTACCCTCACAGTCGAAAAAATTCAACGAGTCTTCTGGGGTCTATAGCTTAGCGGTTAGAGCAGTGGACTGGCAATCCAAAGGTCATGGGTTCAAATCCCATTTAAACTTTCCTGAGACTGGTTGTTTTTTTCAGAAAACATGTTATCCTAAAAATACAAAATTACATGTCTAAAAAGAAAACATGTACTTAACACTATTATTTTTGCAAAGGCCATCATTTACTTAGTCGGAATCAGTAGTTCCTGATCACCGATAAAAAGTCTTTGTGTATATGTATAGATATTTATAATATTTGAGATCTATACCCCCTATTTACTGTTCTGAATTGTAGGTGTTCATAAAGCATCTTTGGTTTTAATCAAACAATGCACACATACATATTTGAACAGGATTTAACCTAAAACTACTTAGTAAAGTTAGGCATCCTAAGCATGCTAACGCATCTCAATGCACTTCTTTCTGGCTGATTGAACTGAATGTGATGAGTATGGAATAATATCATGAAAAATTGTGTAACGTTTTGCGAGAAGGATGAATGCGCGTCTTATTTGTTGCAATTTGAAGTGATTTGAAGTTTTTTACTTTTATCTGTTATTGTTAAGGCCCGTATAAATATGTGTGCATAATGGAACGCGAAAGTTTAAAAGTGTATATTCAATCAACTAACTTTAGTACCTACACCAAAGTAAGTGTCACGTCTGCGAATTACGTAATCTTTGACAACCCCATAGTAGGGGCCGAACGACTGAAGGTCAGAGCGATGTTTACTTTGCCGATCACCTGTGACAAATACGCTTTTATGCCTACTCGGGAAAGGGAGGTGAGGCAATTCATCAAAGCAGCACTAATGATAAGGGTCACGACATATGCTTTCCTTTACCAGCTTCGAATAAAAGAGAGAGACATCACATATAAAAATTACTTAGATGTACAAACGTCGCTCTCAAAACGTCTAGTTTCCACAAAAAGATTGCAATTTGCAATTCTGCACACATAATATGTATTATGTCAAAACTGTAACTATCCGCGTCGATTTAGTATAGGATAGTGTATCTATTAATTGTGATTTTATTTAAACGATTTATTCAAAATAAACAGCTCTTGATATAAAAATATTTAGGACAGTTTAAGTTCTAAACATACAGCATTTGAAATTGTTCCCTAAACCCCTCTTTTGCTTAAATATACTTAAACCCAATGATGTAACAATAAAAAGAGGTAGAGATGCGTTGTGCCAAAAGCTTGCACCATAAAACCAGCGATGTAAAAGATCAATGCATAAAACTATGCTAATTGGCTTACATTACCTTAGCGTAGTCTCAGGAAAGCGTAGTTGACAGTGTCATACGACTGTGTAATACGACACTGTAGAAACTACACAAGTAAGAGTGATATAATTCATGGGATCAGTTACCTCGGCCGTATGTTATCATCGTACGGCGCTTTAGTTCATTATTGACATCACATTAGTACTGACATAACCTATCTACCTCTTTTTATTGTAACATCATTGCTTAGACCCTTAAAATGTTAAAAATTTAATAAAGAAATTTTATATTTCGTGGTAGGTGCGTGCTGGCGTCTGTACCAAAGTGTTAAGCTACTTCTGAGGCCACCTGTACCTAATTCAGAGTCGTCGATAAAGCCAAAGTTCAAGACACAATTGTTTTCGTAAAACTTTTCTGACAAAAACAACATCAAACAATTTTGTTTTGTTCGTTTGCTATGTGGCACGGAATTAGGTTGTTTTTATGATGGAACTTTCTATTGACTGCTAATGGCTTTTACAGCCTAACTGAAACATGTTTTGTATTCACTACAAGGAAGCTCTTATGGCCGTCATCTCACTATAGTAATGAATGCCTAATACTAATAGTAGCGAATATAGAGTTTTAAGTAAAGTAAAAGCTTATATACTATCTTACCTTATCTGCCGAGATCTCCCTCTCGTAGCAGGACGGCGACCCATTGAGTGCTACCTGTTTCACTCTTTCTCCTCAGTGAAAATGACTGTCAAAGCTTGCCAATGTCTTTGAGGGTGAAGAACCAAAAATCTTCTGGTTTCGGGTAGGCCGACCTCAGGAGAATTCAATCTTTTTCTAGCAAGAGAGTGACAATCACACAATAGGTATTGCATGGACTCCGTTTTCTTACCACATGCCCTGCACCGGTTGACCGGTTGCTAGTTGCATTCTGTAAAGCATGGTGCCCAGTCAGGGCACCTGTGATTATTATGTAAATAATACATTCATACACATAATCACGACTATTATCTCAGAAGGGTTAGTCAGAGACTAGGCAATGAGAACCGCAAAAGCAGTCCTCTGCCATAGTCCACTTTTCACCAAATAGCGACTGCACAAGTTTAGTGCTTAGCATGACAGGTGTGAAGCCTATCGTCGCTCTGTGGTCTAGGATGTGTGTGCAGTCTTTAGTCCGTTAGTCGCCTTTTACGACACCCAAGATAAGAGAGGAGGTGGTAGTATTCTTTCACCGCTACGCGACACGGTAAATGTAAAATAATGATATAATCATACTAATATTATAAACGCGAAAGTTTGTAAGTATGGATGGATGTTTGTTACTCTTTCACGTAAAAACGACTGGATGGATTTAGATGAAATTCGGCATACAGATAGTTTATAACCTGGATTAACACATAGGATACTTTTAATCCCGATATTCCCACGGGAACTGGAACCGCGCGGGTGAAACCGCGAGCGGCTGCTAGTAGTGTAAATAATTAAAACCCTTAGCTACTTGGTCACCGAGGTGTTGAATAGATACCAACATTAGCATTTATTGTTGTTGTTTCATTGGTAGTATTCTTTTAGTGGACGCTGTTGTCGTTTCATTGGTAGTATTATTTTAGTGGACGTTACACCACCCGGCTCTACAAGCTATTTGCTTTAGTCTAACAACTGTCCTAACATTGTGCGGTCTCGCTTGACAACCGCTGAAATATTGAGCGAGCTTTCCGCGGTCGCGTGACTCCATGCTACAACGCAGTTACGATAAATGACTACAAACTAGACTAGCGGTATGTCACCCCGGAAAAGGATTTCTCAGTTTATTTGGTCCACTAAACTGGTATTAACTGCACACCACAGAACAGAAGAAAGAGGTCTTCAATTCTGTATTAAGTACAAACCTTTATGACATTACTAGCGGCCGCTCGCGGTTTCACCCGCGTGGTTCCCGTTCCCGTGGGAATATCTGTATAAAAAGTATCATATGTGTTAATCTAGGTTATAAACTTTCTGTATGCCGAATTTCATCCAAATCCATTCAGTAGTTTTTACGTGAAAGAGTAACAAACATCCATCCATACTTACAAACTTTCGCGTTTATAATATTAGAGGACATTGTAAGCGTAGTTAGCAAGATGTTTTTTTATATACAAAAACCACTATGCCCGACCTAGGTATTAATTAGTACATAAATACACATACGCACTAATATCCCCAAAGGGTTAGTCAGAGACTAGGCAATGAGGACCGCAGAATCAGTCCACTGTCATAGTCCACTTTTCACTGAACTACAACTTCACATGTGGTCAGGGTGAGGTGATGAGCCCATCGCCGCTCTATGCTGTTGAATGTATGTGCAGTATATAGTCCGTTAGTCGCCTTTTACGACACCCAATTGAAGAGATGGGTAGAAGTAGTAGTGGTAGTATTCAATTAATGAGTCGCCACCATACATCACAGCTGTTATTAGTTGGTAGTTAGTTAGTATAGTCCTAACTATACTAACTAACTAATCCGTATCGCGTAGCGGCTCATTAAATGAATACTACCAGCCCCTCTCTTCCCTTCGGTGTCGTAAAAGGCGACTAACGGACTAAAGACTGCACATACTGGTAGCATAGACCGGCGGTTGGCTCACCATCCGTCAAGCTGAGCACATGTGCAGTCGCTATTTGGTGAAAAGTGGACTATAGCAGAAGGTTGCTTTTGCGGAATAATATAGCAGTGATTATATTTTATGTATGTAGAGCTGAAGCTATTTTCGCCATCGTCTCGTCGAAGTCAGTGGTGTGATTCTCTTACGCTCGATCGTAATCTTGCGTTCACTTCGACTCACACGTTCCAATCAAGAACGACCTTTGTGAAGAATGTGCTTCGGCGGGGTCTAATTCGGTGTCCAGACCTAACACAGTTGGTCTCCTGAGCGAGTTTTTAACTTTGTTTTAATTCTTCGACGGGTAAGCGCTTTGCTTTAAGTGGTAACTCAAACTCAAACAAAAAATAGATTTATTCAATAAACTCTATTTTAAACAAAGACTAATTATATTTTGAATCGTCTAAATCTTTATTAACCTACCATTCAGGACGTCATTTTTTAGCTATGGCGAAGAACGGACGCAAAAAACCACAGCGACGACATTTACAAAAAAAAACCTCTCCTTCATCTCACCTGATGGTAAGTGACGATAAGGCCTAAGGTGGAAGCGCGCTTTACCCGGAATCCTCAACCAATGAGGAACTGGCTCTTTTATAGGTATATCTCTAAACTGTCGGAACACAAAAATCCTATTAACATTGTTGTTTTGGCAAAAATAAGATGGTGGTGGCTAGCCAGGTGGACTTAACAAGCCCTACGACCAACAAAACCGCTGGGAATCGAACCCGGGACCTCTGGGTCTGGGACCGGTGGCTTAGCCACTAGACCGAAGAGGCTGTTGAGTCGATATAATGTAAGTATTATATTTTTCAAAAATGAACCGAACAATTTAAGTCGGCAGCTTAGACTGTTGTTACATTTGTAATTCCTTGAACATTTGCATAATGTAGGTAAGCGTACAGCGTACCGGCGTTGTTGCGCGACTTTAGTCGCATGAATACGTATATTATTTATTTCATCTTCATCATCTAAATATAGAAAAAGCCCCGAAGAATTGAGAACCTCCTCCTTTTTTTTGAAGTCGATTAAAAAGGAATGACTGACTGACTGACTGGCATATCAACGCACAGTCTAAACTACAAGGATTAGAAACTCGAAATTTTGAACTCTCAGGAAGGTAGGTAGGGGGTCGGGCGCGGGTTCCCTAAATCGCAATTCGTTGATTATCTAAATTACCACTCAAATTGCATCGTACATTAAAAATAATCGCTCAAAATACTAAAAATAAAATACAGTCAGATACATAATGTATAACCACGACTATTATCCCCGAAGGGTTAGCATAGACTAGGCAATGAGAACCGTAAAAGCAGTCGCTCTGCCATAGTCCACTTTTCACCAAATAGCGACTGCACGTGCTAAGGGTGGCAGGCGGAGCGCCCATCGCCGCTCTATGCTGTTGGATGTATTTGCAGTCTTTAGTCCGTTAGTCGCCTTTTACGACACCCAAGGGAAGAGAATGGGATTGTAGTATTCTTTCTACGCTACGCGACACGGTTAATAGATAGTTAGGAAAGTTTGGAAAAATAATAAATAGTTTGAAAAGGCATTCTAGGTAAAATTTTAAACACTGAAAAAAGACGACAATCTCGGGTGAGAATCGAACCACGCACCTTCCGCATTCCGGGCGGCTGCCTTAACCACTTGGCTACCGAGGTCTGGTTTTCACCTGTCGAAATTTGTCAGTGCTTGATGCTTGTTATTTAGTCAACATTGCTTCATTAAATCTTAGAAGTTTTCAACTCTGCGTAGTTCGATTCCAGCCTGAGGTTGTCGTCTTTTTTCAGTGTTTAAAACTTTACTTAAGTTTATTTAAGCGTTAATAAAACGCTAAAATTTATAAAAAAACATTAAGGCATTCTAGGTCATGGCAGGCATTTCATGTTTATTCGCAACAATACATACACACATCACGCCCGCTTTCCGGATAGCGTAGGGAGAGACCAAAGATTCTACATTCATCCAGCCATTCCAACCATTCAGATACAGATCCATATTTTGCTACAACGCTTGTGTCAAATTAAATACAAAAACTTGTAGAGCTATACATTATGAAGAGAATACTACCAACCCATCTCTTTGTCCGTTTCGTAAAAGGCGACTATCGGACTTAATACTGCCCATACATCTAGCACGCGTGCAGTTGTGATTTGGTGAAACGTGGACTTTGTCAGAGACAAACTGACCTTTTGGGGACTAGTCAAGATTATACACCCTTAATTTGTATTCGTTTAAGGGCTGATTTTTCCATCCTCGGATAAAACTTATCCGTCCGATAAAGTATTATGCGACGTACTTAAAATGTCACCTGTAAAGAAACAAAAGTTCTCTGCTCTCCGGAGTCACCAATTTACACCCAACTAGCAAAGTAATCCTATAAAGAAAGTTTATAAGTCTGTCACTACTAATAACGTTCTTATAAAGACATTGCGGTAGACTATTTAACTTATAATAGCATTTGCCAAGCCTTAACATATTTAAGTGCATTCGTTTTTATATCTCGGTCTTATAGTTCGCTACAAGACTGACCTACAAAATATCTATAGGACACTTTTACTAGTAATAGCATTTCAGAAACGTAGATATTCTCAAGAGGTTTTGTCTTTGTAAGTTAGTCTTATAGTTAGCTACAAGATTTTCTTTTAGGACACTTTTAGGAATAAGTCTCCTATAATTGTTTACTGTAAAACTAAATAATCTAGAATAACATTTTGATCCTATAGTAGCATTTTGTGAGAAAACAAGATATAATAATATAGTTAGCTGAGATCACTATAAGTTTGCGCCGGTATAGTTTTGCTCGAGACTCTTTTAAATCTAATAGTACTTAATAAGAGCGCTATTTGATCAAAAAAGCTTATAATCTACTAGATCAATAACTTTATTAGTAAACGTCAGCCATTTTGTTGAGATTCAGTTGTTCCCCTTCGTCTTGAGGAAATAAGTTGAACATGAATTTAAGCGATTGGAAACGATTGAAAAGGAGTGGTGGTTACAGGAGAAAAGTGACAAATAGGTATAAAGAATTATAATTAGCATTAGCAGGCATATTTCAAGGGAACCCTAATTTGTTTTTAAATGGAGGCGAGTTATCTGGACTGAAACTGCTACAAGTACTAATTTACCTACAATGATACTATAAAGTACTTAATGGAGAGCAATTTCAAAACATGGCGAATATTCATAAGAATTGATGAAATATTTTATTTACAACAATATACTAATGTGCTATTTTTCGGAGGGGATTGAGAAAATAACTAAATTGCGGTACACATTTACAGTAAAAATGACTTCCCCACGAGTTCATACACTATATTGACAATATATTATTAGTAATTAATGTTTTACAATAATACAAAATAATAGTAATAGAAACATACGTTCTTATTAAGTATTTACCACAAAACAACCGGAACCACCAGCCGAAGAAACAAAAAAGATAACTTCTAATAAAATATACTTATTACTAATAACTAAGTACATTACTAGTGCATTAAAAACAAGATTGCTTTAGTAAGATACTTATGTCAGATACTAACAAGAGCGTTTGTGCTTGTAATTGTGTAGTCTCATATCATTATAGAAGCTATTGCGCTTCGTCAAGTATATTATAGGGTTTAGTAACATTTTAAAAGATGATTATAAGATAGTTATAGAAATAAATGCTCCTATAACTGCGCCCAAATCCAGCTTTGTAGCATGATACAAGTTTCTTATAAGTGACAATAAAAGTAGTCTTGAGATCGTTTTAAGTACTTATTTTGCTAGTTGGGCAGTTTCTAACATTCCATCACGCACAAAGAAATTTGGTGACTCGTTTCTTTGCCGCACTTCCAAAACATCGAATAGTCTACCAGCACACGTATTCCCTCCTACCTATGACATAGGGTCCTTCAAACGAGGCGTGAAGAAGCACTCTGTGGGCCGGCAGAGTGAGGGTGACTGATGCTACGTCTCTTACGCTGCACCAGTTGTCCTCGCGCCTGGACTTCATTTCCACTTAACATCAGGTGGAGTGGAGTCATTTGCCGGGCTTAGCATTAAAAAAAAGGCATGATATGATTATATTTTTTTAAATGGTTGTGTAAAACTTTAACAGACAAATAAGTTTTATCCGTCAATTGAAAAATCGGCCCTTAATGGAATTAAGAGCGAGTTCCACCCATGCAACTGAACAACTTTCCCCATGAGACCTATGTGCATAAAGGACAGAAAAATTTCTACCTCCCATACTATTGTCGTCAGCTGATCGGACAGTTTTGTATAGGAGGTCGAAATTTGTTTGTCATTTAGGTGTCTTGGGGAAAGTTGTTCAGTTTCATGGGTGGAACTCACCCTTAATTTCTTTTAGACGAATAAATATTAAGGGTGTATGTGTGTAATATATGAATTATGCTTTGCAACTAGTCGCAACAAAAGTTGCGCAACATCGCCAGTTCAGTATACCAGTTCTAACACTCAAGTAAATAGCTCATACATATTCAATGTTATGTAAAACAGATATGATTACGCATACAGAATACACGGGCGTACTTAATAGTGAAATGGATTCCGAGTTTCAGAATTTAAAGCAATTTATTTGAGGTATATTACGTAATGTATGCACATAACCACGATAGACGCATGTGGTCTGGTTACACACCGGTTTCAGACACAGTAGTTCCGGGTGCGATTCCCAGGGGGCCGATTGTTTGCACTTCACTCCGGTTGGTTAAAATTAAAAAAATTAAATTAAAATTAGTTTACCAATTATTTAGACCAAGATAAGTATTCTTTTGAAACTTGTTAATACGGTAAGATAACGGACAAATATACCTAAACATAGGAAAAACACCCAGACCCGAAATCAATTTAGAAAAATAGTTTTTTTCTAAATTGACCCGACCGAGAATTGAAGCCGGGACCTCAGAGATGGCGCGACGCCTGACCCGGCGTGCTAACCGTCGACCACAGAGGTCGTGGTTGGTTGTAGGGCACAAGCCCTACTACTACAAAGGCGGACTTAAAACAATTTAATTCCGCCTTTGTAGCTACCACGGTCTTATCTACCTATATATATGTCGCTATAACATCAATATGAGCCTTCATAATCTGAACTCCTAACTTGCATAACGCCTTTTTATACTTATGGCCTAGGAATAAGCATAATGTCTAAATTACAAATTGAAAAATGTCTAAAATGACAAATGTCTACAATATCAAAACGACTAAAACGTGGAATGCCTCAAATGCGAAAAGTAGTTTCGGTTTCTATTTTGACGATAAAGTTACTACACCTCGCTAATGATAGTAACTTTATGATTTTGACTTATAAACGTTTTATTTTATTTGGTCAAAACAGAAAAAATCCACGGTATCTGCACAGGTATCATCCCACACCAGCGGCCTGCCAAGCATCCAAAGTGCAATGGTCATACTGTCATACCTTTTGCCTTCGCTGCGAGAGATACTAGCTGGCTCTAAGACAGCAGCCGGTACACAAACGGTGGCAAATGCACTGCGGATGAATGGTTTTTAATGCATGAGGAGCGCCGTAACAGTTTTATTACGTTAAAGTATATATTATGTTACGTTCCGACAATTAGGAGTCGCCAGATTTCAAAATGCACCAAATCCACTTTTGGGCGTTAGTCTTTTTTGAAACGTCTTAATAGCTATGAAAATTATTACTTCCTGTATATTCTAAGTAAACTAAGTCCTGGTAGTTTTTGAATAAAACGGTTACAAAAACGATTACGAAACGAGAAAGATATTTTTTTCAAACTGCTATATATTCATATACAAAACTACAGAAAAAAGTTTTTGCCACATAAACGAATTGTTTTTTGACGTTTTTGCATTTTGACGACCTCCTTGGTCGAGTGGTTTGTACACCGGTTATCATGGTGTCGCCATCTCTGAGGTCCCGGGTTCGATCTCCGGTCGGGACAATTTAGAAACTATTGTTTTTCTAAATTGTCTCAAGTATGGGTGTATTCTATGTATAACAAGTATGTATTTAAGTATTCTAAGTATGTTTATCCGTTGTCTAGTAACCATTTAACGAGTTTCATAACGAAACTTCACTTGGGCTAGATAATTGGTGTGAGTGTAGGAAAGTTTATTTTTATTATTACTATTTATTGTTTTGTACTTACTTTAAATAGCTAGCTATATCTAAACCATGGCTTTGAGATGGTCATCGCGTGTATGAATTAAAATAAAACTATATTTAATACGTGAGAAAAACATTGCAACGACGATGTAAGCACGTGCAAGCGAATTCCTAGAGCTGCGTCTAAAAAAATGGTTAGGGTTTACAAATTTAAAATTCTAAAGATGGAAGCAATAAAATATCCATAGACAAAAGGCGGGTTGTCAGTATGCGAAAAAGGTTACAAATTATTGCCTTCATTATGCGGGACGGAACAACATTTTAAGAATTCCAGATAACAAAAAAAGAACCTTTTTAACAAAAAAACCTCTTAAGGATTTAGTTGAAAATTAGAAGACGATGGGAAAAAAAATTAAAACCCCACGTGGTGATTGTTGAGACCCATATAAAAAACTCTAAGGCGCATCGCTGCACTGCAGACACACATAAAGATAAGCCAATCGGAAGAGCCGCATTTACTGGTAAGAGTTTTGTGTTTCAGACACTGAGGAACTGAGGGCGGGGCTGCCTTGCCTTGCGAAAGACGTTTGGATTGGGGGATGGCATTCGAGATTCATTCGAAGCGGGGACCCGGTGCAGAGAGGTGGCGAGACAACAACGAAGCGACGAGTAGTTGTTTACTGTCGTACAGTTTTACTTTATATAGAGCCAGTGAGCATAGAAATAGTAGTCAAATTTGTCAAAGCAGAATAAATCATTAAAGTTGATAGGGAAGTTGTGTGTCGGTACGCGAGCAGTCGGCAGTATTCCGGTAAAGTTATAATTTCAATAACAACTAGATCCTTCAGTAGCTTCCTCGACATAGTGTTGATAAGATTGATAACTGAATTGTATATAATAATAAACAAAATGGACAAAGAATTTTATTCAGTGTGGGACTACGTTAACGTAGATTATTGGCATCCGATTTTGCGGAACTATTACCTGGAATTAACGATAGTAATAATATAGTCATATTAATTGTAATAACATGTTGCATAGAACGATTAAAGGGTGATTTTAATTATTGTGTTGGCAAAGTCTACCGCTCTGCAATTACCAATTGAACTACGAGACATATATGAAATCTATGTGTGCCATATCTAATAAATTACATGCAATCTAGAGAGATTAAAATACCTGCGAGTGTCGAGAAAGTTACTTGTACATTGCTTTGCATGATTATTCATTATGAAATGTTAATTAGGACGGCCTAATGGGTTTTTTTGTTCTAATCGTTGTTTTTCCCGTTAATCGATGGCCTAGGAACTAACGATTGGCCTTGGAAAGTCTAATTATTGTCTATAAATTTAATTAATTGTACATAAAACACTAGCGATTGTTGAGTGAAAACCACTAACGACCTTTAGTGTAAGTTCTAATGATTTGAGTATAAAAGCTAATTATCCTGAGAGTATAAATCTAATTATCTTGAGAGTGAAAGCTTATTACCTTATGAGTAAAAGCTAAAATGATTTGGAGTAGACCGTAAATGGTTTGACTATGTTTGAAAGTAAATTCTAGAAAAGAGGCAGCAAGACCTAGTGATGGTTATAATATAAAGCTTTTAATCTAAAGACTTTACAAGGCATAAATAATGAAAGAGTTTCGTAATTTTATATTTAGATGAGTAGATAAATATAGGGTTAAATAAACAATCATATAACTAAATAAGTAATGAGATAAACAAACACAACTAAATAAAATAAATCTTTAAATCAATAATCGATAAATCAATCAGTAAATCATTAAATAATAATCGATAAATCAACAAATACATAATTAAATAATAAACGATAAATCAACCAATAAATCACTAAATAATAAAACAATAAATCAACAAATACATTGAGGTAGAATAAATTGAGCTATCTACCATAATCTTGTGTTTTATTTTATTTCAATTGATTTATACAACGCAAGGAACAGCAGAGATAAATACTTGTGATTTGTCTATCGTAATAGTGAGAATTAACATGATCTTGTTTATTAAATGCAGTCTAGCATTCATGGTTATTATCTCTATTGTTCTTGGCTTAATTCTTAAATTTTGTAATCCTTGTTTCACTAGTTACTCAAGCTAGTTCTCTAGATAAACAAGCCTTGTTTCACTAGCCACTTGTGAATAGATGACTGTAGACTTAATCTTTGTAGACATACAGACGTAAAGTTATTAATTATTCTAGATGAGCAATCATTTAGATACTCTGGTTTAATTCGGGCTAGCTACTATAACTAGCCTACGACAACTGCACATTTGTATCCAGTCTAACTAGAGAGTGAGACAGGTATCATTATAGAACAGAAACATTTAGTCACATTAGAGTTGATAGACAATAGCAGATTAGATGCAGAGTTGAGCAGATGGGGAGCAGATGCAGACATCCGACGGATAGTAAGTAACGGTAGGTAATATTTATTATAATTAAGCTAGGATGTAGGCCCGGAGGTAGGGTTATGTAGGGCTAATACAGAGATTTTGCAATGTTTTAAGGGGGGAGAGATCATATTTGTTTTATTGCTAGTAAGGCAATCGCTATAATGTGAAGTCTGAATTTAATAAATTGAAACTAGTACATGATTGTGACGGGAAAGCGGCAGCCGGGGTTGTCACATATACACGTCCCGTCTTCAACTGACCTTGCATTCTATAGTCTGACGAGACTAACTCATCATTTACATACACTAGAACAATGAGTGAGAATAAAACCATGGTAAAACAAAGGGGAAAAAGATGCGAAAACGCCATCACTCATAATTAGCGCTCAGCGCCATGCAAATTGACATGAAACACGCTCCGCAGCGTATAGGTTAAAACAGGTCAGTTGTCCCCACAAAGTGACTTCGGTCAGCAGCGCGCTCAGCGTCAGCTGTGTAGGTACCCCGACATTCGCCTGGCTGGCTTCCGACGGAGGATCACAGAATCCTACAGGTACAATACACCTTTCCACGCGATCCTAACAATTGCTATGGCTAGTCTGTAACGCATTTAATCAACTCTATGCAATCACTCATCAGACTTACTATGTGCTCTTAGATTTCTTTAAGATTGAAAATTTATCTAGGCTTCATAGAAGGCCGAGACTCGCCATTAGTTAGAGCAAGCTAGGTGGAATGGAAAGATGTATGGTCACTGTTCGTTCGGTCTAATGTACTGGTATAGACATGTGCAATCGACTTGATTGGAAGCAAAACAATCAAGATAGTCTAGCTCTCCTAAGATGTTGGATCTCTGTATTTGGCAAAGTATACTAGATACTCTTATAAAGCATATTAGACGATCACTACACGGCTCGAACCACCACAGAAATGGTGCCGTGACCAGGATTTCCAATTACGTACTCGTGACACGATACGATTGGATTTAATAAATAAAGAAAAAAAAATAACACAACGTAGAAATCACAAGTGTCTAGTGTCATAAAGCTTTCAGAGGTAACGAGGTGAAGCAGAGGAGTTTTATTGTGCATGAACTATATTACTGTGCATGACTTATAAATCGTGTATTATTGTGTAAACTTGTGTGTTCATAAGTGATGATTTTACAGGACACCAGCGGGAGCTTAGAGCACAGCACATTACTTATCACTTTATTTTACTTTGTAAATAAACATAAGCGGGATTAAAATCTGAACGGAACTTAAATATAATAAAGAAAGAGTTTTTTGAGAAGGTTCATTTTTGTTGTTTACGGTACTAACGAAGAAAGGCGCGAATATCTTAAACGCAAATACAGTCGCATTGTACGGACCGCATTATAAGTAAATTGCTCTAGGAACATAAAACAATTGTTTAACATGGCCGAAGGCAGGGGAAAACGTGTCACTCGCACACGTCGCGAGTTAGGTTCGGACAGATCAATGGACGATTCGAGTACAGAAAATAATACGACCCTAGGATTGTTGTTACAAAAAATGAACGAGTTTCAGGAGAAGTTAGAACTGTTAGGTCAGGGAAACAAAGATAGCGGTGCTAGTTCTTTGTCACGTGAAAGCGTGATGTCCGAAGAGGGCGGAGTAGGCTCTTTAACTACTCGGAACATCTTTGTTGTTCAAACCACGGTTGACAAACCTAATTTTAACGGGAGATCACAGATTAACCCTATTACGTTCTTAAAGAGAGTAAAAAAATACATAAAGTCTCTAAACGCGCACGATAGAGGGCTAGATATTGCTTTGGAATGTGTTACAGGGCATGCTCGTCAGATTATGGAGTTATACTCGAAGGGTTGGGCCACGTTTGCTGATTTCGAGGCTGATTTTAGGCGAAATTACTGGACTGAACAAATTCAAGAATCAGTAAGGTATAAGATAATTAGAGGGGAGTATTCTATTAATTCAGGTATCTCTATGTCTGAACATTTTGCCGAACAGACAGAGACAATGCAGTCTTTGACAATAGCCTTTAGTGAAAGGGACCTCGTTAACTCTATAATGAGACATTACTCTGTAGATGTACAACAATTATGGTTTACTAGAACAGAAGAACCCACTATTATAAATGGCGCTAACTTCCTTAGGAATCTAGAGCAAAATATTGTTGTAAGGCAACGGGTAACACCCATGAGAAATAATATCTCTACTAACAATAGACAAGACAGGCGCGTTAGCCAACCAATGACGGCAATTATAACGACCGGTTCATGGAGAGGTAGGAGAGCGTATCGGGGGAGAAATTATCTAAGAGGGCGTGCGGGGTATAGTACGAACTATAATAGATTCGCGACACATTCACCGCGTAGAGATGTGACCAGCATGGCGAGATCCGCGATCGCTTTTGTTAAAGAAACCGAGGCGACGACTTTACCTAAATCTGTAGGCGCGGACAAACAAAAAAACTAATGTCCCCTACACAAGCGAGTCCAGGTTACGTAGATATGTGTTTTACAGGGGGTGGACGGACTCTAGATTATTCAAAACGGAATATAGCTTATGAGATTCTCGCGAGGCAGGAGAGAAGTTAGGTATCAATGGGGCCGGTCTGGTACGACCTTTAGACGAAACGAAGTATGATGATAGCGGTTATCAGTCTTTAACAAGTGGCGTAACTGTCTTATTAGAAAGTCAGTTCGACTCTGGCGTGGTATGTGAGGAGGGTGGTAGTATGTGTGAATTTTGTACGAAGAGAGATGGGGTTGTGTATACGGTATTCCATGAGCTAGATGATGTAGATGAGACAAGTGATGATTACTCATTACCTAGACTACCGGAGGTGTGTGTGTGTTTGTATGGCAAAAGTATGAATGCATTGATTGACACCGGGAGTCAAATAAGTGGTATCACCAATGAATTGTACGACTCGATTCGGAAGGAAGGGGGCGATCTACCTGAGATCGCTATACCTGCTATACAAGTGCAGGGCGCATTTGGTTCGAGAAGTGAAAGTACGAATCGATTGGTGTTAATTGAGTTCAAATTAGGTAGCACTTTAGTCGAGGCACCTGTGTTAGTTATGCGTAGATTACCTAGGTCATTGATACTAGGGTACGACTGGTTAGAGCGAGTGAAAGGTGTGGTAAATTGCGGAAGTGAACGGACACTAACGATAGAACATTTTGGAGTTCGGACTAGTGTTAAATTAAATTCAGATTGTGAAGTCGAAAGGTTAGGGGGCGCGTTGAACGCTACTGTAATTAACTCTGTGTTAGTGAGAGACACACAACAGATTGACAATATATCCAATTGGAAGGATCAATTGGACAATGCCGGCTTAAGTAGCGAACAAAAGAAGTTGTTATTGCCTGTATTAGACAAACATAGTAAGGTGTTCACAAATAAGTTAGGGTTGACAGATAAGTACGAACACGTCATTAAATTAATAGATGATAAACCTTTTGTCAAACGTAGTTATCCGGTACCGTTGGGACATAGAGAACAGGTCAAGAAAAAATTAGATGAACTAGAGGGGCTGGGAGTTATTCAACAAGAGGCGACGCCGTATTGTAGTCCGCTTACTTACACCAAGAAACGAGATGGTACTATAAGACTTTTATTAGACGCGCGTGAACTCAATAAAAAGATGATAGGAGACGCGGGATCACCTCCGTTGGCATCCGAAATAATTCAATCATTCCATGGGGTCAACTTTATAAGTTTAATAGACTGCAATGACGCTTATTTCCAATTACCTTTACATAAAGACTCAAGGAAGTACACTGGTTTCTCTTTTATGGGGAAAACGTACACCTATCGTGTATTACCGCAAGGATTAAAGACGTCGGTAGCAGGATTCTCGAGGGCTATGGACATTATACTGGAGTTTTGTATTAACTATTTAGATGATCTTATTGTATTTACAACGGGAGATCTAGGTCTACACTTAGGACACCTAGATCAAGTACTAGATAAGCTAGAGAAAGCGGGGATGACAGGTAGATTGGAGAAATGTAGATTTTTGTGCGTGGCGCGCGAATAATTCGATGGATGCATTATGTGAGTCGTTTTGATTACACCATAGAACATGTAAAATGCCGGGATAATGTAGTCGCCGATACGTTATCAAGACATATAGCAGGGATTACTGATATAGTAACTAATAAAACAGCTGGACCAGAAATTAATTTGTTTAAGACACTTTTAGGGCGGAAGGTAACTCGGAGTTGGAAGGATATTAGTCAGCACCAAAGCAATGATAGGTTAGTTCGCGAAATAATCAGACGCATGAGGCACATAGGTACATCGGAGTCTAAACATTATGTACTAAAGGAGGGTGTTCTTTATAAGAAAGGTATGCAAGGAGAAGAGTTGAGGTTGTATATTCCAGAGAAGTTGCAAGTAGATTTGATCGCTAGCATACACGCAGAGATAGGTCATTTTGGACGATACAAGGTTTATGCTTTAATGAGACAGCGGTTTTATTTTCTAATATGTCACGTACAATAGGACGGATTGTGGAAATAGATTTTAAATCGACACTGAACTGAAATTTCGACATTTCAAAATCTATTTGGGGGCGTGTGAGATGGTCATCGCGTGTATGAATTAAAATAAAACTATATTTAATACGTGAGAAAAACATTGCAACGACGATGTAAGCACGTGCAAGCGAATTCCTAGAGCTGCGTCTAAAAAAATGGTTAGGGTTTACAAATTTAAAATTCTAAAGATGGAAGCAATAAAATATCCATAGACAAAAGGCGGGTTGTCAGTATGCGAAAAAGGTTACAAATTATTGCCTTCATTATGCGGGACGGAACAACATTTTAAGAATTCCAGATAACAAAAAAAGAACCTTTTTAACAAAAAAACCTCTTAAGGATTTAGTTGAAAATTAGAAGACGATGGGAAAAAAAATTAAAACCCCACGTGGTGATTGTTGAGACCCATATAAAAAACTCTAAGGCGCATCGCTGCACTGCAGACACACATAAAGATAAGCCAATCGGAAGAGCCGCATTTACTGGTAAGAGTTTTGTGTTTCAGACACTGAGGAACTGAGGGCGGGGCTGCCTTGCCTTGCGAAAGACGTTTGGATTGGGGGATGGCATTCGAGATTCATTCGAAGCGGGGACCCGGTGCAGAGAGGTGGCGAGACAACAACGAAGCGACGAGTAGTTGTTTACTGTCGTACAGTTTTACTTTATATAGAGCCAGTGAGCATAGAAATAGTAGTCAAATTTGTCAAAGCAGAATAAATCATTAAAGTTGATAGGGAAGTTGTGTGTCGGTACGCGAGCAGTCGGCAGTATTCCGGTAAAGTTATAATTTCAATAACAACTAGATCCTTCAGTAGCTTCCTCGACATAGTGTTGATAAGATTGATAACTGAATTGTATATAATAATAAACAAAATGGACAAAGAATTTTATTCAGTGTGGGACTACGTTAACGTAGATTATTGGCATCCGATTTTGCGGAACTATTACCTGGAATTAACGATAGTAATAATATAGTCATATTAATTGTAATAACATGTTGCATAGAACGATTAAAGGGTGATTTTAATTATTGTGTTGGCAAAGTCTACCGCTCTGCAATTACCAATTGAACTACGAGACATATATGAAATCTATGTGTGCCATATCTAATAAATTACATGCAATCTAGAGAGATTAAAATACCTGCGAGTGTCGAGAAAGTTACTTGTACATTGCTTTGCATGATTATTCATTATGAAATGTTAATTAGGACGGCCTAATGGGTTTTTTTGTTCTAATCGTTGTTTTTCCCGTTAATCGATGGCCTAGGAACTAACGATTGGCCTTGGAAAGTCTAATTATTGTCTATAAATTTAATTAATTGTACATAAAACACTAGCGATTGTTGAGTGAAAACCACTAACGACCTTTAGTGTAAGTTCTAATGATTTGAGTATAAAAGCTAATTATCCTGAGAGTATAAATCTAATTATCTTGAGAGTGAAAGCTTATTACCTTATGAGTAAAAGCTAAAATGATTTGGAGTAGACCGTAAATGGTTTGACTATGTTTGAAAGTAAATTCTAGAAAAGAGGCAGCAAGACCTAGTGATGGTTATAATATAAAGCTTTTAATCTAAAGACTTTACAAGGCATAAATAATGAAAGAGTTTCGTAATTTTATATTTAGATGAGTAGATAAATATAGGGTTAAATAAACAATCATATAACTAAATAAGTAATGAGATAAACAAACACAACTAAATAAAATAAATCTTTAAATCAATAATCGATAAATCAATCAGTAAATCATTAAATAATAATCGATAAATCAACAAATACATAATTAAATAATAAACGATAAATCAACCAATAAATCACTAAATAATAAAACAATAAATCAACAAATACATTGAGGTAGAATAAATTGAGCTATCTACCATAATCTTGTGTTTTATTTTATTTCAATTGATTTATACAACGCAAGGAACAGCAGAGATAAATACTTGTGATTTGTCTATCGTAATAGTGAGAATTAACATGATCTTGTTTATTAAATGCAGTCTAGCATTCATGGTTATTATCTCTATTGTTCTTGGCTTAATTCTTAAATTTTGTAATCCTTGTTTCACTAGTTACTCAAGCTAGTTCTCTAGATAAACAAGCCTTGTTTCACTAGCCACTTGTGAATAGATGACTGTAGACTTAATCTTTGTAGACATACAGACGTAAAGTTATTAATTATTCTAGATGAGCAATCATTTAGATACTCTGGTTTAATTCGGGCTAGCTACTATAACTAGCCTACGACAACTGCACATTTGTATCCAGTCTAACTAGAGAGTGAGACAGGTATCATTATAGAACAGAAACATTTAGTCACATTAGAGTTGATAGACAATAGCAGATTAGATGCAGAGTTGAGCAGATGGGGAGCAGATGCAGACATCCGACGGATAGTAAGTAACGGTAGGTAATATTTATTATAATTAAGCTAGGATGTAGGCCCGGAGGTAGGGTTATGTAGGGCTAATACAGAGATTTTGCAATGTTTTAAGGGGGGAGAGATCATATTTGTTTTATTGCTAGTAAGGCAATCGCTATAATGTGAAGTCTGAATTTAATAAATTGAAACTAGTACATGATTGTGACGGGAAAGCGGCAGCCGGGGTTGTCACATATACACGTCCCGTCTTCAACTGACCTTGCATTCTATAGTCTGACGAGACTAACTCATCATTTACATACACTAGAACAATGAGTGAGAATAAAACCATGGTAAAACAAAGGGGAAAAAGATGCGAAAACGCCATCACTCATAATTAGCGCTCAGCGCCATGCAAATTGACATGAAACACGCTCCGCAGCGTATAGGTTAAAACAGGTCAGTTGTCCCCACAAAGTGACTTCGGTCAGCAGCGCGCTCAGCGTCAGCTGTGTAGGTACCCCGACATTCGCCTGGCTGGCTTCCGACGGAGGATCACAGAATCCTACAGGTACAATACACCTTTCCACGCGATCCTAACAATTGCTATGGCTAGTCTGTAACGCATTTAATCAACTCTATGCAATCACTCATCAGACTTACTATGTGCTCTTAGATTTCTTTAAGATTGAAAATTTATCTAGGCTTCATAGAAGGCCGAGACTCGCCATTAGTTAGAGCAAGCTAGGTGGAATGGAAAGATGTATGGTCACTGTTCGTTCGGTCTAATGTACTGGTATAGACATGTGCAATCGACTTGATTGGAAGCAAAACAATCAAGATAGTCTAGCTCTCCTAAGATGTTGGATCTCTGTATTTGGCAAAGTATACTAGATACTCTTATAAAGCATATTAGACGATCACTACACGGCTCGAACCACCACAGCTTCTTACACTAACATAGGAGATCTTGTACCAAGAAGAAGCCATAAGAAACTCGGCAAGGGTTTATCCGGTTTTGTGTTACACAATTTATCATACAAGTTTACTAAAATTTATAACAGTAATATCTAGTGCACTATTAAACACGTAGATGTAAAGTAAAGTACAGCCTGTATCCTGTCCCACAGCTGGGCAAAGGCCTCCACCATTGCAACCAAGCCATCGCTACAATAGATGGGTGTTGGCTTAATCGCCACGCTTGCCCAATGCGGGGTGGTGACCAGTGTGATCACAAGCGTCTGTGGTAGGTATTTAACCTCTGCTGCGTCTGCAGACGTTAAATACCTACCACAGACGCGCAAATCACCCCCCTACACGTCGGCAGACGCATCCGCAGATGACGTCTGCGGTTGCGTCTGCCGATGTGAAGAGGGGGCATTAGTGAGGCCGCACACCTGCACCACACGCTACACGCAACACACATTTACGGCGCCACAATTGTTGCGATTACATTTACGCTGCGACAAATGTATCGTGTATGCGCACACCGGAAGCACAATTGTGACGTGGCACCAGCAACAGAATGAGACAACAACATCATCGTCCGACGACTACGATTTTTTAATGTTTTAATTATAAGATGTTTTTATTTTTTTGTTGTTTTCTTGTCTTGTGTATGAATAAATTACCTATTGTTTTGTTTAATTAGTGGACATAAAAACGAATATTTTGTTGTTGTCTCTACTTTAAGCACCTAAAAATAATATAATACCTACTTTCAAACTACTGACGGCAGGCAGGACCGATAACTTAGCGTTCCATCCAAAGCACAGATCTAGGAAAAGTAAGTCAAACTTTTACAAGGAGCTGTATTTTAGAGAAAATAAAGATAATTGTCCACTGTTCAAATGCAGGGGACTGCTTTTGCGATCCGCATTGCCTAGTCCCCAGTGTGACCATATTAAAATTGGCAAATCTGACCCAACACTGGCCAAAAATCTGACAAAAATCTGCCACGTTCCAAATGTTTAATTATAATATAATAATTGAAATAACTATCTAATAAAATAAAAGCTCTATCTAAAAAAAAGGAAAAAGGTCGTTGTCAATATTTTCTTGAAATTTGCCAAATTCTGCCACTTCTTTGAAATAAAATTTAACATTAATAAAATGATTGTCTAAAAAAAATGTCGCAACATTTCCGTGAAATCTGCCAAATTCTGCCACTTTTTTGAATCGTCAGCATAGTCGGCCACAGTTAAAATTTAAGTGCCAAATCTGCAACAAATGGTCATCCTGCTATTCCCTGACTAACCCTTTGGGGATAAGTGTCGTGATTATATATAGGTATATGTGTTTTTATTATTTTTTATTATGTTTTATTTTAAATGTCCGCTAAGCAATTTTTGCAATGCCGGGTCGCTGGATGGGTGACTAAATTAAAAACATCTTGAGCTCCTAAGTGCTTCGGTAGGCACGTTAAGCCGTTGGTCCCGCTTGACATCGTAAGATGACAGTTGTTAAAACCAACCAACCTGCATTGGGCCAACGTGATGGGTTATGGCCCAATATCCCCACGTTCACTTAGGAGGCCTGGGTCAGCAGTGGAACGTTTATAGGCTGATGATGATGATGATGATGTTCAAATACGAATACTGGTACCATCAACTCTTACTGCCGTACTCAGAGACATCAATTAAGTTTTAATTACAATTAAATGGGTTTTCTTCTCTATTTAGCACTATACTTATGAAAGGGACAGCAAAAGACTTAATTGTTATTAAAACCTAATTGACCTCTCTGAGTACGGCAGTTAGAGCAGTATTACTTTAAACTTGATATGCAAAGTCCCATACGAAACGAACTTTGCATGATAAAGTTAAAGTAATACTGCTTGAAGTGGTGACTGTAGAGCCCCAGAAGTTCATTATGGCAGATAACTCGCAACGAAGAATCAACGGAGTGTCTCGTAGTTCAAGGCCGAATGGAGGGCAAGAAGACCCTTAGTCACTCTCCGACCAGATGGGTAAACACCATTAGATCCCTCACTCAATCTACCATGACCGACTGCTCCCACAATGCCACTAATAGAGCCGAATGGAGACGCGTAATACATACTTACGTAGAGCCGAGGCAGTTCCCGGTCGACCACTTTTCAGCGATATTCGCTTGCACACTATCCACGCGGACGCTACTGGGACCGAAGCCGCGGCCGTAGCAGCTACGGCGCGAGCAGCGGCTACGGTGCAAGTTGCGGCTACGGCGCAAGCAGTGTCTACGGCGTGCGCTATGGCAAGGCGCTACGGCACGCCGCTACGAGCCGTACGTACGCTCGGTGGGAATGAATCGCAAGCGAATATCGCCGGAAAGTAGTCGACTGGAATCTTCCTCGACTGTCTGTACATAGATTTAAGACTATTATCCCCAAAGGGTTAGTCAGAGACTAGTCAATGAAAATGCAGAAGCATTCCACTGCCATAATCCACGTTTCACCAAATCCCAGCTGCACATGTCCTCAGCGTGATAGGTGGTGAGGCGATCGCCGCTCTTAGATGTATTTACAGTCTGTTAGTCGCCTTTAACGACACCCAAGGGAAGAGAGCGGTTGGCAGTATTATTTTAGTGAGCCGATATACCACGGCTCCGCATAACGAGAGTCGTCAATAGCCGTGTCCAGAGTCCAGACCGGCCGAGCACGGCTCGCGAGCCGCCACGCTCGTACATTCTGCTCGCGAGCCCTGGCACCCGAGGCACAGGGCAATTCCGGATTTGTATGGACTGTGTGGACTGCTTTTGCGGTCCTCATTGCCTGGTTTCAGACCAACCCTACTGGGATAATAGTAGTGAATATATATGTTTGTTTGTTGCAAAAAGCACAGACGATCATAGACGACCTGTTGCCATAGGCAGCTAAATAAATTTAAATTTTATCGACGAAAAAGATTGTCTCAATCAAAATCTAATCGAACCCGTGTCGATCGAATTAGACTTTTAGAATTTGTTATTCAAATCGGCACATCCTTCTTTGTGCTACATCGAAATGTCTTGGATTATTCAAGCGAAGTTGCCAAAGAATTAGGACTGTCGTTATGCGATTTCCAGCGTAACTTAATTAGCTTACCGAGGTCCTTAACAACATTCCTAGTAACTGTAAAGGAAACCGAAACTGGTGGGTCTATTGTAGAAAATTAGTCATATCTTTTTGTAATAAAATAACAAAAATAAATTAAGTTATTAATTATCATTCTAGGAGTGGAGATAGATAGTTTTTCTTGTTTCCTGTTTGTGATTTTATTTATTTATTATGATATAAAGCAATGTAGGTACAGTCAGCATCAAAAGTAGCTTAGCAAGAAATTTTCAAATGATTGTTACGGTTGAAATGACCAAAATTGTCTGACATAGCTGTTGAGTCAAAAGTACATGACCGTCACTATAGGTAATTACAGAGAAGTTATAATTATGAACACAAAAAATGTCATATAATTCTGAAATGTTAAATGATGAGTACGTAAAGACATTTACACGTGACTATTACTTTTGCTACCTTGTTTTTGTTCAGTTACTTTTGATGCTGACTGTACTGTAATGTATGAGAAATAGTAGTTCGTACGAACGAGGAATTTTCCGGACGACCACTTTTCGGCGATATTCGCATGCACACGATCTACGCGCACGCTACTGAATGTAATGGGCCGTTAACACGTATTAAGTTGTCAAGTAGGTAACTAAACTTTAAGTTAATTTTAACTTAATTTAAAGCTGCCAATCGTTTACACGTGTCTAACTTATGCACTCTTTAGTTTACTATATTCTTAATCATGGAAGTATGTATATACCATAACTTATCTACTTCACTAAATTGTTGCGTTCACACGTCAACTAAATGAGAATTTAGTAGAAGCCACGCCTACCGGGGAATGCAAGCGGTGCGGGAATGGCGGTTACTTACTCAAAAAATAGACTCGATTCTATTCTACTTGTTCACTTGCCCACTAAATCATTTACTTACCACTTGTTATTAAAGGGCTTTTAAGTGCCTGTTTATACGCAAGACTTTAGTTAAAATTAACTTAAAATTTAGTTACCTACTTGACAACTTAATACGTGTAAACGGCTCTTTAGTCATACCGACCGCGCGATCAGTATGACTTCCATAGTGTCTATGACGACTTTATATCCCCAAAGGAGTAGTCAGAAACTAGGCAATGACCGCAGAAGCAGTGCACTGCCATAGTACACGTTTCAAGAAACAACAACTGCACATGTGCTCAGCATGATAGGTGAATGAGCAAATCTAAAGAGTTGCTTCACACATATCAGTGAAATCACAGTTCCGACACAGTACCGGAACAGTGAAAAATATTCTTTCATACATTCTCTATTTTGTCAAAACATCATCATTTGACGACCTCCTTGGTCGAGTGGTTTGTACACCGGTTTTCATGGTGTCGCCATCTCTGAGGTCCCGGGTTCGATCCCCGGTCAGATCAATTTAGAAATTATTGTTTATCTAAATGGTCTCGGGTCTGGGTGTTTTCTATGTATAATAAGTATGTATTATAAGTACGAGTATGTTTATCCGTCGTCTAGTAACCATTTAACGAGTTTCTTCGAGTTTCTTTGAAGCTTCTCTTGGGCTAGATAATTGGTGTGAGTGTAGGAAAGTTTTATTTTATTTTTATTATCAGTGTGACGTGACTGTGTGAGGTGCCGCGAACACAGAACAAGGAATCACCCTACAATCTCGCCCAGCCGTGGTCAGCTCGTGTCCCGTTTCCTGCGATACACCTCCCGGTAAGTCTCACATTTTCATCCCTTCTCTGCTGTATTGGCGGCGCTACCTCAGACCCGCTGTTAATACAGAATACGTCCGTGATTTGCCGGTGGCGGCACTGACACTGTGAGCATTATCACTGACAGGCGGGGATGCGTTCATAGAGAATGTATGAAAACACTGTGACGGTACTGTGCCGGTACTGTGCCGGAACTGTGGCTTCACTGATATGTGAGAAGCAACCTTTATGCTTTTCATAGATATAATCACGACTTTTATCCCCGAAGGGTTAGTCAGAGACTAGGTAATGAGGACAGCAAAAGCAGTCCTCCCATAGTCCACTTTTCACCAAATAGCTACTGCACACGTGCTTAGCGTAACAGGTGGTGAGCCCATCGCCGCTCTATACTGTTAGAAGTATGTGCAGTCTTTAGTCCGTTAGTCGCCTTTTACGACACCAAAGGGAAGAGAGAGGGTGGTAGTATTCTTTCACCGCTACCACCACCACACCACCACAGTACGTATTTATAGACAGAATATATAATTTGAAGTATACCACGACCCTCCTGCGTTCAAGAAGTTTGTCAGCCGACTAATACCAAGTTCAAACATTGGAAATAGAAATCACGTTCGAAAGCCACTTTGGGGTATGGTTCTTGATGGAGCGGGATTGTTGTCAAACAATTGATATATGATTTTTTTATCATTTCGCACCTTCGGTGGAACAAGGGCAGAAATTGCACATTTGCAATTTTACAGGAGAGCCATTTTAAGATTTTTTGGCATTCAGTATGGTATTATTGGTATTACTTCTTTGATATGACTTTAAAGTAATTCTTCTTTGTTTGAAATAAACTATACACTATATTTATTTTAAACATGTAGTTATCAAAAAAAAAATGTTTTGTTTTTTTTTAATTAATATTTTTTTAAAGGGCACACAATTGTGCCTTTGTTGTTCCAAAATGTAAATTATTTTGTAGTTACAACCATATTTGAGCTCACATTTAGGATGGTTTTGGAATAAAAACAATTAATTTTTTGCATAAATCTTTTTTTTCTTATTAATCAAGTCATGTTTAGGAACTTTTTGCAAAAATATATATATTATTCCCCAGCAAAATTCTTTGGAATAACACTTAAAAATAATCCAAAAATAAAGATAACCTTAACTTAGCGAAAATAATTCTCTTTTTAAATCATTCGCTCTAATTATTTTAATTACCTACTGTTTGAATTTTTGCTTTACAACTTTATGATTTATAGCTGCTCTTAATCTTTAAATATAATCGCTTTCTTGTCGGTAATCTTGAAAGTTTTTTCATCGACATCTTTGCGTAGATTCAAATTAACATCATCAGATAACAACTTATAATAAAGAACGAATCGAAGTTCATCGCTTTTACAGTGAATTTGTATTTTGTGAGAGTGAACTTATACAGTTGTGACTTTTTCTATCCAAAATGTTTATGATTTATAAAAAAATCATAAACATATTGGACAGACAAGGTCACAACTATTTGAACGGCTTTGTCCCTCCAATTATGTAATCATAAATTAAGCACAAGTGTACAACTATATTTTACGACTTTATCACTCCATGTGACAACGGATTCGCTTGGCGCGGACGACGCAACAGACCAATGAGATTTTGTCGCGCCAAGATAGTGAAAAAAGGCGCCAATAAGACAAAGCCACTTCTTTTTTTTGGCCGTTTTTACAGGAACTAAATGAGTGTCTTTGTTCCTCCAGTTGAAAGGGTACTTTTGAAGCATTTTGGGATACTTAAGTCATTTTTGCAATTGTTGACAATTGTGCCCTTGTTCCACCGAAGATGCGATTTGTACACTCACAATAATTAACCCCTAAGGGTTAGACAGAGATTGGGCTATGTGGACCGCAGAAATAGTCTACTGCCAGATAATCCACGTTTCACAAATTACAACTGCACATATGCACAGCGTGATAGCTGGTGAGACTATCACCGCTCTGTACTGTTGGATGATATCTTCTAGTCTGTGAGGTGGCAGAATTCCGGCAGAAATTACCCTAAAGTAATTATTTAAAAAAAACCATACACAGCTCATGAAATATGCAGTCTTTGTTTCGTTAGTCGCCTTTTACGACACTCAACGGAAGAGAGGGGTTGGTAGTGTTTGCGCCACAGGGCAACGAATAATCGGCCAATCAGAGGGAAGTGACAAATATACCGAACGAAGTGTTCGCCGCGCCGGCCGGCGCCCGCGCAAGAGTAGTGCCCTTCGAGATCTCAAGGCGAACCCACGCGTCGCGCGCCCTTGAACTCAGCCCGTGAACACGTCAGATATGTGTTCAGTGTGTGTGCAGTGAGAGCGCTACGTTTACCAGCTCAACTACCCCTAACACTAAACGAACAGTGCCCTCAGTGAATTGTGTGTGTGTTGCCGCCCTCAAGCCCGCTAACGCCCGCGCCAAGAGCGCCGGCCACGTCCACCTTCAGCAAGATCCAGTGCCTACAGCCCGGAACCCGGTAAATCCCATCCTTTCCCTGCGCCGCATGTTGGTGCCTTAAGCGCCAACATTTATGATCCTACGAGCCGGATACACCCCAGCATACAGTCCACTTAATATCACCCTACCCTACACATTTCATTTTTTTTTTGTTTCGACTCGTGCCGCCACCCATACACGCCTACACAACTACACATAACACCCACACAATGCACACGCAGGCCGGGCCCAGCCCAAACACCCCTTACTGCCCTTACTGCAGGGCTAGGGGGCATAAATTGATAGCATGCTCCCGCTACAATGCCCAACCGACACAAGGTCGGTGGGACTTTATAAAGGCGCGCGAGCGCTGCCAGAAATGCCTGGGCCCACATTACCCACAGGAGTGTAAGTCGGTGAAGGGTTGTAGAGTGTGTGGCAACGCCGAGCACCACACGTCCCTTCACCGACCGGACGACGCCACGCAGCACTACCAGCCGGAATCGGCGGCGCGGTGGCTCCCGCCCCATCTGCGGGACACTCCGGCACAACGACCCATCGACAGCCCGCTGCATGCGTCCGCGCACGCACAGCAGCCGTCGCAGCAGTAGGTACACGTCACCTTAGGTATTCAGCCCCACATTATTTATACAGTCCACTATTATATATATATAGGATAACTATATCAGCCCGTTGTTTTGATATTGATCTCGTGTATGCATCCGATTGTCTGATCACAGATCTATGTGTAGGGACCTATACGATCGTTGCCTAATGATACGTTGTTCATACTCCTTACGTTAAATTAGTAGTTAAATTATTACGTTACGTATGGTAATATAACGAGAGAAGGTTTACCGTTTTATTGCGTTGCGCCTGGTATTATGACGAGAGATTTATTTTCCCGTTTTATTTTGTAATGAATTTTTTATGTTCGTGTCGTGTTAAATCGGCTCAGATCTCGTGCATGCTCACCACGCGTGCCAAGTAGCGTGCCTTTATTTTTCGCTCGTGTTAGGTTTATACATTTTTTCTGTTTTTAATTTTTGCCTTGGCAATCGGCTCATTCTTGTGCGTGCTCACCACAAGAGCATAATACTTCTACACACGTGCACCCACACATCAGCCTGCAGCGCATACACACACACACACACACATGCAGTCTGCCTTTTATTTTTATTTTATTTCTTTGATTTATCGCGGTCGCTTTTATTGCGCTGCGCCACAGCGCGCACGCCTGCGCTTTTTTGTGCCTATATGCCATCATGCTCAGTGCACGACTCACGTGACTACATGGTGGCATGCCCAGTGTACAGCCTTTTTTGTTGTTGTTTTTGTGCCTATATGCCATCATGCTCAGTGCACGACTCACGTGACTACATGGTTGCATGCCCAGTGTACAGCCCTTTTTGTTGTTGTTTTTGTGCCTATATGCTATCATGCTCAGTGCACGACTCACGTGACTACATGGTGGCATGCCCAGTGTATAGCCTTTTTTGTTGTTGTTTTTGTGCCTATATGCCATCATGCTCAGTGCACGACTCACGTGACTACATGGTGGCATGCCCAGTGTACAGCCCTTTTTTTGTTGTTTTTGTGCCTATATGCTATCATGCTCAGTGCACGACTCACGTGACTACATGGTAGCATGCCCAGTGTACAGCCTTTTTTGTTGTTGTTTTTGTGCCTGTATGCCATCATGCTCAGTGCACGACTCACGTGACTACATGGTGGCATGCCCAGTGTACAGCCCTTTTTTGTTGTTGTTTTTGTGCCTATTTGTTGCTGTGCTCAGTGCACGATCTTACTCATACAGTCACACACGTGCATTCCTCTCAGCTCATCATATACACACCCACTCGACATTAACTCGACACAGCACGAATCGAGGCTGTAGTATCCTGTTACTCCGTTCCTTCCTATTTTATTTTATTCTGTAACTGGTAAACAATTGGCAATCATCCCACCTGATGGTTAAAACGCCGAAATAGAAAATACCCTTCGGCGGGTTCTAATTCGGCGTCAAGACCTAACGCAGATGGTCCCCTGCGCGAGGTTGTAACTTTTTTTTAATTTATCTCTCCTGATGGTAAGTGACTATAAGGCCGAAGGTAGAAGCGCGCTTCACCTGGCATCCTGAACCACTGAGGAAGGATAATGATTATTACAAACATAATCGCTGACACTGCGACCACCGCCCTCTTACGGACATGAAACAGTAATGGAACTTTGTCCATTTCTTTGTCAACTCAAATAAGCGGTCGCCGGCCAACTTTATTTTCTTTCCGAATTCTTCTGTGACGGCGAAATTGAGTGACGCCCTTTTAAATTCGACGCTTCATGAAACGGTAATTACATTGACGAGTGTTTAATTGAAGCGGATAAGTAGGTTTATAATGTTACAACGCTTAGAATTAAGTATTATGTAGGTAAGTGCTTGAATGAAATTGAAAGTACTTCAAATTTATAATGAGAGAATTTCACTTCATTTCTTTCGTTAGATGTATGAGACTCCTTGACTTTTTGGTTAATTTCTTTGAGTAAGTCCTTAAACCAGATTTTCCCACAAAAAAGTTAAAAGAGAAACAAGAGGCATTTTTCCTACAGTATAGTAGGTTGAAATAATCCTACTAATATTTTCCTACAGTATAGTAGGTTGAAATAATCCTACTAATATTTTCCTACAGTATAGTAGGTTGAAATAATCCTACTAATATTTTCCTACAGTATAGTAGGTTGAAATAATCCTACTAATATTTTCCTACAGTATAGTAGGTTGAAATAATTCCTACTAATATTATAAACGCGAAAGTTTGTATGTATGGATATTTGTTACTCTTTCACGTAAAAACTACTGAATGGATTTGGTTGAAATTCGGTATACTGATAGTTTATAACCTGGAATAACACATAGGATACTTTTTATCCCGATATTCCCACGGGAACGTATGGATGGATGTCTGTTACTCTTTCACGTAAAAACTACTAAATGGATTTGGATGACATTCGGCATACAGATAGTTTATAACCTGGATTAACACGTAGGATACTTTTTATCTCGATATTCCCACGGGAACGGGAACCACGCGGGTGAAACCGCGAGCGGCCGCTAGTGGGTAATGAATGTTGAATTTTCGTAATGTGTTATACTGTTCGCAGACGATACAACAATTATATTTAAAGATAATAGCTATGAAACTGTTAAAATTATGAAGATGTTATAAATTTAAGTTTGCTTAATATGGTAAAATTGCTTAATAATAATAACTTGCAATGGAATGTAAAAAAACTAAATACATACAGTTTAGCACAAATAAAAGAATGCATCCAAAACTTAATATACATTATAATGAAGAAACAATAGAAAAAACTAGACATACAAATTTCTTAGGTATTACACTAGACTGTTTCTGTGATTGGAAACAGCATGTAAGTAATATTTGTACAAAATTAAATAAATTTTTATTTGCGTTAAGTCGCATCAGTCATATCACTGCAATGGGTATATTATTTCTAGTCTACGATACGGAGTTATGATTTGGGGTTACTCGGTGCAGAAGGCTAAGGCTTTTGTGTTACAAAAAAATGTGTCGGAGCCATATTTGGTCTAAAGCAAACCGACTCGTGTCGGCCATTTTTAGAGACAAAAATTACTTTTTTTTTTTTTTTTATAAAAGAGGGAGGCAAACGAGCAGGCGGGTCACCTGATGGAGAGTAATCACCGCCGCCCATGGACACCCGCAAAACCAGAGGAATCGCAGACGCGTTGCCGGCCTTTAAGGGAGGAATAGGTTTAAGGAAGGAATAGGAATAGGGAGGGGGGGGGGGGGGAAAGGGCCTCCGGAACCCTCACTGGTCGGACGAAACACAACAGCACCAAGTGCCATTATTTCACGCCGAATATTAGTGAGAGGGTGGTATTACGCCGGGCGAGCCGGCCCAATGTGTGCTGCAACGCAGCGTGGCTCTACCACTCAGTTGGTGTCACTCATTTAGCACCACCCAGGGATCACGTGTAGGGTCTCAAGGGTAAACCTACGGACGCGAGCAACTTTGACCCCCTGACTTACGCTGCTTTGGCTTACTCTCTATATTTTTGATATTTGTTTGTGTGTTTGTTTAAAGAAAATTGTCAGGCTACAACACGTAATCTTCGTTCTATGTATAGAAACAAACTTCATAAGCCTCCTGCTAAACTAACGCTTGTGTCTAATAATACTTTTATTATGTGTATTAAAATTTATAATAATTTGCCAGACGTCTTTAAAACTCACAAGTTGCCAAAATTTAGGTTGTTAGTAAAAGCTTGACTAATAGAAAGATGTTTTTATAGTATCCAAGAATACCTAGATTATAAATAGATAAAAATATAGATTATATAGAATATAAATATATAAAATGTAAATATTTAGAAAAAATTATATTTACATTTTGTTTTGAAGTCAAGTCACTTCATTAAAATATTTGTGTATAGGTTCACTTGTAAAAGTAGGATTAAGTGACACTATTGTTAGCTAAAAGACCAGCTTTTACTGTACCTTATTCCTTACACAATAAAACTTACTTACTTACTTACTAATTATCCACTTCAAAACATTAAAAATAGTTATTAAGAAAAGAGACATTATCTAACGGCTTTAGTGTTTCATTTTTGAAATAACTAAATAAAAAAATTCACAACTACATATTACACCAATCATTCAGCCTCAAACAAGGCATAGCCTGAATTATGGTGACTGAATAACGGATAAACATACATAAATACTAATAAACATCCATAACTCGGGCACAAACGGTCGTGCTCATCACACAAACAATTTGCCTCTACCGGAATTCGAACCCGGGACCGTAGGTTTCGCAGTCAGGGTCGCTGACCACTCGACCACCCGGCCGTCGTTTACGTTATATTATCATTAATCAGCTATCACCAACCAAACCGAGTTCAACGACGACGATGGTCTAAACCATAGGCGTTTACAACTGTCTTATGTTGATGATAATGATGATGATGATGGTTAATTTACGTTTACAATTAATATTATTAGTAATTTACATTAAATTCACGACTATTATCTCCGAAGGGTTAGTCAGAGACTAGGAGGACCGCAGAAGCAGTCCACTGCCACAGTCCACGTTTCTCCAAATGATAACTGCACATGTGCTCAGAGTGATCGGTGGAGAGCCCATCGCTGCTCTATGCTGCTGGATGTGTGTGCAGTATTTCGCTAAGTAAGGAGAGTCTACAGCTTCCTTAACAAAAATTTTGCACTCTAACTTAATAAATAAATAAATAAACTTTCCTACACTCACACCAATTATCTAGACTAAGAGAAGCTTCATTATGAAACTCGTTAAATGGTTACTAGACAACGGATAAACATACTTAAAATACTTAAACACATACTTATTATACATAGAAAACACCCAGACCCGAGACAATTTAGAAAAACAATAGTTTTTAAATTGACTCAACCGGGGATCGAACCCGGGACCTCAGAGATGGCGTCACCTTGAAAACCGGTGTACAAACAACTCGACCAAGGAGGTCGTCAAACTTGAAGTAGATACACACAGTAACACACAAATGAAATTTCCCTTTTGCCAACTTCCCATTCGTACGGAGTCCATTTTGTTCCACGTCCTTGGATGTTGGCTCCTAACGAGCTCGCGTGGAGTGGTCATTATCACATTTTACAAGCACGTCGGCGGTACGACTACGTTTTAATGAGTGTACGAACCACTTGATCGTACATTTTCGCTGGAGCCGCTCCGGAGTACGATACACTTCTACATACTTACATACATACATACATACATACATACATACATACATACATACATACACAGTCAGAGACTCAGACTAAGCAATGAGGACCGCAAGAGCACTGCAAATGTCCACGTTTCATCAAACAACAACTGTAATGAGCTCAGCATGATAGGTGGTGAGCCCATCGCCGTTCTATGCTGTTGGATGTATGTGCAGTCTTTAGTCCGCTAGTCGCCTTTTACGACACCCAAGGGAAGAGATGGATTATGCAGAAGAAAACTGATATTGATGTATTCTCGTACAGCATTTATAAATTTCTGAGGGCTATACTTAAATCATTCAAGTTATAGCCTTTTAATAAGTTTTTCTAATTCACATTTGCAAGTTGTGGCTGCCTGTAAGTAAATCTGCACTTAGTTGCACTTAATCTGAACATAGTTCTTAAGAATATTTTAATGTGTACTAGTGGACGATTTGTTGGCTGTCCATAAAAATAAATTTTGAAATATAAAAAAAATACTTCTGTTTCTGGAGAACCGTAGAATGATATACATACAAACATACATGAACATGCATATAATAACGACTATTATCCCCGAAAGGTTAGTCAGAAACTAGGCAATAAGGACAGCAAAAGCAGTCCTCTACCATAGTCCACTTTTCAACAAATAGCGACTGCACATGTGATCAGGGTGACAGGCGGTGAGTAATAAACCCATCGCCGCTCTATTCTGTTGTATGTATGTGCATTCCGTTAGTCGACACCCAAGGGAAGAGAGGGTGGTAGTATTCTTTCACCGCTACGAGACACGGTTAAAATAGAATATTCAGAATGCTAAACAGTGTGTTGAATGTGAATTTGTTTTCATTTTCACACTTACATCACGCAAGTTTGTTATGTTAATGACACATTTCTTCATTAGAACGAGTAGGTACTGAAAAACTCACGAGTCACGGACACAGTATAACTAACGCGTACAGTACACGTACGGAAACTAGGCCTTTTTGTTGTTTTATATACCTACGCGCCAATTGAGCGTTAGGGTTGTCCTCTTATTTTTGTAAAATTGAAAAAGTTTTTTTGAGGAGCTCGATGGCGCAGCGGCTAGCGCGTTCGGCTTGCGATCTTGCTCGCTAAACCACTTTCGCAATGCCGGGTCGCTGGATGGGTGACCAAATTAAAAAACATCTCGAGCTCCTCCGTGCTTCGGAAGGCACGTTAAGCCGTTGGTCGTGGTTGTTGTTGTAAGATGACAGTCGTTAAAACTCACCAACCCGCATCTCGAGCTCCTCCGTGCTTCGGAAGGCACGTTAAGCCGTTGGTCGCGGTTGTTGTTGTAAGATGACAGTCGTTAAAACCCACCAACCCGCATTGGGCCAGCGTGGTGGGTTATGGCCCAATATCCCCACGTGCTATTGTCCACGTGGGAGGCCTGTGCCCAGTAGTGGGACGTTAATAGGCTGATGATGATGATGATGTTGAAAAAGTTTTTGTTTAGTTAGCGCTGTATCTCAGCTAGTTAGCGCTTTTTTGAGATAACTAGCAACTCATTAGGGTTTTTCACTTTTTTATTATTTATCAAAACGTTTATTTGGGTTCTATAATGATCAAATAATCGAATTAATTGACCAATTTACAAACAAAACAATGTAATTAAAAAATCTTCAACATTTTAAGAAGTCTTTATTCTTCGTTAGTTATTATAAATTACTCACTGAAAAATACTTTCGCCTGCTACGACACGTTCGAAAAACTTTATTATTAAATTTTATATAGTTACTTAGTGTAAAAACTTCTCATTCTAATAAATAGCTTTTTAAATAAATTATCGGAAAACATGGACACGGCACTATAAAATTGATTTTGTCTAAGTACCTACTTCTTAGATTAATGTTTTATATTTTAGCGTTTTATTAACGCTTAAATATACTTAAGTAAAATTTAAAACACTGAAAAAAGACGACAACCTCAGGCGGGAATCGAACCACGCACCTTCCGCATTCCGGGCGGCTGCCTTAACCACTTGGCTACCGAGGTCTGGCTTTCACCCGTCGAAATTTGTCAGTGCCTGATGCTTATGTTTTTAGTCAACATTGCTTCATCAAATCTTAGAAGTTTTCACCTCTGAGATCCGAAAGAAATATTTTTACATATATTTGAACATTCGGTTAAGATGAAGCTGCGTTTATAGATTAATGTTTTATATTTTAGCGTTTTATTAACGCTTAAATATACTGTGTCACGGATGACCGTATTCGACGTTTAAGGTAAACTTATATGAACAAGAGCGTGTCGCGTAAGGGCTCGTTAATATAAACTACCACCCCCTCTTTCCTTGGGTGTCGTAACAGGCGACTAACGGACTAAGACTGCACATACATCCAACAGCATACAGCGGCAATGGGCTCACCACCTGTCACGCTGAGCACATGTGCGGGCGCTATTTAGTGAAAAGTGGACTATGGCAAAGGACTGCTTTTGCTGTCCTCATTGCCTAGTCTCTGACTAACCCTTCGGGGATAATAGTCGTGATCATATGTATGTATATCAATGTGTTTAATGAACAACTAGCGGCCCGCCCGCGACTTCGTCCTCGTGAACGCCTCGTATCACGTGTTCGACCCGGCGTTTTAACATTGAAAATGTTTTTTCGTTCGCTCCAGTAGGGCCCCCATTTTTGCTGAAAGTGCGACTCGCCCGTGATACCATGAGGTTTAAGGCCACGAGGACGTATGAAGAAAACCGACATTTTTTTGACGGATTAATCGTGCGTTTTTCCAGAAAATTCCCGATATCTCGAGAACGGGGCAAAATTAAAAAAAATTAAAAAAAGCACCTCGGTATTGAACTAAGGAACATTTTACCTTATTTCACTTTTTTTGATATTAGTGACGGTTGAGGCTGTAGAGGTGCCCTTAGCCGCGAATTTGCGCGGCGCAAGGTGAGAGCCGAGTTAAAAATGAGTCAAGTTAGGAAAGTGTCAAGTTTAAGAAAATGACGAAGTCGTCCTGAAGATCAAAATGATCGCCGCGTGATAACTCAAAAGACGCGGAATTCGAAGGGTTTTAAGATGATCTTAAAATATTTTGGAAAAGTTGGTTTTGAAAAAAATTTTTTTTTTTGGTTCTTAAAAAAAATTTAATTATCGAAAGAAAAATTACGCGTTCATTTTCAATGCCCTTTCAAGTCGTGTAGAGCACGAGATCTGTGGATTTTATGCTTAAGTTGTACTCATACTTTTTTTATTTGTTAATCTGTAATTCATTATCTTGTCAACAAATGACAGTTGTACAGCCGCTAGCTGTCAAATCAAGGACATGATTGAAGTAACTGACTGACGTGACAGCATTGATGACATTTCACTTTTTTAAAAGCAAAAGAACTATGGTTTATTCAGCCACGTTAGACATTTTTAAAGTAACATGTCTGTCTTTTGAAGACTCAGTGTTTCCATATTAAAAATTATTAATAATTAAATAACTCTTATTGCCGTAAAAGTGCCGGTTCTTTTCTCCAAAAACTTTTTTTTATACAAACTTAGTCCTGACAATTTAGGAACACAACAAAACAAGAATTAACCAAATCGGTGCAGCCGCATCAGCCGTTTCTGAAGTGACGGGCGAACAGATATTCGTGGCGATTGATTTTTATTTATACATGAAGACTTTTTATCTGTGATCAGGACCTACTGATTCCGCCTAAGTCAATGATGGCCATTGCATTAATAATAAAAATTACATGTCAGCGTTCCATTTTTTATTTTTTTGTCTGGGAATTAAAGTTAATAACTATGAATATTAAAATCATGGTCATCCCACTCCTCTCAATAATGATTGTGATGACGTATATTCTGCACTTCTTAAAAATGTAGGCAGCCCATAAATTCTTATTATTTTGAAAAAAAAAATTAAAAATACAAAATTAAATTTATAAAAAAAACATGTAAAAACTATAATTATCGCAATGGCCATCATTTACTTACTTAGTCGGAATCAGTAGGTCCTGATTACCGATAAAAAATCTTCGTGAATACATTTATGTTAATAGAGAGACATTCCATCGTTTGGTGTTGCAACAAAAGCATTGTCCATTTCAAGAGATTCTTTTTCACTCCTACGTTCCCAATCTAAACGAATGCCCCCCTAAAACATATTTTACTGCGTCCATTCAAGCGTAACCCGTAGCAATCGTAGCGATCGATGCCCTGTCCCAACGGACATAGAACCACATACAACACGCTAGGAGTTATGTTGGCTCGCACAAACTGTGAGTGACACGTCAACGAAACGCACTGAATAATACAACGTCCCAATACGAGGACGGACCGACGTTGCTTCTCCCTTTTTTTATATACCTACATATTTACCTAAGTACATATACCCACGACTGTTATCCCCAAAGGGTTAGTCAGAGACTAGGCAATGAGGACCACAAAAGCAGTCCTCTGCCATAGTTCACGTTTCATCCAATAACAACTATACAGTAGTATTTACTATGACGACTTCCGTGGTGGAGTGGTTAGCACACCGGGTCTGGCGTCGCGCCATCTCTGAGGTCCCGGGTTCAATTCCCGGTCGGGTTAACTTACGAGTTCCAAGAGAATACTCATCTTGGTCTAGATAATTGGTGTGAGAGTAAAACAAATTTAATTTAATTTGACTAGGTAGTTCCCGGGCTAACAAATTTAATTTAATTTAATTTAATTTGTCTAGGAAGTTCCCGAGCTAACAAATATAATTTAATTTAATTTGACTAGGAAGTTCCCGGCCGACCACTTTACGGCGATATTCGCTTGCATAGTATCTCCGTGCACGCTACGGTACGTACGCGCGCAAGGAATTGAACGCAAGCAAATATCGCCGGAAACTGGTCTGCCGGGAACTTACTCGACTGTGTATACATACACTCTCATACATATATAAGGTGACTGCTAGAAACCACAAGAAACTTCAAGGGCTGGTCAGGTCAAAAAAAGGAATTCGTGTTTTTTTCATTTTTAATAAAATAATTCATTTTGTGAATTTCAATTGGATAGTTTTTGAGTATCTAATTTATTTTAAAGCAATAACATAAGATAAATAAAATGAAAAACAATTAAAAATAATAACCATTATTTACAACGCGCGGGCAACCGCCGGCCGGCCGACCCTCTGTTGACCCGTTTGCGTCAGCTGGGCTATAAGTACCCACGTTAGTCTGCAATGAGACCATTTTTGTCATGTTTAAAACACTTGACCTGAGCAGCCATTGAAGTTTCTTGCGGTTTCTAGCAGTCACCGTATATATCTCATTTATTATTTGTCTTGTCTTATTTATCTAATTTTTAAACAGCACAACCTATATTTCTTATTTCCTTATTCTTTTACCTATTTTATTATTCTTTCTCTGTATATTTTTATCACCCAAGTTTGCCTGGAAGAGATTGCTTGTTAGCAATGGCAATGCTTGGCCGCCAGTTTTGTACTTTGTCTCTGTAAAAAGGTTTTTCCTGTGTATATTATGTTTATAAGTATGCAATTAAAGAATATTTTATTTATTTGATTACACATACGACTATTATCCCCAAAAGGTTAGAGACTAGGCAATGAGGACTACAGGAGCAGTCCACTGCCATAGGTCACGTTTCATCAAATCACAGTTACTTGAGCTTAGCGAGATAAGTGTGAGCCGTCTTCAGTCCGTTATTCACCTTTAACGGCGCGTACACTACACCTATTTTGGTTAAATATTTTTTTTTTGTTGTGATGTTATGTTGTGTAATTCGTCAGGGGATACAGGATGTTCACGAAGACGATGTCGCGGGCGGGCCACTAGTTATGTGTATAAATCGAATTTACATTACATACATACAAATAACCACGACGATAATCCCCGAAGGGTTAGTCAGAGACAAGGTAATGAGGACCGCAAAAGCAGTTCTCTGCCATAGTCCACTTTTCACCAAATAGCGACTACACGTGCTCAGCGTGACAAGTGGTGAGCCCATCGCCGCTCTATGCTATTGGATGTATGTGCAGTCTTTTTTTTATAAAAGAAGGAGGCAAACGAGCAGGCGGATCACCTTATGGAGAGTAATCACCGCCGCCCACATCACTCACATCCGCAAAACCTTTAGTCCGTTAGTCGCCTTTTACGACACCCAAGAGAAGGTGGTAGTATTCTTTCATCGCTACGCGACGTGGGTATATAAATTGAATTAAAATTAACTCGTGGGAGTCTTTAAAAAGGTTAGGACCTAGTCCCAAAGTGTAATGGGGTAGGGGGACTTATAATTATGCTAATTCAAAGCAGTGAATCGTAAAAAATGAACATAAAAAACCGGCCAAGTGGGAGTCCGACTCGCGCACGAAGGGTTCCGTACCATTTATCGAGCAAAAAATAGCAAACAACACAACTTTTGTTGTACGGGAGCCACCATTAATACTTATTTTCTTCTGTTTTTAGTATTTGTTGTTATAGCGGCAACAGTAATACATCATGTGAGAAAATTTCAACTGTTTAGCTATCACGGTTCATGAGATACAGCCTGGTGACAAACAGACGGACTGGCGGACGGAGAGTATTAGTAATAGAGTCCCGTTTTTACCCTTTGGATACGTAACCCTAAAAAAGAACACAAAAACAACCTCCGCGCAATCTAAAAACTTAATTCATTCGTAACACAGTAAACAGTTAAGGGAATGCTGGGAAAACAAATTTGCTTTAAGTAACATTAAAGATGGGCCTTGAAAAGAACACTGAGATTTCGGATAAAAAAAGTATTTGGGGGAAATTCAAAGGGCGTACGGGTTAAGTGAGAAGCGAAACCTTTTCTTATTCGAATTTATTTTATTGTCTTTAGTCTTTCAGTCGCCTTTTAGATGGCAGTGGACTGCTTCTGCGGCCTTCTTTGCCTAGTCTCTGACTAACCCTTAGGTTAAGGGTTAATTAGTCGTGTATTTGTATGTATTAGAGCCACCTGGCACCCGACCAGCGCCGCCTCGCCTCGAGCGGTTAGTATTATCTAAATGGACTTCTATGCATATAAGCTATCGCAAGCGATCCACGCGCGGACGGCGACAACTCGGTGACAATTCGCTGCTCGCAAGGTTGCCTTGCGTTGACTGCGTATAAATTGTCAATTGTACTTTTATGTATTCTATGGCACGCGTCCCGAAAGGACCGCGCGCTACCAGCGAATGATTCACACGAGACTTAGTGCCAACTGCAAACAGCTAGACTACTCGAAACTTCGTGGAGCAAGGTATATCCACTCGTTCACCACGCGATGTTCACTCGTTGCCCACGCGAGATTCACTGGTTGATCACGCGACGTTCACAACGCGTCGTCCACCCGTGGACCACCTGTCGACATCTAGTAGACGCCGAACGACGTGGCGGTGCTGATCGGGTGCCGGGTGGCTCTAATGACCTAAGACCTTTAGGGTACTCTTGGCCTGACCATTAACGACAACGTCTCCGGTCTGGTCGAAGTACGCGTCTCTGATCTGTACGTTCGCCGTGGTCTTCCCCTTCCAACTATCACATTTACTCCAACAATATCATCGAAGGTAGGTATATAAAATTCCGGGAAAGCGAGGTCCGGGACGTCCGAGACGTAAATGTCAAACCATGAGGACTAGAGGAGCTCGATGGCGCAGCAGCTAGCGCGTTCGGCTCGCGATCTTGCCCGCTAAGTAATTTTCGCAATGCGGGGTCGCTGGATGGGTGACTAAATTAAAAACATCTCGAGCTCCTCCGTGCTTCGGAAGGCACGTAAAGCAGTTGGTTCCAGTTGTTGTCGTAAGATGACAGTCGTTAAAACCCACCAACCCGCATTGGGCCAGCGTGGTGGGTTATGGCCCAATATCCCCACGTGCTATTGTCCACGTGGAAGGCCTGTGCCCAGCTGTGGGACGATTATAGGCTGATGATGATGATGATGATGTCAAACAGTGGACTGGACTTGGCTATCGTCAGTTGAAAGCTACTTCATGGTACATTGGACATAGTGCATGTACGAGCATAATTTATTACTAATTGTATTAATATATCTATATTTTTTTTATGTATTTTATATGAGTTAGTGACATTGTAACTTTTGTTACTTAGAGGGAGTAAAAAGTGTGTGAATGAAATTAATTCTCCATGTGATATTGTTCATATATTATAAGCCTAAAAGTTATCCAGAGAAGTTTATAGTCTGATGACTAAAGAAAAACATAAGATTTTATCACATATCGAAACATTGAAAAATTTTTTTTATTGAAAGCTGTGTTTCATGGCAGCTTTTTCTCAGTCTCAGATTAGTTAGGTAAATAGATTAGGTAGGTAGGTAGTTAAGTTAGTTGATAAGATTTAACTACTGTTAGTTAACTTTTTTTATATTTTATTTTCACGACGTCATATGTACCTGTAAAGGTAAATAAAACATTTGGCTTGACTTGACTTGACATGGGACAGCAAGAAATTTTGCCAACTGACCTCTAAACATCATTTTGAAGATGGCACCCAACGATGAATGATATTCGTTTGCCGGCTCAGTAACAAAATAATCAGATCAAAGATACACTTTTTGAAAAGCTTATAACTTGCGCCGCATAACATCAGGGCGGCTGGCGTAGTAAGTATACGCTGAAACTTTTTCAATTATCTCCCACTTCAGACAGATCACTTGTGCCGAACGCTACTCGCTCCTGAATGACTAATCGACGGATTTGCGTCACACACTTTGGCGGCCATTTTGATTCGCATTATCACGGCATTTGTAACTGTCGAACAAGTCTGCGACAGGTGCACTGTAATTGGGCGGAAAGAGTTTTTGAAGAAACAACCAGGTGGCTTTTTCCTGATGGAAAGCGATTATTGCCGCACATGGACACCCAAATAGATACACAATTAGGGTTACCATTTAGGACCTTCAAAAGTCCTGACAATAGCCTGACATTTCGATAAAAGTCCGGACTTTTTAGTCGCAAAATGGAAACATTACTCACTTATTATATTTTTGTTTGTAGATAAATGAGAAGTTAATAAAGATTTAAGACTTATTTATATTTCTTAATGTGTAGTTTTGTTACTCATATTCCAAAATCCGGACAAATTAAAGAGCCGGACGTAGTCCGGACTAGGGTTTAAAAGTCCGGAATATCCGGACTAATCCAGACGAATGGTAACCATATACACAATCCCATTCCCATACCAAATCGTAGCGAAATAGTGGCAGCTTTGACTTATACTTATACTAGCAGTCGCTCGCGGTTTCACCCGCGTGGTTCTCGTTCCCGTGGGAATATCGGAATTAAAATTATCCTATGTGTTAATCCAGGTTACAAACTATCTGTATGCCGAATTTCGTCCAAATCCATTCAGTATAGTTATTACGTGAAAGAGTAACAAACATCCATCCATACTCACAAACTTTCGCGTTAATAATATTAGTAGCATTTGACGTGTATGTGTTTTGTCAGAATTGCGATTTTGAATTAACACTTCGTCATGTTGAAACTTTTCTTGTACACTACCTACCAGGATAAAATGTGTTTACTAGAAAAAAATCAACCATGTTTTTTTGGATTGCCGGTCCACTGCTCTAACCACTACGCTACCGAGACCCAAGAAGACTCATTGTATTCTTCCTAGTAGTTGATGATTTACGCTGCAAGCCAACGGTATTACGTCACTGCGAAGGTTTTACCTACCCTCACAGGCGAAAGAAATGGGTACTATTGCAAGTATTTAACAATCGGTAAAGACATAATTTGCTTATAAATATCTTTATTATTGAAAACGAAATGCGTACTATACCCAAACATCTCGCTTGGTAACCCATCTTTCTTTTTGATTCATTCTCATATGGACAGATTGTTAAAAAACCGAAAATGGTACAGGTGCGTGCACACACAAATTAATAAAAGGAAATATCTCGCACACTGTTTCCACATTATAAATTAGTATTTTTCCTAAACCAACCTACCAGCTTGTACCTACTATGGATAACTGATAAAATACATTAATAGGTTTAAAAAAAAAATGTTAAAAAAAATGTAATTAAATAGAAATATTGAATTGAAATTATTATTTTTTTATTATTATTATTAATTATATTATATATAGTATATTTTTAAAAAATATAAACCTCTCATTTTTTCTCTGAAAATAATAATAATATTAATTTTTCTCTTTATGTGCTTAGGTACCTACTCCTGTCCCTTTTGAATCTGTCCTTATAAGAATGACCCATCTTTTTATGCGGACGTTTTGAGAGTGTTGATTGTTTGTCTAGTTTAATCGAAGGTTGCTGGACTTTGAGGAAGGAGTAGGCATAAGCTGTGAGGAAGGAGTAAAGTGTTGTAGTTCAGTCGTTCGTGGTAAAAAGTCACAAGGTGAAAAGTCAAAAACGCATCGCATTTCGCAGTAGATTACCATCCATCAAGCAAGATTGCACAGTCGAAATACTGCCATCCATTAAAGTGATAGGGATGAAATGACAGTCAATTGGCTATTTGACAGTTGTAACCATTGTTGTAACAATAAAATATGAAATATGTCGGAAATGGTAGGTTATGATTTAACGATAATTATCCAATAGGTTTTTTTATTAAGATAATTTGTAAATATTTTATTTTTACAAAATAAATTTGCGATTTTTTTATTTGTGGAGCATCATGTGACGTCACATTTCACAAAATATACAAAAACTATCTGTCAGGTTTCATGATAAGTTTCTATATTTATTGAAGTGTGACGTCACAGAGCATAATGTCACGTGATCAACTGTTTGCGACGGAATTTTGAAATCAATAAAGAAAAATATGTTTTTTTCTGTTAAATAAAGCTTTTTTCGAGAAAGAAAATATTGTACGGGGTATAAAATAAGCGTTTGTAATTTTTTTAATACTTTTTCGGAAACTGTCAAGTAGCCAATTGCATGTGATGCGCTAAGGGAAAAGATGCAAGGGTTCATCATCATCTTTAACTAGGAGGAGACAGCATAATATTGACCCGTAACCCACCCAGCTTGGTTGTCAATGCGAGTTTGTAGTTTGCGAGGGTCGAACATAAAGATATAAATATTACATACCTACAAATAATCACGACTATTATTCCCAAAGGGTTAGTCAGAGACTAGTAGCAGTCCTCTGCCATAGTCCACTTTGCACCAAATAACGACTGCACATGTGCTCAGCGTGACATGTGGTGAGCTCATCGCCGATCTAAGCTGATGGATGTATGTGCAGTTTTTAGTCCGTTAGTCGCCTTTTATGACACCCAAGGGAAGAGAAGGGGTGGTGGGTGATGCCAGACCCGGCGTGCTAACCACTCGACTACGGAGGCCGTCAAAGAATTACTTAACTATTTTGAATATTTTAATATTTTAATATTCAAAACCAACATACATACGTCTGACGAGTACGACCGAATACCTATTCCCTTATTCCATAAATTATGATTTTAACACACGACTGCTTACCGAGAGAGCATCTGCAAATCTCCCACGCAGATCTGGACGGACCGTTCATTTGGAAAAGGTTTTCCACGCCATTGGTGTTCTGGCAAGTCGGTATTATATCTTAAGCTGTGATTAGTCTGCGTTAGATAGATATATTTTACATAATACTAGAAATATTGACTAATTAATTCTAACACGACCATTAAAAAATCGCCTCCAACGTTCATTAAGTGTCAAATTGAAAAGTTTAAAAAAAAAATTACGAGCTGGATTCGAACCCGCATAGCAATCCGGGCCAGCGGGTTCATCGGCTAAAAAATATGATTCATTCATTTGACATTTGAAACCCATACGTTGTCCTTATATGGGCATATTATGGGCTTCAAATGTCAAATGAAGCCCATGTCCATATTCATATTTTTTAGCCAATAGGGTAGCAGGTGCATTTCCAGTTGAGCTATTTTTTTTCTCGTCGTAGTGACCGCATCCTGCCAGATGACAAGCAGCCGATGCCGTCCAAAATAATGAGAGCGCTTCCCACCGTGGACTTTATCCAGCCCGCCGAAATTAATCAATATTATTTACTTAAGCGGCACTGTATCTCCATCGGTTAGGGAACCGTAAGTTTTGCCGTATAATAGTGACGCCGCCTAAGCTGCCGTAAAGTTTCTGTTAGACAACAGAAATACTAGCTGCCCTACTCCTGTAGGTCACGTGATATGTTAGAAATTTAAGACAATCGCGAAGCGCAGCGTAGCGATTGTCTTGAATTTAGAGGTTATTTTTTTTTATTAGACAACAGAAATCTAACTCCATACAAAATTATCATTTGAATATTATATCGTCTGAACATTATGACAAATAAAAAATATGTTACGGTTCCCGAACCGATTCAGATACAATGCCGCTTGTGGCGCTCTATACGCTTCGTACTAGGATACCGTCAAATTACGGCATCGTAACCGATCGTACTATGTTGCCGCTTGTGGCACTCTATTCACTGCCTACACTTTGTACTAGGATGCCGTAATTACGGCATCGCGGTTGGGCTTGCGCGCCGCGATTTGTTCGACGGATCGGCTACAGCCAAGCCAAACGCTCTATCCACACGTTTGAATTTGTGACGGCTTTTTGAGGTTTGCCAAGCGTGTGAAGCCGGCATAAGAATATTATCAGTCCCTCTCTTCCCTTGGGTGTCGTAAAGGGCGACTAACGGACTAAAGACTGCACATACATCCAACAGCATAGAGAGGCGATGGCCTCATCACCTATCACGTCGAGTTCATGTGCAGTTGTAATTTGGTGCGACTTGGGCTATAGCAGTGGACTGCCTCTGCGGTCCTCATTACCTAGTCTCTGACTAACACTTTGGGGATAGTCAGAGTAATAGTCGTCAATCTATCTAAGTATGTACATTCGAAGAAATTCCCGGTTGATCAGTTTTCGGCAATATTCATTTGCACATTATCTGCGCGCACGCTACTGCCACAGTATTAGAAGCACGCTGTGCTACTGCTACGCGATTCACTATGCGACACATAGACGATTTTAAAAGTGTGATACTTATTTTTGCAGGCCAGTGTATTTAGGAATTTGAAAAGGCCTGACAAAAAGCCTGATATTTCGATAAAGGCCGGGCTTTTTAGTCACAAAACGGAAACTTTACTAATTTTTTTATATTTTGTTTTTAGAAAAATGAGAAGTTAATAAAGATTAAAGACTTTTTTGATATTACGTAATAGGTCAAGGATCATAAAACCGCCGGCTGTCGCGAATCAATTGATTTTCAATTGTGTCTGGTTTTACGGTGCTCAAGGGGTTAATATGTAGTTTTGTTACTCATATTCCAAAGTCCGGACAAATTAGAGAGCCGGACAAACTTCGGACTAGGGTCTAAAAGTCCAAACATGTTCGGACTAATCCGGACGGATGGTAACCCTAAGCGCGGTCGGGATGGAGCGCAAGCACAGAAATCTATTTCTGTGAGCGCAAGCGAATATCGCCGAAAGGAGCCCTCAGGCTGAGAACGTCAACTTCCTAAAATGACAAGTTCCGAAAATGACAACTTCCTAAAACGACAAGTTCCGAAAGTGACAACTTCCTAAAACGACAACTTCCTTAAATGACAAGTTCCGAAAATGACAACTTCCTAAACCGGCAACTTCCTTAAATGACAAGTTCCGAAAACGACAACTTCCTAAAATGACAACATCCAAAAACGACAACGAGGCCTACCGAGAGCTCCCTCGACTGTATGTATGTGAACTAAAAAAACCTTTTTTTTTTCATTTTTTAATTCAGCAACACTTTTTTTATTATTGTATATTCTTTGTCTTGTGCTGTCTTGAATCGTATTATATGTTTTTTTTATGTTGTAGTGGAAAATGTCCTTCTATGATAGGGAGGGCATTTTCCAATTTACATTGACGCTGTAAAAGAAAGGGAGAAATCAAAGACTACTAGTTCTGTCCTCCGTGGGAGAAAAGAAATGCCCTTGCTGAGTTTCTTGCCGGTTCTTCTCGGGCCCCCGCCTCAAAGTTAGACTTACGAACCTATATTTTCCATTTTATGATAGGGAGGGCATTTTCCAATTTGTATTGACGCTGTAAAAGAAAGGGAGAAAAGAAATGCTCTTGCTGAGTATCTTGCCGGTTCTTCTCAGTACAAGGCTCCCTCCCGCCCAGTTAGACGGAGAGTTTGTAACAAGGCAACTAAAGCCTTGTTGGTTTTTGTGACCTTCTTTGTGAATGACATTCTTTTGTATCTAGTTTTAAATTTAAAATTCAAATATTTACTTGCATTCTCTGTCTAGCCTCTGTTTTCATTATAGCTCTACTCTTTGATGTAAGTTCAGTTCAGATTCATCCGCGGAGCTAGAATGAGCTCCTTCTAATTATTGTTTTCCTTCCGAATTATTGTTATTGCGAACAGTGCATTATTATAACTAGGCAGCTCCAGGGATACGTCCTGATAGTAATAATAAGTTATAACCTTAACCTTTACCTAGCCGTGTGTGTACTAACGCTTAAATTGTGCTTCATATAATAACTAACCATTTATTTAAAATAATATACGTCTAAACTCATCGTGGTCTTCGATCTTCATCTATTCTCCTCATCGTGTCACTTCCCCGTGCCTGTTCCTCCGCACCGTGACAAGTTAGAGAGGCATAGTTAGACTTACGAACCGATGGCATAGCGACATTCTTATATGCTCAATTATTGTAGCCTAAATTGAATAAATAATTTTGAATTTTTAACTAAAAACAGCATCAGGATGTTTCAGAAACTATTTAATTTTAGTCAAACAACCTCCTTTTTCTGCCAAGAAAGAACACGAAACTAGCAGAAAATATTCCCCGTTCCGGTGCACGGCCGGGTTGCGCGCGGGAATATTCCTCGCGAGTGATTGAGCCGGGGTATTAGAGACGGCCGAATCCCATTACACAATAAGGGCCGGTTACCAGCAGAAGCGACGACGCAGCGAGCTAAGCGATGCGACAATCAAATTAAATCATATCCTAGCAACGTGCCACTGCTGTTCACAGGCCTTCACACATAGACAATAGCACGTGGGGATATTGGGCCAAAAATAACTAGGGTTGCCACCCGTACTCTAAAATAGAGTAGTGTCCTCTTTTAATGTAGGCGTACTTTATAATCTACGACACCAATATAGTACGCTAAAATACTCTATTTCCGTAAATGACAAATATTTGTTAAATGTCGCAAAGAGCAACCAAAAATACGTTTTTAAAGACAAATAAATTAATACTCTTTTTTATGCTATGTATAGTTACATTATTTTTGTTCTAACAAAAATGAAAAAATACTTTATTCGTTATATAAACGGTGGCAACCCTAGCCATAACCCACCACGCTGGCCTAACGCGGGTTGGTGGGTTTTAACGACTGCCATATTTCGATGACAACCGGGACTAACGGCTTTACCTGCCTTCCCAAGCACGGAGGAGCTCGAGATGTTTTTAATTTGGTCATTCATCCAGCGACCCCGCATTGCGAAAGTTACTTAGCGGGCAGGATCGCAAACAGAAAGCGCTTGCCGCTGCGCCATCGAGCTCCTGGACAATGCGACAATAATAACCTTCAAAGTTTGCAGTCACTTTTTGTTTTTTTATGTGTTAACGATAGAATAATGTGCTGTGTTCCGCCGCATTCGGAATGGAAAATCTAACTGTTTCATTATTGTTATTGTTTCTATGTATAAAATATGAATTGTAATCTGTTGCTGTGCCTTATAGGAATAAATAAAGAAATTAAAACGTTTAATTGAAAGCACGATCATAAAATACTGCAGCGCACGCGCATTGTACCGCAAGTTACGAATAGACGGGGGTGAGCGTTTGCCACTTGTCTATACCCTCTGCCCTACTACGGGTCCAAAATGACGCATGGTCCTTTTAGCCGTTTGTGTCGCTAGGGGAGAGACAATTGCCCGCTATTTTTTCTCGTACCAGTACGGATACGTATGTTTACACAATTCTATGACCACGGCTTATATTTCGGTTCGACGCGATTCTGTTTCGGCGTGCAGTGGTACTGGGGGTAGCGATGCGCATTTGTCTGGCACAGACTATAATAGCTCGTTAGATTAGTTGTTAAGTCTTAACTATGAGTTAGTTAACTGTTGTTTTTATTATTATTAGTATTGACGTCAATAAGTGCCTGTAAAGGTTTACATTGAATAAATAATTTGACTTGACTTGACTAGACTTGACGAGATTCTACGAGGAATTAACCCATTATCTACACCCAACGGAAAGCATATTTTATAGTACTCAGTGGAAGGCATGCCTAATTTAGGTAGTAGGTATATGAAGGGTCGAATTGTACGCATAATTTAGATGAAGGTTTTTCTCGTATTTGGGATATTTGGTAGGACTTGGACATTTTTAGAATTTGTACCTTGGGAATTTAATGTTAGGCATTTTCGGCAGAGCTACCTACTTGCTCCGAGCCGTGTCGCTTAGCGGCTAACTACCACCCGTCCTCTTGGCTTATTCCCATTCGCTCCAAATCTATTGTTCTCCAAAACTCCACTTCTATACATTCATTCCCAAGAGCTCCAATGACTTTAATATTAAAATTGAGTGTCGTAAAAGGCGACTAACGGAATAAAGATTGCACATACATCCAGCAGCATAGAGCGGCGATAGTCTTAAAGCCTGCCACGCGGTCGTACTTACTCAGATATTTCTAATTTTAGTTATTTTTTGTCGTTAATAACAATAAAAAGTCAATAAATGGTAAATTACAGAGCTAAAACATATTTTTGTTTAGAATACTACCTTTTAGACTTTATTATGAACCAAAATATTTTTGGGTAATTTTTTATGAAAAAATCCCATGATGGTTCAATTTTAATTATTTTTCTATTATGATAAGTTTCCTAGTATGTTAGCTTAACTAGTAATTATAGTTGCCGGTATAGGCGTTTTTTTTCTCTGTTAAAACCTTTTGGGCCGAATATGTTTAGTATAAGTTAGATTGTTAAATTATAGGTTAAGTATGTCTGTTGTTGTCTCGATAAATGAAAAAAAATAAAAATAAACAAACGCCGTATAGCCACCCTAAGAATATCGTCGCTTTACCATCGCCAGAGGGCGCCCTACACAACGTTTGCCAAGTCGCGGTCTCCACTCCAGAACACATCTACCCCAGCGGTTTTCAGTTCGGCGGCTAACACGAGCCACTGTCTCTTCAGCCTGCTGATACGTTGAGCTATGTCGGAAACCTTGGTTCTCTGGCGAATCATTTCATTCCGGATTCGATCCCTCAGAGTAACATCGAGCATAGCTCTCTACATAGCTAGTTGAGCTACTTTCAGTTTGTGGACACAATACAATCCAAACACAAAAGTATCCTCGTTTGCGCAGCGCCTGAGAATCATATCACAGTACCTAACTTTAATACATTATGCATGCATTCACAACAAGTGAAGGGATATTATCCCTAATGGGTTAATGTTTTATATTTTAGCGTTTTATTAACGCTTAAATAGACTTAAGTAAAATTATAAACACTGAAAAAAAAGACGACAACCTCAGGCGGGAATTGAACCACGCACCTTCCGCATTCCGGGCGGCTGCCTTAACCACTTGGCTACCGAGGTCTGGCTTTCAACCGTCGAAATTTTTCAGTGCTTGATGCTTATGTTTTTAGTCAACATTGCTTCATCAAATCTTAGAAGTTTTCACCTCTGAGATCCGAAGGAAATATTTTTACAAATATTTGAACGTTCGGTTAAGATGAAGCTGCGTTTATAGATTAATGTTTTATATTTTAGCGTTAAAAAACGCTAGGTTAGTCAGAGAATAGGCAATGAGGACAGCAAAATCAGTTCTCTGCTTGTCTCACCAAATAACGACTGCACAATATGTAGCTCAGCTTAATAAGTAGTGAGCCCATCGCCGCTCTATGCTGTTGGATGTATGTGCAGTCTTTAGTCCGTTAATCGCCTTTTACGAAACCCAAGGAAAGAGATGGATTGGTAGAATTATTTAAATAATTCACATTAAACTATCACCTTGTCACAGATAAATTAAATTACTTACATCAAATTAAACTAACTCAGATTTCAGTTTTCTTTACGAAAATCAAATGAAATGAAATTACTTTAAATTAATTCTAATCAAATTTCACCAAATCAAATCCACGCAAACTTTGAACAAATCAAATAAAATCCAACCCGTGTTGTTTTAAGTCAGAAGTTTCCGTTAAGTACTTTTCCTATGCTAATTAATTAGCGCATAATGTTTTATTTAAAAGTTAAAGTAAAAGTCACCTTTGGCTTTCAAAGTAAAAAGTAAATAGTGTGATGAATTTCGATTACCTCGCCTGACCCGGAATGTCAGAAGGATGCAGGTTCAGCCGCCACTCAAGACCGAATCCTGCTCGTGGATTTTTTTTAACATGTTCAAATTGTAATTAAAACTCAAATTATAATTATGTGCTAGAACTTAACATACATTTTACCTGCATGTATAAATAAACTATTTGTTCCTGATAATATATGAGAATACTTATATAAAAATATGTTTTTTTTTTTCGTTTCCATGCCCTGTGACCTGGATACCTGCGGAGGCCGGCCTAACGTAATTTTCCGATAAAATGCCTTTGCCATTGACAAATCGGCCAGAAACGACCTTTTCATTAGACTATATTATATATAAAAACGCGCGGACATTTTTTTGCTTGTGTTCCAACAAATGAAGGCATAGATCGTAGACTAAAGGAATTCTTTTACTCGCTTCCACTAAGTATTTCTGGCAGAATTCGCTGCCTCTTTCTGTTCCTGAGTTGTTAAAGTAAAAGCGTGGTGTCGTTTTATAAGATGAAATCTTTGATCACTTATTTAAAACTAGACGTAGAATTAACGTACGCACTTAAAGAGTACCTTGTAAGATGTTTAGGTACCTATTAGTGTGCGAGCTGTTATGTATTCTGTGGCTATGTCAACCAGACGAAAGTGCTTCTTCAGCTAATTCAAAAACGAATATAAATAAATTGAATAGAGTCATCTGGCATGCAATAGAATATATAAGTACCTTCGATTCATTTAAATAACAACTTGTTCCGCAGATGTTCCATTTTACAAACAATCACTTGACAAACGAACATTTGGCAAATCTTTCCATATATATTTTTTTTGGATTATATCCGTTAACCGTTTCTCGTACGTAGCGGTGAAAGAATACTACCACCCCGTCTCTTCCCTTGGATGTCGTAAAAGGCGACTAATGGACTAAAGACTGTACATACATCTAAAAGATCTAACAGCATAAAGCAACACTGGCTGTCAACTTGGCTTACATCGGCTCCGTAATATTTTAAAGTTAAAAATCTAAATAAGTGCTTAAATTACGAGCAAACAGTTGCTTTGGTTAGAATAAACAGTGACTTTAAACATATATTGCAGTTATAGTCCAAAAACCAACAGTGACTAGTAAAAAGTGTGAAAAAGTGTGGCTACGGTCAATTTTTACTGAAAGCTACTCTGAGTCATTTTCTATAAACTTAACTATTTTAACGTGTAACAATAGTGATAGATGCAATTCCCACTTAGCTTCCGTACTTTGAAACCTCAATAAAATGTTAGTACTTTAATCAGTAACCTCAAATGATAACGGACAATCATTTTAATTAGTTACCTACCTACGCCATATTTAATAAATCGTCCCGTCCGATGATCTCCAATTAGTGCAGGAACAGAAGAGGGCACCACGTGGAACCTAAACGCAATTTTATTTCGCTGTCACAAAATCACAACTGTATTCTTTTTGGTCACAGCTTTAGTTAAGAACACAAAGTGTTTTCTTGTCGGAGCGGATTAGCGGAGAGATAAAAATGTTACAGTCTCCAAATAAGCAACACAACTCGACTCCAGATCTACGACTTGTTGAAATGGAAACTCCGAAAATCACGCAAAGAAAACGCAAACAGCCGGAAAGTGAAATGTCAGAACTCCTATCGTGCTTCACAACTAAACTGAATAGTGCTATGGCTGACCTAAGTACCTTAGTGAACGACAAACTTTCTGAGATAAGTAGAAACATTAACACAATTACATTGGACATAAATACGCTAAAAAATACCACAATGGAAATTAAGGAGGAGCTAAACTCTGTCCGTGTTGAGCATATAAATACACAAAATCGTGTCTCAAAGTTGGAGGAGAAATATGACAAATTAGAAATGTCCATTGGTGAAATAGATGCAGCCATGCAACATGGCAGTAATGTAAATAGTGACCTCGAAAAGCAAGTGCAAAACCTGGAAAATCACATGAAGAAGTTCGATGTTGGTACTTTGAATGTGTTAAATAGCAAAATAGAGCTCTTGGAGCGGCAGGCAAGGCAGTGCAATGCTGAACTGTGCAATGTCCCTGAAAAAAAGGGTGAAAATCTATTGGTATTGATAGAGAAAATTGGAACACATATTAACTATGCGGTTACTAACAGGGATATAGTATCTGTTCACCGTGTACCACACGCTCAAAAAGAAATAACTCGCCCCAAGAATATTGTTATCAAGTTTTCATCTAAAATTGTCCGTGATAATATTATCAGTGTATTTCGCTTGAAAAAAATTATTTTCTTATTGCACACATATTTAGACGGGATTTAACGCAAAACTACTTAGTAAAGGCATTCTACGCATACCTTTTTATACCCGACGTTTCGACCGAGTTGCACCGGCCGTGGTCACGGGTGGACTGCTGTCGCGGTGTATCGCCTCCGTTTGCGTCGCTGAGTCTTCATCCACCGTCACATTATTTATCCAACTACCGTCACACACAACACTAACGGTGTCCCTATTCCGTATACAAGCCTTATTCTGGTAGTTAGCCGATTGCAGACTAAAACGAAGTGGCGTTTTTGCAAACACTGGATTCCACGCTGATGATAGTTTGTGACCATCTTCCCGATTGAAATTGTTCGGATGTTTCTTAATTTCAATCGCTTCACGCACTACTCTTGAATAAAAGTAGCGATCTGTGGAGAGGACTTGCGTACGATGAAATTCGATGCTCCGCAATGGCTGATTTGTTAATGCCTTTACTAAGTAGTTTTGCGTTAAATCCCGTCTAAATATGTGTGCATAATGGAACGCGAAAGTTTAAAAGTGTATTTTTTCTTATTATCTATTGTTCCAAGTTTGTACTATTTGTAGGAATGGTTACAGCTGCTATTATTCTATACTTATACTTTATAAAGGTGCTAGTAAAGTTGTGTATCTCAAACCAATTTTTGTAACAAAACCACTTTGTTGTAACGCAACCATCATCATAATATTATGTTGTTATCTACCATCCCAAGTTGGTACTATCCGTGGGTGTAGCTGTGAATATGATTGCCCTATGCTTATACATTATGAATGCGTATGTGAAGTAGTAGATTTTAAACCCACTTGTAAATCTAATATAAGTCTCTCTGGTAATATGGCCATCATATTATCTTGTAACTGTCCAGTTTCACAAGTTGATGCTCTTTATGGTCGTGGTTGTAACTGCAATTTTTCTGTACTAGTGCATTGTTATTGTAAGGGTGAAGCAATTTTGTGCCTATCACTTGTTTACATAATGTACTCTATACTGATTCACTTAACTTATCAGGTCTTAGTTGGTATTGTTGCTATTCTGCCTGTATGTGGTAGCCTGATGGAGACTAAATTGCTTCATAACTACGAACCAACCAGTCTATGCGAATTCGAGATCGTTAATTACAATGACGAGGATTGTATCCTTCTAAATTATTTGTGCTTGAGTTTGTTATTATCTCATACGTGTCGTTTTAGTTTCTCAGTCTGCTTATACTTAACAATTTTATATTCACCGAATCAGGTTCAATATTATTGCATCTGATCCTCTTTTGTAAAGCTAGTAACACAAATTTATTATTTTGTAACCTTTAATGAACAGTAACAATTTATCAGTATTTTATCAAAACTGTAGGGGAATTCGCACCAAATTAAACACTCTATATATGAACATACTTGCCAATACATATGATATACTTGTTCTCACTGAGACCTGGTTGACACCTGAGATTTTGGATAGAGAATTTATCGATTCTCGTTACATAGTTTTTAGATGTGATCGAAACCGTAATTGAGCTAATAAAAAAGATAGAGGTGGCGTTCTTATAGCAGTCTTGAGCCAGTTACACCCTAGTCAGTGTACTGCATCCGATCATCCTTGTAACATTATAGAACAGATAGCGGTACTTATCCCATCTTCAAAATTGAGTAATGAGGTCATAATTGGCACAGCCTACATTCCTCCTAACACAGCCAACGACAGATACATCTCGTACTTGGATACTCTGCAAAATGTAATCGATAGTCACAGTGATGCTCATGTATGTATACTGGGTGACTTCAATTTACCTAACTTAACTTGGGTTTCCAACTACAATATAAATGCGGGTACGGGCTTTACATGTTCGGGAACATCTGATATATCCTTGTTGATGGGAAACTTTTTATCTCAGAATAACGCATCTCAATATAATAATGTAGGTAACATAAATAATAGAATTTTAAACTTAGTCATCTCCAATATTGAATGTGAATTTCATACAACTAATGATTCCTTACTCCCAGTCGACCCGCATCATCCCCCTTTTTTCATTTTATTACCAAATACAAACAACAATGCTCCCCGAATGTCCCACTCCAAAATATCCAAACCTAATTATCACAGAGCTGATTATGACAGTATAAATAAAGAGATTTCCAACACATTATGGGAAGAACATTTGAGTGGTCTTCCAGGCATTGAGGCGGTCAACCGAATGTACGAAATCATCTTTCATATTATAAAAAGGAACACTCCAATGATAACCATTAGATCCGATCGTTTTCCTAAATGGTTTACTCCGTCACTTATACGTATTATCAAAGACAAAAATAAAGCTTGGTCCAAATGGAAGACTTACAGGAACATTAGTGATTATGAACAGTTTTCTATGTTCAGAAAAAGATTTAAGTCTGAAAGTAGTAAATGTTATAAGCGGTATATGATGTCAGTTGAAGGAGGTATCAGATCTAATATCATACACTTTTGGACTTACATACACAATTTAAAACGTAATTCAGGACTACCAGCTTCAATGACTTACAGAACCCTAAACTCCAGTGACCCTAGTGAAATCTGTAACGTGTTTTCTCAATTTTTCAAATCAGTTTATGAAACCTCTACACTAAAGCCTGATGTTTGGGTACCGCCGGATACATATGTAAATAATGACTTGTTATTAAATAGCCTACATTTTGAAAAATCCACAATTAAAAAAGAAATAAAATCTCTAGATTCATCAAAATGGCCTGGACCGGATGGAATTCCTTCTCTATTTTTTATTAAGACTGTTGATACCCCTAAATATCACATTTAATAAATGTATCAGCGAAGGTGTGTTTCCTGAAACTTGGAAGACTGCTAATGTTACTCCCATTCATAAGTCCGGCTCTAAGCACGATGTTGAACAATATAGACCCGTATCCATTCTGTGTACACTGGCTAAAGTATTTGAACGTCTGGTCCATAATGCTATTTACCCACATCTTCATTCTGTCGTTATTCCTCAGCAACATGGATTTATTAAGCGTAGGTCAACTACTACAAATTTATTAAATTTTGCGACATTTTTATTTGAAAACATGGACAAGGTAGAGCAAGTTGATGCCGTTTATACGGACTTTCAAAAAGCGTTTGATAAGGTTGATTATGAGTTACTTTTGGTTAAATTAGCGTTTAATGGTATCCGCGGGAATCTTCTTCGCTGGTTCATTTCATATATCACAAATAGAAGTCAAAAAGTCGGTTTAGGCGCAGAATGTCCAATTCGCAAAATGTCCAGCGGTCGCAAAAAGTTCAAGTCGTCATTATTTATTTAATTTGTCCGGCACAATAAAACGGTATCCACGAGTTATTTTTATTGTGCCGGACAAATTAAATAAATAATGACGAATTGAACTTTTTGCGACCGCTGGACATTTTGCGAATTGGACATTCTGCGCCTAAACCAAAAAGTCGTTGTAAGGAGATTTAAGTCTGATATAGTCAAAGTCACATCTGGTGTTCCACAAGGCTCTATCTTGGAGCCATTTCTTTTTGTACTGTTCATTAATGACATACAAGACTGCTTCCAGCACCGTAACTTTGCGTTGTATGCCGATGACTTGAAAATTTACTGAAGTATTAAATCCGATTCAGACTGTCGTCTTCTTCAAAGCGATTTAGATCGTCTATCTGAATATTGTACTCTCAACAAATTACACTTAAATCTAAATAAATGCCTTAAAATTGTATTCACGAAGAAAAAGTCAAAAATAAATAATACTTATTTATTGAATAACTTGGTGCTCAGTGAAGTAAATGAACTTAAGGACCTTGGAGTCACACTTGACACCAAACTACACCTAAACACTCATATTGAAAAAATTATTAATAAAGCATTTAAACTTTATGGGTTTGTTATGAGATCTACTAAAAAATTCAGTCAACCAAGAACTTTCATAACGCTTTATAAATCATTAATACGTCCCCAACTTGAATATGCAGTGGCAATTTGGGACCCATACTATGATAAATATATACAAGAAATAGAAAAAGTCCAACGTAAATTTTTGCGTGCTGTTCATTTTAGATTCCACCGTAGGAAAGTTACATACTCTGAACTTCTCAAAATTTATAACATGTCCACCCTCAAAACAAGAAGGCTTTTACTTCAAGCAAATGTGCTTCACGGTTTGGTTAACAACGCTTTCGACTGTATAGAGCTAAATGACAGACTCAAGTACAGTGTCCCACGATCAACTTACATACGTGTTAACAGAACCCGACATGTCTTTGCTACTGCTAGATGCAGAACAAATGCGGGTAAGCGATCTCCGATGCATCGGCTGGTTGAAAATTATAATGAACACTTTGTTGACCTAGATATATTTCACTTGTCTGCACCTAGATTTAAGAAGCACATCATTGAAATGTCTAATAACACTTAATAATCTTTTTGCTCATTTTTTTGTAATTTGGTTTTTTTTTCTTTAACTCGGCCGATTCAGCTAATAGACAATTATTGAATGTTATTACTCCGCGAATAACGTAGTTATACATTTATACGAATCATTGTTATTTTGCCGCAATACTATGTAATGTGTAACTCTTTGCTAATCCTAATAATAAATAAATAAATAAAGCGGCGATGGGCTTACCACCTGACCACATGTGCAGTCGCTATTTGGTGAAAAGTGGGTTATGGCAGAGGACTGCTTTTGCGGTCTTCATTGCCTAGTCCCTGACTAACCCTTCGGGGATAATAGTCGTGATTATATGATGTATGTCAAATAATCCTACTAATATTATAAACGCGAAAGTTTGTAAGTATGGATGGATATTTGTTACTCTTTCACGTAAAAACTACTGAATGGATTTTGATGAAATTTGGTATACAGATAGTTTATAACCTGGATTAACACATAGGATACTTTTTATCCCGATATTTTCACGTGAACAGGAACCACGTGGGTGAAACCGCTAGCTGCCGCTAGTGCGATATAAAATGAAAGTTAATTGTTTTTTAAAGTCTATTGTTTGTCAAATATTACGTTGTGAAATGAGAGTTAGTCAATTATCTATTTTTTTAACCGGATTGTTTGTTAAACGTTTCGTTGTCTAACGATGAAATGACAAAATATCATGTTTTTGTCAATGGTTGGTTGTAAAATAAAAATTACATGACAAATTTATCATTTTGCTCAGCCAATATGTGACGTTCTGATTGAAATTTTTGAACACTCCTACAGTGCCATATTGCGACTCATAGAATTGTTATAACAGCTAAAGCGGTATTAAAATCGCTTATTGAATTTAAAGTTTGACATTGAAACTTATTTCATAACGTTCTGTGTGATTGAATAATTAATAAAATTTTAACGTTTCGTTGTTGAAGAGTTTAGTTTAGTTTAAAAGCTTTTAAATTTCGATTTCAATGATGGAAGCCTTTACCCTGCAGTGGGACAGCATAAAGGCTGTACTTTTATAACTTTTTTGTCAATCAAGCTTTGGCTCTCACGTAACTCGATATGTCACTAAAGTAGTTATCGCCTTCCGCCGGGATCGCTGTATAGGTACTTGTGTGTTTGGTATCAGGTTATACAATATGTTGATTCGCATCGCTGCCATATTCATAGAGTGAGTTCCACCCATTAAACTGAACAACTTTTCCCAAGAAACCTATGAGCAAAAATTACAAAAAAGTTTCGACCATACTATTGTCGTTAACTGATCGGACGGTTGAGAGGAGGGTGGTCGAAATTTTTTTATATTTATATTTATATTTTTTCATATAATCATGTCTATTATCCCTGAAGGGTTAGTCAGAGACTAGGCAATGAGGACAGCAAAGCAGTCTTCTACCATAGTCCACTTTCCACCAAATAGCGACTGCACATGTGCTAGTATGACGGGTGCCCTTCACCGCTCTATGATGTGGGATGTATGAGCAGTCTTTAGCCCGTTAGTCGCCTTTTACGACACCCAAATCAAGAGATGGGACGGTAGTATTCTATTGATGAGCCGCTACCAGCACAGCACTTCGTTTGTTATATTAATTACTAAATCCACTGTTTTTCGAGCGACTCCATTCGCTATGCCATAATAAACTTATCTCACCGATAACGGATTCAACGGAAACACAGTTTTATCGTCAGCGCGTATTGGATTCTGCAAATAATATTGGTAATAGCGTGTCTATGTCCCACTCGAGCGTCGCACCAGAAGGCTTAACGCGAAATCCTAAAGCTAGCTTATACATTTTGTTTGTACTTACCTATAATTTTATCGCAAAATTTGTTGCGAACAAATTACAAAACGGGAAAATGTTGAATAAAATTCCACGATCAGGATTCGAACTTGCACTCGACGGGCTGGATAAGTCCACGGTAGTCCACCTATGCGCAGGTGAATTGGGCACAAAAAGACAAAAACGAATTATAAAAAGAGCCATATGAGCATTCATATCGTAAAGACGATCAGAACACTGATTGAATGTTGACATCTGTTCGTAGATAAAATTTGTGATAGAATCATCTAAGATCGGAGCTCCTAAAAGGCGCAACGATTCTTCATTCAAAATTTTAATCCCAGGAAATTTTGATATGATTTCACTTCTGCGTTCAGAGGAAAGGGAATTTGGAATAAAAATTTCACATTTGGAAAAATTTTGATCGAGACTGATAGAGGCGAAATGTTAGCATTTAGTATGACCTATTTTGTATGAACAAAATTTCGGAGGCAATGGATACCGCTGGTAAATAGCAAACGAAAGTGAGGCCCTATGATACTCAGAGTAATATGCTTTAGTTGTTATTCTGAATTCTATAATGCACATATATTTAAACATAATTTAACGCAAAACTACTTTAGTAACACCCGAAATTAATAACGTATAAATTGTTTAGCCTTCTAAATTCAAATATTAAGCTTCGCACAAATTACGTCAAATTTCTCACTTTGAGGCTAAAAAATCGAAAGATACATTATTAATTGCGGTAAGTAGTTTTACGCTAATTCCCGATTAAATATGTGTTATTTTTTTTTCTCTTATATAATGGCTTCGTGCGATCAGCACATTTAGCCAGTGTCAAGTTTTTAATTGTAATTATTATTTTCATTACATTAAGTGGATGACAATGAGTGATAATTAACGTTTAATGGTAAATGATTTTTCCCCAAACCCCTCGAGACTACTTTATTGAGGTCACACACGGACTTCTTGAGAGAATTTGAAAAGTGATGTTGTGCTGTTTTGTTTTATTTGCTAATACGCATGCACGTTCACGAACACTTAACAGTAAATAATCCACCATTATTTCACATTAATATTCGAGAAAACACAAATTATAGAAAATAATACAAAACTGCAGTTTTGTATTATTTTCATGCATGATGCTTCACTTTCCCGCCAAGAAGTCTTTTTATTCTTTTGTTATCTTAAATGTTAATGTTTTTTTTTTCTTAAAAATGGCTTAGTGCGGTTAGCACATTCAGCCACAAAAATATTAGAAAATAAAACAAATCTGCAGACTTGACGCTTAGCTTTCCCGCCAAGAACCTACCCTTAGTTTAGTACCTTTCCATGTCTGTCGTCATGGCAACAACGTTATCAAGTTCCCTTATCAACTTTCATGAAATCGACCGATGCATTTAGTTAATAAAATGCTACGCTGTACGTACACACGCCACTTCAACCTACTAAATGTAAAATTTCTACAATAAAATTTGAACTTTGTCACTAGGATACAAGGATCAATATCGATTGGTGAAATTAGACAGCTTTGGATAGTTTTATCTGCTGGCGTTTGTACTAAACTACCAACAGCCTGATATCTTATCTGACGGCTGGTGCTGCGAATCGTGTATGAAAGCCTTGAGTGCCCACCTACTGAAAATGTGTCATAGTCTAATCAATTAGTACAGCCAATATCAAATATAATATAACAATAAAAGGAGAATGACCAAACCAGCCTATTCGATATCTATTGCGTCCTAATCATTCACATTTCAAAAATGTTCTCATAAAAGTTATAATGATTACTGTTAAAAAAGGTTATCTATAGAACGCCGCGTTAAGAGTCAAGTGAATGCTGAACTGAACTGATAGTCATACGATAACAGTTGTCATAACCTCAAAATACCTAAAAAGTCTTAAGCTAAAAATGAAGATAGCTTCAAACTCCCGCATGATATTGTTATGTAATTTTTTCTTCATAATTCAGAGCATTGCTGCTATTGATTACTATTTATTTCATTAAAGCGCTGTATTACGCTAGCTAGCTAAAAAACTAGCCTAACTCCCATAGTGAAAAGGTCATTCTCCTTTATTTATTTTAACAAAAATGGTTAAATTCAAAAAAATTACATACGATGTTACCCGCTTAAGTTTAAAACAGTGTAGCGGATAGCAACGCCCGCCACCGAAGAAGCCGCAAGAGAAAGGGCAGTCAATATACAGGACAACAGAAAATATAATTTACAAACAATAAAAAATAACCAATTAAATTAGAAGCTTCCACAAAAGATAAGTAAATTGTGCGTGTGTGAGTTAGGTTGTGTGTATGAGGGTACACACATACATGGGTCAGTGTGTAAGAGTGTGTATGTATGTGAGTTTGATTAAAGTTTACTCAACGGACTTCATAAGTCCTTCTATGTCCTCGTAAGAGAGAGTAGTTAGCCACTGAAGGATTCTTTTCTTGCATTGTTTCAGCGTTAGTGGATAATATTAAATATCGACAACCTTATTCTGTTGTATAATGTAGAGCATAAACACCCTTAATTTTTATTCGTTTTAATGATATTAAGGGTGAGTTCCACCCATGAAACTGAACAACTTTCCACAAGAAACCTATGTGCAAAAATGACAAATAAATTTCGACCTCCCATTCAAAACTGTCCGATCAGCTGACGATAATAGTAGGGAGGTCGAATTTTTTTTTGTCATTTTTGCACATAGGTTTCTTTGGGAAAGTTGTTCAGTTTTATGGGTGGAACTCACCCTTAATTTCATTCAAAGGAATAAAAATTAAGGGTGTATAATAATAGTGACGACTGGCAACTGTCGTGCGGCTGAATTGTATTTCGCACATTTTGTTGTTTTTTCGCTTAGAGTTTGCTTTTTTAGGCTCGTAGGTAATATGCGAGTGCTTACGTAAGACAGTAAAAAGAATAAACAATTGCCGGACGGTTGGGACTTCAAACAGTGAATACAGAGAAATGGTTGGACAAAGACGGGTTGTTTTTTTTTGATAAGATTTTTATTACAGCTCTTTGGACTCGGTCCAATTTCAATATGAGTGTTTTGGCAGAGCTGCCCCCAATGCGTATTGCATGCAATATGATATGCAATATGGATTGAGCTAGTGCATAGTAAACAGTCCTAAGACAATGGGGATCAAAAACGTTCCTAAGTTTTTTAAACACGAAAATAAGTTTTCTATAAAATAAATTATTTTATTTAAGAAGATTGATGCAATAGAGGCTGCTACGTTGGCTGTGTACCGCGCCCGTTACTTGCTTTGTCGTGGAACTTCGCGGAGCTTGCTGACAACCTCGCGTAGCGTTGTAATTCATCGCTCTGTCTCGCTCGCTTGATTGGCACTTGCTGTCACACTAGTAGGACTATTTTTTAAAAAGCAGTATCTAAAAAACCTACGCCTACTACAATAAAGCCGAATCTTCCTTTTTTGCTTAAACGAGTATCTATATTTATGAAACGAGATTTAGGATAAATACTTACCTACATAGGTACATACACTTGCGACTATCATCCCCAAAGGGTTAGTCAGAAATTAGGCAATTAAGACCACAAAAGCAGTGCACTGACTGAGACTAGTGGTGTACAAAAGACTCGAACTCTCTGATCCTTTTACTTAGTTCTCGGAGTTCTTTACAGAGCTCGCGACGTCTCTTTCTGCGCTCGAGTCTTTTTTGAGCTCTAGTCTTTTGTTGTGAAGAGTTATTTGATGTTTCAAATGTAGGATTTTAATACAAAACAATAATGAGTGTGTTTAAAAACCAATGAGTGTTCATTTATAACACTGATTCAAATTGTAAATGGTAAATAAAATATGACTGAAGATCATAGTAGGTAATTCGTTAAAATTCATCTGAAATCAGGCCTCAAGCCCTTGTTTAACGGCAAGCTTCAAGTAATCGTTTTAAACTGTAGCTATTCTTAAAAGCTCGAGTTCAATTTAAAACTCGAGCTCTTTTGAAGGCTCGAGTTGTTGCTCGGAGAGATCGCGCTCAGCTAGACTCGGGACTTTGAGCCTATCGAACTTATAGAGTCCTGCAAATCTGACTCGAGCCTCCAAAATTAGAACTCAAAGACTCGAGGCTTGTACATTACTAATTGACACTCGTTTCTTTGTCGCACCTACAAAAGATGGAATAGTCTACCAGCGCACGATTTCCCTCTTTCCAATGACATAGGGTCCTTCAAACGAGGAGTGAAGAGTCACATTGTGTGCCGGCAAAGTAAGGGTGACTGATGCTATGTCTCTTACACTGCACCAGTTGTCCTCGCTCCTGAACTTCACTTTCACTACATCAGGTACATAGAGTGGAGTCATTTGCCGGGCATTATAAAAAAAAACATGAAACAGGAACATTATAATAATAATAATAACGCTTTATTTTCAGACATACATCCATAGTGTGTTAGTAATACAAAATACAATTAAAATAACATTGTTCATGTTGTATATTTTAGTCTCAAAACAGGAACGGAGTGCGATTGCGTAAGGTAATCGTATTCATATGACAGTTCATATCGTATTCCATCGGCTGCAATTTGTATGGAATGATATTACTAAGATACAATATGAACTGTCAAATGAATACGATTGACTTTACGCAAGGTGGCGGCTCATTATGGAACACTATCAACCCATCTCTTCCCATGGGGTTCGTTAAAGGTGACTAACGGACTAAAGACTGCTCATACATTCAACGGCTTACAGCGGCGATGGGCTCACCACCTATCACGCTGAGCATTTGTGTGTAGTTGTAATTTTGGTGAAACGTGGACTGTCACAGTGGACTGCTTCTACGGTCTTCGTTGCCTAGTCTCTGACTAACCCTTTAGGGATAATAGTCGTGAATGGATAACAATAGAAAACGGGAACAATACCAAAGATAATACTTTTTTAATAAACCTTTATTTTGCTTAGTTATTAGAATTTGTTCTCTTGTTATTTACCACGAATATTAATTAAAACCTGACGATGGCAGTGACTAATACGAAAGGTGAATTTCGACATTTGATTTTACAGAGATATTTTATGGATAATTTTCACGATTATTATTCCCAAAGGGCTAGTCAGAGACTAGGTAAATGACCGCAGAAACAGTCTTCTGCCACAGTCCACGTTTCACCAAACTACAACTGCACATGTGCTCAGGTGGTGGGCCAATCGCCGCTCCGTGCTATGGATGTATTTCTTCAGTCTAGTTAGATGTCTTTAGTCCGTTAGCCGCTTTTTATGACACCCAAGGGAAGAGAAGGGTTGTATTGGGAAGTATTTTTTTCGTGAGCCGCTCATGCACAGGGTTCCATTAAAATGTATGAAATAAATGAAAACTGAAAGTATAAGTACAATGTATATACTTACAATATACAATTTTCACGCACCTTTTTGCTTAGAGAGGAACTTCTTCATTTGTTAAATCTTACTAATCCGCATTGGGCCAGCGTACATACATCCATATAACCACGACTATTATCCCCGAAGGGTTAGTCAGAGACTAGGCAATTAGGACCGCAAAAGCAGTCCTCTACCATAGTCCACTTTTCACCAAATAGCGACTGCACATGTGCTCCACGTGACGGGTGGTGAGCCTATCGCCGCTCTATGCTGTTGGATGTATATGCTGCCCTTAGTCCGTTAGTCGCCTTTTACGACACCCAAGGGAAGAGAGTGGGTTAGTAGTATTTTTTTCACCCCTACGCAACACGGGCCAGCGTGGTGGATTATAATGGCCAAATAATCCCATGTCTGTCGCCATATTGTTGTGTTCCGACAGTTTAGAGAAAAGATAGCCAGTTTATCAGTGGTTGAGGATAATGGGTGAAGCAAGCTTCCCTTAGGCCTTATCGTCACTTACCATCAGGTGAGATGAAGGCCAATTGCTCACCCGTATTGGATATGTATATTCACTGGTAGCTATTTGGTAGCTAGTATCCCTATCATCGCCATCAAATGAAAAACAAAATCACGAAGTCTCCAAAATGCGTGATTTTTTTTGCGAAATTCACCTAAACATCAAACTTTGGATTATTATGCGAAAGGTATTATCTTTGTTGTGTCTCTATATTTTATAATTAAAAGCATATTAGGTCGAAGAATTTATTCCGTACGCCGAATTTAATAAACTCGAGTCCAAATAAATGTTGTTGTAATTTTTGAATTATTCATTTCGTAGCTTTGTTATTCGTTTATATTTTTTTTCTATATACACATATACATAGGGGTAAGCTTAGAACAAGGTATGTGATTTATGTTACATCATAAATTAGCTTATGTACCTACGGTCGGGGTCACCGTCGCTTTACCACTTTGCAGCGATTTTCGTATGAAGTACCAAATAGACGACGCGGTGTGCATGGGATTTTGACCTTTACATACATAATATACATCATCAAGCTCAAGCGGAGGGGTAGGCAGAGACCACAGCTATCGAGAACGTTAATTGTCCATCTAGTTGCGAAGCTTGCTACAGATAATATTGTTTTTTTTTATATTTTATAGGTATAACTATTTTTTAAATCTATCATAGTTAATTTTTGACCCCCGCCAAAAATTATTATTTACCATTTAACGTTCAAATTATCATTCATTACCATCTACCATGTATTAAGCAAAGAAAATGATTAGTTTTCAGCTCATGGAGATGGAGAAGCATGCACGCGTATAGGTATAAAGACATAACCTCTAGTGATCCAACTGGTACATGTAACTTATTCTCTATTTTTTTTTACTCAGTATTCGAACTCACGAACGTGGATGAAAACTTTGATATAAAAGATGTACCAGACACATACACTAGCATTTTTTTAAAGATACACGATATCCAAATCAATAAAAGAATCAATTACCAAAGAGCTATGTGCGCTAGATATCTCTAAAATTGCAGGCATAGATGAACTCCCTCCGTTGTTTTTTAAACGCACGGCATATTCTTTAAGCTGTCCCCCTATATTTAACTGCTATTTACGGGAAGCTGTTTTTCCAGAGGTTTGGAAAACTGCGCGGATATACCCAGTACACAAGGGTGGTTCAATCAGTGATGTGGAAAATTACCGCCCAATTTCTATACTCTCGGTACTCTCGAAGCTGTTCGAAAAACTGGTACACAACATCATTTATCCTGCACTGCATAACATCATAATAAAACGGTTTATGAAACAGCGCTCCACAACTACAAACCTTATAGTTTATACTTCTTACGTCTTCGAAGGGATGAACGCAAAGAAACAAACAGACAGTGTGTACCTATGTACACGAATATCTATATATATAATATCTATATATTCGTGAAGCATTCGATCGCGTAGATCATAAACTGCTTTTAGAAAAACTTGCATTTAACGGTATTCGTGGAAACCTATGGCGCTGGTTGAAATCCTACATCACGAACCGTACGCAAAAGGTTGTAGTCAAAGGTTACGAGACAGATTTCGTTTCTGTAAGCTCTGGAGTTCCGCAAGGCTCGGTTTTGGGCCCCTTGTTGTTCATCATTTTCATCAATGACATAAGTAGCTGCTTTAAATTTTGTAATTATTTATTATATGATGATGACCTTAAAGTTTATCACACTATTGACACTGCAGAAGACCACGTGAACTTTCAGAGAGACTTAGACGCATTTACAGATTACTGTTCGTTAAATAAACTATCATTAAGTTTAAATAAGAGCAAATCTATTACGTTTACCAAAAAAAAATATTAATGTCACTCAATTTTGCTATAAGCTTTGTGGAGTTCATATTGAAACCGTTGAAAAAATAAGGGACCTTGGAGTGGAACTTGATAGGAAATTGCATTTAGATAACTGGATAATATTATTAGTAGGGCGTACAAAATGTATGGATTTACAATGCGTTCCACCATTAACTTTACTCAACCTTCTACCTACTTATGTTTTTATAAATCACTGATCCACTCACAACTTGAATACGCCGTGTCTGTGTTTAACCTCTTTTACAATAGTTATGTTGATGCACTTGAGTCTGTTCAAAACAGTATTTAAGAGGGTTTACTCATTTCGGTTTCCCATAGAAACTTCCAAGTCGAAATTTTTAAAAACCGTTAAGCCAATGTTGATGAAACTTTGCATGCTAAAGTAAAACACAGGGATCTAAATAGTTTGTTGAAAACATTTTTAAAAACGTATATTTGGTTAAGTTATTGCGATTTAAAGTGCACTATGGAAAGTTTAAAATCGCAATAACTCACTTAATTAAACGTTTTCAAAAAATGTTTTCAACAAACTATTTAGATCCCTGTGTTTTACTTCAGCATGCAAAGTTTTATTAAAATTGGCTTAGTGGTTTTTATAAATTTCGACTTGGAAGTTTGTATGGGAAACCGAAATACGTAAACCCTCTTAAAGAGTTATGGATTATAAATGTTATCATAGATCTTTGACATTATGGCGAACTATTAACTGCTTGTGAAGCTGTTAACCCTAAAACCAAGACGTTTGTAACTTGAAACAATGTTTCTTTACGATTTGTGTCACAACCGATACGATTGTGTTGATCTTAACAATAATTTTTTTTTTTTATAAAAGAGGGAGGCAAACGTGCTGGCGGGTCACCTAATGGAGAGTAATCACCGCCGCCCATGGACACCCGCAAAACCAGAGGAATCGCAGACGCGTTGCCGGCCTTTAAGGGAGGAATAGGTTTAAGGAAGGAATAGGAATTGGGAGGGGGGGGGGGGGGAAGGGGCCTCCGGAACCCTCACTGGTCGGACGAAACACAACAGCACCAAGTGCCATTATTTCACGCCGAATATTAGTGAGAGGGTGGTATTACGCCGGGCGAGCCGGCCTAATGTGTGCTGCAACGCAGCGTGGCTCTACCACTCCAAAAAAATTTTGTTACAGAGTCCCCAGTCTCACAGAACACATAGGTATTCGAAATGTAACTCGTTTGTTTGCCACCAGTCTCTGTAGAACAAACGCAGGCAAACGCTCACCTTTGCATAGAATTACAGATTCATACAACACTAACATCAACTCAATTGAGATATTCTCCACACCTGTTAGTGCATTTAAGAAACAATTGGAAGAAATATTAGATGTCACATGAATCACAATACATGATAGATATTATTATAATGAAGGTACTTATTGTATTTTTTCATTTTTATTATTTTTTGTCTTAAATGTATAGCAGCACCTCTTAACATTTCCTCTTAATTAAAAATACTATCGTGGTTAATAATGAGGGTGTCACAATGACATATCTTATAACATTATGTTGTCATTGTTATATAGTTATAAAAGCATCCACTGCCATTGTTCCGATCTCAGAACAATAACTAAACAAAGCATTGTTCTGAGGTTCCGACTTAATATAAAAAAATAATAATCAAACCAAAATAAATAAAACCGTTATAAAACCGATGAAAGATTTACCATTCTCTCTTCCCTTGGGTGTCGTAAAAGGCAACAAACGGACTAAAGACTGCACATACTACCAACAGCATAGAGCGGCGATGGACTCACCACCTGTCACGCTGAGCACGTATGCAGCCGCTATTTGGTGAAAAGTAGACTATGGCAAAGGACTGCTTTTGCTGTCCTCATTGCCTAGTCTCTGACTAACCCTTCAAGGATAATAGTCGTGATAATGTAAAATAAAAGTCTAACAAACGTTACACCGGATTCATAAGCCCTGTTTTACCGTACAAAGCTAACACGCTTGCATATTGCGATGTTGACGTGTTTAAACTTAATTTGTTGTTCGCTAATGCTGTTGTGAGTACTTGTTTTAGCGAAAGCGCTTTTTGTGGTGTTACTAGCATTTTTCGGCGACTTCGTACGCGTGGGCAACATCCTTACTTAGAATAAAAACCGGCCAAATCCGAGTCGGACTCGCGCTCGAAGGGATCCCTAACATTTATCGAGCAAAAAACGGCAAATAAATCAAGTTTGTTGTATGGAAGCCCCCCTTAAATACTTATTTTATTCTGACTAAAAATGCACATACTTCCAACAGCATTGAGCAAGGATGGGCTCACCACCACTCACGCTGAGCACATGTGCAGCCGCTATTTGGTGAAAAGTGGACTATGGCAGAGGACTGCTTTTGCTGTTCTTAGAAATAGAAATAGAAATATCATTTATTTGCGTTAGAATAAGGTACACAGTAGATGTTTGAAGCAAAATATATAAAATCTGCCTATTCAGCCATTACAAACAGCATGCAAATATCTATAATTAAACATTAAAATTAAAATCAAATTATTGTCAAAGTATAAAAATTCAATTAACGTATTTAATTTAAATTACATATTATTACAATTAGTATATAAACATTATTAATTATTAAATGTCAAGTTTTATTAAAAAATTCATTAATCGTATAAAAAGCATGTTCCATAAGCCAGTTGTATAAGGCCCTTTTAAATCTATTAAATGGCAATTCTTTTAAGAATTCAGGTATTTTATTAAATATTGTCATACTCATCCTGTAACAGTTTTTTTTAAAACGAGTACTTTTGGGAATTATAGCAGAGACCAACATATTGAAGTTTCGTGTGCATCGTGGATAAACTTCCTTAGCCTGTTTAAAATAATTTAAATTCTTTTTTACGAATTTAGCAGCTTCAAATATATAGAGACATGGAAGTGGTAGTATGCCTAACTTTTTAAAGAGTGGTCTGCAAGGTTCGTCAGGCGCAGTACCACATATTGCCCTTATACACTTTTTTTGAGCTATGAAGGCCCTGTTTATGTCAGTGCTATTACCCCATGTGATGAGTCAGTATCGCAGAACAGACTCAACATAAGCGGAGTACGCAGTAAGGGCTGTATTTCTAGTTGCTGTTTTTGTTACTTTATATAGGGCGTACGAAAACCTATTAATTTTATTGCATACTTTTTCAACGTGCTCTTTCCAATCTAATTTTTTATCAATTTCTATGCCTAAGAATTTTGTTACATTTGAAGTGTTTACAATTTGTCCCTTGTAACTTATATTTAAAGTATTTAATGAATAATTAAAATTTAGAAGGCAGGTTTTATCAATATTTATTTTTAAATTATTATTACTAAGACAATTTATTATTAATGTCATTGTTTTATTTATGTCATTTACATGATCATTTAATGTTAATTTATTATTTGTTGTCACTATTACTGATATATCGTCAGCAAAGAGGATGCTTCGATAGACAGTGACCTCTGGAAGATTGTTTATATAAACCAGAAACAATAATGGTCCTAGCACACTTCCTTGTGGGACTCCGAACCTATTTTCTTTGGACTCTGATCTATATTTTTGTGCTACATTGTTTGAATCAAGTTTTGTTATTTCAACAGATTGCATTCGGTTCCGCAAATAGGTCTTAATCCAATTCAAAGTATTTCCTCTAATACCACTGGATTCCAGTTTTGATAAAAGTTGTTCATGTGAAACGAAATCAAATGCCTTTGACATATCGAAGAAAAGTGCTGTCGTATAATTCTTATCGCTTAGGCTTAAAAGAGTTTCATTTACGAGGTCATAAACTGCATGTGTAGTTGATTTTTTTTTTTGAAACCCGTATTGTTCTTGTTTTAGCACACTATACTTATTAAAAACGATATGAGACGAAATTCTCATGCATTACTTTCTCGTACACTTTCGCTATAATAGGTATTAAAGTTATTGGTCGGTAATTTTCTACACTAGCCTTATCATCTTTCTTAAATAACGGCTTAACTATGGAGAGTTTAAGACTTTCTGGGAAAGTCCCGGAATCATAGCCTTCAGAATTAGTATTGCTAAGCGTAGTAGTGCCTAGTCTTAGTGCCTAGTCTCTGACTAACACTTCGTCGGGGATAATAGTCGTATTTATTCTGTGTTAGTACTTATTTGTTGTTATAACGGCAACAGAATTACACCATGTCAAAGGAGATCATTCGGACTCCATACATTTTGGACCTTTTCTAAAAGTGCCGGCCAACAAAAAAAAATAGTACGTATTGTTATAACTAGCCATTTGGAGTAATAGTTAATATGGCACAAAAGTTATGGGGTTGCTCTGAGCCAAATTATACAAGTTCGATGATTCATCATTATCATACATTTATTGATTTCTGAAAGCGCTGTGACTGGGAAACATAAAATAATGATAGATATTGCTAGAACTAATGATCTAAAGCAATTGTCATTGCAGCGCAAAAACTGTAGGGTCATCATCTGTTCTGTAAAAAAAATAGAAATCAATAAATATATGAAAATGATGAATCTTTGAACTTGTATAACTTGGCTCGGAGCAATCCTACAACATTTGTGTGATATTAACTATTCCTCCAAATGGCTAGTTCTAACAATACGTACCATTTATTTTTGTGGGCCGGCACTTTCAGAAAAGGCCCAAAAAAATTGATGTCTTTTCAACTGTCTATAGCTATCACGGTTCATGAGATACATGCAGCCTGGTGACAGACAGACGTACGGACGGACAGTAGAGTCTTAGTAATAGGTTTTTTATCTTTTGGGTACGGAACCCTAAAAAGTATTCAATTTTTCTTTAAACTAATTTGTTTCTTAAAGCTAATTGGTTTGTAAAATTTTAAACTAGTAGTTTAAAATTTTACAAACCAATTAGCCAATTTTAATGAAACTGCTTCCTAAAGATAAAGAATATTACCGACCCATACCATGATAACCATGATTGCCTAGTATCTGACTAACTAAGAGATAATAGTCGTAAATATATCTTTCCTGAAGTAGCTAGTCAAAGTCAACAGCTTATAATACTACTACTATTAGGTTATAAAGTATGGTCATAAAAGTTGTTGACCACATTCAGTTATTACCTAAGTATGTCACTTATAAAGTTAAAACTGTTTACTAACTAGGTACCTTAAATTCGTCGGTACCTATTTGATTAGGTTGACATTTCTTTTTGCATTAATCTAATATAGTAACACTCGGTTTTTTACTTTTTCTAAAGAGAGATTCAAGAGAAAACAACTAACTTTATTTCAAATAATATAAATAATCCGAGTGACGAACTAAATACTTAATTTTTAAAAACAAAGAAATATCAATAATTTATTTACAAACATTCTTCGTCGTTTACTTATCGTGGTAAATAGTCAGAGACAAGAACTTACAAATTGCAACAAATATTTGTCATGTTGTTAAGCACATTCACATACTAATATCACTTTTCTTTCACATGACCAATATAGTGTCCCACTGATGGACAAAGGTCTTCCCCATTTCCTTCCACTTGTCACTTTCCTTATGAGAAGATATAAACAGACGAGAACCACTTACTATTACCAACTTAGTCATTAAAGTTGTTCGGCGCATTAAATGATTTTACTAATACGATGTTAAAATCTAAACTCACCTTAAATTCGTCGACTCGTACCGAATCACGAATCCAGTAATCCACAAACACACTGGTACACAAAATCACACTCACACACAAACACTTTCGGACACAACGGACCGCGGTTACGAAAACTTTCAGTCGGCTATAATTTTCAGGATCGCACCGATGCGACCATCTCGCACAACGAAGGAAATCTAACTGAGCGAACAACGCTGGCTCGTCCTGAAAGCGACGCTACGATGTACATTTTCAGGATTCACTGACAGCTTAAGCTAAGCTACAAGTGCTATTTCGCATTTGTAAAAGCTGCGTTTTATTTATTTAAACTTTGGCAACATTACAAGTTTTTTTTTAATTCTACAACGGGTAAGCGCTTGGCCTTCATCTCACCTGATGATAAGTGACGATAAGGCCGAAATGGAAGCGCGCTTCACCCGGAATCCTCAACCACTGAGAACGGCTATCTTATCTCTTTGTCGGAACACAACAATGCTATAAACATCGTTGTTATGGCGACAGACTTAGATAAGATGGTGGTAGCTAGCCAGGCGGACGTAACAGCCCTACCACCAACCAAACCGAGCACACCAAGATATACCCCCCGCTGGGAATCGAACCCGGTGCCTCTGGGTCTTAGACCGGTGGCTTAGCCACTAGACCACAGAGGCGGTTGGTTCGAGGACCGCAGAAATGCAGGCCACTGTCACAGTCCACGTTTTACCAAATTACAACTGCACATGTGCTCAGCGTGACAGGTGGTGAGTCCACCGCCGCTCTATGCTGTTGGGTGTATGTGCAGTCTTTAGCCCGTTAGTCGCCTTTTACGACACCCAAAGGTAGAGAAGGTAGTATTCTATTAATGAGCCGCTACAATAATACAAATGCATATAATAATAAGTGAAATTTGACGACGGCCTGTCTTAGACCGGTGGTGGTCGAAAGTGATATCTATTTAAAGAATAGCCTTTTTCCGAACTATTGTCTACTTTAGATTTCTGTATCGTAAAACTATGTTAAAACCGAATACCTTTAGAATCTAATTAATAAAAACCGGCCAAGTGCGAGTCGGACACGCGCACGAAGGTTTCCGTGCCATTATTTATAAAAAGCACGTTTGTTGTATGGGAGCCCCCTTAAATTTTGTTTTTAGTAAATATATATATTATTATTGTTATAATATATATTTAATTTACGAAAATTTCAACTGTCTACCTATCACGGTTATTGAGATACAGACTAGGGTCCCGTTTTTACCCTTTGGGTACGGAACCCTAAAAACAATCGCCGAAACGTTTGTTTCCTACGCGCATCACTTCAGAACGGCTGCAACTATTTGGCTAATTCTTTTTTTATTGTGTTCGTAATTTTCTGGACTAGGTTTGGGAGATTTTTTTTTGGAAATTCGTCACGTGACTTAAAGTGTGTTCACGCAGACGAAGTCGCGGGCGGGCTGCTAGTCATAGATAAAATTTATTGGAACTCTGCTCTATAGTTAGTAGGTATATTTTTCCATGATTCATCCTTCTTTTTACATACTTCCTTTACAGTTCAGACGACGAGGACCGCAAAATAGTAGGTACCCTGCCATAATCCACCCATCGCCGCTCTATGCTGTTGGATGTATGTCTAACGACCCGGTCGGGTCAATTTAGAGAAAAAGGTCCGGGTGTTTTTCCTATGTTTATGTATATTTATCCGTTATCTTACCATATTAACGAGTTTCAAAAGGATACTTATCTTGGGCTAGATAATTGCGTGTGCGCGTAAAAAAATTTAAATAATTAAAAAATTTATTAAATTTAATGTATGTGCATTCTTTAGTTCGCTAGTCTACGATTTTGTCAGAATAGCAATTTTCGAAGAAGCACTTCGTTATTTGGCACTTAGCTCGCGCGCTACAATAAACATCTCGCTATACAGGGTTAATTTTAGACGCCCCTGCCAAATTCAACCAAATACCTAATGAAATTTTAAAAAAAAACAAATTAAAATTTTTGTCTATTTTTCCAAAAAATTTAAATTATTGTCACCAAGCGTGCGGCCTATTGCGGTTATCAAAGCGCATTCACGTGACCGCTATTATTCACTCCGTGCACCAATGACAGCGCGCCGTCGCTTTTATCGCGAGGGTGAGCGCACGCACCTAGAACTATAGGATATAAAAAGCAAGCAAAATTTTTTTTTTTAAAAAAGGAAAGATTCATTATTTTTACGTCAAATATTTTATTATTACTTTTTTTCCCCCATATTTCCTTTTGTGCGGATGCTTTTAGAGCGATGATTCTGCTCCTAGTTTTTGTATGTGATCGAAGAGAATACGTTACAAAATTACATACATACATACATCACGCCCGCTTCCCGGCGGGGTAGGCAGAGACCACAGCTTTCCGTTTGCTACGATACTGACACACATCCTTTGCATTACTCACTCTCTTAACGTTGTTCATACATGCACGTCGGTTTAGGATAGGTAATCTTGGCCTGACCTTTAACGGGAACGTCACTAACCTGATCTAAGTACATCCCCTCTCCTTAAATCACTAAGTTTTATTTGTACTGGCACCTTGAGACTAACCGTTAGGTTATGCAGGAAGTGCCAGACGTCCCTGCGCCAGTAAACTACTCGCGCAGGAGACCATCTGCGCTAGGTCTTGACGCCAAATCAGTGCCCGCCGCAGCGCGCTCCTCATTCGGTACTCAATAACACTAGTGTCTCGGGAGAGTCTCCCCGTGAACACGTGTAGTTCACTGCCTATTGTCCAGATAGGTAACCGGTGCTGTCAAGCTCGCTCACTGCTCGGGTCGTCGACTCTAAAGTCGACTCTCAATTAGTGTCCACCTTGGTCGCGGAGTAGTAAGCACACTCACTTCTCGGAACACATCCGGGCGCCTAGCCAGTTCCCACATCCTACGCGGCTGGCTGGACCGGAGACTACGGCATCTAGGAGGCCGCCTATACTAGTTCTTCAGACTAGTACTGGAGATGTCAACACCAATGTCCAATGAGAACCACCGGACAAAGCTGCCAACTTTAAGGGAAACTCACGTTCCCCGCAGGACTTTTCGCAGTCCCGGCACATAATACCTGGACAAACGAACATTCCCAAACTCTACAGCTAACCACAAGCCACTACGAGTCCAACTTACGTCCGGATCCCGCCGGAGGCGCCGGTCAAGGCACTACCAGCGGGGGGCATGAACCGGAACCCCGTAGTACCTCTAAGAGACACAGCCGGACCCGTAGTTCCAGCTGCGATACCCTATCTATAGGGGTCGGTAGATAGGGACCCTGATCTAAGTACAGTCGAGGAAGTTCCTGGTCGACCACTTTTGGCGGTATTCGCTTGCACGTAGGGTTACCATCCGTCCGAATTAGGCTAGACATGTCCGGTTTTTAGACTCTAGTCCTGACTTTGTCCGGCCCTTTAATTTGTCCGGATTTTGAATTATGAGTAACAAAACTACATACTTATTAAGTAATATTAAATAAGTCTTTAATATTTATTAACCTCTCATTTACCTAAAAACAAAATATAAAAAGTGAGCCGGTAATGTTTCCATTTTGTGACAAAAATTACTGAAGTCTTTAATATTTGTTAACCTCTCATTTATCTAAAAACAAAATATAAAAAGTGAATAATGATTCTATTTTGTAACAAAAAATTCCGGACTTTTATTGAAATGTCACGCTTTTTATCAGGAGTTTTCAAATTCCTTGGTAACCCTACTTGCACACCATCCACCCGCTCGCTACTGTACATACGCGCGGTCGGAATGAAGCGCTAGCTAATATCGCCGGAAAGTCGTCTACCGAGAACTTCCTAGATTGTACTATCGGGGTCACCGTCGCTTTACCACTTTGCAAAAATTTTCGTATGAAGCGCACCGACCGCCCGGGTACGTGCCCGTACCAAATAGACGACGGGGTGTGCAAGGGATTTTGGCCTTTAGACTGGTAAAGCGACGGAGTCCGCGATAGTACGTTCGATCGTACGTTACAATTTGTATCATTTAATTATCATTTTAATTTAATTTTCAGTAGCGCACCGTAATGCTCGGTTCCGAGTTTCCGATGAATGCATTCAATGAGGAAGCACTTTTACAAGGTAAACCGTTGCCCTAAAAACCTTCAGCGTCGGAACACAATGAGTCCATAACCTAAATAAGTAATTGCCGACGATCGATAAAACCATTGAGGTAAACTAGAGCAGCCGTTACATACAAAAAATTATAATAATTGAGAATAAGTACTTACGATAAATAGAAACATACTTACATATATTCACGGCTATACGAAGGGTTAGTCAGAGACTAGGCAATGAGGGCAGCAAAAGCAGTAAGGGTTGCCACCCGTACTCTAAAATAGAGTATTATCCTCTTTTTCATGTAGGGTCAGGGAGGGAACAGTGGCTAGGATTTTTTCATATGGCTGTTGCTTGAAAAATATAAATTATTAAAATATTTGTAGCAAGCACAAAGCATAGTTCACTATTAAACTTTCAAACGTAGTAAGTAAATAGATTTGACTTTTACCAAAAATCGCGAGAAAAAGCGATATCCATTTTTTTTTAAACTGGAATAACAGATCTTTAGGAAAAATAAAAAATGGATGAGGATTGAAAAATATTTAATGTTTTAAGTTTTTGTCTTTAAAAAACGAGCCACTGTTGACCTTGTCGCCATTTTGGATTTTAGGTCAAACTAGAAACCAACACTAATACTGAGAGCCTTAAAATATCAGGCAATACTAACTTAGATTAGACGCACTTCTCGACCAAACATAAGTCATTAAAAATCTCTTAAGAGTAAAAAAAATTAAGTAAAACTTAGCTTAAAATGTAATTATGACAGGGTGAGAAACAAAAACGCATCATAACACATCCCCATGTCGCCGGAGCAGCTCACTAACTAGTTCGTGCATGATCGGGTACCGAACGCTTCCGATTGATGAAGAAAACAGACATAAAAGCTTTTTCACTTTCTACACAGCACATTCGAGCCACTGTTCCCTACGAGCCACTGTTCCCTCCCTGACCCTAGGCGTACTTTATAATCTACGACATCAATAAAATATGCAAAACTAAAATACTCTATTTACGTAAAACTATTTAAGTATGTAAAAAACAAATATTTTAAAATGTCGCAAAGAGCCAAAAAAAAGTTTATAAGGACAAATATTTTTTTTTTTTTTTAAGCTAGGTTATACTTTATTTTTGTTCTAACAAAAAAATGAAAAATACTTTATTTATCCTTAAAAAGGTGGCAACCCTAAAAGCAGTCCTCTTTCATAGTCCACTTTTCACCTAATAGCGACTGCACATGTGCTTTGCGTGACAGGTGGTGAGCCCATCGCCACTATCAACTGTTGGATGTATGTGTGTCTTTGGTCTGTTAGTCGCCTTACACGACACCCAAGGGAAGAGATGGGGCGGTAACATTGAGCTATTTTAAATCTTTAAAACTTCGGTTTTATAGCCTGGGGTCTTACCATCAACTCCTAGAGCAATATTACTTTAGTCATGTAGGGATGCGGATGGTATGCATCACGTCGGAGTCACCAATGTAGGGAAGCGGATGGTAGGTAGCGTACCTATTGTATCACGTCGTGGTCACCACTGTAGGGAAGCGAGTGCAGGTAGGTAGGTCACCACTGTAGATAGGACGGATGCCCCATTGTAGGAAAGCCCAAGCTCGGGGACCGAAGTCCTACAGATGTTAGTTGGAGGTGCTGAATAGCGAAGGAGATGGTGAAACTTCGCTACCGCGATGCAGGATTCCCATACTATTTTATCGTCGTAGTACGGCGACGTCGTTGGTATGCGTTTGTGACGCCATCTGTTGACACGGTTGAGAAGGTGTTTGCTTCGTGTCGAAATATGTGCGGTACCTAGGTGGTATATGCAAATTCCCATGTGAATTTATTGCATTTTTTGCATAGTAAGATTAAAGTAACACTGCTCTGACTGCGTCTGCAATGACGCTTAAATAAACTGGAAGACAACGAAACGTTGCAAAAAATTTCTACCTCAAGTTGGAATCGAACCCGCGTCCTCCGCAATCCGGGCGTCTTCATTGACCACTCCGCCACCAAGTTATTGGTTAGACCTGACGTAATTTGTCAACGCTTTTGACTTGGTTTTTATAGCAACACTGTCTAGGTTGGAGGTAGGGCTCATTTTAAGCCCGCCTGGGCCCACCATTATCATAACTAAACATGTAATTACTAGGATAGTTAAATGTGAGGCGTAAATAAGCACTTTGTGTGCCGGCAGGGTAGGGTGACTGATGCTGCGTCTCTTAGCCTGCACCAGTTGTCCTCACGCCTGGTATTTACCTCCACTTAACATCAGGCGGAGTGGGGTCATTTGCGGGGCTAATTATAAAAAAAATGTTATCAGAAATTTCTGAGTGGTAGAGCCACGCTGCGTTGCAGCACGAATTGGGCCGACTCGCCCGGCGTAATACCACCCTCTCACGGAATATTGGCGCGACACAATGGCACTCGTTGCTGTTGTGTTTCGTCAGGCGATTGAAAGTACCGGATTTCCATCTCTCCCCCTCTCACAATTCCTACTTATTCATCAAGGCCGGCACGCATCTGCGCCTCCTCTGGTTTTGCGGGTGTCCATGGGCGGCGGTGATTACTTCCCATCAGGTGACCCGCCTGCTCGTTTGCCTCCTTCTAGTATAAAAAAAGTATTCTTTCACCGCGACGCGACACGCTTATTAGGTGGTTACAAAATTTGAAATCTATTATTATTATCTATAACAGCCGATTTTGTCATACTGCAGAGCGAACGTACAGTGGTAGAGCCACGCTGTGTTGCAGCACGAATTGGGCTGACTCACCCGGCGTAATGCCACCCTCTCAGGAAATATGGGCATGAAACAATGGCACTCGTTGCTGTTGTGTTTTGTCCGGTGAGTGAAAGTACCGGAGGCACATCTGTCTCTCCCTTCCCCCTCACAATTCCTACTCCTTCCTCAAAGACGACCTCCGTGGTCGAGTGGTTAGCACGCCGAGTCTGGCGTCGCGCCATCTCTGAGGTCGCGGGTTCAATTCCCGGTCGGGTGAATTTAGAGAAAAACTGTTTTTCTAAGTTGATTTCGAGTCTGGGTGTTGTTTCTATGTTTATGTATATCTATCCGTTATCTTACCATATTAACGAGTTTCAAAAGAATACTCATCTTGGTCTATCTAGATAATTGGTGTGAGCGTAAAACAAAGAAATTTTTGATATTTAAGAATAGACTCCTTCCTCAAGGTCGCCAACGCATCTGCGCCTCCTCTGGCTTTGCGGTGTCTATGGGCGGCGGTGATAACTTTCCATTACCCGCCTGCTTGTTGGCCTCCTTTTCACATTAAAAAGAGGGTTTACGCATTTAGGTTTCACTTTCAAGTCGATTTTCTTTAAAATCAATTAGCCATTTTTTTTAAAAACTTTGCATGCTGAAGCAAAACACAGGGATCTAAATAGTTTGTTGAAAACATTTTTAAAAAACGTTTTTGTAGCCGAGATATTTAATTGCGATTAAAGTCCACTATAGAACGTTTAAAATTGCAATAACTCAGTTAAACAAACATTTTTTTTAACGGTCTCAACGCACTATTTAAATCCCTGTATTTTACTTCAGCATGCAAAGTTTCATCAAAATCTGCTTATTGGTTCTTAAAAATTTCGACTTGGAAGTTTGTATGGAAAACCGAAATGCGTAAACCCTCCTATGGATTAACTTAATCTTATCCTAATTAACTTAATTCTAAATATTACTTTAAACTAAATTACTTATCTAATAACTACAAAGAAATAAAGTCTTATTAGTTTTGATAACTGCAAAACAAACGTATTTTATTTCATATGGTTTAGTCGTTGCGCGCACGTTACCCTGAAATGCCTTTTGTATTTTTATATTTGATGTAAGTAGGTAAGTTAAAATTTACTTGCGCGCGACCAGCTCACATCGTCTCACTCGCCTCCTTGTATACTTGTGTTCTGTGCTCGCCTCAGAGCTAGCGAGCCGACACAGACGTTGCTTTTGTCATCGCTAGCAAACTAATTTAAATACTTTCTTTAATTAATAGGTCACGTATTTGACCAAAGCTATTATTTTTATAAAGTATCCAGCCTTATCGTCATTCCACGATAATTGTGCTACTTATTCCCCGTTAGGGTAAGTGTTGAACAGTTTTATAAAATTAGAGTAGGTATTAGCTAGTAAGTATTTAGATGTGTGTTAAGCCTTTGTTTTAGCCTTAGCTCGCTTATGCAGTGCGTGTAGATAGCATTACTAAGCGTGCGAAGGTTTGTTTATAATTTCAAATCAAAGATTTAAACATGTAACGGTGATTTTCAAAAGTGTTAAAACATGTAACCGTTAATGGGTGACCGTCATTGTATAATGTAAATTTTTAGTTGTGCAACTCGTTTGCTAATTGCTTTTTGTTTCCTTGTCTGTCGGGAAGACTTCTAGAGGTTGTTAATTATTTAACTTCTATTGAGACCGGTATTACTACGGTCGATCTCTTATTTAGTTCAACTTTAAATTACGGAGAGGAATTAAATGTTTTACATGTAACCTCGACCGGGACTCGAACCCGCACATATGTAATTTGCTTTTAATTTATTTAATTATTATTTAGACCGGTACTACTACGATCGATCTCGTATTTAGTTTAATTTTATATTACTGGATGGGAACCAAATGTTTTAAAAATACCCTCGACCGGGATTCGAACCTGCACTTAAATAATTTAATTTTAATTTGTTTTCTCTGGAACATGATTTAGTTGTTAGCGCTGCTCGCAATGATTTTTAGCTAGGTTTTAGATTTTATAGTTATGTGCACTCCGCTCTGATTGTGATCGCTTCCCACCTCGCACTACAGTCTCTTCTCATCTGACTTTTTCGGATTGGCTTGGGGTGAGGTGGCTATCGCAATCGGCAGCTGCTGGACAAACCGGCTCACGCTGCGTTGTGTTCCAGGGTTCTACATTCCACTTTCTACGTTCGGAGTTCTACGTCCGGAGTTATTAGAAGATTTCTACGCGACCGTCTTCGCATTTCGACGCGGCCGCCATTTTGTGAACACACCACGCAGCTTGCAGCTCCTGTACAGCGACGCGCCTCCTAACACCTCGGCGTTTCCCGAAGCTAAGTCAGGGACGAGAGCAAACTACCCAGCTAGGCCATTACGTACCCCATGCCCTGAGACCAAGTAAAATAAATTTGTATGTTCGTAAGTGGGTTGTATTATTTTATCATATAACCCCTACGTCACAAAATTATTTATTATGCTTGAAAAGTGGTACATAAAGTTGTTACAAAAATTCGAATCACACTAGTCACCAGACTCTGGCATGCAAAACTTATTACTATTTATTAATTATTTAAATAAAAAACTGATTAATTAAATAAGTCAAATCAATTAAAAATTATATATATATTAGGGACGGGTAGGTATTTTTTTAAATGTAAATATAGCATGTATTAATGCCATGCCGTCCTTCAGGGGGTTTTTTTTTTTTTTTTTATAGCAGAAGGAGGCAAACGAGCAAGCGGGTCACCTGATGGAAAGTAATCACCGCCGCCCATGGACACCCGCAAAACCAGAGGAATCGCAGGCGCGTTGCCGGCCTTTAAGGAAGGAATAGGCTCGTTTCTTGAAGATCCCTAAGTCGCAACGGTCCGGAAATACCGCCGCCGAGAGCTGGTTCCACAACACTGTAGTTCGAGGCAAGAAATTTCTTGAAAAACGCACAGTAGTAGACCGCCATCCATCAAGGCGATGTGGATGGAATGACAGTCGATTGCGTGTAGTGCGGTGAAGGAAATTAGCGGCAGGGATCAAGCCGAACAATTCCTCAGAACACTCCCCATGATATATACGGTACAATATACAGAGAGACGCAACGTCTCTCCGAAGAGCCAGTGGATCGAACCGACCTGAAATAACCACGTCGCCGACAATTCGAGCAGCTCTGCGTTGAATGCGGTCAAATGGAAGGAGTTGGTATTGGGGTGCTCCAGCCCAGAGATGGGAGCAGTATTCCATATGCGGCCTGACCTGTGCTTTATACAGTTGTAAACGGTGGGCCGGCGTGAAATACTGACCCGCTCTATTAAGCACACCCAGCTTTTTCGAAGCTAATTTAGCTTTACCTTCCAAATGACCACGAAACTGAACGTCACTCGAAATATCGACGCCAAGGATTCCAATAATCGGATTGGTATCAAGGGGAGCTCCCTCAAAGTTCAGAGGTACGACGAAGGGATGTTTTTTCGCGGTAAATGCGCAAACTTGTGTTTTGGAGGGGTTAAAGCGGACTAGGTTATGTCGGCCCCAATCCGAGACATGACTTAACATGTTCTCGGTGTCAGTCACAAGTTTATTCCGGCTCTCGATGACGCTTTCCAGAGAAATATTAGCTCGCCCGGTGTAGAGCGTATCCCCAGTACTGTCATCCGCATAGCAATGAATGCTGTTGTTATGCAGCATGTCATTGATATGCAGAAGAAACAAAGTAGGGGACAACACACACCCCTGCGGGACTCCAGCATTCACGGGCTTCATGTCGGAGCACGAACCGTCGACTGCGACTCTGATGCTACGCCCAGTAAGAAAGCTGGCAACCCATGAACACAATTTCTCAGCCCGAAGCCCGTATGATGGAAGTTTAGAGAAAAGAGCCCTGTGCCATACCCTGTCAAAAGCTTTCGCTACGTCCAAGCTAACTGCCAGTGCCTCCCCTTTACTCTCGACTGCCTCCGCCCATCGGTGAGTAAGGTACACTAAAAGATCACCAGCCGATCGACCGCGACGAAAACCATACTGGCGATCACTTAGTAGCTGGTTCTCTTCTAGGTACCTTAAGAGCTGGCGGTTTATAATGGACTCCATTACTTTGGAGAGTAAAGAGGTAATAGCTATTGGCCTGTAGTTAGACGGATCTGAGCGATCGCCTTTTTTTGGAATCGGGTGCACAAGGGCTGTCTTCCAAGAGCTCGGGACGACGCCAGTGGTGTAAGAGAGCTGGAAAAGGCGCGTTAGAACTGGTGCCAATTCAGGAGCACACGTCCGAAGCACAATGGGTGGAACTGCATCTGGCCCACTCGCCTTATGGATATCAAGGGAAAAAAGAGCCTTACGAACTGACCTTTGCAGGAACTGAACGTTTGGCATTGTACAAGCGCAATGCGGTATGGTTGGTGGAGAGTTTTCCCCATCGTCCAAGGTCGAGTTTGATGCGATAAGAGAGCCCAAGAGATCGGCTTTCTCCTTTGCAGTATAGGCCAGGCAGTCATCGGTCTTGTGCAATGGTGGTAGGGACGGCTGACAAAAATTCCCTAAGATAGCTTTGGCGAGAGACCAGAACGCACGCGTCCCCGAAGGAAGACGCACTAGCCTCTCGCCAATTCTACCTATGAATGATGACTTCGCCTTGGCGATGTCCTTCTTAAAGGATCTGGCGGCAAAGTTGTACTTCTTTCTGAGCGCACTGGTATTTGGATCCTTTGATGACACTGCATTAGCCCAGGCTTGGTAATGCTGTCGCTTTTGGCGAGACGCCATTTTGCAGCAACGACCAAACCATGGTTGGGACTTGCCGCCAATGGGAACCACAGAGTTTGGAATGAAAAGTTCCATTCCCTGCAGTATCACATCAACGACAGAGTCAGCGGCGACATCAGGATCATCCAGCGAGAAGCAAACTCGCCACCACGGGTAGGACGCAAAGAAGCTTCGCATCCCATCCCAGTCCGCCGACCTATAATGCCAGACTCGACGGCTAGCCGCTGGTTGCGGTTTTGAAGTTTCTGTGAGAGGCACAGTGCTGCGAATCAGACAGTGGTCTGATGAGCCTAGTGGTGCATCAACAGAAACTTGATAGCCGTCTGGGTGCGAGGTCAGCAGAAGGTCCAATAAAGAAGGTGCATGGCCCTCCACATCTGGAACCCGTGTTGGCTCGGTTACCAATTGGGACAGACTGTAGGCCAAAGCGAAGTCATGAACGGCTCTACCCGCGTGGTCAGTTGTGCGTGAACCAAGCCATTCGACGTGGTGGGCATTGAAGTCTCCCAATACCACAATCTCGGCCGAGGGGATCCGTTGGAGAAGGGAGTCTGTCGCTGTTTGGACGGTCTCGATGAGTTGGTCAGTTCCGATGTTACCGCTGTGGGACCTATACAGGCACGCGTAGACGCGAGGATGACGTCCGCAGTCGACGTGCAGCCATAAGATGGAGAGGTCCCTATCTTCAAGATTGCCAAGGCGACGAACGCACATATCCTCCCTGACATAGGCACAAACACCGGCTCGTGGCACAAATGCATGTTCCAGGTTGTATCCCGGGTAGCGCAAGTACGAGATGTCAGGAGGGGGGGATATCTGCGTCTCGGTGAGGAAGAGCAAGGCCGGTTTCGCCGTCTCGAGGTGGTAATGGACGGCGCTCAAATTAGAGTGGATTCCCCTGATATTGCAGAAGTCCACGCGAAGCGTAGGAGGGGGTGCCAATTGTCCCGCCTTTCTCCTGCCTGCAGCATGCCTTGGCACGGGCGAACTTTTGCCCTCCCCAGAATACGTAGGGCAGCCTGAGCGAGAACGCTCAGGGGGGGATTCTCCGACACTGGATGTGTCGGTACCCCCCTGGGGTAAATCTAGATTACAGTTCGCTGCCATATCAATTGTGAGGGGGGGGGGGGAAGGGGTCTCCGGAACCCTCACTCGCCGGACGAAACACAACAGCACAGAGTGCCATTGTTTCACGCCGAAAATTCGTGAGGGGGTGGTATTACGCCGGGCGAGCCGACCCAATGCGTGCTGCAACGCAGCGTGGCTCTACCACTCAGTTGGTGTCACTCATTTAGCACCACCCAGGGGTCACGTGTAGGGTCTCAAGGGTAAACCTACGGACGCGAGCAACTTAACCCCCAATATTTACAGGGTATATTTATATAGGGTTTATTTAGGTCATGTAGGTATATCTTATTAGTTAATAAAATTGTCAAATAAGAGAGCAAAAATATTTGGGTTAGCTAAATCTGAGGTCTAAAGCTATTGAAATATTCATCAACACAATAAAAACTGTTATTTTTTAACCAATTCGTCAATCTACTTCTAAAACTAACTATTGGCAGATTTTTCATTTCGTCATGTAATCTGTTGTAAATCTTAACTGCCATACAGTACGCATTTCGGCTATAAAGAGAAGTTGTCCTAGCAGGCTGAACAAGTCTATTGGGATACCTAGTATTGAAGTTGCAAAATGTTTCTTTACGCTCAAATAACTGTTTATTAGTTTTAACAAATATGCAAGCTTCGAAAATATACATCCCTGAGACAGTAAGGATTTTGAGTTCCCTAAAGAGGCCGGCAAGATGTTAAGGAATCCACACCACAAATAGCGCTTAAGCATTGTTTCTGTGAAAGTAATGCCTGACCAACATGACACGAGTTACCCCAAAAAAAATTGCGTACCTTAAAAGAGAGGCCACATAGACATTATATGCTTGGATGGCTACCCTTTTATCACTAACCTTCGTAAGTTTCCATAGAGCATATGCAAAAGAATTTATTTTGCTACTTAATTTGTCAATATGTTTGGCCCAAGAACACCTATTGTTCGCGCCACAGCGCGACGGATAACCGTCTCTGCGCCGGTCAATTAAGGTGCATGTTGGTGCAACGAATGTGCAACGAATGATCGGCCAATCACAGCGAGTTGACAATTATACTCGACGAAGTGTTCGCCCGCGCCGCCGGCACTGGGCAAGAGTAGTGTGCTCCGAGCCTTCAAGGTGAATCCACGCGCGCGCCCGCGCAAGAACTTAGCCCGTGAACAACCACGTGTTCAGTGTTTGTGACTTGAGAGCGCTGTGTTCACCAGCCCAATTACCCTTAAAATGCCTCCGATCAGTGCCTAGTGGAGTGAATTGTGTTGTGTGTTGCTGCCTTCAAGCCCGCGCCCCCGCGCCTGCCTTCAGCTCCAACCAGCTCCAGCCCGAACCAGGTAAGCCCCAGAAATTCCCTTATCTCCTGCCTAACCCTTGTTTCGCCGCTGTTACGGCGAACGCCTTTCGCCGTAACATTTTGGTCCTTCGAGCCGGATACATCCCAGTAACAGTCCACTAAATTAAACCCTACTTTACACACTTCATTTTTTTGCCTCGACTCGTGCCGCCACCCATACACGCCCACACAACACCCACACAATGCACGCCAGCCCAAACACCTCTTACTGCCCTTACTGCAGAACTAGGGGGCACAGACTGATAGCATGCTCCCGCTACAATGCCCAACCGACACAAGGTCGGTGGGACTTTATAAAGGCGCGCGAGCGGTGCCAGAAATGCCTGGGCCCACACTACCCACAGGAATGTAAGTCGGTGAAGGCATGCAGAGTGTGTGGCATCGCAGACCACCACACGTCCCTTCACCGACCGGACGACGCCACACAGCATTACCAGCCGGAATCGGCGGCGCGGTGGCTCCCGCCCGCGCTGCGGGACACTCCGGCAAAGCGACCCAACGACAGAACGCTGCATGTGTCCTCGCATGCACAGCGGTCGCATGAAGGGTCGCAGGAGTAGGTACATGTTACCGTAGACATTCAGCCCCACATTATTAATACAGTCCACTATTATATATATATAGGATAACTATTTCAGCCCATTAACTATTTCATTACATGTTGGTCATTCGACCCGTTAAAATAATATTTACTCATATTTCGTAGTTATCACGTAACTTAATTTTAATTTCTGATTTTTAAATTTTATCGCGTAACATTCCTAATTTCATTACCTTACATGGCCCTTTCTGCACGATAGACGTTGCAGAGTGCGTTGCGAAATATTATTAACCTACCTACAAAAATAAATTAAGAACGTGTTCCAAGAACAGTGTTCGATTCGTGTTATATTTTTACTTACTAATTGGGTTGCACATATAACTAGTTTATGGTCGTGTTAATTTTATATTTTTTCTGCTTTTAATTCTTGCCTTGGCAATCGACTCAATCTCGTGCGTGCTCACCACAAGAGCATAGTACTTCTACACACGTGCACCCACACATCAGCCTGCAGCACATACACACATGCAGTCTGCTTTGTATTTGCTTTTATTGCGCCTTTGCTCTTTGCGCCACAGTGCGCATTGCGCTTTTCTGTGCCTCTGTGCCTGTATGCTATCGTGCTCAGTGCACAGCCCTTTTTGTTGTTGTTTTTGTGCCTGTATGCTATCGTGCTCAGTGCACAGCCTTTTGTTGTTGTTTTTGTGCCTGTATGCTATCGTGCTCAGTGCACAGCCCGTTTTGTTGTTGTTTTGTGCCTATATGCCATTATGCTCAGTGCACGACTCATGTGACTACATAATGGTATGCCCAGTGTACAGCCCTTTTTTTTGTGCCCAGTGTACAGCTCTTTTTTTGTGCCTATATGCCATTGTGCTCAGTTCACGATTCAAGTGACTACATGATGGTATGCCCAGTGTACAGCCCTTTTTTGTTGTTGTTTTTGTGCCTATTTGGTGCTGTGCTCAGTGCACGATCTTACTTAGCATGCAGTCACACACGTGCATTCCTCTCAGCTCATCATATACACACCCACTCGACATTAACTCAACACAGCACGAATCGGGGCTGTAGTCCCCCTTTAACTTCCATTCCTTCCCCCCCCCCCCCTCCTACCCTCTGGGGCCCGGGAAGATGTTCGCGCCACAGCGCGACGGATAACCGTCTCTGCGCCGGTCAATTAAGGTGCATATTGGTGCAACGAATGTGCAACGAATGATCGGCCAATCACAGCGAGTTGACAATTATACTCGACGAAGTGTTCACCCGCGCCGCCGGCACTGGGCAAGAGTAGTGTGCTCCGAGCCTTCAAGGTGAATCCACGCGCGCGCCCGCGCAAGAACTCAGCCCGTGAACAACCACGTGTTCAGTGTTTGTGACTTGAGAGCGCTGTGTTCACCAGCCCAATTACCCTTAAAACGCCTCCGATCAGTGCCTAGTGGAGTGAATTGTGTTGTGTGTTGCTGCCTTCAAGCCCGCGCCCCCGCGCCTGCCTTCAGCTCCAACCAGCTCCAGCCCGAACCAGGTAAGCCCCAGAAATTCCCTTATCTCCTGCCTAACCCTTGTTTCGCCGCTGTTACGGCGAACGCCTTTCGCCGTAACACCTATCGTCTATGACTATTCCCAGGAACAAAGTGTGATGAGATTCCTCGATAGCAGAACCTTCAAAACCTAAATTTAAACTATGTTTTTTACCATTTTTATTTATAAATTAAATAAATGTCGTCTTTTTTAATTTTACATTAAGATTATTCTTTTTCATCCATGTTATAATTTTAATAATAGTATTATTGATTTCATTATTGTATGTTTTAGTATCGTTGCATGGTATAACAACAGATACATCGTCAGCAAATAGAGTACAAGTATATTCTGTAGTATCCGGGAGGTCATTTATATATAGAAGGAACAATAAGGGGCCCAAAACACTCCCTTGAGGGACTCCGACTGTGTTAAGCTTCATTGAGGACCTGTGATTTTCTATTTCCATTTCACTGTTGATTTTAGCAATCTCTACACACTGCACTCTATTACTTAGATAACTACTCAACCATGAATTTGCTAGGCCTCTGATACCCATTTGCTCACATTTTTCAAGTAATATTTTATGTGAGACAAAATCAAAGGCTTTGCTCATATCAAAGAAGACTGCAGTGACAGGGATTCTTTTATCCATGTAGGTAAGTACCTTATTTACTAGGGAGAATGCAGCTGACGTGGTCGATTTACCACTTTGGAAACCATGGCATTAATCAAGCTCAAACAACACGGCAATAAAATAATAACGAATACCACTTTAATATCAACGATTTATTTAAATCCTTTTTACATGACATATTTTATTTACAAAAATATATTAAAAATTTTAATTTAAAAAACTTTTACACATAAACTACTCGATTTGCTTATTTTAAAAATCGATAATTATATTTTACTTTTTTTTTGCTAGCCTATACTGTCCCATTGCTGGGCAAAGGCCTCCCCCAAGTCCCTCCATCCATCTCTATCCTGAGCCACCTCATGCCAGTCAGTCTGGTGTGCGTCCAGATCGAAACGCCATCTCTTTCGAGGCCGACCTCGGCCACAGATTAAAGAAGAGTTAACAGATACTTCACTCAGTAGAAAATTACCAATACCTACTGCTAAGATAGCCTACTAATGTAATATACTATAATAACCTACCGCGCGATCCCACAGCAATCGCAGAGCTGCCTCTTCGATAAAATTAAATTAACATAAATAACTATTTGTGTTTATTGAGAACTGTGAATATGTCCTGACTATAGGTGGTAGTTTAAAGTTGTATCGTTTATAAAATATATTTTTTTATAAATTGGTGCTGACATCATCATTAAAAGTAAATAGAGGTCAGTCTGTAGGTAAAATAAGAAACCACTACTGCACAACAAACCAATCTACTGCACATAAGGCACAAGACGGCATCGTAGGTACGCGTACAAACGAATGGAACAATTAAAATTAAATAAGCATGTACTTTGCTTGCGAAAACCGCACTGAATTTGGTCCGCAAACGGCCCGAGACCGCTCGGCCGGGCGGTAGGTAATTATAGCGCGCAAGTATATGAAGTGACGGAGGCCTGCCTCGGCGGCGTCGTCATTATTTTACTTTTATAAAAGTACTCCGTCACTCCATATACTTGCGCGCTATAATTACCATATAAAAGCAAAATAATATAACGTCTATCGACACGTGGAAAACGTGTCTTTAATTTACACGATATTTGAAATATAAGAAAACACGTTCAAAATGGCTAGATCTTTTTTGTCTATGCCAGCCAGCCACAGAGCAAAAATCAAACAATATTTTTTCACATACATTTGCTTTCACATCGTTTTAATATGCAAACTTAATGACTATTATGACTCTCTGGCTAGAAAAAGAATTAATCTCCTGGGATCGGCCTACCCGAAACCAGAAGATTTTAGGCTCTTCGCCCTCAGACATTGCCAAGCTTATAGCATTAAACAAATCATTAAATTATCATTTCACTAAATCACAATAATATTCAGAGTTAACTTAACAATTACGAACCCTAATAAAAATTAATTATTATTATTACAACATAATAAAGTAAGAGCGAGAGCAAGAAGATGAAATATAATTATGTTCATTTACAAAGTTAGTCGAAAAGGGGGTACTAAGCCGCGGACAACTGAAAGTGCTACTATCAACTTTACTGTTATATTGCAAATATAAACATTGCGAAAAGCATTCATATTTTATGCAATATTTAAAAAATGTACAACCCTGAATAGGGGTGGGGCTAACGCCACTTGTTAACCTCGGCAATGAACTCAATGGGTTGTGTAATATTTTACAATATTGTAACTGGATGGAATGCTAAATAAATATATTTTTATTTATTTCTTTCTTTTAAATCTGTCTCTCTCTCAAAACAGCTGACCGCCAGGGCTACCACAGCGTCATTTCTTATGAAATCTTAAAACAACTGTTAATCTAAAATTATCAATTTTTTAGGAATAGTTCTTAGACAAAAGTTATTTACTATCATGTATACTTTGCCCTCCTTTCGGCTTAGTACCCCCTTTCCGACTGACGTTGTATTTACACATATGTATATGCACGACTATTATCCCCGAAGGGTTAGTCAGCGACTAGGCAATGAGGACCGCAAAAGCAGTCCTCTGCCAACTGTGGCACACCAAATGAAAACTACACATGTGCTCAGCGCGACAGGTGATGAGCCCGTCGCCGCTCTAAGCTGTTGAAAGTATGTGCAGTCTTTATGTTCATTTATCCTATACTAATATTTATAAAGAGGAAAGATTTGTTTGTTTGTATGTATAAATTGTAGGCTCCAAAACTACTGGACCGATTTAGAAAATTCTTTGACCATTAGAAAGCTTCATTCTTCCCAAGTGACATGGGCTATATTTTATTCCGATTTTCCCACGGGAACGGGTACAACGCGGGTAAAACCGCAAGGATCCGCTAGTATTAAATATATCCCTATCTATTAGCTGTATTTTGTTTCTCTATCATTTTCTGCAATTCTTTTCGGAGGAGAGCAGCTTCTGATTCCATATCTTCTATTTTCCTCGCCGGTTTGGCAGGGTGGCCGGATTTGAACCTATAAGAAAAGTACACCCTGTATACTGTCCCACTGCTGGCAAAGGCCTCCATTATTGAAGTCAAGCCATCGCTACAATTAGCTATTTGACAGTTGTAACAATAAAATATGAAATATGTCGGAAAATAATATGGTAGTTTATAATTTAACAATAATAATCCAATAGTTTTTTTTATTAAGATAATTTGTAGATATTTTATTTTTACAAAATAACTTTGCGATTTTTATCTGTGGATTACAAGACCCGAAACACGGGCGGCCATGATTGAGCTTCGTGTGCCGTCACATTTCACAAAATAAACAAAAACTATCTGTCATCTTTCAAGATATTTGTTTGTTTATTGAAATGTGACGTCACAGGGCTAAATGTCACGTGACCAATAATTTTCGCGCAAAATTTTAAATTAATGAAGAAAAATATGTTTTTTTTTCTATTAAATAAAGCTTTTTCGAGAAAAAAAATAGAGAACTGTCAAGTAGCCAATTGCTGGATCACCGCACGCTTGCCAAATACAAGTTGGTGATCACAAACCCGGGCGCAGCATCGGACAATCTGAATGAACTCACTTTGCCCGATATCAAGCCGAGCGCTCTAACACTAGGTCACCGAGGCGTTAATTTGAACCTGAACTTAAGAGGGTGCAGCGCGATCGCAAAACCTAATAAGTCTCATAATGAACTTCAAAGCAAAATCAATCATATTGATATTAAAAATTAGAACTATTCTGCTTTAAAGTTTCAGACCTAGTAATTTGATTAGAGCAATGTTTTTATTCTGCAAAATGTACAAAACCATCACGCGCTTGTGTTATAAATTAAAATTAACTTTTTTTAAGATGGGGGCGACCTGCGAAATATCAATACAAGTATTTTCATGTAAGAAGTATTGTTTCATACGTAAAATTATGAAAGTTGTCGAAAAAAAATGTTTTTACGAGTCATTCGATTAATGTATTGTTTGTTATTGTTTAAAGAATTTGTTTCAAATTCAACAAGGCCACGACCTTATGCAATGATCAGGCTAACCTACGTAAGTTCTTTTAATGTATTTAATTAATTCAGCGCATAGTACAAGTAACTTAAAAATACGTAAATTTTCACAATTTCGTGCAGGATCCCCTTAAGGCCTATTCAAACCTGAGCGGTATTTGCTGCCGCGCTGTGGGTAAAGGTATATACCGCGCGCTTGCCGCGCGGGCTTCGCTCAGGTATTTAGTATCAAATTCCGTGACTAGATTGACCTGAGCGGTATTCGCTGCCGCTCTATCCACAGTGGCAGCGAATACCGCTCAGGTTTGAATAGGCCTTTAAAAAGGTAATAACTTTACCACTGTTACACCAATTATCTAGCCCAATTTAAGTTTCTTTTGAAAATTGTTAACATACATACATAATTAATCATAAACACGACGACTATTATCCCCGAAGGGTTAGTCAGAGACTAACCATAGATCACTTTTCACTAAATAGCGACTGCACATGTGCTCAGCGTGACAGGTGGTGAGCCCATCACCGCTATATGCTGTTAGATATATGTGCAGTCTTTAGTCCGTTAGTCGCTTTTTACCTATAAGTCGCATAATGCCTAATTCGCAAAATGCCCACCGAGTCTCGAAAGGACTACTTCGCGTAATACTTAATTCCGTAGGTTTACCCTTGAGACCCTACACGTGACCCCTGGGTGGTGCTAAATGAGTGACACTGACTGAGTGGTAGAGCCACGCTGCGTTGCAGCACGCATTGGGCCGGCTCGCCCGGCGTAATACCACCCTCTCACGAATATCCGGCGTGAAATAATGGCACTTGGTGCTGTTGTGTTTCGTCCGGCCAGTGAGAGTTCCGGAGGCCCCTTCCCCTCCCACCCCTCCTCACAATTCCTTTTCCTTCCCCTAACCCTATTCCTTCCTTAAAGGTCGGCAACGCATCTGCGACTCCTCTGGTTTAGCGGGTGTCCATGGGCGGCGGTGATTGCTTTCCATCAGGTGACCCGCCTGCTCGTTTGCCTCCTTCTCATATAAAAAAAAAAATAATAATAATAATAATTCGCAAAGGGACCAATTCGCAGAATGGCTACTTAGCCAAAGGACTGATTCGCGAAATGACTACTTCGCAAAAGGACCACTTCGCAAAATGGCCAATATTTATAAATTGACTTCTTATTTTTTTTTAATTACCCCATTCCTATTCATTGGTGATATTTATTGGTATTTTTTTTTTATTCTGGAACAGAATACAAAATAAGCTACCAGTTTTTTTCTTTTAGAAAAATCGAATCACATTATACAATAATTGTATAATGTGATTCGAATTTTTTCATAATTAATATGTAAGGAAATTATAAAATCGTTATTTTGTAATTTAATATCTATTAAATTACCCACATATTATAACGGGTTGTTAGTTACATCGTTTTGATGTAATTTGGTTATTATTGGCCTTTGAAGAAATATGGTAAATATTGGACATTTTGCGAAGTAGTCCTTTTGCAAAGTAGTCCTTTCGCGAATTAGTCCTTTGGCTAAGTAGCCATTCTGCGAATTGGTCCTTTAGTGAATTAGGCATTACGCGAACTAGTCCTTTCGAGACTCGGTGGGCATTTTGCGAATTAGGCATTATGCGACTAAACGCCTTTTACGACACGCAAGGGAAGAGAGTATTCTTTCACCGCTAGGCGACACGGTTACTTGTTTTTAAATAGCTATATAGCGATAAACATACTCAAATACATACTTATTATACAACAGGTTTGAGGAACTAACAAATAAATACTCACTGGTCGTGTTTAGCTAACTCCAAGTATATAAGGTCGTTTTCTATGAAGTCTCCCTTCTTCCTAGGCATTATGTGACAGTGAAGATGCTGAAATTCACATTATTATAATTTTAATTTTGATATTTTTTACAGTCCACGTTCACCAAATGATAACTGCACATGTGCTCAGCTGACAGGTGGTGAGCCCATCGCCGCTCTATGCTGTTGAATGTGTGTGCAGTCTTTAGTCTGTTAGTCGGTTTTTACGACACTCAAGGGAAGAGATGGGAAGGTAGTATTCTATTAATGAGCTGCTATTACCAGCACAGCACTAAAATAAATAATTTTATTAAAAAACCCACCTTCACCGTCTGACCAGCGTCGGGGCCATCTTGTATTGTCACTGTGCAAGAATTCGTATTGTGGACTTTTTCCATCAACTGAAACAAATATACATATACATATTATAATCATAATCACGACTGTTATCCCCGAAGCGTTAGTCAGTCCTCTGCCATAGTCCACTTTTTACCAAATAGCGACTGCACATGTGCTCAGCGTGACAGGTAGTAAGCCCATCGCCGCTCTATGCTGTTGGATGTATGTGCAGTCTTTAGTCTTTTAGTCGCCTTTTACGACACCCATGAGAAGAGAGGGGTGGTAGTATTCTTTCACCGCTACACGACACGGTTACAAATATTCAATTCATATAATCTTCCATCATCTAAACACTATATTGTGTATATAGTGTCCATCACACCCACACACATCCCATGTAAAATACGTTGGAAAAAGTGGTTCCAATTATTATTCTGCACAATTTTGTTTTCGAATAATCACAACTAATTTTGATACTCGGCTCTATCATGATCACAATAGGTATTAAATTTGAACGGCAATCGCATATGACAACTGACAGCAATCCAATGCTTCCTCTTATCTCTATCTCTATCTTGCCTTAGTGGGGCCTCTTGTGGCCTTGTGTGGGAAGTGGGATCTATTAAGCAAGTTGCTTTTGTCTTTTGTGCAATGCTCCCTCTTGGATGGAGCATTATCAAATCAAATCAAAATATCCTTATTCCTTAGACTTCATAAAGCACTTAGAACAGTCATATAAATAAAATATAAGTACATACTCAAATGAAAATTATTAAAATACTAAATCTGCGGAGTTTAGATTCACTTTCATCACAATATCTTGAATGTGAAAGTGAATTTAAGTGCCAGTTCCGGCGACAGGGCTTCTTGAGAAGAACTGGCAAGAAACTCAAGGCCGACTCTTTTTAATTGCCAATTAGTTTAACAATATTGTTACCATTAATCCAAATACAATCATGAACATAACATAAGAAGAGCAATTCAATTCCAAATACTTTTATCATTTATGTAATCTGAGATAAGATAATAAGCCCTTTGACATAGTCTAGTTCTAATATATTTCTTAAATTTACCCATGGATAATTTTACCGCGTCGTTTGGAAGTTTATTGTAGAAGCGTATACATTGACCTGGGAACGAGTTAGAGATTTTATGGAGCCTACTAGTAAGCACAGCGAGTTTGTTTTGATTTTTTAAATTTAATTGATGGAGATCACTGTTTTTCTTAAATTTAGTTTGATTTTTATGAACGTAAATAAGATTTTCATAAATATATTGCGATTGTAATGTCATAATATTTATCACTTTGAATTTAGTTAGTTCGAGGCTACACTTTGAGAACGCTAATTGTGTATCTAGTGTTTAGATGATCATACATTTACATACATTTAATCACGACAATCATCCCCGAAGGGTTAGTCAGAGACTAGGCAATGAAGCAGTCCTCTACCATAGTCCACTTTTCACCTAATAGCGACTGTACATGTGCTTAGCGTGACAGGTGGTGAGCCAATGGCCGCTCTATGCTGTTTGGATGTATGTGCAGTCTTTAGTCCGTGAGTCGCCTTTTACGACACCCAAGGGAAGAGAGGGGGTGGTAGTATTATTTCACCGCTGCGGAACACGGATAGGTGTGTATGTATACGTTTATGCTTTATACCTTCTGCACCAATCTGATTGTCCTATAGAAATCGTCTGCCTCTTCCTCTGATAAATCCTTGTTCCTCTCAGCTAAACGCAAAGGCGCCACCAACACATGCCCAGGGATCACACACCTGTAGGAAAATGCAATTAAAAAATTAAAATTTCTTTCCCCACGGGGAAAGAATCGAGGTAGGATTACGATCACTTTTAATTTCTATATCTGAAGCTTCGATCAACAATACAACTAGATGCCAGTTCGGCGCTTAAAATATGTCTCAGTAAATAACAACCCACTTGAGAAGTGAGCTCTTATTTTCTCGCAAGGCAATAACAGGATAAAGTACCTACTTTATTTGTTGCAATATAAGGTTGATTTTTCATTTTTAAGTGACAGGAGTAATCATTGCTTTGCTCGTTGTTTGTGACGAATGATCGTAAGTATAAGATAACACTTAGAAGATTTGTGACTTTATTACTGGGTGCCATAGTTGTGATTAGGTTGAACTTAAAACTGTTTTATAACTTTTGTCTTGGTTCGTTAGTAAAGAAAAAGTATTTATTCACGTGGACAGAACTTAGCTTTGATTTTGTACGTGACGCGTTATCTAGTTGGTATTATTGATCGAAGATCTGAAGAACACTGAAGAGCACATGTGCAGTCGCTTTTTGGTGTAAAGTGGACTATGGCAGAGGACTGTTTTTGCGGTCCTCATTGCCTAGTCTCTGACTAACCCTTAGGGGATAATAGTCGTGAATCTATGTATGTATGTATTGAATAATGTATATACACTGTAATGTATGTAAACAACCAGACTCACCGTAAATTCACAAACGCGTAACACAACCTGGATTGGTAGAACACGCACGTGTCCGGCACTGTGACGTGTCCGAACACGTGTGACGGCCCGGGCGGCCGGGGGGGCGCGTCCGGGGGGGTTAAGGGGGGCTTGTGCCCGGCGGGGCTTTTGCGTAAGCTCAGCGTGTGTAATGAGTAGACGTCGCGTCTGTGGGTGAAAAATTTATAAGATTTTGTAAAAAATAAAGGCTGTGGCACTCTACCACAAGCGGCAACATAGTACGATCGGTTACGATGCCGTAATTTTACGGTATCCTAGTACAAAGTGTATAGAGTGCCACCAGCCAGCGGCATTGTATCTTAATCAATTCAAACATATTTTTTATTTGCCATAATGTTCAGGAGACATAATATTCAAAAGATATGATTGTACGGAGTCAGATTTCTGTTGTCTAATAAATAAAAATAAGCTCGAAATTTAAGACAATCGCTACGCTGCGCTTCGCGATTGTCTTCAATTTCTAACCTATCACGTGACCTACAGGAGTAGGGCAGCTAGTATTTCTGTTGTCTAATAAAAAAACTTTACGGCAGATTAGGAGGCGTCACTATTATACCGCAAAACTTACGGTTCCCGAACCGATTGAGATAGAGTTCCGCTTGTGGTACTGTATACACTTCCATAAATAAATCAGTCCTCTGCCCTTGCCATACTTTTACCAATTAATAACAACTACACAGATGCTCTATGCTGTTGGATGTAACTTTTGTTACATTATTAAATAAAAAGAAAACGAAAGGACTATTGAGTTCCTTGCTAGTTCTTCTCAATCGAAGGCTGTCCCAAAATCCGAACTGGTGGTAGATTCAGTTTAAGATTTAACTAAACGTTAGTTAACTTTTATTTAATTACTTTTCAACGTCAAAAAGTGCTTGTGAAGGCTGTTGATTTTTTCTTTTTTGTGTTTTGACTTTTTTTTAGTCCGTTAGTCGCTTTTAACGACAACCAAGAAAAAAGTTTTTGGTTTAATCTACTTTTTAAAGGGGCTTTTATTTCTTACTAATATGCCAGCCCCATCGTACTTTAACCTAAGAACATCATAAGGTGGAAGTGAATAAAGAAAAAAAAGATGGTTGGTAGTATTCTATTAAGGGGGGTTAGGCAGCCAGCGTTCCGCCGTTATTCCGGGCGGGGCAGGTTCCGCGGTAATTGTAAGGTTCCGCGTAAGCGTCATTCACATTTTTATCAAAAAGTTAATAAAAATGTTTAGTTTTTTGGAAATCCAAATCAGTCAAGAAATCGAAAAGATAAATACCTATGTGTTTATGATTGTATAGTAATTATTATTGTAAATATTTATTGCAAAATTTTAGACGTAACTTCAGGATGCTTTCTATCAAACAAAATGTTTCCAATCGTGTTTTGGAAACAGTCATCCCCTACGCTACACACACCTAGTCACACATACGTTCTGTAATACATATTGAAAATTTCAGTGCGAAAATCATCATCATCATCATCAGCCTATAAACGTCCCACTGCTGGGCACAGGCCTCCCACGTGAACAACGCACGTGGGGATATTGGGCCATAACCCACCACGCTGGCCCAGTGCGGGTTGGTGGGTTTTAACGGCTGCCATCTTACGACAACAACCGGGACCAACGGCTTAACGTGCCTTCCGAAGCACGGAAGAGCTCGAGATGTTTTTAAATTTGGTCACCCATCCAGCGACCCGGCATTGCGAAAGTTGCTTAGCGAGCAAGATCGCAAGCCGAACGCGCTAGCCGCTGCGCCATCGAGCTCCTCCTCCTTCGCTCCTCCTCAGTGTGAAAATACATCCTACTAATATTATAAACGCGAAAGTTTGTAAGTATGGATGGATGTTTGTAACTCTTTCACGTAAAAACTACTTTATGGATTTGGATAAAATTCGGTATACAGATAGTTTATAACCTGGATTAACACATAGGATACTTTTTATCCCGATATTCCAACGGGAACGGGAACCACGCGGGTGAAACCGCGAGCGGCCGCTAGTAAAAAATATTTTGAATAACAGCTAATAGAAAACAGCCATTTTTTCCGCTTTCACCGCCTAAGCCCCTTAATAAACCGCCAAACAACTCTGTATTAAAAGTAGTTTAAAAAAATGTATCTTACCTTCTATGCTGGAACACAGGCATATCCCGTCTCACTTTCACCAGCGTCTCACTACACACATCAGCTATGGCGTAACAAGGCGATACATCTTTGCAATCAGCCAGTACCACGCCCCAAGGACTGACGCATAATGCATGCCCGTAGGACGAACGTTTGTCGTTGTGAGAACCGACCTGAGCTGCTGCTATGACGTAGCATTGGTTCTCTATCGCTCTACACCTGTTAATGATACAATCTTCGGTCACATAAAAAACATACGACTAGGTAATGTGGACAGCAAAAGCAGTCCTCTACCATAGTCCACTTTTCACCAAATAGCGACTGCACAACCGCCTCTGTGGTCTAGTGGTTAAGCCACCGGTCTCAGACCCAGAGGTCCCGGGTTCGATTCCCAGCGGGGGGTACATCTTTGTGTGCTCGGTTTGGTTGGTGGTAGGGCTGTTAAGTCCGCCCGGCTACCTATCACCATCTTATCTAAGTCTGTCGCCATAACAACGATGTTTATAGCATTGTTTTGTTCCGACAGTTAGAGATAAGATAGCCAGTTCCTCAGTGGTTGAGGATTCCGGGTGAAGCGCGCTTCCACCTTCGGCCTTATCGTCACTTTCCATTAGGTGAGATTAAAGCCAAGCGCTTACCCGTTGTAGAATTAAAAAAACCATGTGCTCAGCGTGACAGATGGTGAGCCCATCGCCGCTCTATGCTGTTGGATGTACTTATGTGCAGTCTTTAGTCCGTTAGGCACATTATGCGATACCAAATGGAAGAAAGGGGGTGGTAGTATTCTTTCACCGCTATGCGACACGGTTATGCAATATAGATTGAAGAAGTTTACAGGTTGATGATGAATCAAACAATAAACAGTTCAGGGGGGCTATCACGCTAAATAATCTTAACCAAACCACAACTGAAACGCAGTCGTTAGACGTACTTTATAGTGCTATCGCGTGTGTCCAACGCGATAGCGCTATACGTAGTCGGCTGAACGGTCGAGGTTTAGTTTTGGTAATATCGTTGGTGCTTAGTGTGATTGAGGCCCAGGTTTCCGGTTTCCAGCTCTCCGGAGTCACCAATTTACAGTCTCTAATATTCCATCACGCACAAAGAAATTTGGTAACTCGTTTCTTTGTCGCACTTCCAAAAGATGGAATAGTCTACCAGCACACGTATTCCCTCCTACCTATAAAGGGTCCTTCAAACGAGGCGTGAAGAGGCACTTTGTAGGCCGGCAGAGTGAGGGTGACTGATGCTACGTCTCTTACGCTGCACCAGTTGTCGTCGCGCCTGGACTTCATTTCCACTTAACATCAGGTGGAGTTGGGTCATTTGCCGAGCTTAGTATAAAAAAAAACCTTTGTTACCTGAGCACCGTATGCCAATGCGCCTCTCCTGTGGCTTGTGTGAACGCCGAGGGGTAAGTAAGCACTTCAGCACCTAATATGCTCAGCGAAGTGCTTAGCTCCGGGAAACGCATGTCGTAACATATCGCCATGCCTGCCGACAACAGAGAACATACATACACAACCTTAATTTTTCTTAATACAAAAACAATTAAGGGGAAACAACTTTCCCCAAGAAACCTATGTGCAAAAATGACAAAAAAAAATTCGATCTCCCACACAAAACTGTCCGATCGAGATCGAAATCTTTTTTGACATTTTTTCACATAGGTTTCTTAGTGAAAGTTGTTCAGTTTCATGGGTGTAGTGAAAGTTGTTCAGTTTCATGGGTGAAACTCACCCTTAATTGATTTGTATTAAGAAAAATTAAGGTTGTATATAATCACGACTATTAAACCCGAAGCTTACACGATTGCTGCTTGAAAAACTAGCTTGAATCAAGCGAGCCTAGTTCCAAAGTGACGTAACTCCAATAATATTTTTATGAATTTGTACTTAAGTGTCTACAGTTTAAGGTTTACTTTACTTTAATCTATGGATATCTATGTATTTATGCGGGTATTATTTGAGTTTAATTTTGTATTTTTGTTACCAAATAGCGGCGCAGTCGCTACGTGCTCAGCGCGACAGACGGCGAGCCCATCGCCGTTATATGCTGTTGGATGTATGTGCAGTCTTTAGTTCGTTAGTCGCCTTTAACGATACCCAAGGAAGGAGAAGGGGGTGGTAGTATTCTTTCACCGCTACGCGGCACGGTTACGTTAAGACAAAGGGCTTACCAATTTTGCCAATCGGTGTATCCACAGGGGCCACAATATGACTGCCACTGTGTGAGAAATCGCTCTCCTTCAATCGTATATTGTTTTCTGGTATTTCCACATCAAACAGATGTAATTTTCTATATGTTTGCACAATTTCTCCGTTGCTGTCTATTATTATGTGTGTATTGTACATTTTGTCCGGATTCGTCTCATCCTGGAAAATATGGTAATATGTAGTCAATGTGCGGTGTTTAAGTAAAAAAATACCAACTTCTAAGTTTTTATTTATAAAGTTAAATAATATTATCGTCAGTTAAAGTTAAACACCTCGGCGGTCCAGTGGCTAAGCGCTCGGACAGATTTTCTATTTCATATGGTTTAATCGTTGCGCGCACGGTACCCTGAAATGCCTTTGTATTTTAATATCTGATGTCGGTAAGCTAAAATAACTTGCGCGCGAGCAACTGAGCTCACGGCGCGGCATCAGCCATATGCCAGCGATACGACACAGACGTTGCTTTTATTGTCGCTATAAAATTCTTTTAAATAAGTTTTTTTTTTTTTTTTTATTGGCAACGGGTAAGCGCTTGGCCTTCATCTCACCTGATGGTAAGTGACGATAAGGCCGAAGGTGAAAGCGCGCTTCACCCGGAATCCTCAACCACTGAGGAACTGGCTATCTTATCTCAAACTGCCGGAACACAACAATGCTATAAACATAGTTGTTATGGCGACAGACTTAGATAAGATGGTGGTAGCTAGCCAGGCGGACTTAACAGCCCTACCACCAACCAAACCGAGCACACAAAGATGTACCCCCCGCTGGGAATCGAACCCGGGACCTCTGGGTCTGAAACAGGTAGCTTAGCCACTAGACCACAGAGGCGGAAAGTGGAAGTTTTTCTAAAACCATATCCTTAAGTTGAAAGGTCACGTATTAGACCAAATCAATTATATCGTATCAAGCCTTATCGTCATTCTATGATCATAGTGCTACATATTCCCCATTAGGGGTTCTACGTCCTATGTTTGCAGTATTCTATGTTTGGTGTTGAAGATCCTACGGTTGGAGTTTTCTATGTTCTGAGTTTGGGTTCGGAGCAACCAAGGCAACCGTCATCGCATTTCGTCACGGCCGCCATTTTGTGAACACACCACGCAGCATGCAGCTCCTGAACAGCGACGCGCCTCCCAATTCCTCTTGGCGATTTACCCAAGCTACGTCTAGGACGAGAGCAAACTACCTAGCTAGGCTTTTACGTACTCCACTCCCTGAGACCAAGAAAAATTAATTTGCATGACCGTAAGTGTGGTATCATTTTATATACCCCTACGTCAAAAAATGTAGCGAAGACTTGATTTTAATGATAAAGGCCTTTGCCTAGCAGTGAAACTATACTTTACTTCAAATAACATTAAAAGTGACTTGAAGTGGATAAAATCCTTTCTTGATAACTATGCGTATGTCTTACTTTAAGTATAAAGTAAAGTGCTGTGCTGGAAGCAACTCATTAATAGAATACTACATGAATAATGGCCTAAAGACTGCACATACACCCAACAGCATAGAGCGGCGATGGGCTCACCATCTGTCACACTGAGCACATGTGCAGCATTTGGTGAAACGTGGACTATGGCAGAGGAGTGTTTCTGCGGTTCTCATTGGTCCTGTGGCCTGATTCACGTATTTCGTAATAGTCGAAATGTCGTTTACGTTTAGAAGTCGTCCTATTAAAAAACAGTCACAAATCCGTATTCACCTGTCATTTCGCTAGAACGATTACTCGATAGGAACACAACTCAGCGATTTGTCAACTATTTAAACTTAATGTTGCCATTACAGTTCTACCAAATAAATTCAAATACTTTTTGTTAACAAAACATGCAGAAATGTTTATTATTTTTTTCCAACGACTTGGAAATTGTCTAATTTGACGTGTAATCGCTGAAATCCGATAAAACTAAACGTCAAAATAATAGGTGAATACCACGGAGGCAACGATCGAACTTCGATTAACGCACGTGAATATGCTTAAACAAAACCGACTTAAACAAAATCGTGCGATTGATACGTGAATACGAAAAGTGACTTCAGCGATCCAATCGCTTGCATGTCGGTGAAGTTTTGTTACGTGAATTAGGCTACTGGTGTCTGAGTAACGCTTAGGGGATAAAAGTTGTAAATTTATGTATGTATGTATGTATGTACCTTACCTTTTCATGGACACCACCCATAGACAACCACACTTTGTGCTTAGAGGCCAGTGCTCTATACTTGCCAACAGTCTCACCCCCGAATATAGGTTCAGCTAATTTCACTATGTCTTTCTTATTGCTACAGATATAGTCGCACGCTTCAGGGAAAAATATCATCTGAAATATTATAATTAGTGCGGATTAGAATTAAAGTTTCACAAACAAAACATAGTACATATTAATTAGTAATACCATTCAAATTGTAAGTGCAATGTTTCTCAAAAGACTTATAAGCCAAAAATATGTTTATATTTAAAACATTAACCCTTCTTTGCATAGTGATGTAAATTTCCATCAACTGGTTTAATTGCTTTTTAAAATTTTTATTATATTTTTATACTATTAAATTTATATTAAAATAAAATATTTAGATTTTACTCTATTTAATTAAAACATGTTATTTTTAAATACTATAATAATAAATTTTTCTTAAATTTAACATCATAGACAAGGAAGTTTTGACGGAAACCTCTTTGGATACGAGAATGCAACCTTTTTTTTTGAAAAAAATAAATTAAATACTTCTTTATGTTCTGTTTTGATGATGTAAATTGAAATAGATTCGTAATTAATTAAAGAATTATAAAGTGGAAAAATAACATGTAATAAAAAAATTCAAATAAATTATTAAGGGGAGCATTTTTTCAAGTTTTTTCGTATTTTATTTTATTAAAAAAAGTGCAATGCCAAAAATTTTTTTTAATATTTTCTTTCGATGTGTTGGAATCACATATTATCCATTAAAAAGCTTTTTATATATTATTATATAAACAAAAATTCATGCAAATAAGGGTTAACCAATGCTTTTGTAGAAACAAATGATTACTCTTCATTCCATGCAAAAAAAGAAATTCATTTAACACATTGTATTTGTGTGGTAGGTATATCTGTTTGCATGATTACTTTTTACAAGTAAACACATACCTGAGCTCCATCTTTAGCTGCATCACTGACTAGTCCACTGACCACATTCAAGTTTAGTTTCTTATCAGCTACTGAAGTCATCTGACACACTGCTATCTTTCCGGTACTCATTTTTGCACTGTTACTCGCTTTTCTCATAAAGTCGCTTCTACATATCTTTACCAGAGGAGAAATGATCCAAAGCTGTAAAAACATGCATGATACTTTTAGTAAAACTTTCTCAAAATAACCCACATAAACACTTTTTGAGCAATAGAGTAGTTGAAGCGTGGAATTTAAACTAACTACTGGAAGAAATAATATTTTTAGCATAAAGTGTATACCGGCTACATAGAATAATAATTATTATTCTATGACCGGCTAGACCTGCTGTATTCAACAAATAAATTAGAGAAAATAAATGTAAATAATGTCGATAATGCATACTATTAATTGCTGACTGCCTGCCTGTATTAACTTTTTAATAATAATAAAGTTTGCATATATAAGCTGTTTAAACTTGTGAGAGGTAATAAGCTATTATAATTTATGTGCCACAGGCAGACTGATAAGATAACTACAAAGACAACATTGAGATAGCAAATAACAATAAATAAAAGCAAACTTAGGTACAGTGAATACTAAATATGTAACTTTGAAAGTTTAATGAAAGGACTTACGCGCATTATACAGGAGCTAAAATTTAGAAATTAAAATTTTACCTAAACGAACATAAAGTAAATAATAATATTCCAGATTTTAGAAAAAATACAAAGTAAAAAATATTTCCAACCAACCAGCTGACGAGGTGCTCCATAGAGTAGTTTATTTATACCAAAAGGAAGTGCTCAAACTGATTAAATTTTATCTGACTTTGACAGTTGACAATATTCTTTTATTCGGAATGGCAAAGAGATCTGGCTTATACAGCTATCTTATTGAATTTTATTTTAAAAAGATAAAATTATGATTTATTATAATTAAATTAAAATTAAGTTTATAATTACACCAGTTATCTAAATTGAGTTTTGCTCTAAATTGACCCGACTGAGAATTGAATCCAGGACCTCAGAGATGGCGCGACGCCATACCCGGCGCGGCGCGCTAACCACTCGACCAAGGAGGTTGTCAAAATGAATGATTGATAAAGATAATTTGATAATTCAACAATAAAATGATACGCGCAGCAAAATTCCTGCGGGCCTTGGCCAAATCCTATTCCTTAGCTCGACTGACACTGTTAAAGTGATCATGATCCCACATAGAAATTCGCCGTACACTGCTATGTACACACGGCGTCAGATCAACCTACCCTAAACTGTCAAACTTCTCCAATGAATATTGATACGTAGGAACAAACGATAAAGTTCAATAATTGTAGAAATTCGACAATTTTGGGTAGGTTGATCTGACGCCGTGTGTACTGTGCCAGCCAGTTGCTAGCAATAAATAGGTCTGCTATGCTGGTTTATTGCATGAAAAGAAATGATGAATATGTAATTTAAACATTCGCGTTCCATTCACAGACGTATGTATACGTCTGTGGTTCCATTGTACCTACTTAAATAATTGTGGGTAAATCAGGCCCGTCCGGCTCTATTCTAAATTATAAATTAAAAACATCAGTGTCATCTCCATCTGTTAGGTTATGTCTACAGATGGGCGGGTGGGTAAAAATTGGGGTGGGTAAAATTGGGAGGAAAGGTAAAAAAGGGTATTTACCCATTTATACCCATTTATACGGGGTATTTTCATGAAACACCGGGTAAAAATTGAATACTGTCTATAAAAATATTTAATTGGCTTTACTATCCTTAAAACGATCTACGATGATAGTTTCGATCTTGACCATTAAAGATAAAATATTGATTCAAATAAAACACAGTTGATTATATTTTAAATCTTTAATCAACATCTATTTTCAAGTAAAACACAACAAAATGGTGCAGATCTAGCTAACTGTAATGCACTTCGAATGAACATGTTCGCGTATGAAAAATACCACGTGGAGTGGGGGGCGAGAGGCTGCGTGCGGTATTATGGGGACTGCTAGAAACCGCAAGAAACTTCAAAGGCTGGTCAGATCAAGTGTTTTAAACATGACAAAAAAGGAATTGGTGTTTTTGACATTTTTAATTAAATAATAATTTTGTATTTTAATTTTGTGTTTTAATTGGATAGTCTTTAAGTACCAAATTTATTTTAAAGCAATAACATAAGAAAAATGAAATCAAAAACAATCAAAAATAACGATTATTTACAACGCGCGGGCAACGACGGCCGGCCTGCCGACCATCGTCTGTTGACCCGTTCGCGTCACCTGGGCGATAAGTACCTACGTTAGTCTGCAAAGTGCAATAAGACCCCATTTATTTTCCTTTTACAACTGAAATGAAATGTGCGTGTTTAAGGTGCAGTTAAGTCCAACGACAATCGATAGCATCAAGTTGTGTTATGGTTCCGATAACGCGCATAAAATGAAAATACTATTATTAATATATTAATTATTAATGATGTTGCCTAACCAACTCGCAAGCCAACTCAACACAATACAGCCCTGAGTCCAACCGGGTGCGAGCCTGACAAGCGCTGGCATCAAGGCCCCAAACGCAAACAGAGGGTGTAGGAAGCAAAACAGTCTCTGGTTTGGGAGCAACGCGCCGGTGGGCAACAATTAGTCCCCTCACCTCCTACTGGCACGAGGCGGGAGGTATCCTTGCGCCAACGGATCCCAAGCACGACCATAAGTGAAGGGGATAGCCGAGCCGATGGGAGAGGGGTGGCGACGAAAGTGAGGAGTTCACCCGATCCCTGCCACGAGCATGGGCGCATACAGGGTGGTGACCGAACCACCCTAGCGTAGGTTGTCGGTGCCCAATGGCATCCACCCGCTGCAGGCCGACTGTTGCCTCCAAAGGCTCTACCTCTCCTAGACCTCCTCCCCGAAGGGACAGGAGCATGAGTTACAAGATAAGAAATGGCCCCCCGATCGGGCCCCTTTTTAACTGTAATTATTATTATGTTGCCAGCTTGCAGTAACAGGGAGAATGATAATTACATTACCCACTTTATACAGCGTCATTTGAATTATGTGATTTTTATGAAATAAAATAAATAAAGCCAGCGGCCCGGACGGCATTCCAGCTAGACTACTTAGGGTCTGTGCGCCTGAATTGTCTCCGGTTGTAACGCGTCTGTACCGCATTCTCTTCTTACTAGAGCGGTTCCTCAGTCCTGGAAGCTTGCAAATGCCAATATGGCTTTCGTTGGGGCCGTTCCACGGGGGACCTTCTGGCGTACGTTACTCCTTGCTAGGGCGAGGCAACCGAGAAGCATGGCGAAGCGCTTGCCGTGTCGCTTGACATCTCGAAAGCCTTTGACCGGGTCCGGCATGCTGGCTTGCTGAGCAAACTTCCAGCGTACGGCATCTTTGCTGATTTCCATGTCTGGATTTTGGACTTCCTAAGTGAACGGTCAATCAGAGTAGTCATTGATGGCTGTTCCTCCGACCTCATGGCTATCGATGCCGGGGTCCCTCAGGGTTCCGTTCTCTCTGCTACTCTTTAGTTGGTGTATAATAACGATCTGCTCAAGCCGGGAATTGCTGGGTATGCAGACGACAGCACGGTCACAAAGAGGTATCTGTCTAGAGCAAGGGTCGGCGGAGAGGAAGTTCGTTCCTTAAGAGAGGCTATGGTTTAGCGGACAAACTTGACTTTAAGTCTTGTCTCCTAATGGGGTGACAACCATTTGGTCAGTTTTAATGGCACCAAAACGCAGGCGTGTTTGTTCTCGGTTAAAAGGAGTCCTTTTAACCTGGCTCCTACTTTTCAGGGTGTAGATGTACCAATTACCGACAACTTCGATCTCCTCGGCATGAAGTTGACCACCAATCTCAACTTGGGCGACAACATCGAAATCAAGGCTCAAACTGCGGCGAAAACGCTGGGTGTTCTAAATAAGGTTAAGCGATATTTCATGCCGGGATAGCTTCTAACTCTATATAAAGCACAAGTCCGGTCATGCGTGAAGTATTGCTGCCAACTTTGAGACGGCTAAGCAAAATTTCAACTTGCCGCGCTCGATTCAGTGGAACGCAGAGCCAGGAAACTCATAGGTGACGATAAGCTTGTGAAAACCAAGCTTCACAAACTCGCTCACCGTCCGTCGCTCAGTTGCATGCTTGTCGGTATTTTACACGTTGTACTTCGAAGAGTGTGCTTTTGAGCTACACGAGCTCATTCCACCGTCCCCTTTCTACCATCGGGAGTCCAGACGTACGGCGGGTTACTTACCACCCTTTTGATATTCCACTCATACGCACCAAGCGGTATTCGTTTTCATTCATAATGCGTACAGCCAAGGTATGGAATACCCTGCCGGCGTCTGTGTTCCCAAGTGCATATAGCCCAACATCTTTAAAGCCCGAGTGAATAGGCTGCTTCTGGGCAAGCTCGCTCCATCGTCGGCTTCTTCTTAATCCTACGGATAAGAATGTAGCCAAGAGCGCCCATCTATTATAAAAAAGTAGTTTTTAAGGAACCGGGAATATGTTGACTTCGTAATTCGTATGTCAAATACCTAAAAGAACAAAGAATACCAGGGTGCATGTCCCATCCCATCCCATTGACATGATGAACATTTTGAATATCTTAATAAACAAATGTCGTGCCTCAGCTCGAAAATGAATAGAATTCTACTAAGTATTAGACTTAGAATGACTTAAAAATATGCTTTAGTCGGTATGTAATAGTATCTATAACCAAATTCAATAATTGGTTTAAATTAAACTGAGTTTAATTTTTACCCGGTATAAATTAAAAATGGGTGGGTGAAAATAGGTAAATATGGGTATTTACCCACAAGTCGGGTATTTACTGGGTAAATGCCCATCTCTAGTTATGTCACGTCTGTCAGTCTGGGGTGGTCGGTCACGTCATTGTCAAATCTTGATGAAGAAAAGTCGTTCAGTCGTTGCTGCATGATTGTCGAAATAATTCTCATTTTTAGCCCTAGTTACGACAGTAGGTAACAATTCCGTTTATTTCGGGACAATAGTATTAACTTGGATCTGGGTGTGATAAGTTAAAATGACCGAGACGTCTGGTAGTGCATCTTCAGAGGTTAGTAACTTACTCCTTATTATGTTTAGAAAGCTTATAGGTACCTAGATTCTTACCCTTATCTTTTGTTTCTTTGTTTACTTTTTAAAGAACCTTTTTGAACATAATACATTAGCTACATAAAGTATGGATTTGCCGAAATTTAGGATTAGTCCATTTCATCTAAGCTTCCCATCCATAACATCAAAAAAATAGGATAAAAGTGTCAATTTTCTATAATAACAGTAAGTACTCTGATGATGATGATGATACTCTATAATAAACCTAGGTATTGCAACTCTGACCCAGGATTTGTAACTTACAAAGTTACAAGACCCCATGTCTTTCTAAATTTTCTAACTTCACTTTAAATAAACAAAGGTAAGAAAGAAGTTATCAATATTTACCAAGAGTTCGAGAAAAATTACTTAATTACATTAAAATTATTGCTATCCGTAATACCTGTCAACATTGAGGTACATAACACTAAAGAAGACACCGCAAAGCAAGTTTGTGTGGACTAAGGAGCAGCCCATGGGCTGCAAATGCCTCAGTGATTGCGCGTGATTCAAGCGATTGTGCACCCTGCAGCTGCACCTTAGTTGCGCACAAACCTGCTTTGCGGCTTCTCTAGTTTATTGTACCTCAATGCCTGTCAAGAGAGGCACATTAAAAAGTTTTACACAAAATTTTGTCATCTTATTAAAGTAGCCTATAACTTTCTCTAGGGCCCCATCTCTATTCCAACTAGCATCAAATCAATATAGTGGTGGGTAATATATCTTTTTTTGTGAATATCGATATTTGATATCGGATTCTGAAACTACATATTTTAATATCAGTATCAACCATATCTATCACTCACGAGTGTATTCGTAAAACTTTACTCAACGGATACTAGTAACAAATAATAATGATTTTCATTTCATTCTCATTATAGTGATCTCAATCAACGCACACCGCATTCCTGACGCGATATAGTGTTTCCAAAATATATAGTTTCAGAACACAATATCGGATTTGATGATATTGATGCAATATACGTTTCAGTAACTATAAACGATTTGTATCGCCCACTCCTAAATCAATATAGCGGTTTAG